>JAMXBB010000001.1:51982533-52631304 GCA_024138015.1 Lumnitzera littorea
CAACTACAACCATTATAGAATCTTTGCCTTAGGTAGTTCATAGTAATCCGATGACAAAGTCCATGCTCAACTCAATCCATGGTTTTGTTGAAATAAGCAAAGGCATTGCTTTCCCTTTTTCAACTCAACACTTAGCCCTTTTGCACATGGCATAGCTTGCAACAATTCAGTGTACATCTCACCTCATCTTAAGCCAAAAGAATCGACTACTCAACAACTCATTTGTCTTTTTCTCCCCAAAATGTCCAAACAGTCCTCCACTATAAGCTTTCTTAATCAGCAACTCACTCAAGGAACAAGTCAGCATGCATAATTTTCCACTTCAAAACAAATAGCCATCCTCTACATGATACTCGTTTACTGTTCTTCCATCGACACATTATGTAACTATGGGACCCAAGTGTGGATTCTCAGAATACTGTTCTTTGATACTTACAAACCCAAATAGTCTGGTCTACAATTCATTCAGAAGTGCATGTCTTCTTAAAAGAGCATTTGCAACTACCTTGCTCTTTCCTAGTTTATATTTTATTACAAAATTGAATCCCTCAAGAAAATCTACCCATCTCGTCTATCGCTTAGAAAACTTTGTTTAGCTTCAAAGATACCTTAAAGACTCAAGGTCAGTGTAGATGAAAAATTCTCTTAGCAATAAATAATACTGCCATACTTGTAGTGCTTGGATCAATACTAAGAGTTCTTTATCATACATAAAGTAATTTAACTAAGGTCTTCTAAGCTTCTCACTGTAGAAGGCAATTAGTCGACTTTCCTACATTAGGATAGTGCCTATTCTAATGCTTAATGTGTAACATTCTAGCTCAAATATTCTTTTGAAGTCAGGTAGAACTAACATCAAGGCGAAGGTTAATCTTTCTTTTATCTCGGCACAACTCCTCTCTTCCCTTTCTCCCTATCGAAAGTTGATGTTTTTCTTCGTTAGCTTAATAAGTGGTGCGGCAAGAGTACTGAAATTCTTAATGAATCTTTTCTAGAATGAAGCCATTCCATAGAAACTTCTCACATCAGCATAGCTAATGGGAGTCAGCTACTTAATAATAGCTCAAATCTTTTCATCATTCACTTGTAAGCCTCCTCTACTAACTACATAGCTCAAGAATATGACTTCCTCTTAGTAAAAGTAACATTTCTTAAGAATGTTAAATAGTCTCTCGGTATGAAGGACATTCAATACAATATGGAGGTGTTCATAATGACTCGACATGTTGGCATTATAGACTAGGATATCATCAAAGTATACTATGAAACACTTCCCTATTAGATGTCTCATCACATGGTTCATCAGTCTCATGAAAGTCCTCGGGGCATTCAACAAGCCAAACGACATGACCATCCATTCATATAATCCATGTCGAGTCTTGAACACCGTTTTCCACTTGTTTCATAGCCTCATGTGAATTTGATGGTAGCTAGACTTAAGATCAATTTTGCTAAAAATCTTGGCTCTACTCAATTCATCTAACATGTCTTCCAATCTTGGAAAAGGATACCTGTACTTGATAGTAATCATATTCATGGCTTGGCTGTCTACATACATCTACCAGGTTCCATCCTTTTTCGACACTAGAAGCACCGGTACAACACAAGGGCTAAGACTTTCCTTAACATAATCTTTCTCCAGTAGTTCATTGACTTGTCATTGGAGTTCATAAGCCTATTCAAGAGGCATTCGGTAGGCAGGCTTATTCGACAGGGTAATGTTGGGTATTAAGTCAATGCAATGTTCTATGCCTCGTAGTGAGGGCAACCCTTTAGGTAACTCTTCTAGGAACAAATCGGCATACTCGTCCAATAGTGCTCTTACTTCTTAAGGTAGTTCACCCTATTCCCTCATCTCCAACAGGCACTAGACTAACATTAGGGTTGACTCATCAACATTGATGCCTTCTCAAAGTTTGGCTTTACTCATCACTAAAGCCTTCTTCAACCCACGAGCAAGTTTAGTTTGCAGTTTGTTAACTTCTCTTGGTGGCATCGGGTTCAGTATAATCTTTTGGTCACCCTTCTTGAACATATACACATTCTTGTACCCATCATGGATAACCTTCCTATCAAATAGCCATAGTCATCCAAGTAGCACATGTAAAGTATACATGGGTAGCACGTCACATAGAATTTCATCAAAGTAAAATCTAATGGTAATTTGTAGTAGTACTTGCTAAGTGACACATAATGCTTCCTTTTTACTCAACTAATGCAGCTTATATGGCCTCAGGTGTGCAATAGTAAGCAACTTCAATCTTATGACCAAATTGGTTAATGCTACATTAGTACAACTTCCAGTATCAACATTTAATGCGTTCACTTGATTGTTTACTCTACAGGTGGTATGAAACAAATTCTCCTTCTGCTCCTCCTTTTCTGAGGGTTTGATGTTCATTGTGCGTTGGAGAACCAAGGCTAGCAAGTCTAAGTCACGGTGAACATATCCTCTTCAATCAGTTCTTTCTCGGTATCTTCTTTCTCGAGATGGTTCTCCTCCTTCTCAAGTTCCTCGTCAGTGTTGTTTACTTCTAACTTCTGGATGTCTCACTTAATGACCATTATCCATCGGTTTAGGCACTAAGTAGCCATATGTCCGAACCCTTAGCACTTGAAGCACTTGATTTGGCTCATCTTCCTACCAAAGCCTTGTCCTTTCTCATAAGTTCGGGTTGGCACATGTCATGAACTGAGGACAGCCAAATCATGGTAGACGCTGTATACTGTACGAAGAACCCCTGATTGGTTACCTTCCAATCATGAACTCTTCACATAATATACAAGGCTCTACAATCACTAGTTTCCCAAGAACATATAGATCTATATTATATCATCACACAAACATATTTATATAAAATTTAAACTACAATGTTTACAATATACAGTAATTTATTACTAGTAAAACAAAAGTACATAAGTAAGAGTCTGCATAATTTGTTCTCTCTCAATACATAGGATGGCTTGCTCTTGCCCAAGTCCCCAAGCTAACCTGTAGCATCCCCCAACTAACTTTTACAAACAAGTTATCCTGTAGCAAAAGTCTAAGGGGGTGTAAGCCTAAGCTTAGTAAGCAAAACCCTTAGCTATACCATAGGCAAGTTATAATACATTATATTCATGCATATGAATAAATGATCAAATAGAATGCCAAACAATATATATAGTTAACTAGTCCATATATGTGACTTAGATTTAATGCCCTCTGAAGTTAAGGTTGGAGTATACATGGCACCAATTAGATTTGGGTATTATACTAGAACTTAATTTACTACGGAACTCCACGTTCCGTACTTAAATCAAATAAGTCTTTTATTTTCATAAAAACTAAGTTCTATTATAATTGTGAGTGGGCCCCCATAGTCTACACTCACCCCTAAACGGAAGCCTCTTAACTTGACCCTTAGCCAAGCGGTTGGTGCCTCTAACGCCTAGTATTCCTGCGGGCCAAGGTAAGGTCATTTTGTACGAGTGCATCGTACATAACCAATAAATTAATGATATCAACTCCTGAATAGCCTCTCTTTACCTTCGTGTGATGTGACGACTGGAATTGTGTCTATGCAATGCATATTGATGCATGTACCAGTTTCTTCTTATGAACCAAGTATAATTAAGTCCAATTATGATGTGATTATTCAATAGTTTACACAATCATTTTCTATACTACTATGCAACAAAAAAAGTATCATCTGTACTTAAGGTAAATTTACAAATCAGCACGTAATAACATACACAAGCATTTCTCGACCCCCCACAACAATCAATTAACAATAACATTTAGGTCTACTATCTACAATCACATACAAGTATGGAACCATAGGGTAAATACTCACTCGGCCATGATAACTTGCTCCAATCGTAGTAATCAATCGAGAGATCTTCGCCCACCTTGGGATTACATGACCATTACGATATAATAACACTAGTAAGTAATTGAATTAACTAGTAATTCTAAATGTATATTTCCCTAATTCTACTTCAATTACTATTAACTTTTATCCGGTTAGACTTTATCACTAATCATATGTAACTTTTTCGTTCTATTTCAGATATTTATGAATTTATAGTTGTTTTTCATCGTTTTCGAATGCACGTTCACACAGTAATGTCTGTTTTGGACATTAAGACCCGTGTTTTACGATATAGACTAAATTTATGGAAATTTTTAACTATTGAAGCTTAATTATTCTTATTGCTTCTATTTATATCCTATGTTTGTACTTAATGATTTGGTAAATCCTTAAATTCTCATATTTAGAGAATTTTATCTTGCTATTACTGATTCATGTACTTAATTAAGTTTAATCTAATTTAGGAAGTGTTTTAGGGTTTACTAATTTGTGTATCTAATTCTTATATACTCTTCTTATTTTATAAACCTATGCTTATATCATCGCTTACATCATCAATCGCTTTTGTCATCGCTTATGTTATTATTTACTTATGTCATAGCTTATGTTATCTTTTAATTGCATCATCATTTACCTCATCATTTAATTACATAAGCCTTACCTCATACTTATGTCATACTTAAGTGTCTTATGTACACTTTACTTATATTAACTATATACTTATACCATTACTCTACTTGTATGTATACTAGTATACTCATACATATACTTATACTTATACTCATATATATATATATATATATATATATATATATATATATACGGTCATATACGTATTTTTATACAAATTTCGTATGCCAAAATTTTCTCTTAGGAAAGCTTCTCTAATTTCATTCTTTTTGTGTTTTAAGAGTGTATTTAGCATGGTATAGGTATGTATATTTAGTATATGTTTTAGTTTAGGTTATGTACATAATGAATACTTATGTACAAAAGTCTCTATACCCGTATTTCTCTAGTATAACCTTATGTACATATACTTAATGACATATACACATGTATCTCCTTCCACTTCACCATGATTTCTACCCTTTTACAACTAAAATAGAAACTTTATGCCTTCTTCAACATGGATACACATAACCAATAACTACTTATCTAACCTACCTCTTCACCTAACTAATAAGTAATATAAAGTAATACATAATAACATGATCACATACCTTAATTTGTTCTTGAAGGATGAAGACAAATGTGGAAAATTTTGAAAGTGAAAGGGAAAGGGAAAAGTCACGGCAATGGAGTGGGGTAAGGGTTTGTTTCTTTTTGTCTTGTGTTGTGTTTGAAAAGAAGAAGATGGTGGGGTCTAGAAGGAAAAGAAGTGGACAACAATCAAAGGGAAAAAGAGGAAAGAAAATCTAAAAGAAAAGAAAAGAAAAGAAATCATTAGAAGATTTAGATATGTTCTAAAGTATAAGTGTCTTTTGTTGACTTTTCTAAATATTGACTTTAGTCAACACATACATGTGTTGACTTAGTCAACCTTTTAACCTTGGTCAATATGTGTTGACTTGGTCAACTTTTCAAAAGCATATGCCATTTAGTATACATAATGTAGTAATTAAAGAAAATTAAGAGAAAAATTAAGGAAATGAAGGGAAATGAGACATTTGGTGAATTGATTAGTAAAAATAGATGATGAAATGTTATTTTAGGTATTTATATCCCATATACATCATTTAGTAGGCTACTTAGTATAACTAATATGAAAAGTATCAATTAGGGTGTTAAGATTTACTATATGTAACTTAAATATTAATTAAACCCCTAACTCTATATATTACTATCCAAATTATATACTTAGAAGATAAATGTGATCCATGATACAATATCTTAGTTTCTAAAGGATTACTTAGGGATTCTAAATATATATGCATTTTTGAAAGTTATCTCTAATCTTTCACTAATGATTTAGCAAAATATGAAGGTTATATTATCAATTAGGGTTTTAGGGTATATTATGATAAATCAGTGCTCGTATGTCTTTAAGGTTTTAGTTTTAGGGTTTTTATCACTTTCGAATAAAATCTTTAGTGTTTACATACATTTAGGGTTGAAAAATTTTATACACGATTGACTAAGTGTTTTAGGGTTTTCACTTTTATTAACCTTATCAACTCTTAGATTATTTAACATACTTGAGTTTACTTCAAAAGCTAGATCGAAAATTTTAGGGGTTTATAGCACATCTCCATCGAGTTAGCCTTTCTGTTTGGCTCAAACATCCATATTTCGAAACTGGTTGGCACTCAACTAGGCTTGATGGCTTCTCTACCCTAGTTGGCTAGTCGGCAATCTACGTAGTACTTAGCTCCTTCTTTATCTCTCTACTCGTTAGGCTATCTAATAGCTTCATCCATTATAGTGAATTGTTGGAGCTCCACAATGTCTCGGATGTCACCATGTAACATAGTAAGGAACCTAGAGATTGTTCGTACTGGTGGTTTCTCCACTTTACATCGGATCATGAGCATCTGGAATTCCTAAATATACTTATCAACTATTTAGCCACTATGTCTCAGCTCCTGAGGTCAAGTGAAAGTATCCTGTAGATAAGTATTTACGCAAACCTATTCCTTAGTATTCTCTTCATCTCAAACCATATATTAATCTCTTAATAACCCTCTCACCTCCTCATAGCCTAGAAATTCTTTCACCACATAGCAGCATATCTAGAGAATTCAATCGTAGCAATCCTCATTTTCTCGTAGTCTTCATACTGATAATAGTCAAAAACACGCTCCACTTTCTCTTCCCATTCCAGATATTCATCAGCATATCTAGAGAACTCGATAGTAGCAATCCTCACTTTCTTGTAGTCCTCATACTGATAATTGTAAAAAACATGCTCCACTTTCTCTTCCCATTCCAAATATTCATCAGTATTCCTAGATCCATCAAAGCTCAGAATCTAAAGCTTCACATGGTCAAATGCTTTAGCGACTCTAGCTTACTCTTCTTTAAAATATTCTTCCTTGTCCTCTTCATCTAGCTCTCTCAGGTCTAGCTTTTGTCTTACTCGTTCGTTTACTCCTTTACCTCGAACTTGTCGACTTAGGTTTTAACCTCTAATAGGTTGAGCAGCTTGTAGGGTGTTTTACATAGCCTTAATGGGTTAGCAAGCCAATACATGAACAACTCGGGTCAAATTTACCAAGAGGTTAGCAACCTCATCAAGTCTCTCATCAATGCTTCTAAGGGTTCCTTGAGATTATTATCCATGGTGGACAACTCCACTGTTATCATCTCTAGCACCAACATTTACATTTGGACATGTCATTTCTCTAAACCAAAAACTAAACAGTCAGCAATTACAATAGCTAAGATGAACATAGTAACTTGCTTTGTTTCCACACATGCAAAAATAGAGTATAATAGAACTTCAAAAACCAACTATAACTCATACGAAACCTTTACTCTGATACCAAGATGACACGGACCATGATTAAGAATAGATAAAGCCAATCACTGGATGGGTCCAATCTAGCAAAAATCTCAAAAAGGAAGTGATGGTAAATGTACGAAAAGGACAAATGCAAATGAAGAGTAAGCAAAAACCTACGAATAGCTCTAGAGGATATAACGCACTAATGGAACTTCTAAGGACTTACGGCACAATTCGATATGACGTACGAATCAGTCCAGTGAGGTTACTCACTACCTAGCCTTGCTTAAGGATTAGGAAAAAGAGTGATATTGAGAGTAAACAGATAGTGTTTACGCATGGAAGGAAAAATACTCAAGTGTATTTGTCAAGACCCTAAAGGAAGCCTAGTAAGATTACCTAAAATTTCCATAACTTATATGCACCCATGATATGAAAACTACCTCGTAAGTTAGAGATTACAAGACTCTAAATAATAAATCACTAAGATTATTGATTTTCAAGTAATTAATTTATTATAACATAACATAACATATAAATATAAATAACTATAGATATCCGATATCCTACAACTTTTCAGAACCGTAGAGAATCGGTATCCCTTACTAAATAATAAGATAGGATATACTAATATTATATAAATATATATATATAAACTTGCCTCAATACTCAAGACATATCTTAATTCCATCGTAAGTAAACTTGCAAAGGAAACTAAGGGGGAATGAGCATGAAACAACTCAGTGAGTTCGTCCCTCACCACTACCGTTCAAGCAAGTTATCACATATTATTATCACACATGCAAGCAAGCTATCTACATACAAAATGAATGCAAGCAATACATCCATAGGAGTTTGAAACTATGGAAGGTGTAGAATTACGTCGTCTACACTTTAATTATCCGTTGTACTTACCCGCACAAGGCACTTCAGCTTACCCGCATGAGGCTACTTAGGGGCACCACCCTTCTAGGCAACACTCGACTATTACCCTAGTCGAGAAAAAAAAGTTCCAATCCAAATAGGTGGATCTCAAACTAAGACCATTCACCATCCAAAACCCCTCGAGCACAAACATGTGAGTCCTCTCGCAACCAAAATTATCCAAGGCTTTACAGCCACAATAAAGCAAGTCCTTTCGCTATCAATTGAAGATCCCATGCTAGCTTTGCCTTAACGTTAAAATATTATTCATGGCTTCATGAGCCCTTATAGAGATCATACAAAAATATGTTTAAGAGTAGAAAAGCTTTTTTCCAAACACACTTTTCTCAAGATTTTTGCAAAGCTAGCACTCTCTACTCATACCTTTACCGGGTCATAGACATGTGACAAGTATAATTGGTTATTTTGGTCAGATACTTATGTTTATCATACAGATGATAGCAAACGAGCAAAGCAGTCATTCAAACATACAAGCAATAGTAAGTAGCAAAACCTCATACAAGTAACACGCACAAGCAAATAACAGGTCATTAGAACTCCCTCATCTAGATTATTACTCATTCTCCAAGCTTTGAGGTTTCTAGAACTCGATATTGAATGCCTAAATCAAAATAGTAAAACATATAAATATTCTAAGAAGTCATACTTTTTAGTTAACTAAAAATCTATTGTAGTTTGTCTAGTTCCCTTGATATAACCCAAATATAGGGTTTACCATATTTAATGGGATTAATAGTAACTAGTTTCTTATATTTGTAAATTATGAGACTTCCTTTATGTATTTAATAACTTTTCATTCTAATTCCGATATTTGCGAACTTATAGTCATTTTCCATCGTTTTCCGACATACGTTCACACGGTGATGTCCGTTTTGGACGTTGAGACTCGTATTTTACGATATGGGCTAAACTTATTAAAATTTCAACTCATTGCAGCTTAATTATTCTCATTGCTTATGTTTATTTCCTATTCTAGTATTTAATGATTTAATTAGCCATTAGATTCTTACACTTAGGGAATTTTACATTAGTATTACTAATTTATATGCTTAATTAAGTTTAATCTAATTTAGGAAGTGTATTAGGGTTTACTAATTTATGTACCTAATTCTTATGTACTCTTCTCATTTCTTATTTTATAAAATTATGCTTATGTCATCACTTACATCATCAATCACTTGTGTCATCATTTGCTTATACCATAGCTTATGCCATCTTTTGATTGGATCATTGCTTACATCATCATTTAATTACATATACCTTATCTCATACTTATGTCTTACTTAAGTGTCTTATGCACACTTTACATAAACTAACTATGTACTTCTACCTTTGTTATACTTATATGTATACTAGTATACTTATGCATATACTTATACTTATACCATATTTATACTTGTACATATACCCATATATATATATGGTCACATACGTATTTTTGTATAAATTTCGTATGCCTAATTCTCCTCTTAAAAAAGCTTCTCTAATTTCATTCTTTTTGTGTTTTAAGAGTATATTTAGCATGGTATATGTATGTATAGTTAGTCTATGTCTTATTTTAGGTTATGTATATAATAGATTCTTATGTACAAAGGTCTTTATACATGTATTTCTCTAGTATACTCTTATGTATACATACTTAGAGACATATACACATGCATCTTCTTCTATGTGCTAAGGCTATCCTACACTTCTAAACATAAAGCTTGAAACTTTAAGCCTTCCACAACATATATGAACACAACACATAAACTACTTAAACTAACTTACCTATTCATCTAACTAGAAAATAATATGGGGCAATACATAAGAACATACCTTTATTTTCTCCTTGAAATATGGTTGCAAAGTTTGAAAATGAAGAATGGTGAAAGGGAAAGGGGAAGTCACGGTTATGGAAGGAAGAAAAGGTCTTGGTTTTGTTTTGTTTTTATGCTTTGGAAAAGGAAAACAAGTGGGGTCCTAAGGGAAAAGGCATGGACGGCAAAAGAGAAGAAAAGGAAGAAAAAAGCTAAAAGAAAAGAAAAGAAATCATTAAGAAGAAGGAGAGAATTCTAGATGACAACGACATTTGTTGACTTTGTTAACCTTTAACTTGGTCAAATGTTGACTAGTCAACTCTATTGGAATTGCATGTAATTCAAATGCTCATAATGAAGTAATTAAGAGAAATTAAGAAGAAAATTAAGGAAATGAAAGGAAATGTGGGGTTTGTTGAAATAATTAGTAAAAATAGGTAATGAGATCTTTCTCTAAGTATTTATATCCTAGAAACATCATTTGGTATGCTACTTTATGTAATTATCATGAAAAGTATCATTTAGAGTCTTAAGGTTTACTATATTTAACCTAAGGATCAACTAAACCCCCGACTTTATGTAATAGTAATCTAGTTATATAATTAGAAGATGAATATAATCTAGAATGCAATGTCTTAGTTTCTAAGGGATCACTTAAGTATTCCAAATATTTATGCATGATTGAGAGTTATCTTTAGTTGTTTACTAATGAAATGACAAAATATGGAGGATATATTATCACTTAGGGTTTTAAGGTAAATTATGGTGGATTAATGCTTTTATATCCTTAAAGTAATAGTTTTAGGGTTTTTTTTACTTCCGAGTACAATCTCTAGTGTTTTTACACATTTAAGGTTTAATATATTCATACATAATTAAGTCTTCGATGGTTATATTAGGGTTTTGATGAGGTTCGAGGTTAACTTTTGCAGTTACATATGCTTGAGATTTTAGGATCTTTGTCGGCGATTAGAGGTTCAATTGATAATTTAAACTTTTTTCATATTTACTTTAGGTTTTGAATTGAGATTTTAATCGATTTTAAATCTCACTGGCTCTATTGACTTCATGAAGTCGTCTATGGTTTGGGCATTTGATTCTATACTTAGAAAGCTAGATTCACAGGGTTTACATTAGAGTGGTATTAGAGCTTTAGGTTGTCAGAGATAAGAGAAACCTATCAAATGGTGAGATGGGTAGCACTTACGTAGAATTAGAGTAAGAATAAAAGCTTTAGACATTTAGATTATATTCTATATTTTATGTAGTATGACTATATTATAAGTACATATATTCTTTTATTAGTTGAACTTCTCTCTATGCTAGATATTGTTAGTGTTATTACCTTAAAAAGCTTAGGATTGTAAGTTTGAAGTGCTATAACAAGGATGTAAGGAATGAATGTTGAAGAGGAAACAAGAAGGAGATGTCTTTGATTATGTTAAAGTAAGGAAAATTGTTTGTGTCGGAGATCAAGAGTGTAAGGATATCCTAATTTCAAGTAAATGGTATGAAGTGTAATTTTTGGTGGTTCTAATAATATTTGGAATTAGGAATGTGACGGTATAGATGGAATTAGGAAATTGTGTTATTGCAAATTTAATTTGGTGGTTGAATACTTTACTGAGTTTAACATAAGAGGTAATGTTACTAAGATGTGAATTGCCTTATTGGATTACACGATCGTAATATGAAGAGGATGATTGTACGAAGTTTTAAGGAATAAGTAAGTTGTTAAGTTGATGCAAAGATAAGTCTTCCTAAATAAGTAACTAACGATAAGTATACATTGTAGATTCAACTTTAGATTTGGAGGTTTAGATATCTTAATTAACAATTTTGATTTCAAAGGATAGTAAGAGCAATTCAAAGAGAGACATCAAATGGTGTGAATGGAGATTTGAGGGAATGTTGTAATCATATAATTGTGAATTTGAACGTTAATTTACCAAAAGTATTTATATTTAGAAAATGGAAGGTCGGAAGAATGTAAAGATGATTGAGTCAAATGATTGATGATTTAACTGAAAGAGTTGGATAAATAGTACTAACTTAAGAATATATTATGTTGACAGGGTTATCACTATTAACCAAATTTTGATCTACATTAGCCTTGCAAAAATTAAAGAAGTGGAGTTAATTTGCACGTATTCTAAGAGTAATGGAATCATCCAAAGTGAAATTATTAGAGTTTATCAAGGTAAATACATACTTTAAAGGTAGACCTGATGACCCAGTTGAGACAGAAGATTGGTTGGTACGAATTGAACAAACCTTCCAAATCTATGAAATTCTAGAGGATTTAAAGGTAACTTATGAGACATTTATGCTACACAAAGATGTAACGATATGGTGGAACTTTAAGAATGGAACTATGTCTCAACCTATTACCTAGAAAGAGTTTAAAGAAGAATTCTTGAAGGAATATATTCTAGAAATTTTATGAAAGAAACTTCAAGGAGACCTACTTCTTATACGAAGAGGAAGTCGAAGTATTAGTGAATATGAATGTGAGCTTCGGCGATTGATGCATCTTACATACCCCGAATTAAGAAGTAGTGACCAATTTCATATACAAGTGTTCTTAGTAGGATTAGATCGAGAGACTCAAGTCAAGTTAAAGGAATTCCAATTAAAGACTTATAATGACATGGTTGAAAAAGCAAGGGTGATAGAAAATGCGGGAAAAGAATTCTTAGAAAATCAAAATGAAGAAAACAAGGAAATCTTTAAATCAGATGAGGAGTAATGGATAATGCTAATCAGAATGGCAAGCAACCCATTGAAGCATCAAGATCATAAGTAATTGAACCAATTATGAAGAAACCACACCAACTAAATTGCTGGAAATGCAACCAAGATCACTGGCCAAAAGCATGTCCTTGATTAAAAGGAAAATGTTCCTATTGTAGAAAAACTGGACATACAGTAAAATGGTGTCTTAAAAGGAAGAATACTCCACTGTGCAGTAACTGTAGAAAGCATAGTCATACTATTATTGAATGCCATTGGAAGTGAGTAGCTTGAAAAGGAATCTAGTGACTTATGAGGAACTCTAGAGATTTGATGTAATCAGTATAAATAGACTATGTATATGAAATATGTTGTGTGAATTTATTAGGATGTATATAGGTAGAAGTTAACTACTGATATGAATTTTGTTGATTATATCTAAACTGGGTACTTTTGAATGATAAAAGGAGTTATCTCAGTTAAGTTTTGAGAACGAAACTTTTTGTAAGGGGAGAAGAATATAAACCCCGTGAATCTAGCTTTCTAAGTATAGAATCAAACGCCTAAACTATAGATGACTTCTTGAAGTCAATAGAGCCAGTGAGATTTAAAACCTATTAAAATCTCGATTCAAAACCTAAAGTGAATATGAAGAAAGCTTAAATTATCAATTGAACCTTTAATCACAAACAAAGATCCTAAAACCTTAAGTATATGTAACTATAAAAGATAACCTCGAACCTCATTAAAACCCTAAGATAAACATCGAAGACTTAATTGCGTATGAATATATTAAACCTTAAATGTATAAAAACACTAGAGATTGTACTTGGAAGTAATAAAAACCCTAAAACTATTACTTTAAGGACATAAAAGCATTAATCCATCATAATTTACCTTAAAACCCTAAGTGATAATATATTCTCCATATTTTGTTATTTCATCAGTAAATGACTAAAAATAACTCTAAATCATGCATAAATATTTAGAACACTTAAGTGATCCCTTAAAAACTAAGATATTGCATTCTAGATCACATTCATCTTCTAAGTATATAACTAGATTAATATTACATAAAGTTAGGGGTTTAATTGATCCTTAGGTTAAATATAGTAAACCTTAATACCTTAAATGATACTTTTCATGATAATTATATAAAGTAGCATACCAAATGATATTTCTAGGATATAAATACTTAGAGAAAGATCTCATTACCTATTTTTACTAATTATTTCAACAAACCCCACATTTCCTTTCATTTCCTTAATTTTCTTCTTAATTTTTCTTAATTACTTCATTATGAGTATTGGAATTACATGCAATTCCAATAGAGTTGACTAAGTTAACATTTGACCAATTTAAAGGTTAACCAAGTCAAAAGTTGACTAAGTCAACAAATGTCATTGTCATCTAGAATTCTCTCCTCTTTTCTAATGATTTCTTTTCTTTTCTTTTAGCTTTTTTCTTCCTTTTCTTCTCTTTTGTCGTCCATGCCTTTTCCCTTAGGACCCCACTTGTTTTACTTTTCCAAAGCACAAAAACAAAAAAAAACCAAGACCTTTCCTTCCTTCCATAACCGTGACTTCCCCTTTCCCTTTCACCTTTTTCATTTTCAAACTTTGCAACCATATTTCAAGGAGAAAAAAAAGGTATGTTCTTATGTATTGCCCCATATTATTTTATAGTTAGATGAATAGGTAAGTTAGTTTAAGTAGTTTATGTGTTGTATTCATATATGTTATGGAAGGCTTAAAGTTTCAAGCTTTATATTTAGAAGTGTAGGATAGCCTTAGCACATAGAAGAAGATGCATCTGTATATGTCTCTAAGTATGTGTACATAAGAGTATACTAGAGAAATACATGTATAAAGACCTTTGTACATAAGAATCTATTATATACATAACCTAAAATAAGACATATACTAACTATACATACATATACTATGCTAAATATACTCTTAAAACACAAAAAGAATGAAATTAGAGAAGCTTTCTTAAGAGAAAATTTAGGCAAACGAAATTTGTATAAAAATACGTATGTGACCGTATATATATATGGGTATATGTATAAGTATAAATACGGTATAAGTATAAGTATATGTATAAATATACTAGTATACATATAAGTATAGCAAAGGCATAAGTACATAGTTAGTTTATGTAAAGTGTGCATAAGACACTTAAGTATGACATAAGTATGAGGTAAGGTATATGTAATTAAATGATGATGTAAGCAATGATGCAATCAAAAGATGACATAAGCTATGATATAAGCAAATGATGACACAAGTGATTGATGACATAAGTATAATTTTATAAAATAAGAAATGAGAAGAGTACATAAGAATTAGGTACATAAATTAGTAAACCCTAATACACTTCCTAAATTAGACTAAACTTAATTAAGGATATAAATTAGTAATACTAATGTAAAATTCCCTAAGTGTAAGAATCTAATGGCTAATTAAATCATTAAATACTAGAATAGGATATAAACATAAGCTATGAGAATAATTAAGCTGCATTGAGTTAAAATTTTAATAAGTTTAGCCCATATCGTAAAATATGGGTCTTAACGTCCAAAACAGACATCACCGTGTGAACGTACGTCGGAAAATGATAGAAAACGACTATAAGTTTGCAAATATCAGAATTAGAATGAAAAGTTACTAAATACATAAAGGAAGTCTCATAACTTACAAATATAAGAAAATAGTTATTATTAATCCCATTGAATATGGTAAACCCTATATACATTATACTTGGGTTATATTAGGGGAACCAGACAAACTACAATAGATTTTTAGTTAACTAAGGAGTCTAACTTCTCAGAATACTTATACGTTTTACTATTTTGATTTAGGTGTTCAATATCGAGTTTTGGAAACCCTAAAGCTTAGAGAATGAGCAATAATCCTGATGAAGGAGTTCTAATGACCTGCTACTTGCTTATACGTATTACTTGTATGAGGTTTTATTACTTACTGTTGCTTATATGTCTGAATGATTGCTTTACTTGTTTGCTATTATCTATGTGATCACCTTTTTAAATTGATAAACATAAGTATCAAACCAAAATAACTAATTATACTCGTCGCATGTCTATGACCTGGTAAAGGTATGAGTGGAGAGTGCTAGCCTTGCAAAAATCTTAAGAAAAGTGTTTTTGGAAAAAAGCTTTTCTACTCTTAAACATATTTTTGTATAATCTCTATAAGAGCTCGTAGAGCCATGAATAATATTTTAACGTTAAGGCAAAGCTAGCATAGGATCTCCAATTGATAGTGAGAGGACTTGCTTTATTGTACCTGTAAGGCCTTGGATAATTTTGGTTACGAGAGGACTCGCATGTTTGTGCTCGAGGGGCCTTGGATGGTGGATGACCCTAGTTTAGGATCTACCTATTTGGATCGAAACTTTTATTTCTCAACTAGGGTAATAGTCGAGTGTTGCCTAGAAGGGTGGTGCCCCTAGGTTACCTTATGCGGGTAAGATGAGGTGCCTTATGCGAGTAAGGATGGATAATCGAAATGTAGATGACGTAATTTTACACCTTCCATAGTTTTGGAATCCTATGGATATGTTGCTTGCATTTATCATGCCTGCATTCATTTTGTATGTAGATAGCTTGCTTGCATGTATGATAACTTGCTTGAACGGTAATGGTAAGGGACGAACTCACTGAGCTGTTTCATGCTCATTCCCCCTTAATTTCCTTTGCAAGTTTACTTATGATGGGATTAGGATATGTCTCAAGTGCTGAGTGCGAGATGAAGATATGTATACTAGTATTAAAAGTAGCTGAGTACTCTTTAGATAATACATAAACATTTATTGTGGAAAATATTTACATGTTAGAACTTACTATAATTTAATTTTTATATATATATATATATATATTTTATATAATGTTAATATATCCTGTCTTATTATTTGATAAGGGATACCGATTCTCTATGGTTCTGAAAAGCTGTGGAATATCGAATATCTATAATTATTTATATTTATATGTTATGTTATGTTACAATAAATTAATTACTTAAAAATCAGTAATCTTAGTGATTTATTATTTAGAGTTTTGCAATCTCTAACTTGCAAGGCGGTTTTCATATCATGGGTACATACATGTTATGGAAATTTAAATAATCCTACTAAGCCCCCTTTAGGATCCTGATAGTGTTAAATTAATCAATCTCATCCACCTACAATTACAAGGTTATTTATACTCATAAGTTAAGGCAACTTACCTAAAAGGGAAAAAGGCAAAAAAGGCATTTCTTAAGGAAATAATGTACAAGATCCAAAAGGGTAAAAATGAATATTCAAGAAAAACAATCATTGGTCTAATGAATTCTACACATGATTTTGTATACGTAACGATGCTGTATTAGTGATGCCCTTAGAAGATGCGAACAAAAAGGGCAGTCAGTTTACTTGTCCAAGTAGGGGTGGCTTAGTCAGTTTGAACTCTCTCTCTTGGTAACTTGGAAAAGGTGACGTCGAGTAAGTGATTGGCTAAGCATGAGTGAGAATGAAGGTCAGCTATTGTCTTGGCTGTCCACTTCTTAGCACATTACTGTAAGAAATAGACAATCATTTAACTCGGCATGAAAAACAAGTCAATAAGGATATACTTAACCTCGGTAGGAGTCGGTTGGAGTAGAATAATCCACCTTACTAAGCCTTCTAGTCCTTAGGCTTGACTGTAGGTCAAAAGCCTAGTAGCCTGATTCTTATCACTATCAATCCATACAACCAACTTTAAAAACATAAACTCATTGACCATTGGTCATATAAAAAATTAGCAACCAGCATTTTATCTAATGGAAGGACTAATTTCTAGTTCAACCAACCCATTGCCTTGAATGTGTTTGACCCATTTTTCTTCTTAAAAGTTTCATTTTCCCATTTGTGCTTCGGTTTAAACAACTTAGTCCATAAGAGATCCATCTCATTAGTACTCTATGCTAACTTTGTGAAATTAGCTTTGTTTTATTGATTAATGTCTTACAAACCTAAATTACTCTCCTCTTTTGATCTTTTACACATGTCCTAGGAAACCTTGTATATTTTTTGTGATCCTTTATGATCATCCTAGATAAAGTCTCTATATGTTTTTTTCCAGTCATTTACAGATATTTATTGACATAGGTACCATCTACGAGTAATAGCTGGCTATGCTTTTGAGGGTAGAAGTGATAGGTTACCGGCCACTAACCTACTTACTTGTGTACGCCTCAAAGGCCTCCAATCTCTCACCCAAAGAATTCTCTCTCATCAACCTACCAATGATGAGAAACAACACATAGAAGGTAGATGGCAAAATTCCCTATAAGCTCTAAGTTGTTATACAATGATCTACTATGCTAATGTTGACTTTTCTCTGGTCGAGGACTCTATACTAAGTGATCTAACTTACTATTGAGAGTTCCTATCGAGTAATGAGAGCTAGTCTCATATTAGCTGAGTACTTCTCTCTCGACCTCCTCCTCTCAATTCTCATAGCAACCCTTCCCATCTTGGCCTCTTTATTGGCGCAACATCTTGATTCCTCTTGCCTACCGTGATCAAAGAATCTTTATACAAAACCAACATTACTCTACCACCTATTCATTTCATTTCACATTGTACTATTTTTTTCCCTTTTTATCGTTTGTCCTTTTTTGCTTTTTTTTTTGTAAGTACTAGGAATCCTCCTTTTTGTATGCCTTTTTGTAATTTCTTTATTTGTATTATTGCTCTAATGACTTATTATAAATAGTCCCTTCTCCTTATAAGCTAGAATCAACTTACCCTACAAAATAGACATTGAATATATGGTTCTTGTGAGACTACCCATACTAAGTCCATCTTCATACACTCTTACCTAATCTTGCTGTGTAGCTCAACATTAGTGGCAGGTAGACCTTAACATCAACTTGTGCATTATATCAAGTAGAGTATTAAGTTATGTTGTGCCTATTGGTGTGTTATATCCTCTGAGCAGCTTTACGTCAGTTATTCTAGTTAGTTTGTTGACCTACTCACTCTATTTTCTTCGATATTTCGACAAACCCATTGGTTCAAATCTAATGATAACTGAGCTCCTAGGCATATCGTTTAATCTTAGTATCAAAGCTTGAGGTTGTGACCAAGAGCTATGTTGTGATAATTCCTACTGGTCTATTGTTTGAACACTCTATTTTCACTTAGGAAAATAGAGGAAGTCCATAGTTCGCTATTAGATTGGTATTTTCTTTGTGTGGTAATTTCTTGTGTGAAGAATATGCTCTAAAGCTTACTCTTTGTGAGAATTTTGAATCCTAGTGTTTAAGGAGAAATTAACGATGCTAAGAGTGGTGCTCAAGGATGCGGTTATGTAACCCAATAGTTATTACAAACTACTGATGAGAAGATACAAGACTTCGTTACTATTGTGGCCAATCTAGCTATCTTAGTGCAAAGAGTCTTAAAGATTAGGCCATGAGATAGGATTGTCACTAAACAGGGTTGAGAAATGAGGGATAGGCCTAGCAAGTAGATGAATAGATGAGCATCAGAGCCTTTCCCGTGAAACAAGCATGAAGTACCACCCCATCGTGCCAATAAAGTCACTAGAAGAAGGTTGGAGTTAGACGAAGTGGAACAGTATCATAAAGAAGAGGAACAGTATGTTGGGATTGATGAGCGTGAGTTTAGAGTGCTTAGAGGAGTCGAACACCTTAAGGTACAGATTCCGAGCTTCAATGGGTCTGGTAATGCTAAGGATTACATGGATTAAGAGGAGAAGATAAAAAAGATATTCAAATTTTATGATTATAAAGATGTTGTCCGTATTTGAGTGGCTACGTTGGAATTTTTTAGATATGCGACAATGTGGTGGAAGAAACTATAGAATGTTCACGTAAAGGCTTGATACAAAATGCGAACATAGGATGAGATTAAGAGAGTTATGAGAAGTAGGTCCATTCTCAAACACTACGAGCAAGACACTTTCTAACATCTATAAGATTTGAGACAGCATAACTGGTCGGTGGACGACTATGTCTGAAAGTTTCACTTACTCATGATCTGATGTGATGTCGATAAACCTAAGATGTGAACTATCGAAAGGTTCATTTCTAGACTAAGAATTGAAATTGGTCATATTGTGGAATTAAAAAGGCTAGGAAGTTTTTATGAGACCATTCGAATGGTGTAGAGGGTTAAGAGGTAAAGATGAAGCCAGCCTAGTCGATAAGGATTATAGAGCCAAAGTAGCATGCTGAGCCGATTAGATTATGGTAGTGTACCAAACAATTTTGAGGTGGATCATCGAAGACTAGTACTGAGCCGACTAGAAGAAAGACAAGGTAAAGGTAAGGCCAAGGAACCTGAGGTCCACAGAGACTAAGTTCAGAGCTCAAGAAGAAAGAACTAAGAAATCAAATGCTTTAAATGTCTCAATTATGGGCATGTGGCTAGTCAATGTTCGAACTACCAAGTCATGACTATAAAGGAGACAAGCCCTAATTTGGAGTAGAGAGTACGAGCCAAGGAGAAGAAGAGATGGGAGTTGAATAGATGCTAGAAGAGTTTCAAGAAGACCCCAATGCCAAGATACAAGGACAGTGTCGAGTATTATTTTGTCATTCAACAATCTCTTAGTGCTTTTATAGTTGATGAGAATGAGCAAAGGGAGAACCTCTTCCATACGAACTGTCAAGTGAATGACAAGCTATGCGCCTTGATCATTGACAAAGGGAGCTATACCAATGTCATAGCACAAGGGGTAGTTAAGGCCATGAAATTGCCAACCCTCTTACACCCTAAGCTATATAAGATTCAATAATTGAATAAGAAAGGAGGCTTCCATGTTGCCAACCAAGTTAGAGTACCGATTACCATTGGTAATAGGTATAAGGATGAAGTGTTGTGTGACGTCCTTCCCATGTTCACTTCTTACATATTACTCAGCCAACCTTGGATATTTGACTTAAGAGTATTGCACGATGGGTATAGGAACACCTACATGTTCCAAAAAGATAAGAAGAAAATTATACTGATACCTATGAGTCCTAATGAAGTGCAGGAAGCCTAAGAGAAGGTTGTTAGGTCACTGCAGTAGAAGTCCTTGGTGATTTCCCGAGCTCAGTTTGCTCGAGAAGTCAAAGTCGAAGACTATGTACTCCTTTTAGTCAAGAGACTCTTAGAGGTGAGAAAAGATGAGAGCTTACCTACTGAGGTGCAGTAACTACTTCAAGACCATGCCAACCTATTTCCTAATGAAAAGCCTAAGGTTTACCACCCTTAAGAGGCATTAAGCATTGCATTGACCTCCAGCTTAAAGCTGCCTTATCGAACCGACTTGCTTAGAGACTCAATCTTGAATAAGTAGCCAAGTTGAAGAAACAACTAAATGAGTTGGTAAGCCATAATATGTCCAAGAGAGATTGAACCGATGTGTCTACCAGTCATACTAGTACCTAAGAAAGTGGGTTGTAGAGAATGTGTATTGACAATTGTGCCATCAACAAAATTACTGTTAAGTACTGATATTCGATCCCATAATTGGATGATATGCTCAATGAGTTGCATAGTGCCCACATCTTCTCAAAGATTGGTATTATGAGTAGCTACCACCAAATACTAATGAGACTTAGAGATGAATGGAAGATGGCCTTCAAAACAAGGGATGGTTTGTTTGAATGGTTGGTGATACCTTTTGGTTTGATGAATGCACTAAGTACCTTTATGCAGCTTATGAATCATGTACTGAAGGCCCTAATTAGCAAACATGTTGTGGTTTATTTCAATAATATTTTAGTCCATAGTATCGATCTCATTGCCCATGTAGAACATTTAAGATTGGTATTTGACATCCTTCGTATCAAGAGATTATTTAGCAACATGAAGAAATGCGTATTCTACCAAAGCAAGGTTATATTCCTCGAGTATGTTGTTTTGAAGAAAGGAGTTTGAGTGGATGACGAGAAAGTTAGAGCTATTCTTGAGTGGCCCACACCAACTAATGCTGCTAAAGTCAGGAGCTTCCATAGTATAACTTTGTTCTATCAAAGATTAATTCAGAATTTCAATTCCATAACAACACCCTTAACTGAACTAACTAGGAAGAATTCTGACCTTAGGTGGTCAAAGAAAGCTCAAAAAAGTTTTAAAGATGTAAAATCTAAATTGACGTCTGCCCCAGTACTCACCCTACCTAAATTGATGTTTGCCCCAATACTCGCCCTACTAGATTTCAAGAAGGTTTCTGAGGTCAAATGTGACCCGTTTGGAATCAACATTGGTGTTGTCCTTATGCAAGAACATTAACCAATTGCTTACTTCATTACGAAACTAAGAGGAGCTACTTTGAATTACTCGACCTATGATAAGGATTTCGATGCCCTTGTCTGAACACCATAGAATTGGCAGCATTACCTCTTACTAAGAGAATTCATCATCTACTCCGATCATGAGTCTCTTAAGCACCTCCAAAGATAACAAAATCTTTCTTGGTATCATGCTAAGTGGGTTAAGTTCTTAAAGACCTTTTGCTATGTCATTAAGTATAAGAAGGGGAGTACAAACATTGTAGCTAACACTCTTTCTCATCGTCATACCCTCATTACAACATTGCAAGCCAAGGTACTTAGATTTAGCACTATACTAAGTCAGTATGAGCATGATTTACATTTTAGGCCCTTAGTGGCCAAACGTAATGTTGGAGGAGCTGTAAATGGATTTTACTTGTATCAAGGATTCTTGATGAAGGGCAAGCAGGTCTGTATGTTGAGTGGTTTGGCAAGAGAACTACTTGTCCAAGAAGCTCATGCTGGGGATTTAGCCTATCGTTTTAGGGAAAAGAAGATGGTGTAGATATTGATAGAACATTTCTACTAATTTGGGATAATGAAGGACATGTGTCGAATTCTTTAGAGGTACGAGGTGTGTAAGCATGCAAAGGGAAAGAGAAAGCCGTATGGAGAGCACACACCCTTACCTATACTAAAGCAGTCATGGACTGACCTAAGCATGGATTTTATGCTCGGCCTACCCTGAATGTCGAGAAGACATGACTTAATTATGGTAGTGGTTGATCAATTCTATGAGGTAAGCCACTTCATTCCTTGACATAGAACTACTAATGCTTTATTTTTCGTTAACCTCTTTTTGTTGGAAATTGTACAACTACATAGAGTGCTGAGAAGTGTTGTGTTCGATCGTGACTCGAAGTTCAGGAGCTTCTTTTAGAGGACCCTGTAGAAGAAGGTCAACACTAAGCTCATGTTTAGTACTTCTTGCTACCCCCAAACAAATAGCCAAACTGAAGTTATAAACAGGATAGTTGGCAACCTCCTATGAGCAGCTACTAGGAAGAATTTACATGATTGGGATTTATGCTTACCTATCATTAAGTTTGCCTACAATCGCTCTGCTTACAGCTAAACAGGACAATCTCCATTTGAGGTAGTTTATGGGCTTAACTCGAACTTACCCCTAGATTTAATTATCAGTTTAACTACATAAGGGGAAACCCAACTAAGCCTACAACGAGCTAAGGAATTCTACAAGTTGCATTAGAAAGTTGCTAAACAACTAGCCAAGACTATGTCCCGACATAAGGAGCAAGGAAGCTGAGGAAGGAAACAGTCGTTTATACCCTTAGAGACCTTGTTTGGATCCATCTTAGTAAGGAATACTTCCCTGGCAGGAGGACAAATAAACTATCTCCCAAAGTGAATGGACCTTACAAGATCCTAAGGTATATTAATGACAATGCCTATGAGGTTAAACTGCCCGAAGGGTATGACATGTCTACCACATTCAACGTAGCTGACCTGACTCCTTATGTACTAAATGACGATGAAGATCATGATTTGAGGGCAAATCTCCAATAACCCTGGGGAGTTGATGGGCCACCAACCACTAGCCCACTCATTCGCGTATGCCTCAAAGGCCTCTAATCCCTCACTTAAAGAATTCTCTCTTATCAACCTATCAATGTTGAGAAATAATACACAGAAAGTGGATGGCTAAATCCCTGAGAGATTCAGGTTGTTGTACTATGATCTGTTGTGTCGATGCTAACTTTTCTCTAGCCGCGAACTCTGTACCAAGTGATTTGACTTGCTGCCGAGAGTTCCTGTCGAGTAACGAAAGCTAGTCTCATACTGGCCGAGTACTTCTCTCTTGTCCTCCTCCTCCTAATTCTCACGGCAACCCTTCTTGTCTCAGCCTCTTTGTTGCTACAACATCTTGATTCCTCTTGCCAATTGTGATAAGAGAATCTTTATACGGAACCAATGTTATTGTGCCACTTATCCATTTCATCTGATACTAAACTATTTTTCCCTTTTTGTCATTTATCCTTTTTGCCCTTTTTCGTAGGTACTAGGAATCCCCCTTTTTATATACTTTTTTGTAATTTCTTTATTTGTATTGTTACCCTGGGGACTTACTATAAATAGTCCCTTCTCCTTATAAGCCAAAATCATCTTCCCCTATAAAATAGACATTGAATATACGGTTCTTATGAGACAACCTACTCTAAGTCCATTTTCATACACTCTTATCTAATCTTGTCGACTAGCTAATGATTAGTAGTAGGTAGACCTTGACACTAACTTATACAACATATCAAGTGAAGTGTCAAGTTATGTTGTGTTTGTTGGTATGTTATATCATTCGAGTAGTTTTACATCAGCTACTCTAATCAGTAAGTTAACCTACTCACTCTATTTTCTTCGATATTTCAAAGGACCCATTGGTTCAAATCTGCTACAGTAAGTTTTAGTGATAACTAAGCTCTTAGGAACATAAAAAAGAAACAAGAATCTTCTTGGAAAGGGCACTCATAAGTTTAGTTTTCCATTCTGCTAGTTTTCTTCTAGTTTTGTCGAGCAAGAAGAAGAAGTCTAAGCTTTTAAGTTGACCCCCCTCCTTAACTGGCAATCTTATGTATCTTTATAAAGCTGCATTGGTATTTATACCAAAAATATCACAAATCTATGCTTTTAGGGATGGATTAATATTATTTGAGAAAATTGGACAAGATTTGGAGTAATTCACTTTCTAACTTGATATAAGCCTAAATGTGCTCACAACCTGATGTATGGTTCATTCATTGTCTATTGTCACTTCTCCCATCAAGACTAGGTTGTTGATAAAGAACATGCAAAATAACTCTAGTCTAGCTCCCCTAAATCATATGGGTACCCATTCACGAAGACTCACCACATCTTTAATATTACAACATAGCAATTCTATGGCAATAATAAAGATACAAGTGACATTAGAACACCTTGCATAATCCCATAGGGCATAAGGAATTCGTTCAACATTGTTCCATTAAGAATAATTTTGAAGGAACTAGTTGCTAGAAAAGAACCTATAATATTAATCCATTTATTGGAAAAATTGAAGCATTTTAAGGTATGCTGAATGAAATCTCATTCCATTCGATCGTATACTTTCTCCAAGTCTAATTTCACCATCACCCATGCTTTTCTGGCCCTCATTTGTAGAAGTGAGTGTAAAAGCTATTGAAATACAAGAACATTATCTTTAGTTTATCTCCCTGATACAAAACTTGACTACTTTAGGCTTATTAGCTTTTGAAGATATGGTCTTAACCAACTTACCAAGATTTTTCCCATAGTCTTCTACAAAGTCACACAAAGGCTAATAGGCCAAAAATCATTAAGTTGATTAGCCCCCTCCTTCTTAGGGATGAGTATGTATAATTAGCGTCTGATTAATTTCAAGTTGTATTCTCTCCTTTAACCAAATGTCATCCATGACTCTAAAGACTAAGTCTTCTACCATTGGCCAACATGCCTTGAAGAAGAGCGAATGTAAGCCATCAATCCCTGAAGTTTTTGTATTCACTATGCTCTACATTACCCTTTTGACTTTGTCCCTTATCAGCCCTCTAAATAGAGATGTGATCTCAATTTGTTGAAAGAAACACCATCGAGTAAACTAAGATAAAGGGTTTGGGTTAGCAAACAACTTGTTTATACGAAATAGCTCCACAAAGTTTCTAGCAATCAAGGCTTCTAGGTCCATATGATTGATTACTCAATTGCTTGTATTATCAAATAAGCCTAAAATATGTCCTTTATCTTTTCTGGTTAAAGTTGAGGCATGAAAGAATTTAGTGCTCCACTCACCATTCACTATCCGCATGGCCCTAGCTTTAGCTGTCCATAGCTTTTCCTCTTGGTTAAGGACATCCTTTAAAGCTTCTTACAAAAACAGTTCTCTATTTAGCAATGCTTGACTCGAGTCATTTCTTATTTTATTTCTTATATCCTCAATTTTTCTTTGAAGCTATCTCTTCCTGATATGAATCAACCCAAAAATGTCTCTATTCCACTCCTGTAGTGTACTTGCAAAATTCTTTAGGTCCTTCTGAATCCTATCATTAGAAAAGTGCCAATGTAGGGCTACAAAGTCGTTAAGGGTAAGGTGATCAACTTACATGGTTTGAAAATGTAATGGTTTATGTTCTCGTAGCCCCATTCTCATAGATGGGAGGGTATTCAACAGGAGACAACAATGATCTAAACATGTTGTTGATAGATGAAAGACTTGTTATCATAACCTAACAGTATCGTTGTCATGATAAATTGCCAAGTACCACATAAAGATCTATAATCAACCCCCTTGTTGATCATAGGCTTTCCATACAATACACGAAACTCCTTTCACTATACATTATCACTAGACCTATAGATATACAATATTGAGCATTTTACCTAAAATTTACCCTTTTTATATGAAATAATAAAGTGAAAGTGTGGATTCATGGAATTCCACACCAAAAAGAATATTACAACAGGAATGCAGTTCTTATAAGAATTCGCATTAAGAATTTCTAACTAAAGTTTCAAACTAAAAAAGATAAACAAACTTCTAGAAAATACTATTACCAAATTCCCTCTTTACACTCTAAACGCCCAATCCCATCTTCGCAAGACACTCACCTTAAGCATTCCTCAACCTAGATGGATGAAGAGGTGATCTTACATCAAAAGAAATCTATTATGGTGTAAACTTAAGCTTAGTGAGATAAATCTCCTCATTAATATCACATATCAATTTTATCTAATGCACAAACACATGAATGCATGAACAATCAAAATGCTAATCAATATTTGCAACGACCTAGGAATTGCATGCAACTTAGAACTATGCCCCCTATAGTCAAGGTTGGAGATGATTAACTAATACAAACCACAATCGGCTCCTAAGACCTGGGTTTTTATACCAATTGCACTATTATGCTTAAGTCAAAACAAAATCATATATATATATATATATATATATATATAACATATACAAATTTAATATGGAAGGTACTTTTTCTTATTACATCTTGTACTTTGAACCAAAATTATTAGGTCGAGTAGTGTAGTGGCCCCTACAATCCACGATCACATGCCTTAAGTAAAAGCCACATAACATTGCCATTTCACTAATGGTTAGCATCCCTTGGCAAATAGTAAGCCCATTAGCTCAAGAAAAAGACTCAATAATATAATAATAACGTGGCTAATGCCTAATCCTACAAGAGGCCCTCCTCATGTAAGTCCCTTCCCATCTTTTATGTGAGGTGACTGTATGTTCCAATTATGAGAAATGCATAATTCATTGAATTTCATAATCAAATAAGTACTTAATTTGGTTTTCATGGGGATCGGACAATCTCATCCCATATAACTATACATAGATATCATCACAAACAATTCCCATTATTATCTGATGAACAAGTCATAGCATTCAATCATAATATCACACACATGTATTTCCCATATCCCATAAGCATCCAAGTTCCTTATATAGGTTTATATACATCTACCTAATAAGAAAAAATAAGAGTGGAGTCATCAAGAATCACTCACTTAGCCATACTAATCAACTGTAGTAATACGGGGGTAAGTCGTCTCCAAAAGCCGAGTCCCCTAGACATCAAAAATATGATACCACAATGATTTGAAATAAAACTTAGAAAACTAAGCTAAAACCCTTTTAAGTTGTACTTTTAACTAGGTTTCGTATTTTTCCCGATTTACTTAAAAGTTCAATTGTGTATAACTTTCTCGTTTTAAATTTGATTTTTATGATCTTATAGTTAAGCTTCATTGTTTTCAAGTGTACTTTAATATGGCAAGGTTAGATTTTCAAGATGAAGCACGTAAATCTATCTATAGGCTAGAATAATAGAGATCCTCATGATTTAGTGTACCTTTGGGCTTTATTTGATTATTGGGTTTTTTGATATCTTAGGAAATATTTTAGGCTTAGCCTTAGGATTTCATTCTAAGCTTAAAATACTCCTTAGGGTCAGTTTTCCAACTTTGATTTACACTCCTTAGGTTAACAACAACTTTGTATGCTTTTATGTGAACTTAAGTTGTCAGATGGACTTGTTTTTTTATCCAAATCAATGTTAGTCACTTTGTTGGCCTTAGGGGGTATTATGTAGGCTTCTTAAGGGTCTCAAAACAACTTCTATTGGTGGGTTAAGTTGTTGGTCAAAAAATAGATGAAGCCCCCGCTTGGAGTTTAAGGCTCGTTTTAAAAGTTTTAGGTCCGGTTTTGAGTTTTGGGTTTTATATAATTATCGTACTTGGCTTAGTTGGTCTTTTCACTTTGTTTACTTAGTTTTATCAAAATTTTAAGTAGCTTTTATTATGGTTCCAGAAGTTACACATACTTTCTACGATTATTAAAATTAGTACGTAATACAACCATAAGTTAAAAGTACACATGACATAATACATATGAACCTCACTACAGTTTCACTCAAAAGAACAACAATGACAACAATAACAACAACAACATTAGAAACACTTCGGTAGCTAAAATGTCCTTGACTAGTCATGCTTCGTTCAAGGTCTAACTTCATCGTTATCTAGCCAGCCTACTTATCGAGGCCTCCTCACAGGAAGTAACGATGGGGCTCATTCATTTGGATTAGGTAGTGACCTTGGATGATAAATTACTCAGTATAGTTCATGAGGTAATAGGAACTCACAAAGGTCCAGCTCAGAGTTCACTTCCCTTCGATATTCCCTTTGAAAGATAGGTAAAATATCAATATCTTCTTCCCAATCGAGGGCCTTCAGTGATATTAGGCTCCACATAAGGAAAATGAACATTAGTAGGAATGGCTGGTGGAGGAACTCCATTCTACTCGTCCAATTGAACACTCAAGGGTAGTTAACCCTTAGGTCATGCGCTAAGGCATACCCATGCCCCAATTGCTGTTAATGCTGAAAACTACGTGTAACTATCCTCGAACCGTCTTATACCAGGAACACCATCTCGGCTTCAATGCCAGCTTCTTCATCTCGCTCTAAGAGATATACCAAATCTATATCCAGTAAAACAAGTCCAAGTGTCCGAATCAAGATATCCTAGTAATGACTCCTCCAATTAGGGCTCAATCTTGACCTCTAGGATACCCATACATCTTAGATCCTACATAGCATTCCAAGTAGGGCCATGTCTTCACAAAGGATTCTTAACCTCTAGTGGTATTCAATAAGGCTTTTGCCTTTACGCATCATTAAAAACATAAGGTTCTGACAAACCCTCCTTTCATTCCCCTAATCAACATGAAAATTCATTAAGTGTTATGCATACTTTTAAGATTATACATTTTCTTGATCGTTTAGAGAGCTTATCCCGGTTCTACCCCTCTCTGTCTCCTTTAGTAGGTAACCCTAATGTCTAAGGTCAAATTTTACTTTTCTCATCATTATTTTAAACCTAACACTTTGATACTACTAAAGCCTATGATGACCCAACAGTATCGTTGTCATCGAAGATCATCATATACAACATAAAGATCTACAATCAACCCTTTCGTTGATTATAGGCCTTTCATACGATACATAAGGCTCCTTCCACTATACATTACCACTAGACCCATAAATATGCAATATCGAACATTTTAACCAAAATTTATCCTTTTATATGAAATAATAAAGAGGAAGTATGGATTTGTAGAATTCTATACCAAAAAGAATATTACAATACGAATGCAGTTCTTACAAAAATTTGCATTAAGAATTTCTAGCTAAAATTTCAAAAAGAAAAAGATAAACAAACATCTACAAAATACTATTACAAAAATCCTCTTCACTCTCTGAACGCATCATCCCGTCTCCGCATAAGACTCACCTCGAGAATTCTTCAGCCTAAATGGATAAAGAGGTGATCTTGCATCAAAAGAAATCTACTAGGGTATAAGTTTAAACTAAGTAAGATAAATCCCCTCGTCAGTACTACTTAACAATTTTATTTAATGCACACGCACATGAATGCATAAACAATTAGAATACTAATCAATACATGCAGCGACCTAAGAACTGCATGCAACTCAGAATTATGCCCTCTATAGTCGGGGTTAAAGATAATTAACAGACACAAACCACAATCAGGTCCTAGCACCTGGGGTTTTATACCAATTGCACTATTGTGCTCTAGTAAAAACAAAATCATATATATACATAACATATATATATTTAATATGGAAGGTACTTTTTCTTTTTACATCTCGTACTTTAAACCAAAATTATCAAGTTTAGTAGTGTAGTGGCCTCCTCCTATGAGTCCTTTTCCATCTTCTGCGTGAGGTGACAATATGATCTGATTATAAGTAATGCATAATTCATTGAATTTCTTAATCAAATAAGTACTTAATCTGGTTTTCATAGGGATCAAACAATCTCATTCCATACAACTATACATAGATACCATCACAAACAATTCCCATTATTATCTGATTAACAAGTCATAACATTCAATCATAATATCACACACATATATTTTCCATATCCCATAAGCATCCAAGTTCCTTATATAAGTTTATGTGCATCTAGCCAACAAGCAAAACCAAGTATGAAGTCATCAGGAATCACTCACTTAGCCATACTGATCAATCATAGTAATCTGAGGGCAAGTCCTCTTCAAAAGCCGAGTCCCCTAGACATCACAAATATGATACCAAAACGATTTGAAATAAAACTTAGAAAACTAAGCTAAAACCTTTTTAAGTTATACTTTTAACTAGGTTTTACTTAAAAGTTCCATCGTATATAACTTTCTCATTTTAAATCTAATTTTTATGATCTTATAATCAAGCTTCATGTTTTTTCAAGTGTACTTTAATATGGTGAGGTTATATTTTCAAGATGAGGCACGTAAATCTATCTATAGGTCAAAACAGTAGAGATCTTCGTGATTTGGTGTACCTTTGGGCTTTATTTGATTATTAGGCATTTTGATATCTTAGGAAATATTTTGGGCTTAGGCTTAGGATTTCATTCTAAGCTTAAAATACTCCTTAAGGTCAATTTTCCAACTTTGATTTACACTCCTCAAATTAACAACAACTTTTTGTGCTCTCATGTGAACTTAAGTTGTCAAACAAACTTGTTTTTTTATCCAAATCAATGTTAGTCACTTTGTTGGGCTTAGGGGTGTTATGTAGGTTTCTTAAGGGTCTCAAAACAACTTCTATTGGTGGGTTAAGTTGTTGGTCAGAAAATAGATGAAGGCCCTACTTGGAGTTTAAGGCTTGTTTTAAAAGTTTTAAGTCCGATTTTGGGTTTTGGGCTTTATATAGTTATTATACCTATCTTGGTTGGTCTTTTCACTTTGTTTACTTGGTTTTATTAAAATTTTAAGTGGCTTTTATTATGGTTCCTGGTCTATTTGTGGTGAATCCAAGGGGTACTCACTTGGTTTTTTAACTTGTTTTATTATTTCCTTAAGTTTAGGGGTTAGATCGTTAACCTACGTTACTCACATTCAAATCTTGACTTAACTTCTCTTCCATGAGATGATTATATATCTTGTACTCTACATGAAAATAGTAGATCTTATACTTATAGTTACTTCCATGCCATAGTTCATATTTTACAAAGTTGGTTTCCTCATAAAAGCTTCTTATAGTAGATTTTCCTTTACATAAGGCTAAGTTTGAGCATGTTTAACTTAATAGAAGTGAAAATAACTTTCAAATAACCCACATATCCTTCATGTCTAGCATGATGTCTTCTCATTCATGTACATATTTCGTGATTTTCTCAAGTTAAAATCTTCCATTCTAAATGTTAAACATGTATCCTTACATAATATCAACTTAGCATGCTTATATTTCAACTTTCATGTAAAGAGTTCATAAGCTTGCTTCTTAAGGTGGTCTAGCCATTTCATTAACTTGTGATCATACTAATATCCTTATGAAAATATGGTCTCCTAACATAGCATACTAGGTTACTAAAATAAAGAAACAACTTACTTATCCTCAAAAGCAAAAACATGGTGGTTGTGTATTAGGTATCTACTTATGCTCCTAAAAGTAGCTTTTGAAGTTGACAAACAAAGGGTAACAAAGTGAAGCTTTAAGTTGTAAGTGAGGGACAAAAAGGTGGTAGCAATGTTGAGATTTTATAGGGTTGTGTTTTTGTGTTTAGAGTGAAGTGAAAATGAAAATGAAAGTGAGAGTAAAGAGAGAGAGAGTGGCCAGTTTGAATAGAGAAGGAAGTGTGTTTAAGAAGCTTTAATTTGTTGTCTTTTTTCATGTACAAATACCAACTTTTGGTAAGATTAGATGATATAAGTATTAAGGGATAAATAATAGATGTGTAAGATAAGTTAATTGATGGATGAATGACAAAGCATACACCCCCCCACCACCCCCTTTCGTAGCCTCTTACAACCGGCCATGTAGGCCTTCTTTTTGGGAATGGTGTTGTCTTGTCTCTTAATTAAAAATTGAGCACATAAAATAATGTAATATTATAAGTTACAGTGACATAAGGAAAGTGTCTTATCACTAGCTTTTGATAAGTTATCAATTGATAAATGATTCTAACTCTTAATTAATAAGTTATCTAGGGTGATTGGTTGATTCACTTATTCACATGTATAAGGCTTATACATGAAGATGAGGAGATTATCGTATATGAAATTCTTTTAGAATTTGTTTCTTAAATTGATTTATAAGTTATGACTTAATTCTTATAAAATTAAAAAATTTTCCAAAGTTAAACAAAATTATTCAAATTAAATTCTCAATTAGTCGCTTAGGATTATAAGTCCTTAATTGTTTTAGGGTTTAGGGATTAGGGTTTTTGAGTAGCTTAAGTTGAACTTTTCTCGTTTTCGAGTTTTATTGACAATAGACTTTTGAATTGGAAAACTAAATTCCTTTTTTAAGCATAAACTTAAATTCTTAGTTTAGTTAATCCTTGAAAACGTTCGGATAGTACTCTTAGTTGATTTACATACTCATTAAAAAGTAGAGTTTACATCTGTTTCAAGACAAAGCAGCATGCCATTGAGAGTTCATCTATACTCTATCATTACATGACTGTTTGAGATCAAACAAGTTTTTTTATTGTTTAGACCTTGTAAACCTTTTCCTCACATATCCTAAGTTTGACATACCACATATATCCATACAATCCTAATATGCTCTTACTCTCAATTGATTAATTAACCTTCCACCCCATTTCTCATCATATGATAGGACTTCATTGAAGTCCCCTAGTAGAAGCCTCATTGCATTAATACTATTGAAAAGCTCTTGCAACTCTTGCCACAATATCTTTCTGATACTAATAGTTGGATGTGCATAAATATTAGAAATATACCATGATAAGTTAAAGGGAAATACCTCGATTTGAGCCAGAATTTGCTATTGTGCCAACCTGTGGTTTCTGACCCGTACAATATTGCGTTGCCAAGAAAATTACTATTCCTCCCCCACTTTGACCATTAGCTTCCATACATAACATGTCGTCAAACCTCAAAAATTGGCGGAGATCATCAACATCGCCATGGTTCAACTTTGTCTCAATAATAATCATGACTTGTGGATCTTATTTTCCTATCAAGTCTCGGATAGTTTGTTGATGAGCATGAAAGGAAGCACCACAAGCATTCCAAGCAAAAATTTTGAATGGATGTGATCTCATGTTTAAAGATAGCGCGTCCATGAGTATGGGGTTTGCTAACTTACAACGCAAATAATACGATTGTATTACCGGTGGTACATTACCTTCCCTCTCCATTTGCATGGCCGAATGGCCATCTTTATCATCACCATAGCGTTTTCCATAGCTGGTATTAAGGTATTGTTCCTTATCTCCTCCAAGGCTAGAGTCATATATAGTGCACGATGGATATCTTGTCTCTCCCTCTTCGGCATCATGAGGCATTCCGCCATGACTTTACATGATGCCTCGACCTGGACTATAAAGTCTGGATTGGACATCTGTTGTCTAGCATCTGCAAACGAATGATTTTGAAATGTTGGTTCCAAGCGTCACTCTTACCAAACCTTGGTTGGACATAAAGTCTAGATGATTTTGAGACGTTGGTCTGTATGTAACCTCTGGTGCCCTGTTTCTTCTCCATCACAACTGTGTTACTTCGATTCGCATAATCTCGAATAGTCAAGTTGTCCTGTGTTCATTCTGAATTAGCCATACTCTCGAATCTATGTGTGTCACTAGAAAAGGGCCTTAGTGGCGGAGGAGTAGTACTAGCTCTATTTCTGTTACTTCCTCTATATTGCCTCGCCAACTTTTTTAGAGATTTCGGTTTGGGTATGTCTTTTGTTCGCTCGAAAGAGAATGATCGAAGAGAAAAGGATTTGTGAGATCCTCTTGCTTGTTTGTGATATCTTTAAAGGTGTGTCTAAATGGGTAGAAAAAGATATGCTTGTTGAAAATAAATCTTCTTGCATCTTATCTTTCCCCTTCAATTCAATCTTTCCATTCACTTTAACTGATACAGAATTTTCTTCATTAACTCTCGATGTACTACGGTTGCCTTTCCCATTAGTGTTATTTCCAATTGACGACTTCATTACTCCATCGTCTTGGGATTTCACGCAGGAGTTTCTCTCAATTTCCTTTCCACAGTTACTTTTTTTGTCATTTGGTTTATTTCGTCCCTATCTCTTTGCTCTCACTTGTGTCCAACTAATGTTGCCAATCACATCTTGAATCTCTCGCATGCTGTCATTAACTTTTGACATTAGGACTTTGTTTGCATTACTATCTTTCGTGTTCTATTTGACCAGCTTGCTTGTATTACCACCACTTTCCCCCATATCCTTCCCTTCTTGACTATCATGATCAACAAATTCATTACTTGGTGATACACTTGTCTTTATTGTCACATGCCAATATAGCATACGATGTATCATCATATAAAAATACCTATTTATATTCAACAAAAGTTCTATTTATAACAAAAGAGTATTACAATGGAGTTTAGCTTTACACCTAGTTATGCAAAAGAATACATCTATCAAACTTAATTAAACCTAAAACACAATATTTTTTTTTTATTTCATATGTATAGATCCTTCATGGAACTAAACTCAAAATACAGTAAGGCTTTCTTCAAAAGCAGCTAACTCCATCCTTGATGCCCAATCAATTCTCTTCATAACTTAAGGATACACAAGTATCCCCTCAGCTCTCTATAAGCTAAGTTAAAGTGGATAAAATAAAGTACCAAACAAGCATAATACACATCCACAAAGATCAATACCACAGAACATTACACAAGTATCATGCTCGTGCAAGGAATTCGTATCATGCTCGTGCACGTAGCATTCATTAATACCAATATCCTATGCTCTTCCAATTACTCATCCAATTAGTCAACATACTTGGTATCTAAATACAACATCTAGGAACCTATTGGTAACATGGAGCTACTTGAGAGTAGAAACCCCAAACTCAGTAAAATAGAGACCACCCATTATGGTCTAAAAAAATCCAGTAATTAGCTAGCCTAGCTAAAACCATGCATTGTGGCCAGAATAAGTTAAGTAATGCAATTCTATATGCCCCAAACCTAACTTAGTAATATTCAAGTTTTCAAAAACTTGACTCATAAGTCTTTTCATACCATGCCATGAATGTAGTAAGCAATACAATAACCTTATATCAAGCACGAATCTCAAGTGTCACATCATAAGCAATTCAACTATTGCACTTCAACTTTTTTTCTCAACTTTCAAATTCATTCCTTCATATAAGGTTTACTTAGGTGAACACCTTGAAAGACAATTCATTTTCCAAATCTTCTAAGCAAAAACACACATTGAAAAATCAATCATGCATGAAGAAACACTTCACTCAACCAATGCACATTAAACAAAACCATGTATCTAATCAATTCAGCACATCATTACAATTTACGACACAATTGATTTTAAGACAAGTAAATATAGATCCACTTGCACAAAAATAGAAATATCCATTTACTCGAGCTTGATAATAGAGCAAAATCCTATGCTTTATGATGTGGTCTTTCCTCACTTATCACACCTAGGAAAATACACACAGTCCCCAAGTTAACTATGGGTCGAAACCAATTTCTTATAAGCTTTCACTATTGAGTTTCTAAGTTTCGTCTAATCGTATCTTATTCGATTTTAATAAACTTGATATTGTTATGATCATTATTTTGACTACTATTAGAATATCTTAAAAAATAAGACTGACAAATGTAGCCACGACCCAAAAAATACCAATTCTCACTATTAACTCAATCATATGTTATCATAACTTCGTAATTGACTTGAATAGACTCTAATCCTAAATTAAAAAATCCTAAAATTCCACATTTCCTAAGTTAATCAACATTTATTATGTACCCAAAAATATTAGTCTTTTACAAATTCAACAAATATCTCACTAATACTAATTACTATATCATATATTAAGCTAATATATAGGTTTATATTAGAAAAATACATAATAAATAGTATACGAGCCTAACTAATTATATGAAAATTATTGTGAACTCTTAAAAATATGTAGTTTAGATACTAACCATTAATTGTACTAAATTAGTTTACTGCTTACATTTTTAAAAATAGTGTTTTAGCTTAAAATTATGGAAAATTATCAAATAAGTGAATTTAATTATAAAATAAAAATAAAGTGTTCTAAACATTATTATGAAATTCAAGAAGTCAAAATATATAGGGCTCATACATTGATTTTATGATAAACTAATTAATCCAACAAAACAGCAAAATTACAAATTTTATCCAAAATAATTATAATAAATAGTAAACATGCTTTTCAAAAATTCTTGTTACTACAATTAAATACATATATTAAACATATTATGTACAAAAATTTAACTTGAAAGGACATTGTTTAGTATTTCAAAAATTTAATTAAAATAAAATTATTATATTAATCCATATGTAAAATAACCCTATAAAACCAAATTTCATAATTAACTAGCACTGTTTGATATTTATAGAAAATTAGGAAAGATTTAGTTGGAAAATTAGTTCACCTGAACTGGCCGCTTCTAGCTACCACCTAGTTGCCGCTCCTTATCAAAAGAGCCTATCACACCACCTTCTCTTTAACCCCAAACAGCCACTACAATAGGACATCAATACCTTATTAAACTTGCCAAAACTAAAACCATGCTCTATTTTTCTTTTTATTTTATGATTTTTTCTTCTAAATTTTCCTAATGCAATTTTCTTGTATTTTCATATTCCAAAATATTGTAATAGATCTAATGATACCCTATTCATAATATTAGATAAGATGAGATATCCAAAAAGTGGGTATCATGTGTCAAAAATTTAATCATCTTTATTGTCCAACTTTACTAGGTGTCATTTCCTTTTTTTTTTTTTGTTGACTCATTATCCCAAATGATCCTAGGCCACCACATCATACCTAAGTGGTTTAGTGACTCATCAAGTAAAATTTTTATTATTTTATATCAATTTACCTTATTTTTATGATTTATCTTTATTATATATATGTATTTAATACATATAATGCATATTCCATGTTACTACATGTATATTATTTAGAATTTAACTTCATTTATAATTTTCAAAAGTTAAATAATTTATCTCTAATATCTCACTATATTTTAAAACTCAAATTTCATGTTTTCTATAGTTTATAAGTTTTGCCAATAAATTGACGTTTTTCTTAAATTAATTCTTTTATATAGCTTATTTTGAGAAATTGACTTTACTAAAATACTTTATCTAACTTTTTTAACCTTACTATAAAGTTTGAACGGAAATGGATAACATTGCTTGACACCTTAAATTTAAGGACTTAGATTTTAAGGCTATCGTATTAGCTCAAAACCTTAGAGTATTATATCTTACCCCCCTTACAAAAGGTTTCATCCTTGAAACTTATCTACAACTCAAATGAAATATATGCCTAACTTTATTCCAAGAAAGAATAATCAATGATAGTGTTACTAACCTTATGTGAACAGTTCAGGGTATTGAGCTTTCATCAACTCAGCAGATTCCCATGTCGCTTCCTTGATGGTGTATCAACTCTACAAAACTTTCACATATTCAATGTCTCGGGTCCTCAATCTTTGAACTTATAAAAAATGTGAACTAGATGCTTCACATACGTAAGGTTTTCTTTTAATTCCACTAGAGGTACATCTAATATCATTGTAGGATCACTTACAAATTTCCTTAAAGTTGAGACATGAAATACATTATGAATTTCTTCCATTTCATTGGGTAATTCAAGTTCATAGGCAACTTTCCCAATCCTTTTCTTAATTTGACATGGCCTAATATACTAAGGACTTAACTTTCCTTTAATACCGAATTGCCTTACATCCTTCATTGGTGATATCTTCAAAAATACCCAATCACCTACTTAGAATTCTAATGGCTTTCTTCTAATATTTTCATAAATTTTCTAATAACTCTAGGTAGTTTGTATTCATTCCCTTATTATTTGTACCTTCTCCTTAAGATCCTATAACATTGATGGTCCAATGACTTGTTCGTTCCCTACTTCATCCCAATACATAGGGGATCTACATTTATGCCCATACAATCCTTCATATGGAGCCATTTAGATGCTACTATGATAGCTATTGCTATAAGTGAATTTTACTAATGGAAAATGGTAATATAATGCAATATATACTCTATCGCATCTCCTTTCATCCCTGTCTACCAAAACTTTTGCTTCAAGTCCTTGTACATCTTCTTATTCCTATGGTGAAGGGAATATCTTGTACCATGTGCTACATTCAAAATTACCTTTTTAACTTCTAAATCCTTTGGTATGCAAAGTCTTTCTTTAAATCTTAACATTCCTGCATTATCAATTCTAAAGTTAGGGTGTTGCTCAATATCATTTTTTATCCTTTCTAGCTCTACATCTCCCTTCAAAGCTTCCTTAATGCTCTTAAGTAATGTAGGTTTTGCTCTTAAATTAGCCAACATACTACTTCTTCTCTTATTAGAACATCTAAGCTCAATTCCTTCATCTCCTCAATTCGTAATGAGTGTAGCAATACTACCAAACTTCTTTCTACTTAATGCGTTGGCCATTGCATTAGCTTTCCTAAGGTAATAATGAATCGTAAGATCATAATCTTTCAATAATTCTGACCACCACCTTTGTCTCAAATTCAATTCTTTTTGTGTAAAGATATACTTTAAACTTTTGTGATCGGTATATACCTTACATTTCTTCCTATATAGGTAATACCTCCAAATTTTTAAAGTAAATATTACAATTACGAGCTCCAAATCATAAGTTAAGTAGTTCCGCTCATATGGTTTGAGTTGTCTCGAAGCATAGGCAATCACCTTATCATTTTGCATTAACACACATCCTAATCCATTTCTAAAAGCAACACAATAGATCGCATACTCTCCAAATCCATCCGATACTATTAACATTAAAGCGGTTACTGACCTTCTTTTGAGCTCCTAAAAACTTTCTTCAGACATATCATTCGATTCAAATCTAACCCCTTTTTGTATCAATTGGGACAATAGTGGAGCTATTTTAGAGAAGCCCTGTATAAATCTTCTATAATAACCAACCATTCCTAAGAAACTCTTCACTTTCGTTACAGTAGTTAGCCTTGTCCATTCTGTTACCACTTTCACTTTTGCAAGATCACCTGCTATTCCTACATTAGATATTATATGTCTAAGAAACTCTATACTTCTTTAGCTTCACATAGAGTTGATTGTCCTTAAGAGTCTAAAGCATAATTCATACATGATACGAGCTCATAGATGAACACACGGACCTAATATCCAATGTAACTAAAGGAGGTGGACCTAAGTCGTGAGGTGGCTTGAAAAGTAAATGATAATGGAGGGGTAAGTAAGGGTTCCCATGCACCGACGATGAATATGATACACCAACATCTCATACGAGTTTAGGTCACACTTGATACAATGCACAAATATAGTCAAAGGTCACTCGCCACTAGTCCACGCTTGAATGAGCTAAATAAGAATAGCTCAAAAGTAAGCAAAAAGAATACTTAACTAAAGAGAGAGTAAAGAGTTCAGTATATTCTTTTGTATATCAATTATGCGACTATTACATTATGCAACTATTTTTAGCACCTAGTTAGGGTAAGTCTTAAGTTACAGAAATTACAAGGAATGGGTCCTTATTGGCTAAACAAAAGGAGAATAATTTACAGGAAAATGCAATCATGCAAAAGAATGTCCTTTCCAGAAAGGATAGTACGAAAGTTAGAAAAGATAACGCTTATGCATTTTACTCAGTCTACAATAATGATAATATTATGAGTCAAGTAAGGGTAGTCCTTTGATCAAGTTTGTTCAGTATCAGTAGTTCGATACCCTGATGGTTGGGGCTAGACAAGGGTTAGATCAAGGGCAACTCACATTCGGGTTAACCTTAGCTGGTCAGTTTGTTACAATTGTCAACTTAACCTCGGTCCTGTGAAGACGGTTGTTTTCCTGATTTAGTGCTTAAACTAAAGTGCTGGGGAGGGGTCGGCTCCAAATGTGGGCTAATCACCACAGCAGCTTCCTAGATGGTGTGGAGAGCAAATTAGCTCAGCAAATCAGATTAAGGAAGACATTGCTCGTCGAACTCCCTTGCCCCGTCACTTCCTTTTTCTTCCTCCTCAATCTCTTCAAGTGCTAGCCTTCATCTAGCATCCTTACCAACTCCTTTAGCTCGGGGTCGTCGAGTAGGGGCATTAACTCAACCAAACTAACCATTGCCTCATCCTTGCTATTTGCATTCCCTAATGGGGTTATTTTTAGCTCACTACCTGTATTTTTAGATAACAGTCACCAAATTAACTACCAAGTCAATAAGCCTATCTAAGTGGTCACCTACTGATTGAGGTGTGAAGCTTCCTTCTTATCCTTAGCCATATCGAGTACTACTTTCTTGGTTTCCTAAAGTTCCTTGAACACTAGAATCTAACATTATTGGTTACTTCACAACAACAACACACAACAAATGAACAGTCAACCACACTCTATTTTGTGTATCAAAAATAGGGGAAAACAGAATATAAAACACTTCTCAACTATTAAACTTCAAAGCTAACAATAGAACCATTATCTAAAGGGAGCAGTAATAGACTACTCAAAGAACAAAGTAGTAGAATCCAACTTCAAACGTAGGCAAGCTCTGATACCAAGATGATACGAGCTCGTAGATGAATACACGGAGCCAATATCACACATAACCAAAAGGGGTAGATCTAAGCTACGAGATGGCTTAAAAAGTAAATGATAGTCAAGGGGTGAGCAAGGGTTCCAGTACACTAACAATGGATATGATATACTAACGCCTCATACGAGTTCAGGTCACACATGATATGATACATAAGTATAACTAGAGGTCACTTGCTACTAGTCCATACTCAAATGAGCTAGATAAGAGTAACCCAAGAATAAGCAAAAAAAAACATTTAGCTCAAGAGAGAGTAAAGAGTCCAGTATATTCTTCTACATATCGATTATGCAACTATTATACAAGTATTTATAGTATCTAGTTAGGGTAAGTCCTAAGCTATATAAATTACAAGGAATAGGTCCTTATTGGCTAAACAAAAAGAGAATAATTTAAGGGAAAATGAAATCGTGCAAAAGAACGTCCTCTATTAGAAAGGATAGTACGGGTGACAAAAAGGATAGCATGTGTGCGTTTTACTCAATTTGTGATTATGATAATATTGTGAGCCGAGTAGGAGTAGTCCTTTAATCAAGTCTATTTAGCATCAATAGTTCAACACCTTGATGGTTAGGGTTGGACAGGGGTTGGATCAGGGGCAACTCACATTCAGGTCGGCTTCGGCTAGTCGACTCTTCACAATTGTTAGCTCAACTTCAGCACTATAGATATGGTTGTTTTCTTGATTAGTTACTTGGAATGGGGTATTAAGGAGAGGTTAGCTCCAAGTGTGGGCTTATCACCTTGGTGGCTTCTTGGATAGTGTGGAGAGCAAAGTAGCTCAGTAAATCAAACTAAGGAAAACATTACTCCTCAGCACTTAACTCTCCTCGGACAACTCGACGAACCATGTGAGAAAGCCCTCAAGCTTGAGAGCGAGTGATCATTCCTTAATCTCTATGAATACGTGTTCCACATGTTCTTCCTTACTCCTTAACTATATTAAAATATCATCGATAAACACAACTACGAACTCATTTAGGTACTTTTTAAAGACATGATTCATCATATCTACGAATGCAATAGGAGCATTCATTAACCTAAATGGCATCACTAAAAATTCATAATGCCTATACGTAGTCTTAAAGGTAGTTTTGTATACATCCTCTAACTTAATTTTTAACTGATGATAACCAGATTGTAAATCTATTTTCAAGAATACTACAAATCCCTTTAGTTAATCAAATAAATCATCAATCCTAAGAAGTGGGTATTTGTTCTTTATTATTACTCTATTCAATTCTTAATAATCTATACACAATTAGAGACTTCCATCTTTCTTCCTAATAAATAGCACCATTGTGCCCTACAATGATGTACTCAGCCTTATGAATCTCTTGTCTAGTAGCTCCTATAGTTGCTTCTTCAATTCTACCAATTCTATAGGAGCCATTCAATAGGATGTCTTAGAGATAGGTGCAGTACTCAATATAAGATCAATGGTAAACTTAATCACCCTATCTAATGGTAGTCTGGGCAAGTCCTTAGGAAAAACCTTAGGATATTTAGACAATACTGATATATCTTCTAATCTCGCTTCTTGAACATAGGTATCTACTACTAAAGCTAGAAATCCTATGTTACAATTTCTTACCAACTTCTAAGCTTTACTTACCGAAGCTATTCGAAGGGTTGCCTTTCTAAAGCTTCCTTTAAAGGGAAATTCCTCTCCATTAGGCTTCTTTAATATCACTAGCTTTTCTTCACAGTCCGCATTCACCTAGTGTTTAATTTGCCAATCTATCTTTAGAATAGCATCGAATCATTTCATATCCAATACCACTAATTCCATAGGCATTTTATAAAGATCTATGCATACATTTCCTCCTTTCAACTTTTGTTACATGACTTGTTCTCCTCTAGAAGGAGTCCTCACTATCAAGTCATTCCTTAGAATCTCTATTAGGGATCTATTCCTATCAACATAGTCCTTGGATACATATGAATGTGTTGCTCCAATATCAAACAATATATAAGCATAGTTACCCTCTAGGTGAATCAATCCTAAAATAACAATCACAATTATATAATTACTCTAGGGTACAAAATTCAAATAAACATACAACATATGATCATATAAAGGAATCTAAAAATCATAAGGTTTGGGACTCATACTTTTAACTATGTTGTCGTCCCTACCTTCCTTATCCTATATCACATATACCCTTCCTTAAACTTTAGGTCTGGCTTTAACCTCTTTTAGTTGATCATTTTTATTGGCAGGTCCTAGCCTATTAGCTTAAGTTTGGTTTGGTCTTGCTTGTTGATCTATAGTATACTAAGCGGCATTATGTCTTGTCTAATGACACTTATGGTAGTATATATTTCTAGGGTTCCGATTTTAACATTGCTTAGCCAAATGCCTAGCTTCTCCACACATAAAACATTTCTCTTGTAGTTTTGGACATTGCATAGCTAGATGCCTACCATTAGATTTCTAGCAAAGTTGCATAGCTCCACCTAGCCTCTGATTCTTATCAGGAGGTTAATAAGCCCTTTTCCCTCTTATCATCTTATGGCTACTACTAGAACTCCCTACAAATTTTCTTTTCTTACTTTCCACTTCCTTAGTTGCACTTCGTAAGTCATGAACTTGCTCAATCAAACGAATCTGATTGATAATATCATCATATCACACCAGCCTTGTCCTTTTTAACTTAGCTTGAAAATAAAGATCAAGTCCAACCCTAAGCCTACCAACATTAGCAATTTCATTATTCTGTATGACTTTGAAGGAAAACTTCAACAACCTATTAAACTCCCATTCATATTCTTCAATATTCTTATCTACTTTCCTCAAGTTATAATATTCTTCAGACATTTGCTCCCTCACACATTCAAGGAAATTTAGCTTCGAAAATGCATCCTCAAAGGCATTCCAACCTATAGGTTCTATAGTTGTCTGTTTCTTACTTCTCTACCAATTATTTGCATGTCCATCCATGAAAAGAGCAACAATCCCCACTTTCCTATTATCTTGTACCACATGTACTTCAAAAGCTTTTTCACTAAACGTTGTACCCGAGCTAACTTATCCCCATTCACTCCACCGGCCTAGCTAAAGCAATTGCAAGTTGTTGTACCACATCCATCACTTGTGTAGCTCGAACTTGATTTGGTTGAGGTTGTTGTTCTACCCTAATCTGTCTCCTCGAAGTAGATGAACCAAGATCCCCACTTTCATCTGTTTGCATCATTTTCTAAATAGCAACAAACATAATAGACATAGTCAGTTTTCATATATTAGTTACTACTAACAAAGTTAAGTCATATGGTACTGAGTTACCTCGTAAACCTCACACGCGGCTAGTACTATGGTCCCTAAATTATGCTCTGATACTAACTAAAAGATGTCACATCCCAGCATAGTACAGGAAGTACAATAACATAGGAATACCTATTTATATTCAACAAAAGTTCTATTTATAACAAAAGAGTACTATAATGAAGAACAACTTTACGCTTAGTTATACAATAGAGTACATCCGTCAAATTTAACTAAACTTAAAACACAATACTTTTTTTTTCATATGTATAGATCTTTCATGGAACTAAAATCAAAATACAGTAAGGCTTTCTTCAAAAGTGGCTAACTCCATGCTATGTGCTCTTAAAAGACTTTTCCCCCTGTTGATGTTAATGTATAGCCAATTCTCTTCAAAACTTAAGGATACACAAGTATCCCCTTCGCTCTCTATAAGCTAAGTGAGAGTGGATAAAACAAAGCATAATATACATCCACAAACATTAGTACCATAAAAAATTTAATTTCATAATGTGAGTTATCAAGACAATCTGCTTGCACAAGGAATTTGTGCCATGCCCGTATACGTAGCATGCATTGGTACCGATATCCTATGCTCTTTCAATTGCTCATCTAGTTAGTTAACATACTAAGGTATTGGAATACAACATCCAAAAACCTTAAGATAACAAAGAATTGCTTGAGAGTAGGGCCTACAAACTCAGTAAAATAGAGACCACCTATTGTGGTCTAAAAAAATCCAACAATTAGCTAACATAGCTAAAACCTCGCATCGTAGCCAAAATAAGTTGAGCAATGCAATTTTATATACTTAAAAACTAACTTAGCAATATTCAAGTTTTCTAAAACTTAACCGATAGATCCTTCCATGCCATGCCATGAATGTAGTAAGCAATACAATAACTCAATATCAAGCATGAATCTTAAGTTTCACATCATAAGCAATTTGACTATTTCACTTTAGCTTTATTTCTTAACTTTATAATTAATTCTTTCATATAAGGTTCATTTAGGTGAACACCCAGAAGATAGTTCATTTTCTAAGTCTTCCAAGCAAAAATACACATTGACAAATTAGTCATGCATGAAGAAGCACTTCACTCAGCTAATGCACATTCAATAGAACCATTTATCCAATCAATCCAACATATCATTATAATTTATGACACAACTAACTCTAAGTCAAGTAGACATGAGTCTACTTGCACAAAAATAGAAATATCCACTTACCCAAGCTTTATGGTAGCACAAAATCCTAAGCTTCACGATGTGGTCCTTCCTTACCTATCACACCTAGGAAAATACATACAGTCCCCAAGTCAACTACAGGTTGACATTAGCGTCTTATAAGCTTTTACTATCGTGTTTCCAAGCTTCTTCTTATTGTATCTTATTCATTTCTTATCCAATTTTAATAAACTTTATATCATTAAATTCATTATTTTGAGTATTATTAGGATATCTTAAGAAATAAAACTAACCAATATAGTTATGAGCCCAAAAATACCCATTCTCATTACCGAATCGACCACATGTTATTGTAACTTCATAATTAACTCGAATAAACACTAATCCTAAATTAAAAATCCTAAAAGTCCATATTTCCTAAGCTAATCAACATCTATTATGTACCTAAAAATATTTGTCTTTTGCAAATTCAACAAATATCTCACTAATACTAATTACTATATCATATATTAGGCTAATATATCGATTTATACTAGAAAAACACATAATAAATAGTTTACGAGTCCAATCAATTATATAAAAAATCTTGTGAACTCACAAAAATATATAGTATAGATACTAATAGTCAATTGTACTAAATTAGTTTATTGCGTACATTTCTAAAAATAGTGTTTTAGCTCAAAATTATAGAAAATTAAGTAAATAAGTGAATTTAATTATAAAATAAAAGTACAGTGTTTCAAACATCACAATAAACTTCTAAAGTCAGAATATATAGGTCTCATATATTGATTTTATCGTAAACTAATTAATCTAACAAAATTTTATCCAAAATAGTCAATTTTATCTAAAATAATTACAATTAAATACACGTATTAAACATATTATGTACAAAAATTTAACTCGAAAGGACATTGTTTAGTATTTCAAAAATTTAATTTAATTTTCACCCAAACAAGGAAATTCCTTAAGTATCCTATATCCCTACTAACTATTTAATTAAAATAAAATTACTACATTAATCTACACATTAAATAACCCTACAAACCCAAATTTCATAATTAACTATTATTATTTGGTATTTTTAAAAAATTAAGAAAGATTTGGCCAAAAAATTGGTTCACCTGAATCGACCTCCACCTAATTGCTACTCCTTATCAAAAAAGCTTACCATGTTACCTTCTCGATAACCCCAAACAGCCACCACAGTAGGACATCATTACCCTGTTAAACTAGCTTAGACTAGAATCGTATCCTTTCTTTTGTTTTGTTTTTCTCTTTCTATTTTGATTTTTTTGTAAATTTTCCTAATGCAACTTTCTTATATTTTTAGATTCCAAAATGTTGTAATAGATTTGATGATGCCCTATTTGTAATGTTGGATAAGATCACATGTCCAAAAAGTGGGTGGTATGTGTCAAAAATCCAATCATCCTTGTTATCCAATTTTGCTAATTGTCATTTCCTTATTTATTTATTTATTTTGTTGTTGACTCATCATCCTAACTAATCCTAGGCCACCACATCATGCTTAAGTGGTTTAGTGACCCATCAAGTCAATTTTTGATGAATTTTTCATTATTTTATATCAATTTATCTTGTTTTTATAATTTATCATTATTATATATGTGTATTTAATACATATAATGCATATTCTATATTAATACATGTATATTGCATACAATTCAACTTTATTTATTATTTTTGAAAGATAAATAACTTATCTCTAATATCTTACTATATCTTAGAACTCGAATTTCAAGTTTTCAATAGTTTGTTGGGTTTATTGATACATTGATATTTTTAATAAATTAATTCTTTTATATAGCTTATTTTAAAAAATTGACTTTACTAGAATATTTAATCTATTTTTTTTAACCTTATTATAAAGTTTGAATTAAAACGTATAACATTGCCTATCGTCTCTCGGATTTTAGAGTTATTGTATTGGCTTGGAACCTTAGGGTATTACATTCATTCCCAAGCATTGAGATCATGGGTGGTTAATACATCTGCATCTATCACAGACTGACCAAAGACCTTCATACAGTACATTGTAAGCTATTTGATTGACCATGATAGAATGCTTGAGAGGTTTAACCAAATCTATGGGGACACGTATTTGTGCAAATCTATCCCTTTCCATATCGATTATCAGTGAATAAAATCAAAGAACTAAACCTATTTTTTTGCCTATTCTTCGGATGGCTAGAGATGAGTAAAGCTTAATAGGCAGACTTGAAATTCTAATCCACGTTGCTATGGAGCTGAATTCAAATACATTCGATCTAAAATCTGGCTCCCATTGTTTGAGGGCTAGACAATACCTATTTACAAACTAATGCCATTACGAATAATCCATTGAAAGTCTTCCAAATAGTTCAATGATGTAATATAATAGCCCACTCTTAATTGAATCAATTTAATATTAGAGATTCTGCCCAAATTTTTTATAATCTATTATGGAGAATTTTAAATCCTAAGTTTGATTCCATCACTTTTGCAATTAGGGCATTCCTCTAAGGAGCGTAAATCATATCCTTTCCATCTTATAAAAATTGACATAACATATACCTGCTTTTGCTTCCTAATTTAATTGTCCCTCCTCTTCTATGCGAATTTCCTTATTAAATAATAAAATTTTAAAATATGAAACAAAGAATCGAACTAGTATTTGACTACGAGGCAGTTATTTTAACATAGAAATTGCCTATACATCCTAACATGCGTTCAAATAAATTATAACACAAATGCCTTTACCTCAAAACATTAATATTATAAATTACATGTATTATGTTATTCCAGAAAATACTCATAATTACTTTTACAATATCAAGAGAACAATATGTCTAACTTATTAATATTTGAGTTGAAAAATGGCGTCGTCAACACCATGCTCTGGACATAACCTAGGCTATGATAAAGATGTCAAGAGTGATCAAGCTAGAAGATGTAATAAATGACCGGCAATTGAGGATGGACCCAATCAATTGGGATACCGATCAAGTAATGATCTACAGCCGTCGAATGCAGTATCGAACCTTGGTCGTTTATCATTCAAGGATACATTGCTAAACAATGTCCCAGGAGCCTACAAAAAATTTTTCTTCAATAGAACAAAAATAAATTCCCAGATGGATCATGACATTGATTCGGAGAATACTAGAGAAGGTGTGCAGATTTGTAGATATATAAGTACAGGATTCTTTTTACTTTATACACAATAAAGCTTTTTGATTTGGTAACGGATTATAATTAAAAATGGTAGAAGTTTTTATAGCATTTCTCAAATATTTTGACGGGCAATAGTCATAACAAATTAATTATATTACTGTATGCTATTGTTATTTATGCATTTATTTTTCATTTATCATATGAGTTATATTATTAGATAAGTGTACCATATATTGTAATATAAGTGTAGCTTTTCTATAAACTAAAAACATCTATAACTTCGTTGTCTTTTATAACAGCCATAATATCATCATGCTTTGCATCCGGTTGCTAAATATATTGTAAGAAGTTAGGTGGTTGTGTTTTATTCTGTTAACACCATACATATAATAGTAAGTAGTAAACAAAAAAAAATTAAAATTGAAAAAAAAATTATTGTATTGTATACAAAATGTACACGTAATGTATATAAACTCTCAACCAATAAATAAATAATAATAGTTAACCTTATAATGGATAAAAGAAATGTTTGTTTCAGTAATAACTTTCGGTAATAAAGATATCAATTCTTAATATAGGTACTATATTTATGTATTAACATAATTAAATGCTTGTTATAATTCATTATTTTATTATGTTAACAATATATTAAAAAATTACCTCGTTTGTTTTAGTTAAAAAAGTCATTTCCGGGCCATTAAAATCACCACTATAAATCTTTCCATGTAAGCAATAATTGTTAGCATTTTGGTAAAAATCAATTGTTATATCATATTACAGTTTTAGTGCATCATATGACTTCTTTAGGTATTATCATTATTTTAATATAGTTACCTTATATCGTAATATGATCCTATCTCATTATACCTTTGTATTGCATTATTAAGTTCTATCATTCAATAAAAACGTTTTATAGAGAGTATACATATATATATGAATATTTTAATTGTAAAACTTTTAGATGTTATAAATAATAATTCTCTAGGAAACATATGGAAAATGTTTACAATATACAACTATAATGCATTTTGATGGATCATTGTCATAATTAATTAATCATGTTGCACGTCTCGTTTTTACTCATTTAGATAATTTGCATGATTTTTGTCGTGATTATAGCCTTTACTTGCAATACAGTTATAACATATGACATTCATGGTAAAAGTTAAATATAAATATTATATGTTTGTTCTTATTGTTATTATAAAATATCTAATAAATATCTTGTATTAATGAAATGTATTATCGAAATGAAGTCATTATTGGTAGCTTATGTTGTTAACTTACATTTAGGTCATGTTTACGTAAATGTGTTAATAAATAAGTCATGGGATATTTCCTTTCTTTCAAAAATATAAATATGTAGATAACATGTTTCACCTAAGAATTGGTTTCATAATTGCATATTGTAGGTGAAGGAAAAGTTAATGGAATAAGGTGTTCATTAGTGTATTGACAAAATTTACATCTATGTTGTTATCATATGTATAATAATGCTATGGATGTTATTAATATGGTGTTCACACGGTATATTGAAGCATTGTCATTATATAATAAGGTAGTAAATATAATTCTTTCAACTATTAATCTAGATATTCAATTGTCCTATTGTATAAATTATATGATGAATTAGTAATGTTATAACACGTTAATATTACATTATAGTATTGTGTAATCTAAAAATTAATTTTCTGAAATATTGTATCTTGTCTTGGTATTCTATTATTTGTTGTACTATAAATTTTATTCTTGTTAATAATCTATATATGTCTATATTAACTTTTGCTTTCCGATTTGTCTCAATTTTTTTGTACCAACTTGATGTTTTCTAGTTAATAAAGTGGCCTACGTTATTTTCAGTGATTTTAGAAATTATAAATCTAATTAGCTATTTTGGATTTAAAACTAGTAGTCTTCGAAACCCTAATTTTTAGTTTTTTTATTTAGACCAATAGCTAGATTAGGAACTTGGCTAGTTATAAGTTCCTAATCTTGTTCTTTTACCAACTTTAGTTAGTTGACAACTCTAAACAAATTCTAAAAAACCTTTTCAATTTCTAGTCGAGCGGTTCATATTATAGCAGCTAGATAAAATACAAAATCGAAATTAAAAAGGAGGGGCAAAAAATTAGGCTCAACAGATTCAAGGCGTGCTGGATATGGAATCGTCGATGTCCATTAAAGAGGTCTAAAGATTCATTGGTCAAGTGGTAGCATTAAACAGGTTTGTTTCCAAGAGTGTGGAGAAATGTGTAGAATTCTTTTGTATTCTAAGAAATCCTTTTGAATTTTGATAGATTAAAGAATGTGTGTAGGCTTTTAAGGCCTTAAAGGAATTTTTAACCAAGCCTCTAATCTTTTCAAAGCCAGTCAAGGGAGAAAATCTTTACTTGTATCTATTTGTAAGTGACCGAGCTCTTTCATCCGCACTAGTGCAAGCGGAAGGCCGAGTACATAGGCTGGTGTACTATGTTAGCCATGTTCTATAAGGTCCAGAGTTGTAATGTACCAAATTGGAAAATCTTGTATTAGCTTTGTCATTGTAGCCAGGAAACTCTGACCCTACTTCGAGCTCACTAAGTCATGGTCTTAACTAATTAACCGCTAAAGCAAGCTAACCAAATCCTAGTAAATTCCTAACAAATTGGTGTATTAAAGGAATTAAGCAAAAAATTTGTGGACATATAATGGTTGAGATTAGAAAAGAAATGGATCGAGTCACATTGTGAGCTAGGGAAACTTTGTAGATATAAGAATGTAATCATAGGAATGTGTCTATGAGGCTATCCAAAATAGATGAGGAGAAAGAATAGTATTTCTATATAGCAAGAATAGGTCAAGGAATGAGTATAGTGATTATGTATTCCCACTAATCACAATCATAAAAAGCAAATAAATAAAAATAGCACATCCTATAATTTAATTCATACAAAATAGTATACTTTACATACACTCTTGGCACACATGAATAATCTTGGAATTAAATGACAAATCTATGGCTCTTGTTTCATTTGTTTGATCCTCTAACTATCATGACTCTGATGTCTCTTCTGTTGAGTTTTCTATCATCACTATTGATCCATTCATGTCATGTTGACTGTAAGATTGGTAATTAGTCAATTTCTTCATATGTCTTGTTAGTTCAAGAGTTGTGTCAAACTTGTCCAATTTAAAACAAATCCTACTAGGTTGAGCCATTTTCTACCTCATTTGATTCCAAGTAAATTAAAAGCTCATATTTGCCAAACTCATAATTGGTATCGTATGTGTGCTAGCTATATGAAGTACTCAAGCCCTTGACTAAGATAGAGGTGTGATACTTAGAGAATTATGAAAAGATACATAAGGAAAGGGATTAGCCATAAGTTATGTTTGAAAGACAATATTATTATAAGTGAGCCTTAGTAAATGTGCAAAATGAGATATGTACTAGGTAGTGAAACTAAGTTAAAAGGTATTTGGAGGTGGAATCTTATCTAAATTAAGGGTTAGAACATAGGTCAATATGTGTGTAGTCCCCACAACTTGAACTTGATATGAATGTGAACCTACCTTGGAAGCAAGAGAATGTATCAACTTAGAACTTAAGTTAAAAGCTATGAAAGATAGGGGAAGAGTTGAAATGATATAAATTTTCAAAAGTTTGTCAACTTAAAATGACATATATAGTAACAAATGGATCTATTCGTGCCTTTGGCAACTACGTTAAGTTATGAATGATAGCTTTGAAGCAAAAGATAAAATATTGTTCTTAAACTACAACCATGAGACTCAAAAAGTAAGGTAGAAGGCCTCAGTATCGTGTGAAGTATTAGAGATTTTGTAAAGTAAGTAAAATTAATATTACTACTTGAACCCCTATAGTATAGGAAGAGTATAATAAGAGGGTATAGACTCAAAAGTGAGGACTTGAATGGTGCAAAGAATGGTTATGTGAAATAACATGGGAAAGCTTATAAATATGACTGGGCGTAAGTGTATTGAAGTTATAACCTTAACAAAAGTTAATGATTGCAATGTGATGTAGGAATCAAAGTTGTGTAGCAAAAGTATGATTATGAGTTTAAAACTTATACATCTATCGAGAGCTTTTTGCCCCTAAGAGTAATGACAAGTTTCGAGAGTTTTGTGATGCTCTACAAATTAGACTATGCTATACAGTTATTGTACATCCTCAAAGTAATGGTTAGGTAGAGGTTGTTAACAAAGTTATTCTTGAAAGTTTGAAGAAAAGGGTTAATCAAGCTAGCAGTAAATGAGTAGATGAACTACCCACTGTTTTATGGGCTATAAGACTACATAAGGGCTATCGACAGGTCATACTCCATACTAGTTAGCCTTTGGGTTAGAAGCTATGTTGCCAATAAAGCTCTAAGTAGAAAGTGTAAGAGTTCGAGCTTATACCCTAAAATATAATGACATAAGCCTACGAGCTAATTTGGACACTATCCACAAAACATAAGTAGTGGTCAAAACTCATCTTACCGCTTACTAAGAACATATAGCTCAATACTGTGACAAACATGTTAGGCATAAGTATTTCTGACCTAGTGACTTAGTTTGCAGAAAGTTAGAGGCATTAGGAACAAGAGAATGTTAAGAGAACTTAACTTCTGCATGAGAAGATTCTATGAGGGTAAAGGAAGTGATAGGAAATGGACACACCTATCGATTGGAAAGACTCAATGAACAACCTACTTTTTAGGCGTAGAATGCCAATAATCTAATACCATATTTTGAACAACTACTTTGTGAATGACAATATGTTTGTTAGTTTGTTTCTTATTAATGTTGGTTACGTGTTTGTGATTATGTTTGTAAGTGGACTTGCTCTACATTCTTGTTTGAGCATTCATTTCTATTATAATGTATTATGTATGGTCAAAATCGATGAAACGAACTTGTTCCTTTCCAATGTTTCATATAACGAAGTGTTCATTTACTTGATGTTGCTCAAATTTATGCTTTCTTTGTTTTAACATAGCATTTTTCGTACATGCATAAGCATAATCATAAATAATAAATATGATCTTCACCCGACCTCTTCAGTAGGGGAGAACTTAAAAGTCTCTAAACCATGTTAAAGGGTGACAAGCAAGTCATAAAATGATAAATCCCTAAGTTGTACATTTGACCGGCGATGGGAAAAGGATATATGTGAATCTCTAAGTCTAGAAGCAATTTAGACGATGAGATACCAAGCCCTTAAACTCTTGTAAGAGTGATAGGCATAATAGCTATAAATCCTTGCAAAGGATGATGAGTACCTATAAAACCCTAAGTCATCAATGGATGACAAGAATAATACTCTTAAGTCTATTAAATAAACAACGAGTTACCAAAAGATAAAGGCATATCATTTTAAGCCTAACCAATGGATGGGGCGAACTAGTATAAGCTTAAGCATTCTAAACTAATGGCATGGATAGCTCTTCGGAGCTTCAGAACTACTAAACTGCAAGCATATGACTCTAAGTCCCGTGATATACCAGGATAGTGAGCTAAACAAAAGTTTGAATCATGTCACAATAAATTAACAAAGCTTACAAATATCATAAAGTAGATACACTATAGCAGTCAATGAATGAAGATCTAAACATTAAGCAAAATTAGTGCCACCTAAAAGTCAAATTAAAAGGACATATGGGTCCCTCAAAAGCCTAAGGAAAAAGTTTGAAAAATCACTATTACATAAGACAAAGTTCGACATCTTGACTTGGGAATAATTCAGAAATTAAAGAAAATAGAAGTGGACAAGAAACAATATGCCTTTCTTATTTTTTTGGAACTTATATAGTGATGGGAATTTGGTTGTCAAAGACTTGGTCAAATTTAGGTTAGGCATCAAAAGGGGGACTTAGAATAGTAACTTCAAAGACAAAAGCTTTAAGGGCTTTAAAGGCATCAAGAATTTCTTAAGGATCAGCAAGATTAGTAGTGGGGGCATTAGCATCTTTATTCAATTAGTCCTCTACCTCATTCTCATTAGAATTATCTTTGCTAGTAGGAGCTTACTCTTTCTAACCTCACCTGGCGAAATCTAAACAACTTAAGTCGTAGTCTAGGTAGTAGATGAGGACTACATCCCGAGCTAAATTTATTCCATCAAGCATCTTTTGTGACATAAAGATTTTATATTGCTGACTCTCTTAGATATCTTAATAAGCTTTGTCAAAAGTTTTCCAATAATTTAAACCATACTCCTTCTCAAGGTCAATCATCTTAATCTTTAGCTCTTTATATGAGTTATACAAGTGGGCAACCTCCTCACTGTGCTTGTTCTTGAGGATTTCTACCTCACTTTATGCCTCTTGAAGATCAAACACCAACTAAGAGCTCTTCTTTTGTTTCTCCACCAAAGCAACCTCATTTTATACCTTAGACTAACCCTCCCTCTCTACTTTCTCTATAAAACTTTTGATTTCATCCTCTAGTTTTACCATCTCTATACCCTACATTTCAAGAAGAGTCTTCTGTTCGACTTCAACACAAGCAACTTAGTTCTTAGCATCTTTAACAATCTGGACAAGAAAGAAGTCATCAAACTAAGTGAATTAACAAAAAATGAAAATGGTACAAGGTAGGCAGCTTACGGCCTCTTTCTCCTCATCCAAGGCTTCAATGACCATCATCGGGCACTCAGAATTCTAAAAATCAAAACTAAGTTAGTTGATAACCAACTAATTTTACTTATAAGAAACAAATGCATCTTCGAGGTCATATACACAAAGGTTGTACCACTATAAATAGAAACAAGAAAATAAAGGGAGTGTTTTAGCAAATCCATGAGCTACCAACTAGATATGATGTACCAAAAAGATCTTACAACTCACCAAATGTGACTCATCAGTCCAAACTATTAGGTCACTCACCACTACTCCTTGTTAAAGGGAATAGATAAGAGTTAAGAGATAAACGAGAACACTAAGGTTGCTCAAGAAAGGAAACTTGTAATAAGCAATAAAGCAATAATATGTTGTCTGCATACAAGTAAATAGGGTTTATGTATTAGCCCCATTAAGGTTACAAAGCATACATGGAAAAGATAAAAGGGTAATTTACAAATGAAATACATAAAACATACTAAAAAAGGCAAAAGTGACAAGGATTATTTTGTACGAAAAAAGTAAGGAATCCTTCTAAAATGTTGTGTTAGAAGGCACGTGTCAAGAAGCAATTGAAAGCTTGTAGTACGATTGGTTAAGCTGTAACAAATTCTAAGGTCACTTTGCAGTTGTAGGATCCTGCTCAGATGAGGTTAGAGTAGCGTTAGTAGTCAAAGCTGACTAAGTCTGGTTTAGGTCAGAGCTTAAGTACTTAAGGGTATTCTGATTCTCTCCAAGTTGAGTGTCTTAGTAGCTCAGCTCGGTTTGATGTCTAAAGTTAGTTAGCTTGGATACAGTCTGGATCATGGTAATAGTCATGGTTTCTTAAGAAGTTAGCATAACTACTTAGAAGCTAGAAAACTGTGTTAACACTTACAAGACCTCGATGCTTAGGTTCATAATAGTGTAAAAGGTAGAAATCAAAATTGGAATCTTCGTTATGAATAGTGTTTCGAGCTAATATTCTCCATGTGAGTCCTTACAATCCTCTAGCTTGGCTATATGTGATTGGTTTGAGGAGTTGATTCCTATCATCTACCTAGGGGTTAGAAGGATTTGTCCTCAAATCTAATGAGGTTTTTGGCTCTTGTTCTATCACAGCTTCTGCTAAGTCTTTCTCTGGTTGTTAGTTAATCAGGTTGGATACCTTGAAGGAGGAGAAAACACCACAATTCTTGGGTAACTCAATATAGTAGGTATTGCAGTTAATCTTCTTTAGGACTTTAAATGGGCCATCAACACATAGGGATAGCTTACTCTGTCTTAGGTGTGGAAATCTTTCTTAACAAAGGTGAATCCATTCTAAGTCACCTAATTTGAAAGAAATAGTTTGGTGGCCATGACAATCGATCTCTTGCTATCCTAATTGAACTTGGTGTTCTTCCTTGCCATGGACTAATGTAGTTCTTGTAATTCTTAAGCTTAGGTGACTCTACATTGACCCTAGATTGACTCTCTTCAGCAACAATGGGGGTACCGATCGAATTTAGGGGGATAGTGAGATTAAGGCCATAAACAACCTCAAAAGGAGTCTTCCTAATAGTACTATGGACAGTTTGGTTGTATGTGAACTCTATAATTGGTAGACACAAATCCCTATCCTTTAAATTTATTCCCACAACTGCTCGAAGTAAAGTGCCTCATATCCTATTCACCATGCAGTTTGATCATCAACATAAGGGTAGCTACTAAAGTTAAGCATAAGTTTAGTTCCAAGTCTTTTCCAAAGTGTCTTCCAATACTAGCTCAAGAATTTTGTGTCTAAATTTGAGACAATTATCTTTACTACTACATGTAGTTGAATAACTTCCTATAAAAACAAATTAACAATATATAAAGCATCATTAGTTCAATGGCATGGGATGAAGTTTCCCATGCTAGGTCAGCCCAAGGTGAAGCTGGTGTAGGTAAAGACATATACTCTCCATGTGGTTCTCTTTTTTCCCTTAGCCCTCTTGCACACTTCACAACTATAGGCTATCTTATGGACATCCTTCACCAATCCAACCTAGTAAAAGTTTTCTTTCAATAAGCTAACTAATTTAGTCTCTCCAAAATGACCAAACAATCCACCATTATGAGCTTCTCTCACCAATAGCTAACGTATAGATTAGCTTAGTATACATAGCCTTCTTTACTTGAATAGATAGTTATCCTTAAGGTAATATCCTACAATAGCAACTTCTTTTTTGCACTACTCAAGAATAGAACCAACATGAAGGTCATGAGCATATTGCTCAATAATAAGTCAAAAACCCAATAATTTAGTCTATAGGGTGGTCAACATGGTTTGCCGACATGATAAGGCATCTGCAACCACATTGGCAAAACCATTCTTATGTCGAATCACATAAGAAAAACCTTCCATAAATTCTAGCCACTTTGCTTACCTTTTCAAATGTTTGTTTTTCCTTCCAAGTTGTTTCAAGAACTCATGGTCAATATATATCACAAACTCTCATGGTAATAAATAGTGTTATCATATGGTAAAAGCTTAGAAAAGTGAGTATAACTCTTTTTCATACACAAAATAGTTCAATGCAGCACCACTGAGCTTTTCATTATGGTAATTAATTGGTTGATGTTCCTACATGAGGACTACACCAATGCTAATGCCATACGCATCACATTCCAATTCAAATGGCTTGTTAAAATCTGGTAAGGATAAGACAGGAGCAATAGTGAGCTTCTTTTTCATCTCCTTGAAGCTTTGCTCAGCCCAATCATTCCATTGGAATCCCTTACTCTTCTTCGCTAGTTCGATCAAGAGGGTTGTAATCGTACTAAAGTGTTTAATGAATCACTTATAAAAGGAAGCAAGACAATGAAAACTTCATACATCAATGATATTCTTCAGCGTTGGCCATTCCAAAATAGCTCATACCTTCTCCTCATCTTCTCAAATTCCTTCTCCATATACTACAAACCCAAGAAAGATAGCTTCACTTTGACAGAACATACACTTCTTTAAGTTCCCATACAACTTCTTGACTTGTAAAATGTCAAAAAACAACTCAGAGATGTTGAATATAGTTGTTTAGGTCGATATGTCAAAAACAACTTGGAGATGTTGAATGTAGTTGTTTAGGTCGACATTATACACTAATATGTCATTGAAGTATGTGACCACACATCTTTCGATCAGAGGATGCATCAAATGATTTGTAACTACATAAATGTACTCCATGCATTTGTAAGTCCAAATGGTATAACCAACCATTCAGAGAGACCATGCCTTATCTTGAAAGCAATCATCTATTCATCATCAAGCCTCATGTGAATTTGGTGATAGCCACTTCGCAAATCAATCTTCAAAAATATTTGAGCACCATTTAACTCATCTAACATATCATCAAGCCTCAGTATTGGGTATCTATAATTGATAGTAATATGGTTAATAGTACGACTATGAACGCACATGCAATACATTGGTATGAGTAGAACTAGTACAACACAAGGACTCATGCTCTACCTTACATATCCTTATTCTATTAGCTCATCCACTTTCCTTTTCTACTCGGTAACTTGCTGAGGATTCATTTTGTAGGTAGGTCAATTTGGTAAGGTTGTGCCTAACTTTAGATTAATACAATGTTTTATGCTTTGGACTAGAAGGTAATCCTTTTGGTAGCTCTTCAAGGAATGGGTTGAAAAGTTCATCAATCAATCTTTAGATCTCACCAGGTACATCTTCTAGATTTCTCATTTCCAATAATCTTCTAATCAATAAAAACATAGGCTCATTAGCCTTCTCAGTAGCTTAAAGATCTCTTCAGCTCATTACTAAGGCTTTCTTCTTACTAGCTTAGGTGAACTAGTTATGGGTCTCATTCACTTAGGTTGGTGTCATGGGTTGTAGCATAATCTACTTTCCATCCTTAGCAAAAGCATAGGTGTTCTTATATCTATCATAAGAAGAATCGAGATCATTTAAGTAATAGATGTGAAGCTCCCATAAGGGATTACATCATACACCACTTCATCCTAATACATATTCCCAATACTAAAAGATACGGTTACTTGCTTAGTGATGTATAGAGCACCCTTATCATGAAGTTAGAGTAGTTTATAAGGTTAGAGGTGCTTAGAGGTCAGCAGTCCTAACCTCTACACAAAGGACGGTGCAACGACTTTGGTACAACTCTTTCTATCCACAATAATGGTACACAACTATCCTCTAATGGTACACTTAGTGTGAAACAAGTTTTCTCTTTGGTCTTCTTCTTAGCTCAGCACTCGTCTTAATACTAAGGTCATCACTTCTCCTTGGTTGGTGTAGACACATGTCTCCTCTTCCTCCTCGACTTCAACTCTTCCAGCATTCTTTTCTTCCTTTGGCTTGCTCTTATTGGTGCTATCCACTATATCTCCTCGAAGCACCATGGCATGTGGGTTTAGATGCTCAGTAGCTATATGTCTAAAGCCCAAACATTTAAAGCACTTCACCTCAATTGTCTTCCATCTAAAGGTCTATCAACTTAGCCTATCCTCAACTTAACTCTTCTAGCATGCCCGGCTACCATTAAGTTAATCATGTTTTTCCTCATCTCAAGGGAGTCTCCTCAGCTCTATATGAGCAGGTCGGTACAGAATGGAAGCTCGAGAAAAAGTCAGCCTAGGTCAGCTCTAAGCATTCTCCTCTGCTTTTCAACCCTTTGCACTACTTTAATGGCCACTTCTAATGTATGGAACCTCTATACTTCCACAATGTTATGAATCTCATATTTAAGTCCATAGATGAAATGCAACATAGTAAGGAGTTTGGGCTCTCCCATGTCTGCATAGATCATCAACACCTAAAATTCTCTCACATAGTCATCAACAAATCAGCTTCCTCGACAAGCTCTTGCAACTTAGCAAAGGTGTCCTATAGATAAGTCTCAAGTATAAATCTTCCCCTCAACAATCTCTTCATCTCTTCCTAAGTACGCACACCTCGTCTTCCATCTTTAACTTTAGTAACATTCAAATTTTTCTACCAAATGGTAGCATATCTAAAAAATTCAAGTGCAGCAAGCTGAACATTAACCACATGTATATACCCATAACAATCAAATACCTTTTCTACTGTCTCTTCTTATTCTAAATATTCATCTACATCTCCACTTCCATCAAAGTGTGGGATTTGGACCTTGAAATTGTCAAGTCCTCAAAGGGCTTGACATCCTTGCTCTTGTGCTTGGTAATATTCAATCTCATCCTCTATATCATCCTCTAAATCTACTTTTTCAATCTCTTCTAACTCCAACCTTCATCTAGTAGCTTGATTTGTAACCACTCTAGCTCCATGGGGTTAAACTAAACGAGTAGCTTGGCCACCTTAGCCATATTGTCTCTTAGGAATAGTCTTAGGTAGGTTGTTATGGGGTAAACCTTATGGTTGCTACCTATTGACTTGTATTGTAGTAACCAAATTCTCAACAAGGTTAGTGAGTCTATTAAGTTTATCATCGACTAACCTAGGGGTCTTACTTCCATTTTGACTTCAACAAGCATGAATACCATTACTCAAGTCACTAATAACACCTCGAACGCTCGAATCCAACATAGTGTAATACTTCTTCAACAGGTTGACAATACAATACATAACAAACGCTTCTGCTTACTACCTAAAATCTTATTAAAACACTAATAATTCCAACACCCAATAGGTACTCGAATACAACGGAAATGAACTTGCTCTATTTTCGCAATGAAAAAACAAAAGGCAAAATAAGGTAACAATAGAAACAACACTTACCGACACACGAACTTCCACTTCATAAGCCATAACTTCAAAACTCACTTCAGTCAAATACATTATAGTAGCTACGGAAGGAATACAATAGCCACTAATGGTAACCACAAACCAAAACTTCACTACAACTTCATACACTATCTCTCAGAACCATGCTCTAATACCAGCGAAGTTGATGCATCTCTAAGGTTGTACACACAAAGGTTACACTACAATGAATAGAAACAAGAAAGTAAAAGGGGAGTTTAGTAAATTCATAAGCTACCTAACTGGATATGATATAGCAATAAGATCCCATACAGCTTACAACTTGTTAGATGTAATTCATCGATCCTAACAATAAGGTCACTAGCTATTACTCATTGCTAAAGGGAATAAACAAGAGTTAAGAGATAAACTAGAACACTAAGGTTATTCAAGAAAGGAAACTTATAATAAGCAACAATGCAATAATATGTTGTCTACGTATAGGTATATGGGGTTTATATACTAGCCCCATTAGGGTTATAAGGCATAAATAGACAAAACAAAAGGATAATTTACAAATGAAATACATGAAACTTATAAGGAGGGTAAAAGGAACAAAGAATATTCTATATGAAAAAAGTTCGGAATCCTTCTGGAATGTTGTGCTAGAAAATATGTGTCAAGGGGCAATTGGAAGCTTGTAGTGCAATTAGATAAGTTATAACCAATTCTAAGGTTGCTTGGCAGTTACAAGATCTTGCTCAAACAAAGTCAAAAGAGAGTCAACAGTTAGAGTTGACCTAGCCAAGTTTAGGTCAGAGCTCGAATGTTGAAGGGTATCTTAATCTTCTCCAGGTTAGATGTCTCGATAGCTCGACTTAGTTTGACATTTGAAGTTAGTTGGCTCAGATACAATTTAGATCATGGTAAGAGCTCAATAATAGTCATGGTTGTTCAGTAGGTCGGTGTAACTACTTGGAAGCTTAGAAATTGTGTTGGCACTTACAAGAGCTCGGCAGTTAGGTCAATAGTAGTGTAAAAGATGGAGATTAGAATAGGAATCTTCATCCTAAATGGTGTTTTAAGCTAGTATTTTCTATGTAAGTCCTTGCAGTCCTTTAGCTCGGCTACGTATGACTAATCTAAGGAGTTGATTCTTATCAAAAACCAAAAGAGCCCTAAATCATAGATTTTAGAGGTAGCTAAATGTAGCAAGCTATTGGATCTAGAGTTTTGATAAAGCTTAACAATGTTTATCAAAGGCTAGATACCTTATAGTTGATGAATGCCTCTTATTAGCTCTAAAGCAACCTAACCATTCCTTAAGGCATGGTTAGCCATGGTGACATTCCAAAAAGGGAAGAATTATAGAACGTCTTTGTTCTTTTTTCTAGAGAGGATCAGAGAACTTGGTATGTAGAAAGGGACCTCTTTAGCCTTCTTTAAGTCCTTAAAGCTACCATCAATCGTATCACTTTTCTTTTGACCTTCATTGATGGACTTCCCTTTAGCTAAGTCCTTCTCTAATGGTGGGCAATCATAGGTGTTAGGTCACTTCCTCGGCTTGGTAGCCTCAACGACCTTCCTTTTGGTAGTTGTTTTTGTTTGCTAGGTTTCCTTTGTGGTATTAAAAGAGGTAAACTTTGCAAGTAGCTTTATGGGTGGCTTTAAGGGAGCTTGCTTTGTAGGGATTTTCTTTAGGTCCTCATTCTTCTTCAAGCTATCAAACTTTAGCTCAACAAACAAATCCTCAAAGTTGTAGTCCTTAAGCAACATATCTATAGAGAAATACTCAGGGATTAGGTCAAAAAAACATTGAAACACAAATAAAAGGACTTATAGACACGTGCCAAGCACTAGCAAAGAAGACCACTTAGCTCCTAAAGTAAACTCGAAGGTCCCTCCTCTTACTAGACCCACTTAGCATGGCAAGACCATGAATGGCTTGTACCTTGTTTGACAATAGTACCTACATTAGAGCCTTCAATGTCCCCATTATGAGTAGTGTGTTACCCTTAGCTACTCTTGCTTCATCCCTAAGGAAAATCAAAGCACCATAAGAAGACTTGAAGATTATGGTGTTTGCATCCCAAAGAAACCAATTGTGGTTATAGGCTTTCATAATTGTATCATAAGCCTTCTTATCATTAAAGAGGAACCGCTTGATATCGGATTACTTGATTGGTTGGGGATGTCTAAATTGGTTTCCGACCTAACCACTACCCATTTCTTCTTTTAGTCATGAATGGATGATTCTAACCCTATCAAGAATTTCCTACGAGGTCGAGCATAAACATAGAACCAACCATCACCCTTCTTTAGCATGAAAAAGTAGCAAAATAAGGTTACAATGGCCTTGACTTCTAGGTCTTCACAAATATACTCAAAGGCAACTAATAATCTATATGAATTTCAGATCAACATTAATGGACAAATTTGGTGATATGTAAAGTAAGATTTTTAGAAAAGAAAAAAAGGAAACCTCAAACCAACCTTAAAGTACTTTTTGAAGAGGGAAAATTCTCCATCTCTAAGTGCAGTAATACACTCATATCCTCTAATTTCAAGGGGTTGAATGAAAGTTGAGCCTCAAAGCATTAAATTCTTGTTCAATTATTATGCTAGCAACACCATTGGGGCTTATGTCATATTCAATACTTGAGTAAAATGGGATAGCTTAGGAATTACCCCCATTATCTGGTGCATAGTCATCTAAAGGTAGTTTTTTGATCTTCCATCATCGAACAACATAGATTCTAACTAAACCTATTAGCCCAAATATGTCCGAGGGGCAATCATCATCATCGGAGCCTCTTGTGCTAATAGGTTCTTTGCGAGGAGGAGATTCACCTACCTAGTTACGATGGACAATTCTTGACTCCACTACTATGCACATTTTGAGTCATTAGATTCAGTAGTTAACATATTTACCTTAGCATTGTAATAAAAAAGAAAAGGGAGTGATGGAAGAATGAGCAGTGCTCAAAATAAGCTGAGAGAAAATGGGGAGCAAGAAATCATAAGGTAATGAGAGAATGGGGAATGAAGAATGAGATGGAAAGAAGGGTATGGAAATGAAAGAACAAGAATAATGGAAGAAGTTATAGTTTATTGGAATTTGTATGGATTGTGGTTAGCAATAGATACGAGCCATCCAATCATACATTCCTACCATACATATAATGACCTACATTAAATTGTATTACTGACAATACATGTGGGTTTTGACATTACTATAAGTATCTCAATAATGGGACATGAAACATAACTTAGAAAAGCATGAGACTTCTGCATAAGCTAAAAAAAAGGTAGGTCGATATCCATGGAATCCATTATAACCCTAAGAATGAGGTTGGAATGGTAAGTTTGAATTTAAGAGTTGATGCATATTCTAAAATAATCTTTCACAGTAATGTAGGAACTTAGGCTTAAGGACCTAGTTGGAGGAAATCTCAATACTCCCCTTGATTCACCCATTAAGTAGAGTTGGGGGAGCAAATGTGAAAGTGATTCTTCTTAAAGGCTAGTACTAACCTAAATTGAGGGGGCACCTTAATAGGAATCAAACAACTAGACCTTTAACCTAAACCCAAGCTCGAGGTCTTGAGGGACTGAAAAAGCGGATTCTATTATTCTAGCCAACTCCTATCAAAACCAAGCTAATCTTCATTGTTGGCCAACTCCATATACTAAGTCAAGTAACTTCTCACCTATCAATAATCAAGTATTGACCTTAAATATGCTCCACTAGCAACTTAGTCCTATTATACGTCTGCTCAGTAGTTTTGGTGCTAAGAACCCCAAAGGACATCCGAACCTACATCTTCTTGAGAGGATCCCTAAGTTTGCTCTACACCTCTGCTTGACAATCCCTAGCTTAACCATACAATTTATCTATTTATGCTAGAAGCACCCTTAATAATCTCTCACTACATATCCAATCCTTACGTGAAAGGATTTGCAGCACTAATCACCAATTTCTTTGAATTTTCATCTGTATCCTTTATTATTTCTTCTATACTACTTCTTTCAGACAATACCCTTTTTTTCTTTTTTAATTTTAGGTAGGATGCCCTAGTTTTTCAGGTATAAATACTCTTTGTAACATGCAGCTGCAATAATCATCTACTATTGAATATACTTCTTTTCATGAGTTAGTGTGCTTACCTCCTCTTTTCGTACTCTTATCCTAAGCCTTAAGTAAGGTTAGGTGACAAGTGACCTCATCGAGCTGCTTGTGCATCATATTAAGCTAGTTTGTAAGTTCTTACAGTTTCCTTGGTGTATCACATCCTTATAATCATTCGTAGTTTGCTTATTTATCTTGTTTTCTTGTTCCCACTTTCGTATCTCATCACCTTTCACTTCAAGCTTTCTATAAGCTTAGATCACCCCAATATTGTCCCCTTTTTCTATTCATGGTACAGCATATCATCATGGTAACAAAGTAAATGTTCATTTAGGTAAGTTGTGTTTGAGCTTACTTTTGAGTATTGTTTATTATGGCATTATGTTGTAGTTTCGTAAAGGTTAGCTTATTAAAGAGGACATTATTTGTAGTTTTATAGATTCCAAATTTATCTACTAAGCTTTGTCGAGGGAATGATGAATCCAAGTGTCAATGCTAGTTTAGAGATGATAATAGTAGCATTGTCCACAATAGACATTAACCCCAAGACACCCTTAGAAGTATAGATGAGCAAATTGACAAGATAGCTAACCTTATAGCCTATTTTACCAAAGCTATTCATGCATTGGCCTTTCAACCTGTTGAAATCGTATAGAATACTGCCTAAGCCGCTCAACCTATGAGAGGATAACTCCCAGATTAACAAGATCAAGGTAGAGGAGTAGGAAGATGTGTAAGGAGAATAATTGACTTGGGTGATTTGGATGAAGAAGGAGAAGAAGAATACAATGAGGAAGAGGAGTAAGCTTAAGCACCTTAAGTTACCAACTATATGAAGCTTCAAATTCTAAGCCAATGGTTTTGGAAACGCTGATGACTATTTAGACTAAGAAGAGAAGGTAGAGTGTATTTTGATTATTACCAATATGAAGACCGTAAGAAAGTGAGGATTGTTACTGTAGAGTTCTCAAGTTATGCCATAATATGGTAGAAGAACTTCTAAATTATGAGGAGACAAGAATGATATAGGGAAGTAAACACTTAGCTCAAGATAAAGAGGTTACTTAAAAATAGATTTGTGCTAGATACTTCTTTACAAGATCCTTTTGCTTGGTTTCAAGAGCTAAGATAAGGAAGCCAAACAATTCATGCATATGTGAAAGAGTTTCAACTACTCATGATTTGATGTGAAGTGGATGAACCATCAACTCGAATAGTATCCAGATTTCTCGTTAGTTTAAGAAGTGACATTTGAGACATCGTGGAGCTTCAACAGTTTACTACATTGGGCGAGGTCATAAGAATAGCCTAACGTATAGGAAGATAGAGGAGGAATAGGCCGAGCTGACCTCTAATGAGCTAACCTATCCAATCAAGTTAACCTACTCAAGGAAGTTACCGTGCTCAATAAAGTGCTGAACTGAGTAGGAGAATAGATGGCAAAGTGTCGTTGATAACCTATAAAAAGGGATAAAGATCTAGGAGGAAAATAAGCTAAATCAAATGTTTTAAGTGTCAAGGGTTTGGACACATATCTGCCCAATGTCCAAATAGAAGAACTATGATTATCAAAGGAGATATTTTGAAACTCGATGTGGATAGTACTAATGAGGAACCCCAAGAGGAGGTTGTTCCTAAGAAGGATACCACCCAAGAGGGTAAGCTTATTGAAGAGGATGTGTTTGTTGAGGATCTGGACAAACTAACTTTGGTTGTCTAACGTGCGATTAATATAGAATCCTCTACTAAGGAGGAGCAAAATATGAACTTATTCCACATTACTTGCAAAGTGAATAAGAAAGTTTATGCACTCATAATGGATAGTAGAAGTTGCACTAATGTAGCGTTTGCTAACCTAGTTAAGAAGCTTACATTGCCGACCATTTCATATCCGTACCTTATAAACTACATTGATTGAATGAGAAGGGAGCACTACGTGTCACTCAACAAGTATTAGTAGCAATCTCTATTGAAATTATTCTAATGAAATTCTTTTTAACATACTACCCATCCATGCATCTTACGTATTGCTAAGCTGACCTTAGCTTTGTTGACCGAAGGGTTATACATGATGGGTTTAAGAATATGTATGTGTTTAAGAATGATGGAAGGACAATTACTTTAAACCATATGACACCGAGTCAAGTTAGTAAGGTACATGCTAAACTTGTACAAGGATCTAAAAAGGCCTTAACTCTAAGTAGAGCTAAGCTTCGAAAGCTATTAAGGTCAATACGCCAACCTTTCTATTGATCAAGTGACTACTAGAGCTGAAGGAGCAAATTGAGCTATCCTTAAAGGTCAAGGAGTTATTAAATGAGTATGCCGATTTGTTTCTAGAACAGTTATACGAGGGCTTACCTCCTTTCCAAGGCATTGATCATTGCATTAACTTAATACCTAATGCTACTATATCGAACAAGCTAGCTTATCGGATGAGTCTTGAAAAACTATAAAGCTCTAAAGACAAGTCCATAAGCTGCTGGAAAAGGGATATGTAAGGGAAAGTTTCATCCAATGTGCTATACTAGTGCTCCTTATGCTAAAAAAGGATGATACCTAGCGTATGTGCATGAATAGTAAAGTCGTAAATAAGATCACGATCAAGTGTTAGTATCCTATCCCTAGGTTGAAGACATGTTCGACAAACTGAGTATAGCTAGGGTCTTTAGTAAGATTGATCTGAAGTTTGGCTACCATAAGATCTAAATGGATAAGGAGATGAGTGGAAAACTGCATTTAAGACTCAACATGGTCTTTATTAATGGATGGTAATGCTCTTTGGCTTATCAAATACCCCAATTACCTTCATGAGATTGATGAACCATGCGTTGAGAAACCTGATTGGGAAGTGTATCGTAGTATACTTTGATGACATCCTTATCTATAGTACTAATCTACTAAGCTACTTTGAACATCTCCATGTCGTGCTTAATGTACTACATGCTGAGAGATTATTCGACAATTTGAAGAAGTGTTGTTTCTACTAAGAGAAAGTGGTTTTTCTAGGATACGTAGTTGATAGAAGAGGCTTATAAGTCGATGATGAGAAGATCTGAGCTATTGTCAAGTGGTCGACCCTAACCACCTGTACTGAAATAAGAAGTTTCCATGAACTGGCATTCTTTTACCAAGGATTCATCGAGAGTTTTAGTACTATTGTTGCACCCTTTACTGAGCTAACAAAGAAGAATATTGAATTCAAGCGAGGAGAGAAGTTTTGTTGAGGTAAAGACAAGATTGACTTCTATACTATACTAGCTTTACCCAACTTCGAGAAGATTTTTAAGCTCGAATGTGATGTATTAGGTGCTAAGATAGGTGATATCTTGATGAAAGAAAGCCTATTCATTGCTTATCATGGCAAAAAATTGAGAGGGCCCCAATTAAACTACTCAATATATGAAAAAGAACTCTTAACCCTTATCCCATTACTCCAAGTATAATAACACTACCTATTGCTAAGAGAATTTATCTTTTATATAGATCATAAGTCCTTAAGGTACCTCAAAAGTTAGGATAAATTATCAAAGAGGCAAGTGTAATGGATTGAATTCCTAGAAGGATTCAACTTTGTGATTAAGTACAAAAAGTGCATGACCAATGTAGTTACTGATGCCTTATCATATAGGTATGTTCTTCTGACTAAGCTATAGATGAGACTCTTAAGATTTGTAAACATCAAAGAGTAATATCTTTAAGATCACTATTATGGTCCTATATTTAGACAATGTGTAAAGTGAAGAATAGTGGATGACTACTATATGGAAGATGGCGATCTGATCCAAAGTGCCAAGCTATGTTTACCGACCTATTTTGTATAAAAGCTGTTCAAAAGGGAAGCCTATGGTGGAGGGCTCTCCAACAATTTTAGAGAGAAGAGGAAGCATGAGCTATTGCATAAAAGGTTCTTTTAGCCTAAAATGAGGTAAGATGTGCATCGAATTGTTAAGGCTTGTATTACTTGCAAGAGGAACAAATGCCGAGCTGAATAAGGGAAAGCCATGCCTTTGCCTATCCTAACTAAACCTTAGACCCAGTTGAGCATAGACTTTATTCTCAAATTACCGAGAACTACCCAAGGCAAAAATTCTGTGATAGTTGTCGTAGATAGATTTAGTAAGATGGCATACTTTGTGCCCTACTCTAAAACTAATGATGCTTTGACTATTTCTTTTCTCTTTTTACCGAAGATTATTTGCTTGCATGACATGCTAAAAAGTGTAGTATCAAATAGAGATCCAATGCCTAACCCATTTTTAAAGGACTCTTTGGTGTTGTATGGGGACTAAATTACTTTTCAACACTATCTATTACCCCTAAACCGATGGCTAAACAAAGGTAGTTAACCATACTTTAGGGTCACTACTTCAAGTTGCAATAGGAAAGAACTCTGCTGATTGGAATGTCTATTTGCCTATTGTAGAATTTGCTTACAACCATACAGTACATGATACCCCCAAACAAATACCCTTTGAAGTCATCTATGGCTTCAATATAAAGTAACCCCTTGATCATGCTTTAGTACCCATGCATAAGTAAGAAGACCTTGATGTAAGAGCTCGAACATAGTCATTGCAATAGATTTATGAGAAGGTTACTCAGTAGATTGACCAAGCTACTAAGAAGCTAAGATAAAAAAGTAAAGAAAGGAAGTCAGTATAGTTTCAACCTGGTGATTTAATATGGCTACATCGGAGTAAGGAAAGATTTTCAAACAAAAGAAAGAATTAATTGTCTGCTTGAGTTGAAGGTCCCACCAAAAGATCAACAACAATGCCTATCAACTAAAGTTACCTGAAAACTATGGAGTTTTTGACATCTTTAACGTTACTAATCTTAGCCCCTATGGACCTAAAGAAGAATTGAATGAAGATCACCCAAATTTGATCCTAAATCTAAATCAACCTAGAGGGGATGATAGGAAACAAACAACTTAACCTTTAACCAAAGCCCGAACTTGAGGTCTTAAGGGATTGGAGAAGCTAATTCCATTGTTCCCACTAACTCCTGCTGAAGCCAAGCTGATCTTCACCACCGACCAACTCCACATATGGAACTTTGTAACTTCTCATCTATCAGTAATCAAGTATCAACATAAAATATGCTCTACAAGTAGCTCAATCCTATCATACATCTGCTCTACCATGACGATGCCAACCAGCAACTCTACAGTATTGGTGTCGAGAACCCTAGAGCACATCAAAACCCACATCTTCTTAAAAGGACCCCCAGGTGGTCCAGTGATCGCTCTCAACATGTTTAGCCTCCATGTAAAAGGATTTGCTGCACTAATCACCAATTTCTTTGAATTTTCATCTATACCATTTATTATTCCTTATGCATTACTTCTTTTAGACAATAACCTTTTTCTTTGTTCCATTTTTAGGTATTGATGTATACTAAAGCCAAGAATACATAAGGTCGGTCACAAGGTAAGTCCAAGCTTATTGAAAGCTTTAAAGAAGGTAATAGGATTGTGAAAAAATAGTAAAGATAAAGTAAGTAAACCTACAAAGAGCTTTAAGGATAGGATGCACCAAGAAACTTCCGAAGATTCATGACACAACTGGATATGACGCACCAGGTAATCTGGTGAGGTTACTCATCACCCAGCCTTACTTAAGGGTTAGGATAAGAGTGAGAATAGTAAGCAAACAATGTTTATGATAGGAAAAATATTTAGTATATGGATGATATCAAATGTAATGTGGCTACATATACAAAGGGTATTTATATCCACAAAACTAAGGCAACCTACCTGAAATAGAAAGGACCAAAAAGGGTCGTATTTAAAAAGAGTAAGATACAAGGAATGATGAAGGGTATATTGGAAAATACAACAAAAGTGAGTATTCTATACGATGGATTCAATCACATGGTTGCTTGAATACATGGCTCACTGTAGTGGACGACTTTCTGATAGAAAAGATAATTCCGCATGATCAGCTTGATTTCTACCAAGTTAATGTGCCAAGCAAGGGTACTGAATAGAGGTATCAATCTAAGGTGGACTCATTTAAGAAGGAATGGTGGCGAATATGTGCTGGAGCTCTTAGCTTCTCAACACTAATGTTGCCGAGCTGGGGGTTGGCTTAGTCAAAGGTCGAGCAAACGTATGTGAGGGGTCGAGTTACCAATAAAGCTTTTGTCCAACTAGTACATGACTTTAAGGAGATAAGGAGTTACTTGACTTAACATAAGGAGTTGCTTAGCAATAAGGATCAGCTCGACTTTTGTAAGGGTCAACTAAAGCAGGAGGATTCGTCTTGTTAATCCTTCAAGGCCTTAGGCCTAGCTGTACATTAGAGGTCTAGTAGTCTAATTTCTATCAAGTGGAATGCCTTAACTTTTCGGATATAAATACCCTTTGTAATGTATAGTCACAACAATCATTTGATATTGAATATACTTCTTTTCATAAGCTAGTGTACTTACCCCCTCTTTTCTTACTCTTATCTTAACCCTTAAGCAAGGATAAGTGGCGAGTGACCTCATAAGCTACTTATACATCAAATCAAGCTAGATTTTGAGTCTATGAAGTTTCCTTAGTGTGTCACATCCTTAAAATCGTTTGTGGTTTCCTTAATTATCTCATTTTCTTGTTCCTATTTTCACGTCTTATTACCTTTCACTTCAAGCTTTCTCCAAGCTTGGACTCACCCTAATACTATCACCCTTGTCTATTTTTGGTACGGCGTATCACACCTGATTTGTTCTTGGTTTGAGCTCCCTTAAGCTACTCCTAAAGCGTCGACTAGCTCAAGAGAGCTAGCAAGCTAAATATGTCTAAGTAGTATAAAATAACCTAACTAAAGTAGGTTGGATTAGCATTGTTTAGCTTGGAGGAACTACCAATAGCTTAACTGTGACTTAATCAACTAAAATGAATTCAAATTCAAACATATCGTGCCAACAGTTAGGTTTCTTTCAAAAATAACTACCTTCCTACCACCATCACTCTAGCCACGTCCCCTAATATTAGGAAGTGGTCTTAAATTCAACCTTAGCATTTATATATATTTTGGAGGCAATAGTTAATAGATATAGGTAGATTCATAGCTATAAATAAAGCTTAGAGGACTACAATAAGCTTCTTCTTGACACTTTATGCAACTTATATACTTTTTTTTTTTTCCCTTTCACTTGATTGTTTAACCTAACTTAGGCATTAAAGTGGCAACATTGAAGTTACCTCAACACCCCCATACCTTAACCTTTTTATATTTGCAAAGCTATCTCTCGCTAAGTGTCCTACCATTTCTCAATAGCAATTTCTACCATCAACAGTAACTAGTCCACTTTTATTTAACTTCACTCAAATTTTTAATAAAAAATGATACTAACTTTCTCTCTTTAGATAACATAGCTCCTATTCTTACTCTACTTATATCACAATCAACTTCAAGCAACTTATTGAAATCTAACAAAGTTAATATTAGAGTAGTACATAACTTCCCCTTTAAGATTACAAAGTGAATGGTTACCTCTTCTCTCTAATTGAACTTTCCTTTCTTCAAACAATATACCATAGGTGCTACAATAGTGCTGAAATTTATTATAAAATGTAGGAAACCCATGAAAACTTCACAATTTAGAGGCATTTTATAGCCTATGCAAGTCTCTAATTGCTTTATCCTTAGAACCATCAACACGAGTGCCTTTTGCTGACATAATAAACCCTAAAAATAGTAGTTTGTTTGTCATCAACCTTCATTTCTTAAGATTCATGTACAATTTGTCTCTTTTAGAACTATTAAAACTTGCCTTAAGTGCTTTAAGTGCTCTTCTTCTGAACAGCTATAAATCAAGATGTTATCAAAATAAACAACCACAAAATTACTAATAAAGGGTTTTAGTACCTAATTCATCAATCTCATAAAGCTACGAGGAGAATTGGATAGTTCAAATGGCATCACTAACCACTCATATAACCCTTCTTTTATCTTTAAGGCCATCTTTCACTCGTCTTCGGGTTAAATCCATATCTGATTGTATCTATTCTTCAAGTCAACCTTAGAATAGCATCTAGTAATATGTAAATTTTCCAACATATAATCCAATGTTAGAATTGGAAATGTATGATCCACTATGATTCTACTAATAGCCCTACCAGCAACACACATCCTCCAACTCCCATCTTTCTTTCGAGTTAAAACTGTAGGAACTGCAAAATGACTCATCCTTTCTTGCATAAGTCCCTTTAAAAGCAACTCTTTTACCTTCCCTTTTAGAATCTCGCTTTCCTTAGGATTCATCCAATAGTGTAGTAAGTTTGGTAAACATGCCCTAAGAATGGGATCAACTTAATGCTAAATGCCTCTCAAAAGAGTTGACTATCATGTATCTAATAAGATTCAAGTGCTAACCTAACCAAATGCTAAGTTTTGGGCTATAGTAAAGACCTGTTAGTGAGCTACTTATGCATAGAAGACCTGTTTATGAGCTCTACTAATGTTAGAAGACCAACTATGCTATGCTCTGCTTTGCTAAGTCTACTCTACTTTACTAAGTCTACTCTACTATAGTAGTTTAATCTGCTCTACTATGCTGGCCTACTCTACTTTGTTGATTTACTCTACTCTACTAGTCTATTCTACTCTACTGGTCTGCTCTTCAAGTCGGTCGGCATTTAAGGTTCGCCTAGATCAGGTCTTTAAGGTCTCAAATAACTCATCTACTCCCCACCCAAATAGCTCATTTGACTATTTACTTTTACTTATGTTATTTAGACTTCTTATTTCTTGTATTATTCCTAAATTACCCTCATGTTTATTATATACTTACGAGAATGCCACTAGGGCTTCCTTTTGGTCCTTTTTATTTACAACTTTGCAACTATGTATAAATAAGACACTTGTATAAGGTTTTAGACAGATTTTAGACATTAATGAAAAAATTTTTGAGTTTTTTCTCTTAGAAAGCTCTCTCTTACTAACTCTTATCAATCCTTTTAGTAGAATTGTGGCAAGCAACCCTAGTTATCTTTTTATGTGTCATATCAAAGCGATGATTAAGTCGTATAATATCTAGTTGGTGTGTCATACCCAGTTAGTTAGCTTATAGATTCACTAAAACCCTCACTAAACCCATTTTATTTTCAATCCTTCACTAGGATTGGACCCACCCTTTATGGTTGGCCTTGTCGATTCTCGACGTAGTTCATATCATCTTAGTATCAAAGCAGAGGTGAAACTATGGGAAAACTTTGTTTTCTTAGTTTATTGTCATATTATCAAGAAAACCTAAACTTTTTACTGTTGAATATTTAGAATTTAGAGTTTCCCAAGATTGAATCTTGTTTACTATGTTTTATATACCAACATAATCTAATACAAGGTAAAAAGGGAACACTATACTTTGAAAAGGAAACCCCAAAACATCAACCCTACTATGGAGTTTCTTTGTACCCATTTGGCAAAGGTTTCGTAACTTGAAGTTTATTCCAAGTACTAGTTCTTTAGGGTATGAAAATGGAAGAATTAGTAGTTATAGAAAAAAAAAAATTACTGTCATATTCAATTTGGTGCACTCAAATTGTGCAGTAAGCACCTTAGCTTTTGATTTTGGGTGTAACAAGTGGTTATATGAGTGGCATTTCATAGTAACGAAGAATTGGTTTGTCTATTCTTATTGTCAAGGTGAAGTAATTTGGTTATGGATGGGTTCTGTATTATTGTAGTGACTAAAGGTAGTGGAGTAGAGTTGGTGCTATGCATTGAAGGTCAATTGTCATGGGTACAGCTGTAGTTCATACTATTGTATGTGTTAATAGTAAGGAAATCCCTAAATCTAGTAGTTATAGAGTGGTCCAATGAATTGTGTTTTGTGTTGAGCGCAAAGTTGCAGATTGTAACTAGGTTATATGTGGAATTCCAAGATTGGTAATTTTAGAGTCATGTATGGTTATAGGTGGTTTTAGAGTGTGTACAAAAATGTGACAGCGATGAGAAATTAGGGTATAAAGTAGTGTAGCCAAGAGTATGAGTCAATAAAGTACTATTGTATCGAACTGCCAAGTGTTGAGCTGAATTGCTTCATAGCAATCAAGCTACTACACTTCCAATATTTCAAGCTGCTTTGAGTATGTAGCCACGCTATTGTGAACTGTCACCAACCTAAATGGAGTACAAACAATTGTGGAGCTGAACATGAGAATCCAAGCTACTTTAAACTTCATCCTGTATTATTGTATCTAAGCTAATTACTATATTAAAATTGATGAGCTAAACTATTTCAAATTACCAAGCTTATTCGTAGAATTTTATCCAAGCTTGCTAAGCTAAATTGAGGAGTTGTTTAAGCTTCAAGCTATTTTAATCTGAAGTGCTTAGTTGAGTGAATCTAGTTGCCAAGCTAATCTGTGTTATCGAGAAGCCAAGATATCAAGTTGTATTCACATAACCAAGTTGAAAATGTGCTAAGATAAGTTGGTCAGAAAATTTAGCTTTCAATTCGTGAACGTATAGAGCTTATTTGTTGACTTATGCTGAGCTCTAGGCATGTTGGGCTGTTATGAGTTTGTGTTGAGCTTAATTGGTTTGAACTATTATATAGTATTGACCATACCGTCCTATCTCAAACAAATTTGAACTGTTGAAAACTTGCATATCTAAGCTAATTAAGCTGAAGTTTGAGCTACTTATGTATGTACCAAGCTACTAAAACAAAGCCATCTTGATCTATTCATTCACTACTATGTGTTATACTATCCATTCTTTTAGATATTCTCAAACTAAGTTGAGCGTGTATATACCATGCTATGTCTAAGCTACTATAGTCTAAGATTTCTCGAGCTTATTGTCATGTGAACTTAGTTGGCATAATCAAACGTCGTTGCCAAACTGTCTAATATAGACAGTTGTTTGCTTATGTCAAGCTTGTGGTGCTCGACGTAGAGAAGTGAACTTAACCATAGTAAACCAATATTTCCAAGTTGCTTTTAGAGTGCCCTACTATTGTGTCTAACTTAAGTCAACTCCCATCACTAACTTTGTGCATTCTAAGGTGTAGTGTCAAATCTAAACATGTCAAGTGAGGTGTAAAGTTCTATTCAACACCGCATATGAAGCTAGATACAGTTATGAATATGATTATAAAGACGTGATATCACGAATTCCAAAATTTGATAGATATAATTTTCTAAATGAATATTTAGATTGGGAATTTCAAGTAGAAGGAATTTTGCAAGATTGTCCATATTCTAAGCTTGAGAAGGAAGATATAGTAAGTACACAACTCAAAGGCTTTGCTGAAGTTTGATGGAAGAATATGAAGAGAGAGAGAATTTTAATAGGGAAGAAATTATGTGGAGATCAATGAAGCACTTAATGAGGAGAAAATTTATCCTACCACATTATTAAGACAAGTTATATGAATAATTGTCAATGTTGAGACAAGGGCCTATGAATGTTAAAGAATATGCACATGAGTACAAGATACTCTTAAGACGGTGCAAATTGTATAAACCTTGGTCTTATAACATATCTCGATTTGTGAGAGGGTTGAATCTAGAAATTGCTAGAAGTCTTGAACCTTATAGAATTGGGACATTGAGTAAGGCTATCCAAATAGCCTTAAGGGTAGAATTTTCTTATTAAGCTCACATTTCTAGAGCTTCTAGTGTACTTGAATAGGTCTCTAATGACCTCAAGATCATGTTACTTCCTTTAATTGATAGTTGTTGGAACTACCAAGGTATGGTTCAGATCCATGATAAGTAGAAGGAGGGATCCATGATGAAAAGTTTCATTAATAGAGTCATGAAAAATGGAAGGAGCATTAGCCAATGATGACATTAGTGGAGGAACATTTTTGCAAGTTGGTATTTGATCCTAGTGGGATTTGGAGCTGCCAATTATCAAGTTTTCGGCCAAAACTTCTCCAAAGGAGAGGGGATGATAAGAATTGTGTACCAACCTAACCAAATGCTAAGTTTTAGGTTATATTAGAGACTTATTCATGAGCTCCTCCTGCATAGAAGACCTGTTTATGAGCTCTACCAATATTAGAAGACCTTCTTTACTCTATTCGACCAGGTTTGCTTTTCTCAATCATGTCTACTCTGTTTTACCAAGTCTGCTCTACCTTACCGATCTATTCTACTCTACTCTTTTAGGTCTACTTTACTCTGCTCTGCTCTTTAGGTCAACTAAAATTTTAGGTCTTCCTAGATCAAGTCTTCAAGGTCTCCAACAACTTATCAACCTAACTCATCTTCTCCCCACCCAAATAGCTCATTTAACTATTTATTTTTACTTATGTTATTTAGACTTCCTATTTCTTGTATTATTCCTAAATTACACTCATGTTTATTTTGTATTTACAAGAATTCCACCAGGGCATCCTCTTAGTCCTTTTTATTTACAAGTTTGCCACTATGTGTAAATAAAACACTTGTATAAGGTTTTAGATATATTTTGTACATTAATGAAAAACCCTTTGAGTTTTTTTTCTTAAAAAGCTTTCTCTTATTAGCTCTTATCAATCTCTTTAGCAATAATTGTAGCAAGCAACCTTAGTTATCTCTTTATATGTCATATCAAAGCGATGATTAGACCATGTGGGATCTAGTTGGTATGTCATATCCAGCTAGGTAACTTACAAATTCGTGTAAACCTTCACTATACCCATTTTATTTTCGATCCTTCGGTAGAAATGGACCTACCCCTTTCGATCACCCTTGTCAGTTTTTTGCATGGCTCATATTAGTATCTCCTTTAGAATCAAGTCCTTAAACTCCTATAATGAAGGGTACTTTGATTTTGGGTGCTCCTCCACTTGTGATTCAACCTCATGTTATACACTTAACCACTAACACATAAACTTTTGTTACTTAAATGTTAGGTATTACTTTCCAAGGTCTACCAAATGATATTGATACACATCCATATCAACGTCATAATAAATTTCATCATAATTCTTATGATATGCCTCATAAATGAACATACGAAGCAATATCACGTAAGAAAAAAAATAGGAGTGGGTCCAACTAAGCTATAGCAAAAAATAAAATGAGTTTAGTGAGGGTTATAGTAATTCACAAGCTACTAATATGGATATTACATGACTTAACTATTACTTTGGTATGACGCATAAAGTAATAACTAAGATTGCTCTCTATAGTCTTTACTAAAGGGATTGATAATTGTTAAGAAGAGAGGAACTTTTACAAGAAAATATTTAAACTGTATTATATGATCATCTCAAAAGTCTACAAACATTTACATGGAAGTCTTACTCACATGAAAAGCTCATCAATAGGTTTTCATCACATAAAGAGCTTACACACAAGTCTTTACCACTTAAAGAGTTCACCAACAAGTATTTGACACATGAAGAGCTTATCAACTTGTCCTTAGTGCATGAAACCAAGTCCCTAGATGACCTTTCTTCCCGGTACATTGCTTCTCATTACTTCTTTATTCATCATTCCTTACTCTTAATAATAACTACAATCATCACCAAGGGCTTTACTTTTCTAATACAGGTAGTGATGATCGCTCTTTAGCTCATATGTTTGTTGCATGCTTTTTAAGTTTTCTTTACTCCTCTTAGAGAGACTATTTGTACTTTTAAATTGAGTTTTCTAATCAATTCTCCCTTGAATTCCAACTTAAGAGAACATGGTTTTGTAGTATTAGAAAAAGTAATTCAATAATGACAACAAATAATTTATTTGTTAAATAAATAGATGAGTACTTTTGCTTGGTATTTGCTTGGTAATTGTTGGATGTGTAACTAATGAATTTAAGGCATGACACAAAAGGGCCTATGGGTTAAGTTTTCTAAAATTGAGATTTTGCTAGGCTCAATTTCATATGAACAACTAGATTTATCAAGTGAATAACTTGATTTATAAAAGATGGGTTTATGCATATAGAATTGCATTTCTAAACCACTTTATGTAGTTTTTGCTAGGTTGTTGGGCAAAGCAACTCTTGGTTGCATTGCTAGGTTCCTAAACTTTGGTTTGTGTCCAAATGCCCAATTGAAGTTGACCAACCAAATGAGTGCTAAGTTGGGCTAAGATATTAGTATGAATGCATGTCACATGCATTAGTATGGTACATGTTTGCAACATTTGCATTGTTTTGTTAGACTAATGATTTTTGTGGTGGAAATGATAACTTGCTCGGTGATTGTGTTATGATATTACTTGTTTTTTTGTCTACTTATTCTCTCTCACTCAGCTTATAGTAAGCAAAGAGGATAAATTATCTTATCTTCAAGTTAAGGAAGAAGTTTAGATACGACATCAAATTATATGAGCGAAAGGGTTTGGAAGCGCTTAGTGAAGTAATTTCTCTTGAGATGGATCAAGCCATTGTGGAATTTGTCTAAAGTTCTAGAAATGGCTCTATAAGAAGTATCAACATATCATATGTGGATTAAAACTTAGAGATTGTAATGTGTTACTTAGGCTTTGTAATCAAATCGTGTAAAAGATTATATAGCCACAATACTCTAAGCTTGGCCTACTATTGTAAAGATTTCCGTTGTTGTTTGTTACATTGAATAAGAGTAGATTTGGGAACTAATATTTTATGAAGTTGATTGATAGGTAAAGTACAAATTATGCTTTATTCTTAACTTAAGAATAGCAGTAACAAACCATTTTTAGGCACTAAAATTTAAGAAAAAGTTTTTAAGAGACACCTAGAAGGTAAGATGTTATAAGGTGGTATTAGAGTATAGTTAGCAAAATAAGCCTTAAAGTATCACAACTAGCTTCAGAAACAAGATTAAAAGTGTGATGAATCAAGCAAATGAGGCATTTATGTAGATTTGATGGATCAAAGGAAGGATAGAGAAGAAAGTTAATGTATATTTGGGAACATGGATCCGGATTATTTAAGAAGAAGAGAAAGAAAGTACGATGAGCAATATGGATTGAAATAAGTTTCTAGTAAAAGCCTTAAGAAATTGCTGAGAAATTGATGCACTTGAGTGGATGTTGAGGAGGAAATCTTGGTAAATACCTAATAAAGTAGTGTATTGAAGCAATTAAGTAGAAAATTTGTAGACATATAATGGTTGAGATTAGAAAAGAAATGGATAGAGTCACATTATGAGCTAGGGAAACCTTATAGAGATAAGAATGTGACTGTAGAAATGTGGTTATGAGGCTATCCAAAGTAGCTGAGGTAAAAGAATAGTATTTTTTGTGTAGCAAGAATACATCAAGGAATGAGTAGAGATATTATATATTCCCCACTAATCACCATCATAAAAAGAAAATAAATAGAAATAGTACATTATATAATTGAATTCATACGAAATAGTATACTTCATATAAGCTCTTGGCACACATGAGTAAGCTTAAAAGGGATTGGCAAATCTATTATTCCCTTGTTTCATTTGTTTGATCCTCTTACTGCTATGACTCTAATGTCTCTTATGTTGTGTTTTCTATCTTCACTTTTGATCCAGTCATGTCATCTCGACTGTAAGACCAATAATTGGTTAGTTCCTTCACGTATCTCAATGAGCAGTACAATGAGTAGTATGGATTGAAATGGATCTCTTGTACTTCCATAACTAATATTCTCATTAAAGATAGTAAGGCTATTATAGGAATTGACGACGTAAAAAAATACATTAGAAATTATCTTACCAAGAATTCTAAAAATAACTTCACTAAGAGGATGTGTTCAGCTCATAAAGTTATAAGATGGAATAAATGGAATAGAGATGGAAGCAATGATTATTAGCCTTAATAGAAATTAATTGGGGATAAGAAAAGTATTAGATTTTGTAAAAGCTAAGTAAGGGATATTTAGATCCAAGTATATTAAAGTTATGATATAGAAGTTACATAAAAGTAGGACCATGTTGACCATGACAAGAATTAAGGTGTAGAAAGTAACACAAATGTAAAATAGTCATGCCTTTAGCAACTATACTGAGTTATGAATATATAAAAATTGAAGTAGAAGATAAAATATAGTTCTTAAACTATAGGCGCATGACTCAAAAAACAAGGCATAAGGTCTCGATAGCATGTGAAGTATTAGAGATTTTATAAAGTAAGTTAAATTAATACTACTACTTCAACTCCTACAACATAGGAAGAGTATAACAAGAGGGTATAGATTTAGAAGTAAGGGCTTAAATGGTGTAAAGAAAGGTCATGTGAAATAACATAGGATAGCCTATGAATATGACTGGGTGTAAGTGTATTGAAGTTATAACCTTAGCAAAAGTTTATTATTACAGGGTGATGTAATTAGAGTAACGTAGTAGAAGCGTAATGATGAATATAAAACTTTTGCATTTTAAAATGTGGAAGTTTTGAGGATGAAACCTTTGTAAGGGGGTAAAATATTTGACTCCAATCTTTAACCAACTATCAAGGACTCGAAATGGTGGTACATTTCAAATAAATATGGAATTTGAAGAATATGACTTCTGATGTAGTGAAATAAAGTGATCATGAGTAGCATAAATTATGAGTACTATTAAGTAAAGAGTCGTAGTTGCTTGAAATTAGTAGATTTAGGGTTCTAGAAAAATATTCTCAAACTCTAATCACTTTTTAATATAGGCCAAAAAAGTTAAAAGAAGCATCCTAGTAAGGTTTGTTCCATAAAATAAAGTAGGTAAAATATTGAAATCAATAAAAACACAATTTTATTTGGTGGTAAATATTTTTATCATAAACCCAAAACCAATAATAGAATGTAGCGAGACCGAAAAAATAAAATTCCTTAACCTATAAAAGTAATAATTTAGAGCAAATTAAGAATAAAATAGCTAATATAAATATCATGTGCATAAATATATACTCGAAGTTGGAAAATAGTAATGTTAATATACATATGTACTTAAATTAATTTCATAAATAAGTTAAATAAATCAAAAATAGTTAAGGGAAAGCTAGAGGATTCTTTTGATCAAGTAAGGGGCATAGCACATTGTTTCACAAATTTGGAACACCTTACATGTTATCAAGTATAAAGTATTGCGAGAAAATATGGAAATAAGGACCAATAGCACTTTGGAAAATCTACCATCCACAAAAGGAGGCTTATAAATTCAAGAATTCACGTCTGAAATTAATTTTAAACATTTTAGGAGCTTAGAGAAATAGTGAGGAGGTCTGGAAGTGTCAAAGGGATTTTTACAAAATTAGGAAGAAAATAGGAGGATTTCAAGTTCTGTAGGCCAATTACCATCTAGAAGTAAATGTAAACCCCTAAAAATTTTAATATAAGCTAGGCTAATCGCTATAAAATGTTTAGAGATATACTCGAGATATACTAAATTGCTAGAAGGGATTTAAGAGATATGTTCAAGGCTTGATAGGATATTTATAAATAATGACTAAAACTGCCTATATTCTTTAGAATTGACTTATCAAAGGTAGGAATAGATGGTCAAATTAAGTCGACAAAAAAATGTTAGTTAAATTAAAAGACTTAAAGAAAACTAACAAGCTAACTAAATGGATTTTTGTAACCAAAACATGAAACAAAATAAAAAGACCCTAACAAGACTACAAATGGTGCCAACCACATGTGTACATTATCACATATAACATAAGAACTAAAGACTTGATAAGATGGAGGAAGCAAAGTTGAACAAGTAATTGAAAATGAGGTAAGGCATGACCTAATCTTCCCATTACATCAACATGTGGAAAAATTCAAATGCCCTAAATTAACATACATGTGGCACCAACATTAGTTGTGCATTAACACGTGAAAATGACTAAAAGACTAAGATAAGAAGAAAGAAGCCAAGCTGAGCAAGTAACCATTCTAGAAACAATGAGGTCATGGATGATGAAATTACCCATTGCATCATGTTTAACTCATCATTTCTAGAAGGAAATAGACTTGTAAGTCAACATGGAAATTGCACAAAATAACCAACCTAAATCTAGAAACCATGATGTCATGAATGATGTTTCTAACTAAAGAATGAAACATGAGTCAAATGGTATGTACATAAGGTAGCAGCAAACATATGGGGCATAATACACCCATAATCCCAACATGCCAACCTAAGAACAAATGAAAGGTTAAGGTGACAAGACAATAAAGCTTATGAGATAAGCTAAATTAACCTTTTCCTATAAGTAAACATCACCATCACCTTTAGGTTCACACTTGTGCCTCCATTTCATCCAATACACATCTCTTTCTAAGACCCACCAACTATTCTTCTTACTCGTCTTCACATTCTAAACTCCAAGATTTCAAGGGTAAGTTTTGATAACACGTTTAATCTTTTATATCATAAAAGAAACTCTTTTCAACTACTTTCCTTTAAGGGAAACTTCTTTCTATTTATTTTCTAAAAACAAACTTATGAAGAAGCTCTTTTCAACTTCTTTTCATGAAAATTCCTTTAGCAAATAAGAAAAATTTTCTATAAGGAGTTTGGAAAGAAACTTTTATATTTTACCAAAAGACAAGATTTTCTACTAAACTTAAGCTTAAACTTTGTTTCACAACTTTCTCAAACTAATAATTTCTTTTAAAAACAATTTATTCTCATAAAACTTTTAAATAAAAGGCTATTTTCATTTTAAGACTAGTCCTTATCATGGTTTTCAAGAATGATCAAGGAAAAGAAAGTTTTCTTTCTTAAACTATCTTAAAGAAGTTTCCTCAACTTGAGATTTAAAAAGAAGCTCCATGAACTTTTAAATTCATTCTAATTCATTTTCATACTTGAAAGAAGTTTCCCAAAAATTCTACTCAAATGAAATTCAAGAAAAAAACCAAAAGAGTTCCTTAAAAGAAAATACTAAATAATGAAAACTAAAACATGGGGATAAAATCATGTCTTAAAAAGTAACTTACCTATCATGTCTAAATAAAATTCCCTTAACTTAGACTTTATCGACATATGGACATATCATATCAATACCATAATAATTTGAACCTTATATAAGGGCCATAAAACTATGGAACAAGAACTAAGAATATTCAAGAACATGTAAGGACCATTTGGACGTAAATTGAAAAAAGAAACATTAAAACTTAAGAAATAAAAGACTTACAAAAGAAAAAGCTTGGAACCAAACTTAAATTAGAAAGTTTAGTAATTCAATACCTTTCTCAATTATTTTTATCTTTATAAGTACTTTCGAGTTGAAACTCCTAGAAGACTATTACAACAAATGGGAAAATCGCCAAGTGAGAACCTATTGTGATTATCACTTACATGTGCTTATAAAGTAGTTGTACCTTTAATCTTATATACTTAACTTGATTTGTATAGGGTATTTAACAAACGTTTGTGCTTACATTCTTTGTTAAGACATTTAAGAATTTTCTCCATAAATAAAGTTGATGATTGTGATGTGATATGATGTGACTCTTATAATTATGCGATGTTTTGTGTGATCACTAAAATGAATGGAAATTAAGCAAATTAAGATCTAAATATTAAAGTAATCATGCATAGCATATTGTAGAAATTCCTTTTTATTGCCACAACTATCATACATGGAATGGAAAGGCTAAAACCTTCCTTATTTATTACAAAATAAGTGACTTTAAAGATGGTCGTACATTAGATAAAGTGATACCCATTCTTATATTTTGGGTTTGCATACATCTAGAGGCTGATCAGGAACTTGATTAGTCCCTAGTTATTTGGTAGTTAAGGAAGGAAGGTATTATTTCTTATTTTCACTTGGGCCTTCTAGGGACTGATCAAGATATCGTTCTTTTATGATTATTTATAAGGCCTTTGTGAACATTTCTTTTGGTTCGTTTGGCTAATTAGAAGATTTATCTTCCTAGGGATTATGAGGATTCTAGGTTAAACGTTTATTAGTTCTCCTAGATAACCGAGAGATTGGTTCTCTCGTGAGGTGAGAGCGAATGTTAATTCTCTTGGAACCTATCAAGGGTCATCGTCCCTTGATCATTGTATTGACATGGGTATTGGCTCAATTAAGAATTAAGATTCTACGACCATTTTATGATGGCTAAGGATGTTACACCAAGTGATTTTTACACTAAATTGGACACCTAGATATTAATGGAACTATAAACCCTCAACCTAACATCGGAGTAGGGAAATAAACCTGCTACTACAAGCCGAATATTGGAAGGCCGCATGTATTGCTACATATGTTTGATTATTGCATAAAATTTTCTTATTTAATCAACCTGCTTGAAAGGTGATATGAGTAGGTATCCTATTAAACCAGCTGTAGCTTATATCTCAATAAGTTTGATTTGATGCAAGAACCTTACTTAGTCTACCTTAAAATATCTAGACCTTTAATGAGGGTTAAAAGCCTAGAAGCAAGGATAGGGAGAGCAAGCAAGGGAATTAAACTATGAATTTGGGAAAGAAATATGTTAAGTAGGTGTAATATGCTTTATTTGAAAGACTTCTACACATCTTATTTCAGTTTGTAATTTTATATTTAATTAATAATATTTGGACTATGTTTTATACCATTAAGTCTATGATACTCTATTAATATTCTAGTGTTGATGTTTTAAGTGCTTATTGGATGTAACTGGCAAATTTTTTGAGTATATGAATAGTTACTTCTAATTAATATGTAGTAGTCTGTCATTATTAGGTCATCTTTAGGGTTATGATAATAAAACAAGATCATCACCCTACATTTGAGGTCATGCCTTGATAGGTAGACAAACCTATGGTGGCTGACAATAGTCGATGAAGGTCAAAGCAACGGTTTTTAATGAAAGATTGCTTTTTTCTTATTTTTATCAAAATTTGACTAAAAATAGCAAATGATTTTCAAAAATTATGAAACTTGGTTTTCATAAGTATTTTCATATGTAGAATTCAAATCTAAAATCAAATTTTCAAAATCTTGAGTACTAGTATAGACTCCTTAAGAAAAACGTCCTAATGATTGATTTTGCATTGCATTTTCAAAAATCTTAATGATTTCAAAAATCTTAATGATGTAGTTTTGGCCTAAATTTTTATAGGTAAGTCTCTTAAAGGTTATATCTTCACATTATGTAAGTTTTTTTTCAAGATCTTAAAGTTGGCTTTTTGATAAATTTTGATTTTTGCTAAAACAATGATCGAAAGCATGTTTTTCTTAAATTGTCTTGCAAAAACTTATTGTAATTCTTGTGATAGATTGAAAGGCTGAAGGTTTTAAATGATGTATAGAATGTTGAGTGTAAATTTTGAAGGAAAATAGGCTATCAAATTAGATATGAAAGTTATAAAGTTGAATCTACATGTTTTTCACTAAAACCCTATGTAATTGTATTCAAGTCATGTGTTTTGATAACTTAAATAATTCACATGAGCATTAGAAACAACTTCAGGTGATATCATATACTATTCAAACAAGTGGATGTTGGATTAGAGTTGTGATGAAGTGATTCTTTTAAGTTATGAGGGCAAGAAGGGGAGTCAGAAGATAAGTCAGATGTGTTGAGCTTAGTTAATTAGAGAGTGAGTCAGAAGCTTGGCTATAATGAAACATATAAACTAGAGTTGATTAGAACATGGTTTAGAAACAATGCAGTGTATACAAAGTGACCTTTTAGCATCTTCAAGCTAAACCATAAGGTAGAAAGTTAGCCAAACACATTGGTCAGAAAGTGTATTGAAGAAAACCCTTATGTAACCTAAGTGGATTACAAACTTTATATTCAAGTAAGCTCTTAATTTAGTTGTATTCAACAAATAATTAATTAGGATATCATGTACTGCTATATATTTAGGCAAAATACGGAAGGAAGTCCAATAGCATGACACTCAAGTATTTAAGAAATGTTAAGAAGTTGCCCTAATAAGTAGATTGCTTATCTTATAGAGTAGATATTATCTGCTCTTAACTTATCTAACTATAATGATTGTGATTGATCATGTGTATGAACGTGACATGATATTTGACGAGCTACTGAAATGATTCATGAACAACTCAAGATATGCTGTTAATTGACTTATGATTTATGAATGCAACATATGTTGTTGCTGGGTTGTTGTTTGATCTTATGATGCTTAGTTCTATACTAACTTGAATAATGAATTCGGTACTAACCCTACTTCAAAAAGTGTTCACTTAAGTGAACCCGATATCGAGACTTTGGAGATAAAAATGAAAACGACAACAAAGTAAAGCAAGAGCTCAGTTAATAAATATATGAGTACTCTTGCTTGGTATTTGTTAGGTGTGTAATTGATGCATTTATGGCATTGTACGAAAAGGACCTATAGGTCATGTTTTCTAAAACTAAAATTTTACTCGACTGGGTTTCTTACAAAGTGCTAGGTTTATCAAGTAAACAACTTAATTTATAAAAGATGGGTTTTATGCATATAGAATTTCATTTCTAAACCACTTCACATAGTTTCTACTAAGTTGCTAGGTTCAATAACTCTTGGTTGCATTGCTAGGTTCCTAGACTTTGATTTGTGTTTAGATGCCCGGTTGAAGTTAACCAACTAGATGAGTGCTAATTTAGGCTAAGATATTGGTATTGATACATGTCACATGCATTAACACGGTACACATTTGCAAAATTTGCATTGCTTGGTTAAACTAATGAGTTTTATGATGGAAACGATAACTTGCTTGGTAATTGTGTTATGATATTATTGGTATTGTTGTTTGTTTATCCACTCTCACTCAACTTACAACAAGTCAAAAGGATAAATTGTATCATCCTCAAGTTAAGAAAGAAGTTTAGATAAGACATTAAATTACATGAGTGAAAGGGCTTAGAAGCACTTGGTGAAGTAATTTCTCTTGAGATGGTTCAAGCCATTACAAGATTTGTCTAAAGTTTTGGGAAGTGGCTCTATAAGAAGTATCAACATATTATGTGTGGATTAAAACTTAGAGATTGTAATGTGTTACTTAAGCTTTGTAATCTAATCATGTAAAAGATTATATAATTGCAATACTCTATGCTTGGTCTACTGTTGTAAAGATTTTCAATATTTGTTGTCATATCGAATGAGAAAAGATTTGGAAACTAGTATTTTACAAAGTTGAATGATAGGTAAAGTACAAATTCTACTTAACCTTATCTTAGAGATGGTAGTAACAAACCGTCTTCAAGTATCAAAAATTAAGAAAAGTATTTCCGCAAATACTTAAAAGGTGGGATGTTACAATTGTTATAGCCCTTAAAAATTAATATAAACAATTTTTGTAATCCACTGAAAAACAAATCCCCTTCCTTAGTCATTACTTTCTCTGCTTCACCTGTTAGATTAGGCTTGGTTTCTCAATATAATTAATAACAAAATTAGCTTTACTTCAATCTATCCAATTTGAGCATTAGAACAACTAATCATTTTACTGTTACTATATTTTTTGAACACTTATCCTTAAGGAAATCTTACCTTTTATAATTTCACTCATCAAAGGTTTAAAATCCCCATGTGTCTTGATTAGATATAAGAGCAATTAAAATTATTGTTTTTAGGTATGTGTATATTAAATAAATCAATAATATTGTAGGAAATAGATAGTAAATCTATCTCTTTCTAAATTATAAATGAATAATATAGATTTTGTACTTGTATTATGTATATTATTATCTCTATTATTACACAAATACATGCTATATGCAACTTTATGCCCCTTAAAAATTATTATAAACAATTTAATTATGATTAAATCCTTTCTATTTCATTAGAAACTATTTTTTCAATTATTCCACATCCACCTACATAAATTATAAGTTACATTTTGTAGAGACTATTAAAACCTCCCAAAATATCTAAATCTTAATAGTATTTATTTTTGTATATGCATAGAAAATGTTTTGAGTACTAGTATACTATAAGTCAAACAATTTATACCTAGCAAAAGAATGTAATTTAGGTTTAGTAATAACTATTTAATAGTTAGTAACCTTATAGTATAATGGTATGGCTACCGGTCTCTTAAGTAGGATGAACTAGGTTTGAATCCCCTCTTTACTATTGTTGTAATCACTAAAAAGGTCAACTAATTACTAAGATGAAATAGAATTTTTTTCATTACCCAAAAAAAAAAAAAAATTTCCGTTACCCAAAAAAGATGAAATAGGATTTTGTAGAGACATTCTTTTTTTTTTCTTTTCCCCTTTTGGCATCTGAAAGATGAATAGTGGATATCATCAATTGCATGTAATTTGGCAAGAGAATCAGGCAACTAATGAAGGTAATAAAAAAATAAATAAACTAAATACATTGCAACTTTTTCAATTTATGGACATTATTAGTAAATAATTTGTACAATGTTTATTTCGTCATCATCTTGACAAATTCTTCATAGTTAACTTGACCATCACCATCCAAGTCAGCCTCTTTTATCATCTGCTCCACCTCTTCGTCCGTCAGTTTCTCCCCAAGATTGATCATAACATGCCTCAACTGTTAAAAGCAACAATATCAATAAAAAAATATATTAACGTTTGACTATCATGGATTATTCAAATAAATTCTTTTTCTTCACTTCGAAAAGTCTAAGGTAACAGCTAAAAACTTAACAAGCCTTTGTCAAACAGAGGCTCGTGCGAGCTGACTATTCACATCTAATTTGGTATATGTATTCCTCACGGCTTCAGAATTTTTTTTCCCAGGTCAAATATTTCACTATTTTAAAGATGAAAGAAGAACGAGGAAAAAGAGTAGGTTTATGGCTGACCTCGTGTTCTAAATAGGTATCCACGTTGTTCGGACTAGGACAAAATGCATTCTAAGGTTGTACAAGTGCATTGCTAAGTATGTGCTTTTATATATATTATTTATCACATCCTAACCTATTTATAAGGCAAGAGTTCACCTCTAGGGCATCAAGTAGGATACTTAATTAAATGGAATAAAATAAAGATATAGGAATTCGAATCCAAAATCCCTTGGTATAATACTACATTGTTATAGTTAGCACCAAACCGTTTTGACTATAAATTTAATCAAGTTGTAGGTTTGTTGTTTGCGTCGATATGTATAACTTATAGCACTAGTCGTATATTGATTCACTGTATGATTCCTATTTGTTAGAAGAATATCCCGAAGCATATAACTGTTGAAATGCTTTGTAAAGTACATGCACATACAATATTAAGCTTCACACACACACACACACACACACAGAAACACAGAGAGAAAGGGAGGGGGGTGGGGGGAAGGAAGGGAAACTAGACGAGAAACAACAAGGCATACCTCACTGGGAGATATGTAGCCATTTTGGTCTTTGTCAAATACTTCGAACGCTTCTTTGAGTTCCTCCTCTGCGTCCGTTTCCTGAAATATCATCAATATGATTGCACATATGTAGAAATTATCATGTCTCATCAGCTTTTGCATTTAGTAGTAATAATATTTAAATGGTCATTAGACAAGGATGATTTTGAGCTAAACCTACCTGATGTAGGAGAATGACCACTATAATATATGCACAATACAAAAGTCCACAACTTTTCAAAGTAAACTTTAAGAATTAAGTACTCAATAAAGAGAGGGTGAACAAGTAAATCTTAAAGACTCAATTTTGAGTCTTTAAATGCTATGTCAACTCTATAAGGAATTTTATAGTTTATGTTAATTCTAAAGGTTTTATATATATTATTTATGGAATCCACAATAATAAAGTATAGAATTAACGGTTGTATTGCATGTACCAACGGCCATGATTTGCTGGAAAAGAAAGAGGAAAAAAAGAAGTTGCGATGCTCTCACATGCAACACTTCTACGGGAAGGAGCGATCCTCAATGCTGAAGGAACGTGTATGGAGTTCCTTCTGTCTTAAAACTCGTGTCAAAAAAGAGCCGGCGGAGATGGCCTACGATACAATATATTCGATTCTCCCATTCTTGAGCATGGGGTACTATATATATTTAGTAGGAAAATAAAAAGGAAAATTACTTAAAAGTGATATCTTTACCTCTCTTTTGTTAACAATCAAATCCAAAAACTCAGTAAATCCGATGGTTCCATTACCATCGATGTCTACTTCACTAATCATGTCTTCCAATTCCTTTCGATATGGGTTTTGACCTAAAGATTGAATAGCAGTTGCTGAATCTTCAAGGGTAACAAAACCTGATAAAATCGAAAGCACCATTTAAACTATGAATATTGGAAATATATATACATTACAAAATTTCGCAGAAAAAATTTCTCTATTATACAAAATTGTATTGTGAGAAAAATAAAATGAAGGATGAGATTATTTACTAATACACACTTACCATTTCCATCCTTGTCAAATAAACCGAAAGCTTCTCCGAATTCGATTGTTTGTTTTTGAGTGAGTTCATTAGCCATGTTTATACCTAGTTTCAAAGTGAAAGAGCACTCTAGTTTGAGTTGGGAGAAAGGAATCTGTATGTTGAAGTACCGTTGCGAACGGGAGAAAGAGAGTAGTTTTGTTTCGAAGTTAGTTAGGGCATCGGGGTTTATATAGAAAGCTGGCGATGCTGCCAGTCTGACAACGCGTATAAAGGTTGACATCTTTGTAGATTATTTAGGGGTCAAAAGTTTTCCCTGCCTCGTGTGACTATATCTTCTCAACGTGTGAGATTGGGTACTTTCTTTTATTCTTTTTCCTTTTTCAAATTCTGCGGAACAGATAGAAACATGTAGGATCGTATTTTCTTTATAAAATATAAAATATGCTTGGTGTTTGAAAAAAATAAAAGATAAAACTTTTTGAAAGATGGGATAAACTTTCAATATAACCGTATTACTAAATAGGAAAAACTCTGTCATTAAACAAAACGAAAATCTTCCAGACAACTATTAAAATAGTTCTCTTGCCTTCCATAATGGAGTGTAATGCAATTTGAGAGGATTATGTTGTGTTGTACTGCTAAAACTATACTGTTATATTCTTCTTATGCTATGTTGATACAAGCTCTAATTTTTAACTTTTTCTAAAGATAATTGTATGTTTTTTCTGGGAAATGAATGGCCACATGCATACTTCAAAAATACTAACGGGAAATGTAACTATGAGAACTACGTGACCTATCCTATTGTATTTAAATGATAATATGTGACTTATTTAGTTACATCCAACCACTAATATCACGTCCTAAATTCGAACGACGTGCCGTTTCATCGCGTATCATTGTAGCCTAGTATGAGGGTATATAAGGCTCGATTCCTATAACCTCTAATCTTCTTATCCAATTTCCTTAATTTACCTAAAAGCAAGTCCTAACCATAAAAGATTAATTTAGATCTTTAACACCAATCTCTTGGTTTACTTGTTAAATTCTCGTAAATACAATAATTTTATTTGAAAAATTTTTTTTTTCTTTTCTAGCCAGAAGAAAAAAAAAAGAAGCAATACTACGTACACCTACACATATACAACATAAGATAAACTATATGCATTCCTTTATATTGAGTGCAACAAGCATAGTATACTATCGATTAATTATTAACCAAGACGAAAGCAACCAACACTTATCTTAAAGTCTTGAGGTTGAAAATACTTAGATTCAACAACAAATTTAGCATTGGTAATCCAAAACACATCTCATATTTGAGTGTCCATAAATTTTATCTTCTTAAATAAAATCAAATCATCTCATTTAGTATTGGTAGTCCAATCCACTAGCTCCATCAATAATAGTGTCTCATACTATTAATGCAACCATCAACAGCTTCTCCTCTAATGTTTTAACTCGTATTAATAGTAGTTATATCATATTCAAAACCTGTCTATACCTCACAGTAGGTCCAACGCCTAATTTACTAGCCATTTTTATCTAAATGGCTATCATACTATAGGTAGCAAACACACAATCCATGACCTACCCATTTAAAATGATTATTGATTTAGAGTAAGTATAACCAACATGCATTTGATTAATTAGAGGCTAGCTATAATTAGATTTATTTATTAATTCTTACATAAACAATGTAAAAATTAATAAAAATAGTTAATTATCTCATTTTTCCCTAATCATTTTTTATTTCTCTTTTTGCCTAGAGCCTATAATTTAACCTTTTAAAACCTTATCAATCTTAGTAACCTACTTTTCAGTTTATGTCCTTATGTTATTTAGATTATCCTAAAGTTTACGAAGTCTTTTAATTAATTTGGGACTATTTTCATAAAATTTAGTATATTATTTGAATTAGGTCCACCAAATGAGGAAAATGGTCAACCATATGACATTGAGAACTAATATGATCAAATGAGTATGTAAGGTGTTTAACCAAATCGCAAACATAGTTAATTGCTTTTGATTATGATCGATTGCATTTAAACATTATCAATTGAATTTCGATAGAACATGTATTCAAAGTTATTCTTTCATACTTAGCTAACTATTTCTAAAAGGTTTAGGGTTTGATATATGATCTCATTTAATGGTTCGATCAATTTCATAACTATTTTTTTCATTATATTTACTAAATTCACGTTCTTATAGAGCTTTAGCCTAGATTAAGCTTCTTCTAAAGAGTTTACAAATAAGACACCCATTTTAACTTTAAATTTCAAAGCCTTTCTAATTCTTAGATTATTTACAGATTTAGAGTATGAGATTTCTTGTTAATTCTAAAACAAGTTTAGTAAGGTTTGATTCCATAGTTTAAAGTTATTATTTGTACTACTATTTTAGGCTTTTCTAATTGTAGATTAAAACTCCTGCATCCTAGTTCTACAATTTCATCACAATTCTAGTTTTCTAAATTTCTTGTTATTTCATTACTTACTTTTTATATTCTAAATTAGATTGAGTTGTAAGGTCTTAAGGAATGTTATGACTTTAGGATTCCTACCATTAGGTTAATTTGTAATTTTCTAGTTTCTATGTTTTATTTTTCAATTGAGCTAAAATAGATAAACTTTTCTATCCTTTAATTTAAAAGGATTCTATAGGGTTTGGTTTAAGTTTTCTGCTTATAATTTAACTAACATAAAAATCAAAAGATTGAAAGCATTTGTTATCTAGTAGGGATCATTACACTAAGTTTTTTCCTATCTCATATCACAACAAGTAGTTTCTTCTAGAATTACTTATGAGAAAGGACTTAAGGTCCAATTTATAAATTCTAAGGCATGGTCAATGTGATGTCTCATCTTCATCTAACTTCCTATTTTATGTTATGTATACTTCTATTGTTAATTTTCTAATTTATTTAATTCTTTACTCAATTTTATTTAGAATGACCCGTTATGTATGTATGTGTATATATATATTGGGTATCTCGGGCATATAAAGGTATCACTAGTTTCGTTTTATAGTTATTTATTTATTGTATCATGTTTATACATTATATTTGATTATTGGTTTTAGATTCTACAAGTTATAATTCATAGAAATGGAAAAACAAAAGTTCTACCATATTTTATGCTTTTCCTAAAAAGAAAAATATGATTTTGAGCCTATAATGTTTATTAGCCATCCATTCAAGTATCAAGAACTTTCCGTGAAAACATAGCATGAGAAAAAATGAAATGCCCTAAAAATATCTCTTTATACCTACTTTCTCTATTCATCACCTCTTTGTTGCGACTACCACACTATAACAACCATCATCATTATCAATGCTACTTACTACCATTATTATATCAATATTTACTACAATAAACTTGACATTTAATTACCAAATTCTTAGTTCCCAATTCTTTATGGTAGCAAAATATCATTTTTAACTACAAAATTAGTTATTGATAGTAAATATATTTAGGAGGTAAATTTAGAAATGGAGGGAAAATCTTTTGGTTACCAAATTAGTAAGTTGGTAGCCAAACATAATACACATAGCTACCAACTTTTATTATTGGTGGTTAAAAGGCTTAGGAAAAAATATCTTTAAAAGAATAAATTTTAGGTTCCAAAATGAAGTGGTGATTGAAAGTTACTCTTTAGTGACTAACTTATTTTTGGTAGCTAAATATTAGATTATCTTCTCTTTAGTTACCAATAAAAATAAATATTTTTATTTGGAAAAAGATGTTGTATTTACTAAATCTATATCCCTATTTTTCTTGATCAAATCTACATCCTCCCTAACCCTTCATATTCACGTCAACATTCTCTTTTTTGTCTTAATCTCTAGTTATTTATCATAAGCATTATCTCCATTGATTTAGGACTCAATCTTCTTATTTAGCAGAGCTAAGCCAGGCAATATATTCTCAATTTTCTTTTTTACCATGTAAAATTGTCATAGTATTTTGAATCAATTTTAGGGTTTAAGAATTATGTTTCTACTGATGATTGCTGAGTAAGAAAACAAGATTGGGACATATATAAAGCCCTATTTTGTTTCACTTGGTTCGTTTTCATCGACTTCAAAGAAAGGAAGGAAAAAAAAAAAAACAAAAAAGCGTGTGTGAGATAGAGAGAGATTGAGTTTCACTCTGCTTTCTAATTGCTCTTATAGTGATGCAGTCAAATGAAACTTGAAGTGTAGGATGTTTGCTCTGTACATCTTCGATTATATTTGATTCTTGAATATGCTCTCGAACATGCTGATAATTTGCCTAGTAATTTTGATTAGTCCTAAATGAGTACATATAAACTAAATGAATATGCTCTCAGCTTGTCACTATGTTTGTTTGGATTGGAGGAAGACTACGAGAGATAAAGATTTGAAAGGAAAAAAATTATCTTTTTTTTTTTTTTTAAGCTTGGTTCATATGCCCAGAATCTTCTATCAATTTGCCGACACATTAATTTAGTTACTCGCCGAAGCCCTCCTGATTTAAGAAAGCTGCTTTAAAGTTTTTGTTTTACTCGTAAATAGATATTGAAAAAGATGTTTTGCCAATCCACATGTGCATGAGAAAAGAAAATCCATAGTAATGAATATAATAATTAAGATTATTACTTCACCGTGATTAAACTTTGAAATTTTAATTGTCTATGGAGTTAAGCTTATATATTTTTATATCTATTCAAATGAGCACTTAAATTTTTCAATGACAACAAAGACAGATTTTTTTATGAGGGCACCATCCGTCCAAATATTACAATAGAAAATAGGATACTTCTTTAAATTGTATATTGAATACCATGATCTTTCTCAAAAAAGTTATGGATGCAATTATTAATAAGATTATTGAATAATGAACTGTATAAGTTTTTTTAGGATAGTAATATGGCTAGTTTACTTTAAAATTCATAAAATTGTGCAGTTTTTTATAATTTCATAAAATTTGGCTTATATTATTTTTTCCCTAGTTTTCGAGGCTTGTATAGATGAGAAACTGCTTTAATAATATATTGTCTACTATTACATTTTGTATTTTTATTTTGTTTTGGACGATGCCAATACGTAACTACTAACCTCAATATAGGATTTCAAAATGAATAAAAGTTGGATGCATTTTAGAGATAAACTTTGTGCAGCTTATATAATTAGGGTTAAGCAATTCAGACAACCTGCAAAGGAAAACTTAGGAGACATAAAAAAAAATTCGATATGCATGTCACTGTTGCAAAAATGTTGACTTTCAAATATTTAAAGAGGTTGATAAACATTTTCTCTCTAAAGCCATAGACAATACTCATAATCGTTAGACATATCATGAAGAAATTTTAGAGTCTAACCTAAAATATAATGATCAAGTATATGCTAATAAGGATAGGAAGCTTGTAATGGAAGACATGAATGATAGGAGGGATATCTATGAAATTATACATGATGTGCAGATGAGCAATTCAATTAAGGAAGAAGTTTGTACTATTGGACATGACAATTATTGTGGTTTTAGTATTAAACCATAGTAAGAGTGATATTTATCCAAGGTGTTAAAACCATTCTCTTTTATCAGTTGTCATAAAGCTCCTTCATCTAAAGTCTCCATAATTTTAATAATAGAGCTTTTGATCAAAATATCGCATTCATAAAGAGTATTTTGCCCAAAAGAAATATACCACCTTCCTCTTGCTACTAATGCAAGAAGGTTCTACATGACTTAGGTTAAAGATATGATATGATGCATGCATATAAGAATGACTATATTCTATTATGGAAGGACTAAGAGAATGTAAACGAATGTCTAGAATGCAAGACACTAAGGTAGAAAGTTAATAATAATAAACATGCACATAAGAAAGTATTGCAAAAAGTTTCATGATAATTTCCTTTGAAGCTAAGGTTGCAACGACTATATGTGTCACAAAAAAAGACAATTATTATGAGATGGCATGAGGAGAAAAGATTAAAGGAAGATAATTTCATAAGGCACTTGATAGATTCATTAACTTAGAAGCACTTTGGTAGACAAGTTGTATGGTTTGCCATAGACCCTTGTAATATTAGGCTAGGTTTGGCCTCTAATGGCTTCAATCTTTTTGCTAATATGAATAATTCTTACAGCATGCAGCAATGATAATGATACCTTATAATTTACCATGTTAGAAATGCATGAAAGACCCTTTCCTTATGATGAACCTACTTATACTAAGGCTTAGGTCTCCTAGAGTGGATGTTAATGTTTTCTTTCAACTATTGATTGATGAATTGAAAAAGCTATGGGAATAAGGAGTTCAAACATATGAAGTTGTAGCTAGAGAAAGTTTTAAAATGCATGTAAACATCCTATGGACTATTAATGATTTTCCTACATAAGGTAATTTATCTGAGTGGAGTACTAAAAAGAAGTGTTGTCATACTCAGTTCGAGTAGTTGACTCGTATATTTGAGAGAGTTAAGGTTAAAGGAATAAATCAGGTTAAACAAGGGATTAGACCACAGTTAGACCAGATTGGTTATATGGAAGGGTCAAGTTGAGTTAGTTTCAATTGTACGAGTCAACCTTAGTTTTGGCAACACTGCTAAAAGGTATAAGACATGTCCAGTATGTAAAATTGATGCACTGTCTATACCATTACAAGGTAAAAATAGGTTTTTAGGTTAAATGCTATATGTCTAATGACCATCCTTGGTGTCATCATGGAAAATTTAATGGGCTACATGATAATCTATCCCCTTAAAAGGAGTTATCTAGTAAAGAAATCTTAGGGCAATTAGAGCCCTTACAAGGAACTAAATTTAGAAAACCTCATAGCGTACCACTTTATTAGGAAATTGGACTAAAAGAAGTATCCTTTTTAGACATTTTATTGACATGGGTTGAAATTGCAAGACAATCTTAATGTTATGCATTTTGAAAAAAAAAAATGTATGTGAAAGCATTGCAGGAACATTGCTTAGCATTGAAGGAAAGAATAAAGACACCATAAAGGTGGGCTTGGATTTAGAGAAATTAGGTATAAAAAAGGAGTTACACTTGGAATATGTAGGTAATCAAATAAGAAAATCTTTAGCATGTTGTACATTATCAAAGGAAGAGAAGAAAATCTTTCATGAATTCTTTAGCTCTTTTAAGTTTCCAAATGGATATGCAAGAAATATTTATAAATGTATTAGAGTTAAAGAAGGTAAAGTAGTTAGGATGAAGAGTCATGATAGTCATGTTCTTACATAGCAATTACTCTGCATCAACATCCATGGTTTTCTAAACAAAGATGTTTTAGGAGCAACTAGTGACTTGGTAGAATTTTTTTGTGAATCATACTTGAGGACTCTTAAGGTGGACATTTTAGAAGATCTTTAAAAGAAAAAATTATTCAAACATTATGTGTGTTAGAAAAGATTTTCCACCAACATTTTTCAATGTGATGGTTCACTTAATAGTTGACTTTCCATAAGAAGCTATTTTAGGAGGGCTTGTGCAATATCGATGGATGTATCCAATTGAAATGTTTAACACTTATTCTTGAAAGTTCAAATTTAAATCAATATTGACTACAAGTCATGAGATCCTTTAGTTCAATATCATTAGGTTTCTAGGAAAGCTTATAAAGAATGCACACAACGAAACTCACTCTGAAAGTTCAATTGCAAAAGTATACATTGTTAATGAATGTATGGCTTTTTTTTTTTTTTTATGTATCCACATGGAGTTGAAACTCGATTTAGTCAGCGAGATAGGTATGATAATGGAGATAATACTAACTTTGTAAACTTATCATTTTTCTCACAAAACATTTGACTATTTGGTCATAAAGCCTATAGGATGCTTAGTTAGGATGAGCATCAACTATTTCACCTTGTAAACTTATCATTCTTCTCATAAAACATGATATGATTTTTTATACATTTCTAAACATATTATATTTGGAAAATCTAAACATGAGTAAAGGAAAGTTAAATTTGATTTTTTGTTTTAAGAACTTTTTTACTTGATTTCCTAATAGTGTCATGGTTGATACAAATGCGAGGGAAGGGAGATAAGATAAGTTTGTTAAAAAAAAAAGGAGTGAATTTTGGTAAGTTTATCAAAAGAAAGAGAATTTGTGTAGTATTTAAATTCTGAGCATAAATATGGATTCAGAGGGAATTAGATAAATTTATCACAAGAAAAAGAATTTGTTGTTGGGTGCAATAGTGAAGAAATTAAAGAATAATATTGCAAAGTACAAGTTTGAGAATTTTAATTGTTATTTCCTAGTAAGACAAAAAAAAATGTCCACCAATCCTTTATAGATAATTAATTGCCCTTCAACTAATGTTAAGATAAGGCAATTGTCCTTACTTTTTGTAAAAGTTACATTCGAGATGAGAACAATCAGGGACTACATGGGATCACTATAAGTAAATATGGGTCTTCTAGGATGGAGACAAAAGGAAAAAGGTTCCCTAACAGTGCATCCTCCTATATGTTATTAAAAAATAAAAAATTACCCTTTCCATTTCCCATAATATGGCAATAGATAAAGTTAGAAACCCCTCAATACTCTCTTTCTCATACCAACTTTAGTTTACTTTCATTAATACTTTATTCCTTTTACCTTGTGTACACCTTTCCACATCTATATACATGTAATTGGACATTCAAACTTTCTCTACAGATGAAGGGTACACAAAAACCTTATATTGCAAACAATAAACTTTCAACTTTGAATAAGAAGGTATATTTGAACATTTATTGTGCGTAAATTTGAAATCTAGGGCCCTCTAAATGGGTTAAAATGAGCTTCGTCCAAATAATCACCAACTACTAATTGAGGATCAAATTTGTAGTATGATCTTATGTAAAAGTTATGTCCAATGGATTTGTCTATGGTCTAAAACCTCCAAGAAATGAAGATAATGTATCATATTTAGTTGAGGTACAAAGCTTAAGAGAGGACTTAGTAGGTGCTAAAGAGGTATTGGTTAGTATAGAAAAAACAATTAACAAGCACATTACAAGAATTAGTAGGGGCAAGAGCTAAATTGAGTAGTACAAATGCTAAAGTGTAGGAACTTAAAGAAATGACGATAAGCCAAAGATATGAAAATCATGCAGGCCAACTTACAAGAAATTAATTTAGCTCAAGCGACTAGTTCTCTAGCAATATCGTTAAATGGCACCAACTAGACTATGAATTGGTATGTGTACTTGCATATTATATATATATATATAGGCTATGTTATGAGTAATAAAGACTTAATTTTCTTTTTTCACTATGCAAATTAATAACATCGCTTTATGATTCTATTAATGTCAAGTTAAAGATTAGTATGTCAAAATCATTCTCATTTTGTCTTTGTCTTTTTATGAGTTCAATGGTTTGAAAAACCAACTTGTAGTTAGAGACTTTATTATTAGTTTGGAGACTCATACTCAATATTTGGGTTAAAAGTTGTTTGTTATTTGGTGACTAGAGATTAAACTATATTTATACCATATATTATTGATGTTGGTGTTGTTCACTCATTGATCTTACTTTATTTTGAGTTTAGTTTATTGGAAAAGTGCATGCAACACTTTTTCAAAGTATTATATTATATGAGGTGTCTTTTGTAAGCAAAGCAAACTATAATGTTACGTGCATATTTGTATGAATGATTGAAATATTACATTGCATAACAATTTTTATAAACAAAATAAACAATAATGATATGAGCAATGTAGCAAAATTGCATAAAAAAAATTTTTTTTTTTTTACCAAAAGAGATAGTGGTAGCTAATTAAGGTATATATTTAGCAACTAAGTCATATTTAGTAGCCAATACTAAAATTTTTAGCTACCAAATATAGTTATTTGATATTATTTTATAATTTCTGTAGCCACCAATGTTTAGTTGCAAAAGGTAAGACTTTATGCTACCAAATTGAATATGGTAATTAATAGTATAACTTTTAGTACCAAATCTGTGTATTATCATTTTGCAATGCCTTTAGTCATTAAATTTGGTAGCAAAAGACATGGTTTTTAGCTACCAAGAAATATTTGGTAGTCAATAGTAGTATTTTTAGCTACCAAACACTTTATTTGCTATTACTTTTAAAATGCTATTAGCTACCAACATTTGGTAACAAAAGGATTAATCTTTCACTGCCAATAAGAATTAGTAGTTTATATCTTTTAGTAACTTCTCAATCAAAATTGGTGGCTAATACTTTTGACTACTAATTTTCACCTTTTAGCTACCAGTTATGATAGTATCTAATGCATTAGCAATGGTGGCACTATTATGGTAGCATTAGTAGTGATGGAATTTGTGGTGGTAGCTAATGCTACCTTATCCATCGTTCCACCATCTCACTAGAATTGCTATCACCATTTTACAATCATTTCATCACAACCACTAAACCATTACACTACCATTATTGTTGTCACTACGCTATAACCACTAAAATGACCACCATAGCCACTACTAAGGTGCTCTTGCAATAATGGTTTTGGCTAAAATGGATTTGGTATGGAAATTGTGGTATTACAGGGTTCTAATTAGCAATAATGGTTGCATTTAGCAATAATGACTGTAATAGATGCAGTCGTGGTTGTTGTAAGGGTAGATGGTGGCGGTATGATACAACTAGTATTATTGTAGTGATGCTAAAGGCAAAGATCACTCTAGTTAGATAACAATGGAATTGGTAATAGCGATTATTGTGTCAATGGCAATAGCAATGATGACAGTAGAGTTAAAGTGGTAAAGGTGATGGTTTATTAGCTATAATGACAATATAGTTGTATTAGCTGTAGTAATATGATTGGTAGTTTTAATAGAGATGGTCTATCCTATCATCAATGTTTCTTAAAACCCTTACGTTGGACTTATCATTCGTTAGATTTGATTAGTAAACAATTATTTATATGCATTTCCCTTCCATTTGACAATTGCATTCATTGAACAAATCTAACATAGATTTGATGTTGTCAAATTATAAAGAGGATAAAGCTCGTAGAAGTACTCTAACTTTCTTTTTTTTTTTCTTTTTATTTTAGTATCTAAACTCTAAACTTATTTATTTTAGTATTTGAATTTTTTAATTGAAACAAATTAGTAACTTTGTTATAATGACCATTATTATAATATAATAAGATAATAATATAAGTACATTAATGTTTATTTTCTTCTCATTTTAGTACTCAAACTTTATTTATTTATTTATTTTTTCCATTTTGGTATTTCATATTTTTAGTTTCTATAGATAATATTCAACCTTATAGAGTTTTTATATCTCAAATTAACTATTAGTACTACTACAACAAAAATTTAAATAATAAAAAAGATAGTAGCAACAAAACAACCACAATAATAATAAATTGAAAAAATAAAATAGATTAAAAATGGGAATATGACCATGAAATTGATCTAATGTTAATCCCTCTTAACTTCGATCGAACCTTATATCTTAATTTTTACTTAGTGTACATTAATTGAAACAATCTTTTGTTAATCTTTTTCTGATTTCAAGTCGATAAAATCAATTTCTTGCTAATTTATAGTCTACTCCACATTAACAAGTTCAAATCAATCTCATGCTAACCTTATTGTTAGTATAGAGTTAAAAAAGGATTGGTACAGAATTATTTCAATTGAGATAAAGTCATATAAGGTTGAGATGACAGAAGTCAGACATATTGAGGTAAAATTAAAAAGGACCAACATGAGATTGATTTGATTAGCATGTACCCATTTTTAATTCATTTTCAATTTTTTTTATTTACTATTACTATTGTTGTTGTTATTATTGGTCAATAATGATATTATATACATTAGATTTTATTTGACTCTATAAAACTCACAAAAGTCAAATATTGTCTAAAAAACCACACCAAATAAAATTTTAAGACTTAGGTCTATTCTTTATTATTCTTTATTTTTTTAATTTGTTGTAATTATTCGTTATTATTTCTTAATTTTTTATAATTTTTTTATAAGGGTTATTACAAAAATATCCATTTGTTTCACTTCAAAAATTTGAAGTACCTAAATAAAGAAAATTAAAGTTTGAGCAATAAAATGAAAAGAAAATGAAAAATGATGTATTTATATTATTATTTTACCACATTATGATAACGGTTGTTATAATAAAAATATTAATTTGTTTCATTTAAAAATTTGAGGTACTAAAATGAATAGATTTAAAATATATGTACTAAAATGAAAAAATATAAAAGTTCAGATATTTTTATTAGTTTATCCTAATTATAAAGTAATTTAGTACAATCATTTTATCATCATAAGACAATGGTACATTTACTTACACCTAAGGGATTAGTATAGTAGTTAAGGTTTAACACACGCTCATGACAACTTACATAAGGTCTTGAGTTTATATCTCACTATGAATACTTCTTAAGGTTAGCTACATAATAGGGCTAGCAATTTAGAATCTGGATATAATGGACTCAAACACGACACGATATGATTTAAATAGAATAATATATAGAGAAATTTGATATGAGACACAAACAAGTCAAACTTGTTCAAACACGATTAAATTTATATTTGGGTTTGGGTCAAGCTTCTGAACCGAACATGAGACATATTATATATTCTTTTTTATTTGCATTTTGTTACACAAATCATTTTTTTCTAAGTTAAAATTCTCAATCAAATGTATAAGATATTTTTAATTATATATTCTTTTTGTTACATGATAGTTTAAATGAGTAAAAAATTACAAACTTATATATAGATTCTTTAAATGTCTCCCTTGAAGATCTAAAATACAATGTGATACATATAGAAATCAACAGTAATAGTAATATTAATATTCATTTAATCTATGGTTCCACTTAATTTAGTAATATTATAAACCTAAATTTTTAGATTTTTTATATTTGGTAAGATTTTGTTCTTGTAAAAACTTTTTATTTCGATTGTAATTTCTTGTTAAGTATATAGATACTATATTAATTATTTTTATAAAATTTAAATATTATTAGCATTCTTTTTTCATTGTGTCTATATATATTTTATAGATTTAATTATAATTTACAAATTGATAAACGTTATCAAACTTAAGATAAACGAGATATGATATATAGTATAAACTGTCAACCCTAATATAAACGGATCTAACTCAAAGACAAGATATATTAGATTATGAGTTTAGATTTTTATATATGATTGATAAATAAATCATATCATCGATTTAGGTTTTTTGAACACAGACCTATTTAAATATAAAAATAAAATATAATATGATAATACAAATTACCAACTCCACTACATAGCTTAAGGTACTCTTACTTGATATATTGGTCTTATTAGGCGTTTTATGTACTTAGAGATAACCATGTTATTATACAACCATGGCTTTCTATCGTAGTAATAATAATAATAATAAAAAAGTACATTTACCTAACTATAATGGAATGGCTCTTGTATGCGAAAAGTACACAAAGCGGACTGGACCGGATCAATACTGAATGCTTTTTGAGATTTCATGGGTCATGGTCTGCCTCTAATGTTGGAAGATGACCAACGGGAGATTTTACTTTATTGGGAAGTGTGAAGACTACAAGTAAACAGACAAAAATAGATTGAATTAGTCTCATTATCGTGTTGTCCACATTAATTTCTTCATCTCTGGAAATCGTAGGCTAATAAATATAGAAGACCCACGTGTTTCCAAGCGTGGATGAAAGCGATAGTCTGCTCACATATTCATTTTCCAAGACATGGCTCAGCAAGTTGAAATAATTTATGTTTCTCCAAGGCAATGTTCCCAATTTCTTTCTCCAGAAAGGATTCTCTGTGGGGATATAGCAGCTGAAAAATTCTTACAATTTGAACGTGTATGATGGATTAGCCAGTAATATTCGCGTACACACGTTTTAAGGATGTCACCTGAAGTTCGGAAAAAGATATAATTAATATATATATATATATATTTATATTATTAAAACCTTTAAAAATTTATATAATCATCATAATTAAAATTATTATTTAAAAAAACTAATATTAAAATAATATTATAAAATTATATATAACTTATATAATGAGTAAAATTATATTTCCATACAATGCTCATATCTAGTATCTCTCTTTCACTCTCTAAAACTGTATTCTCTTTTCTTCTCTCTTATTTTTTTCTCTCTACCACTTTCTTACTTCTTTTCTTTTATAATTTTCAATAAAGTCACTTTTTTTTTCACAATTTATATAATTTCTTTCATTTATATGATTTTTTTTTTAAAAATCATTATAAATTATATATTACCAAAAGCATTCAGTAATTAATAAAAGATTGGACAATATATCAGCTAACTTCACTACTTCTATGCCTTTTTCATTTTCTTTTTTCTTCTCATATATAAGTGAGTTTATTTATTCAGTCTTATATTTATTCACAAGTCAAACAAATTGGACCCACTTTAACCTATTTAATATGTAAATTGAAATTTTTTATCTAACTCAATTGTAAATTAATGAATTAAGCAGATCAACCCACCAATTAACAACATTTGCCCTGACGTTGCTAACCAGAAACAAAGACATACATACACCAGTTCAGCCAACTTATCTTGGCTAAAGATAGATTACATAATTGATTTCTAGGTTTTATAACTTTAAATTTAAAAAGTCCACGTGACCATATCAAGAACAACATTAAAACAGAAAAATAAATAAAAGTATTCAAGGACTAAGAAAAGACAACGTGATCTGATCTCTAACATAAAAGCATCAGATAGAGTGTAAACATTTTGTCTAAATAGGATGATGCTAAACTTGATTAAATAATGGCACGGACTACGATTTGAAGATAAATTGCTATCAAAGAGAATTGATAGATTTATCCCTCTTAATTCAAGTAACTTTTAGATCGGCTCAGAAGAAGCTCGAAACAATTTTGCGAAGTTCTCTCTTTTTACTTTTTCGATTGTTAATAGTTGAAGTTTTGAATATGTCAAATATTATTTTACACATGGTATACCATCAGACGTCCGCTGTTATGATAGCCTAATGCGATTTGTCCTTTTTTCTGTTCTCCTTTTAATTTTAGTGGGTTAGTGGGTCAGTGGATCAATCCATCGTATAATGAGTTGATCTATTTTTAACCTATGAGTTAAGTAAAATAGACTAAAAAATATATTTAAACAAGTTAAAAATTTTAAGCCGAACTCATATTTTTCTATAAATCGAATAACATGTAATCTGGTCTGCTTACACAATTCTTATAGCAATTATTATTTTCGCTTACCGAAAACATAATGAAGCAGTCTAGTCAATTTATAACTTTTATGATTTTTCTGTTCTTTAGCTGAATATTAAAATATCCCAACTTTGACACACCAGACTGGTTTTAATTTCGAAAGCGGTAAAATTTATGAACGTCCCCAAAAAGGATCCTCTCTATTTCTTTAAGAAATTGAGGCTCTCAATTTCGTTATTTCAAAAGCTCTTATGCGTATTAAAACATATAACGGTTGAGATTACACTATCTAATTGTAATTTTTACATATCAATGTTTATTCAAATTTGATATTATTAATTATATTATGATATCATTTTAAAATGATGTCATAATATAATTAATAGTATGGAACTACTCTTTTATCTAAGGACATCACACATCGAAGTTTATTGGACTCATTGTCAAAGTTTAGTCAAATTAAGTATCAACGTATAGCAATGCAATAATGAGAGATTGTCGAGCCCAATTCCTTTTTTCCTTAATTTCGATTTAAATTTAATCCTTCCAATCTCATATAAGCCAGCTAACAAAAATTGAGGAAAATTTTAGACGAATTGCATTTTTGAAAAACATTTTGTTTTAGAAAAATAAAGTGGTCACCAATTGTTACTGGAAAAAGAGAAAGTTAGGGTCAAATTGGCGGAATAATCCTAACCTTATCCACTCATTTGTGAGTTTTTGATTTAGAAAAAGAAAATAACTTGAAAACCAGAAAATTAGGGCCTTGAGAATACTTTATTAAAACCTAAAAGGTTTCCACACAAGTCTTTCCTTAAAATAAGTTAATTTTTCTTTTATAGATTTCCCTATTTTCTAAAGAAAAAAAAATAGTTAATTAGACATACAAAAAGATTCTTACATATGAAAGGGAAAGCGAGAAATTCAAGTAAAAAATTAATTAAAAGTAAAAAGATCATTTTTACTTATCATTTTTTATTTTTGCATAAGGATTTAGAAAATATATATTTTTTCCTTTCTTAACCCAAGATGTCTATGTACTTATCATATTTATTAAAATCGTGATTTATTATACGATCCTACAAACTTATGAATTTACAATGTGTTTCTTAGTTAAAATAAGTATAAAATCATTTAAATACAGATTGTTAATAGAATTACAAGATTAGATATACAATTATATAAGTTTACTATTTCACTAGTTATGTATAATCTTATACGATTCTATTAATTTTCTATGTTACAATTCTAAGTGAAATCACAATTTTGATAAATTAATATCTGCTAATTGTAGTTAGGCATATGTAGTTCTTTTCTTCCATAAGAAAACTTTAATTTGTCGATTTGTTTTATTTTTTAACAATGGTTCCATTTAAAAAGAACAAATGTGGAGGGTCAATGTTGGAAAAAAAAAAGTAACAAAGGTAAACTTGAATTCTCGAGTGAGCTAATATAAGTCAATGTTGTTTAAGTAGACAATTTTGCTACCAATGGTTGTGGTGGCTTGCCTTCAAAAGTCTTCTAGTCGCCATGATTGCTTTTAAGTTTAGAACTGTCAGGATTTGTGGCAGCCCTCAATGGTAATAAAGCTAAAAGGTATTATTTCCAATGAAAATCCCCATCTAGTTTTTATTATGGAAACTAGAAATAGATTCATATGTTGCTTCAATTTGTAGAAGAATGTAATATGATGATGGAGTTTACATTGATCCTTTAGAATTGAGTGGAGGCCTCTCTCTTTGGTGGGTGGATAATCTATAGGTTGACGTACTAAAATCAAACCGAAATTTAATAGATACAAGAATAAGAGGAATTGGGAGGGATGAGGATATTCGTATTACTTGATGTTATGTATCCTTGGATTATTTTGTTTGTGTAATTTTTTGGAATAGGTCACAAAGGATTTATGAATGTATGAATTCTCCTTAGATGATACATGGAGATTTTAATGAAATAGTAAACATGAATGCAAAATTTGCATGAAGAGAGAAACTTCAAGTACAAATGAAGAACTTTAGAAGAATGATCTCAGATGGTGGTTTGATTAACATTGGAAGTTCTGGTGTCCCCTTTACCTTGTGCAATTAGCACTTAGATGGTATTCTAGTGAAAGAAAGAATTGACAAGGGGGCTTTTTAATTTTGTTTAGCTAGAAATTTTCCTAAGAACTTCAGTGACAAATTTGCCTACACATGTGAGTGATCATTCACCATTGATCAAGGAGGCTTATAAGAAGGAAGCAAAAGGGCCTAATATCTTCAAGTTTGAACAAATGTAGCTGAATTTTGAAGGAAACAAAGAAGTGGTAGCTAATAGTTAGAACAAAGTGGAAGCAACTACAGATCCTATTGGCTTAATGCAGAAGTTGGGGCATTGTAGACGAGCTTTGGTTATGTAGAGCAAAGAAAATGTAAGACAATATTATTAAGATCTATGAGCAACAACAATGGTTATTAGAGATTCTATCTAAAGTTACAGAAGAAGTGTTGTATGAAGAGGAGAAGATGATTCATAATAAGTTAGCCTTTTATCAAAACAGGAGGAGCTTTTTTAGCAATAGAGGTTAAGAATTTCTTAGCTAAAATATGAAGATAAAAACACTCACTTCTTCTATCCTTGCACTAAGAGGAGAGGATTCAAGAACAAAATTGTACATATAAAAAAACATGGAAGGTGATTGATTAAAATTAGAAGAGCAAATTCAATAAGCTTTCCTTAACTACTTCTCTAAGTTGTTCGTAGCAGAACATGTTGTGATTGATGAAGTTGTTAGATGTATTGACTGGGTCTTCTTCCTTGAGATAAATAAAGCGATGGTTAGGGAACTTAATGGAGAAGAAGTGATAAATGTTGTTTTTGTATTAGGTCATTTGAAGGCCCTGGGTCCATATGGCTTCAATGGACTTTTCTTTCAAACATCTTGGTTAGAGATTGGATCTTTCATCATTCAAGTTATCAAATATTTCAAGTATACAAGTATGCTTCCTTTGAATTTTAATTCCACTGATCTTGTTCTTGTTCTGAAAGTCTCTTATCTAGAAAATCTTTCTCAATTCAACCTATTAGTCTTTATAATTTCACTTATAAGAGTATCTCTAAGGTTTTGTTAAATCATCTTCAACCTTTCTTAAATGATTTTACCTCACCTTTCTAAAGTGCATTTATCCCTAGACGGTTCATTCAAGCTAATATTAGCATGACACATGGAATTTTTCATTTTCTTAAAAATCATAAGAGAGAGAAAATTGAATATTGTGCTTTGAAAATAGATATGGCAAAGGCTTATAATCAAGTTGAATGGTCTTTCTTAGAACTTATCATGAGAAAGATGGGCTTTAATGAAAGATGGATTTATTGGATCACGTTATTTGTTGGTTGAATGGTGAATGGTAAAAGGATAGTGTAGTGAATCCTTCTAAGGGTCTTAGGCAAGGGGATCCAATGTCACCATATCTCTTCATAATTGTTGTTGGTGTTCTCTCTAAAATGGTTGACAAAGAAAAAAATTCTAACTGGTTAGATGGCATTCCAGTCAAAACAAGTTGTCTTATTCTTACTTACCTTTTGTTTGAGGATGATGCTCTCTTTTTCTTAAAAGCTTCACAAATCAATTTGGTACTTTTAGAATGGATTCTTGATGCTCATTATTGTACTTTTGGATAGCTTATTAATTTTCACAAATCATCTTTTGTGTTTCGTGCTTCTTTTTATAAGCTCTCTAAAATGGCTTATTGTGATGTGTTTGGTATTAACCCTAAAAACAAACTAGGTTTCTATCTTAGTATTCCTTCGTTATGGGGTAGGTCTAAATGCGAAATGTTAGAATATCTTGAGGATAGGATTGCTTCAAAATTGAAGGGTTGGAAGGGTAATCTTCTTTAATAGGAAGGAAGGAAGTTCTTATCAAATCCATTGCTTTTGCTATTCCAACTTATACAGAGATTTCTTTTTTTTTATTCCTGTTGAAATGGTATAGATAAGTTTCAAGTATCATAGTGAATTTTTGGTGAGGTGATCCTTTAGGAAGAAATAAAATTCATTGGAAAGTTGGAATAGTATTTCAAAATAAAAATTCCTAGGAAGATTGGGCTTTAGAGATTACACTCCTTTTATGTTTCTCTCCTTGGAAAACTTACATGGAGAATTATTGACCCATATGCTCTTTAAGTGAAATTTCTTAAAAGTGTTTATTTTCCAACTACTAATTTCTTAGAAGCTAGTAAATGAGGTAGAGATTTTTGGATTTAGAGTGGTATTTTAGTTAGGAGAGAAGCTATTTTGCCTAACTTGATTTGGCAAGTAAGAGATAGTAGCAAGATCAATTTTTGGAATAGCCTTTGGATTCCCTCAATTCCAAAGTTTAAGTTAAGGAGGAGAAGAATGGACGTAAATTTAGAAATTTTAAGGGTAAAGGATGGTAGGGATGTAGACTTTTGTCTTGAAATCTTAGTAGTGTTCAACATTTATTATTGTTTGAGGAGATCCAAGCTATTAATAAAATCCTTGTTATAGCTAATCAAGTTAATGATAAGTTGGTGTGGTTAACTATCCAAAATCTTTAATAGACGATTTGAATAAATTTGGATCCTCAATTGTAAGCCCAAAATAAACAGCATTTATGGAAGCTATATATGAATTCTCTTGCCACTAATGTCAATTTATATCGTAAGCATATTCTCTTAAATCCGGAATGCTTTCTTTGCAATTGTGAAGAAACAGTAGAGCATTTGGTCTTTTAGTGTAGTTAGGTACATCCAATCTAGTTCGCTTATTGTTAGATTAGAGTAGATCTATAAAAATCAAAATTTAAATAAAAGGGGGTTAAAGAATATAAAAGAGTTTATAAATAATAGGCTTTGCTATGGCATGTAATTAACCCTAAATAGTAGGGGCAAAATAATCTAAAGGAAAATTTGAAACCAACTCCCTTTCTCACTACATTTTATTTTGTTCCCACTATCTTTCACCATACCTATATGTTTTTTTTTTTTTTCACACCAATAGAAAACCTACAAGAGATATCCTAAGAAGATCTTTAAGGTTCAAATTCAAGGAGTTTATGTGTTTTAACTAAAGCTAAACGTAAGATTCCATAAGGAGATCGTGTGTAAGGGTAAGTTTCCATGTTCTTTATCACAAGAATTCAATTTTCTTCAAGGAAAGGCAAAGAAAACTCAAGGTCTTCCATTTTCTATAGAGTTAGGGCTATTAGATTGTGTTGTTGTTCCTTTCTCACAAAGAAACTCAAGAAAACCACATATTGTAAGTTCGTTCGCCAAATCTTATGGAATTCTTTAGAGTTTTTATTGAGTAGCTATGCAAAGTGTGAAAACTCCATATGATAATGCTTAATGATGGGGTTTGCATCAAGAAGAACGAAATTCCTTAGGTTTTGGATAAGTTATTTAACCCTCGTTGTTGTTTATTTCCTTTAATATTTGTTGTTGATGGGTTAGGTTGGAATTAGTTGTTCTTATGGTGGATCGAAGGTTTTCTTGATGGAGTTTGGGAGTGGTTAGGGTTGAACCTGGTTTGTGTGAAGGTTTTGGTGAATTTCGCGGGTTGCTGGTGTTAAGTTTAAAGTGGTTTTCGAAGAGGAGAATCATGCTCGAAGGGAACATGGCCAAAGACTACGGCCATGATCATAACCGTGTTCTTCCTAGGGGTTTCATGATGTGTTAAGTGTGAAAGAAAGGAAGAAATCTTGGTCAGAGAGGACTACAACAAAGGTCCATGACTATAGTCCCCACTTTGTTTTAGGTTAGGACTACAGTTAAAATACATAGTCGTGATCCCTGGTTATGTACTTGTATTGTCTTGTGAACCTTCTTTTTCATCCAAAAACTATTCCTAATGAGTTTTTAAAAAAAGTTTCTTTCATCAAAACGCTTATAAAACTTCTTCTTTCAAGGATTGGTTTAAGGATTTTTGTAGAAACTTGGGTTTTAGTGAAGGGTTAATGTAACAGATGTGTAGGTGCTTTAATGATTGAGTTAAGAGCTGAATTACTTTTTTATGTCGTGTACCAGGCTATAGAACATCATTGAGCACTACATTGGAGTCAACTACAAGATACTTACTTATGTGTTTGTGCTTGTTAGGTTAGCAATAAATTGACTTAATAGATATAGTTGGCCTAATTATTGATTGTGCTACATGTGCTTGGTTTTGACCTCTCACTAAGGTCTAGTGTAGTTAGTGAGACATCTGGTAATCTTTGTACGATGCTATCCAAAGTAAGGTCCAACACTAAAAGGCTGTAGGTAAATATAGATTGGTTATTAGATACTTGGTTACTCTATTATTTGGATACTTAGATACTTGTGTAAGAGTCATGAGTTACTCCAATTCTTTAGATGCTAAGACTGTGTTGGTTGATGGAATAATTATTGAAGATATAAACCGGTTGCTTGTTACATTCATTATTGTTACTAATATGCATGCAAAATGTGATTGCTTAATCATGTACATGTGCTTTAAGTATTTCACACTAGGCATAGCTTACCTCTCAGGGATTTGTATTTTTTAGTTGTAGGTTCAGGTTATGATGATATTATTGAGATTTATGATGATGCTAGCTATAATTATTATTACTATGAAAAGGGATAGAGAATGCTACTTTAAAGATGGGTTAGGTTACACGTAGAATAGAAGATAACCATGGACTGGAGTTAGAATATGGTTTTATACTTGTAACAAGTTATTTATATTGCTTATTGATTTATGGGGTGAAGTTGCATCTGGCTCCTATTGAATTATATTTAATGTTACATGTTAGAGATGTGAATTTTCTCAGTTAAGATGTTATAGTTATGTTATCGTAGCCAGGTTAATGTTAGATCTATGAGTAGTTGGAGATAAGTAGGCATTTATGCCACTCATTTATTAATGATTGAGGAGTTATTTATATGAGAGTTGGTGGATTATTACTAATTATTTGTAGATTATAAGTAGGCTAATAGTTCCTAGATACCTTAGCATGTCAACCTTTAGGGATAACACATGGCAAGTTGTAATGTCCCAAAACACTCTTCATGTTTTAGGGCATTACAGTGTAATGGTATCGGAGCTTAGATTAAAGGATCCTTAGAGCATTAGGTATTGAATCTTTAAAACAATAAGATACGTGGAGCGTTGGTAGTTAAGGGTTAAGCTTAAATCAAGAATAGGGATTCTTATTGAGGGTTCGAGGTAAGTTGCCTTTATTTCTCCTAAATACCTTTTTCCTTACTATTATATTGCTATTTGCTACGAATTAATATTTATACTTTCCTATTATAGTTATCATCTTTTCATGTATTATTGTTACATTGCTTTCTACTTAACTTCCTACTAAGTTTTACTTATTATATTTGGTATCTTTTATATATATATATAACCATTTCTCTCTAAAGTTTTCTTATCTATAGCTTACCTGGATGAGTGGTGGAAGAAGAGTTAAATTGGTATAGTGAAGATGAAGCTAAAGTTAGAATTTGGAGCTAATCCCTTGATATGCTCAATAATGTAATGCAAGTTAAATACTTAGTAAGGAATGAAATATAAATTACTTAATTTATAATAAGGATAGTGAAACAATTAATAATATGGTATTCACATGCACTTATAGCACATTCATAACCAAGGCTTAATAATACTATAAATGATAATGATAATGTAATGTTGAACTTAGGGCTCATTATTTGATTTTAATGAGAACAAAATAAAGAGTATATAATTAAACTTGTTGATTTTGATGGAAACAAAACAAAATGCATAAAACTAAACATGTTGTTTTTGAAGAGAACAAAACAAAAGGATGATTAAACTAAGTATTATTTGATTATATTGAGGTAATTGAATAAAATCAATTAAGTTACTTAATGATTAAATATATCAATTATCTCTATAAGAAATTTAATCTTTTGAGTGGTGATAAAATGATTTTGAAGTTAGATTACAAAGAGTATTTATTTGTTGTGTGTTAAGAGAATTTTCGGGTGATATTTGGTCTACGGGGTTGATGACTCAAGAAGGAACCAGATTGGTGGTATAAAGCTCTGAAAAATACAAAGAAAAGCTCACTGGCCTAAAGGAGCTAGCTTGCCAATTCACTTACCGGTTCACTTGTCGGTTATCATGTTGGTAAAGTATTTTGTTATTGACTTTCTCATAGTGCAGGGTACCGACATGTTAGTAAGTTTGATACAACTAGCTATTAGAGCATTTAATGTATTATAATGGGAAGAATTGAATGTGATGATATAAATGCTCAACAATCCGATCAAGGACAGTAGAGAACTAATCTTTTGCTGCAATATTTCAACATTCTCTTGTATTCTTGTTATCTATAATTCTCATTGTCTCTTGTACCATAAATTGATAATATTTAAAGAGATTTAAAATGTAATACTTGTGAGCTATTAGTTGCAAAGCATTAAGAGTTAAAAGCATTACACCAATAATTCTTGAGATTGGGTTTTGTGTTGTGAGTTAAGATTGTGATTTGTATTGAAAGTTGTGAGTGTGAAACTTGTGTAATTAAGTTTATGTTTGTATAGCTCTTAGAGCTTGGATTGAAAAATCAATAAAGTGGTGTAAAGTTCTTGGTTGGAGGCATTGTGTGTTCGTAGTAATTAGGGGGTGGTCTGAACTCTACGTTATATCCGAACTTGATCTTCTTTATCCCTATCTCTTTAAAATTTCTACATATATTATTGTTCTATTGTTACTTTGATTACTCTTATTATTGCATTTAGTCATTTATATCAAAAAAGAATTGCAATTTGTCCTTAAAACTCAATTTACTCCTCTCTTGAATTTAGCCTAATGTTTTTTAATTGGTATCAGAGCTAATCTTTAAATCTTTTACTTAATCGCATATGGAGTAAAGACCATAGCATTTAATACATTAGGCTTTGTGGAAGGGTAAGCTATAAATAGACCACCACTCTTAATCGAGAATAATCATCCTTATTGAAAATGTAGGATATGTATCTTCTTAAAAGCACAAAATAGATTGTTATGACAAGTAGTAAATAAAGGATCATTTAAGATCGAAGGCAAAGAAGAAAATAATTACACCGAAAATGATTGGAAGTTGTTAGACTTAAATTAAATAGCTATGAATATCTTGTATTGTGCCATTAATGAAAATGACTTTAATAAATTTTGTACATATAAGAGTGTTAAGGAAATTTGGGAAGAATTAAAAAATACATATAAAGGATCTAGCCGAGTAAGGGATACAAAGATAAGCTTATTATGTGGATAATTTGAAAATTTTAGAATGGATCCAAACGAAACTATTGATGAGATGTGTAGTAAATTCATTAATATCATCAATACTTTGAGTATTCTTGGAAAGACATTTACTAACCTTGAAATAAATTCCAAAATCCTTAAGTCTTTGCCAAAAGATTGGGAAGATAAGAGAACTGTGATCAAGGAAGCTCATGATCTTAACACAATACCAAAAGAGCAACTCCTTATAACTCTTAAAACTAATGAGATGGTTAAGAGAGATGAGGAGAAAAATCTAAGAATAAAACAATCACTTTGAAGGCAACTAAAGAGAGCTTTAGTAGCGATGAAAGTAATGATAATGATGTAGCTATGATTATAAGAAATTTCAAGAAATTTATGAAGTTTAATAAGAAATTGGTGAACGATAAGGCTGAAAACACATCTCGGTCTAGAAAGGATAAGAAGGAAGTAATTAAGTGTTACAATTGTCAAAAATTAGGTCATATTCGACAATATTGCCCGAATCTTAAGAAAACCGAGAATGGAACAAAGAAAAAGGCTATGATGGCAACTTGAATTGATGGTGATTCAAGTGACTTAGATGGGGGAATGTGTTTCATGGCCATAGACAATGAGGTATGTTTTATTTCTAATGATTCTTCATTTGATGAGCTCAAAAATATATATGATAAGTTACTTAAAGAATTTTGTTAAGGTTCAAAAGAAGAATAAGATGATGAAACAAATGATGTTTGAAATAGGAAGTGAATTTGATCTATTTAGAAATGAATATAATAAAGTGAATGATGTTAAAGAAAGTTTAGAGGAGGATAATGAGTACTTAAGATTAGAAGTTAATAAATTAAATAGAAATAATGAAGCATTAAATCTTAGGAATGAAGAGTTAGCTAAGGAAAAATGATCAATTGAAAGAAAAGTGTAATTCTCTTGAAATAAAAGTTAATATCATGAAAAATGAGGATAATATGTTTAATAGGTTAGGAGAACTTCAAATTGAAAACGCTATCTTAAAGTCTAGCCTAAATGATTCAAAACAAACTACAGCTAAGTTTGTGAATAGAAAAAAGAATTTAGATAAGCTCCTTAGCTCTTAAAGGCAAGGATTAAACAAAATTGGAATTAGCAATAGTAGAGAATATATTTACAAGTCTTACAAAAGTCACTTTTTAAAAGCAACAACTAAGACTTGTAACTATTGCAATAGATATGACCATATTGCACATACGTGTGCAATACCGATTTAAATCATAAAGGTAAAATGGCTTAGGTTCCAAAAGGACAAGAATATATTATTGCAACTAATCACAAAGGACTCAAACTTACATAGGTACCAACAAAGCAATCACATGTTTTTGTAGGGACTTTAAGTGGGAGCAACTTAAGAAACTCGAATGAAGAATGCTCAAAGAAAATTCGAAGTGCCTCTAACATGGTATTTGATTTAAGAAACTCATTCAAGTAGTCTCTATAGAATAACTAACATATTTTGTGTGTATTTGAAATTCTTTATGGTTATTGGGCTTTCATGTGCACACTTTTTCCATATCTTGATCTTCGTGTCAAATATGTATTCACATATGTTTAATTGTGCCAATATTTCATACTTGAATGGTTGGCTTGATTTGATTATGTAACTATGCATTATTGATATATCCTCAACCGTATCATACTTTTTATGCATATTTAGAATCATATGCCCACAATTTTTCCATGTTTCGATTTCCTTGTTCAAATCCAATTCTCGTACATTTAATTTTGTCCAAAGATTGTGGTTAAATGATTAATTTGGCCTACCATTTTATTTTTGTGCAAATTTGACTCCTTTAGACTTAAATTAGGTTCTTATTGTTGTTTAGGAAGTCATGTGATCATTTTGTCCATTTGCATGCTATATGTTGTAAACATACTACCCTTATATCTGTAGACACCATTGAAACTTGTTTAAAATACCAAATTATCATGAACTTAATTTAGTATGTATGTGTGACATTAAGCTCAATTTGTATTCAATGGTTCATTTTGATGATTTGAAATAGTAATTTTAGGATTTCTAAATCCTTCTTGTGATATTTTCCTTCCAATAAGCTTGAATATGATGATGAAACTTGCTTGAAGTATTGTTTTGTGATAACTAAGTCTCATTGCTTGAATTTAGTCATTCCTGTATTTATATAGCTTAATAATGAACTTTCTAGCAACTAATGGCTTAATTTCGTTAAATCTTGCTAATCTTGCTAAGATACAAACTTTTCACACTCAAGTGGACTTAAGAAACATGCTCATATAGATTTGATGCATAAAACATAGTGTTTAGCATACTTTGGGCACACTTGAAGTCATTCATAAGTAACTAAGTTAATATATGCACAAATTAACTATGCATTGGTTTCCGTACCCAAAACCAAATCTCACATGTTTATTTTCATCCTTAAATCATGTTTGAGTGATCAAATTAGCTTGATTTGAATTTCCTGCATATTTAATCTCTCTAAACCCTTTTTAGGTTTTAAGTGCATTATAGAACATTTCATGACTATTTATGCCAATATAAATGTTACTTAGTTTGATCACCCATTTTTTATGCTTCTTGGTATTTTTTAAATTGCTTAAACCATAAACTTGTATTGAATTTAAGAAAGAATACATACTTGCTCAATAGCTACATTAATGCTTAACATTTGATTTTAAGGAACATAAGTAGTGATTTTTCAATTTATAGAGTCTTAAAGCTATATTTTATTTTTATTATGCTTAAACATGTATTTGAAATTTGCTTGAAGTGTTGATATGCAGAAAACTCAATGCCTATGCACATATTTTGCTCCTACATGCACTTTTGCACTTCATCATGAATTACATGGTTCAATGAATTGATTTGGCTAAATCCTTGGTATTTAGTTAAAATTCAAGTTTCTTAGGCTTTAACGGACTCAAATAAACTTGTTTAAAGTATTAGAATGCTCATTAAATCACTCTAAATCATCTTGAGTAAGCAATTGGAGCAATGAAGTGAACTTAACTCATTTTCTGTAGATTTACAGACAACCGACATGTCGGTATCAACAACTACCGGCTTACTAGTATACTTCTCTCTATAAGAAAATTGTTTCGGTTCTGTTCTAAGAATCGACATGCCGGTACCCCTAACCACCTACATGGCCGTATACTATTTTCTATAATAAATTTGCAACAGTTTTGTTCCCATTACCAGTATACTAGCTGCCCATACTACCAGCTTGTCGATACCTTTGTTTCTAGCCACAAATAACGCCGTTCCTTTCTCTCTCTTTCCATCTTCTTCCTAAAACCCTTCTTTCTCTTCCCCCCAAACCCTAGAATCCTTCTCTCTCTTCAATCTTCCATCTCCAAACTCTCAAAGTCATAATTTTTCTTCATTAATCATCTCTAAATCCACATAATCTCTCATTAATCCCTTCACTTATTCAAATCACACTCTCCTCTTCTCCTTCACACGAATTTCTTTCTCTACCAAACCCCCCATCTACCATTAAGACACCACCTTGATGAACTACAACTACTTCTAAATGAATTATCACTACTCATCTTACCTCATTCCTTCTCTAGCTTAAAGATGATGATCTACAAGTTGCATGAATTGCTAACTTCCAATCTATTTTGCATATGCTCTTTATTATGTTTCTCTCATGTTATAAATTTATCCATTAGCCACTATTATTGTTATTTTGTATTGTCTTGCCTTGGCCATTATCTTGGTTTTTATTGCTTATGTTACTTATCTATATTGTTTACTACTTATGGTTCATGTATCTCATGGAGTTATTATACTCCCCATAGTTAGCTCATATTTTTAAACATTTGATATGGCATGGGTTGATTTTGATGAATTCATTATGGAAATTTTATTTTGGCATGGTTTTTAGGTTCTTTATTTTCACTTTTGTAAGGGGTACATCCTAAGGCTTAAGTTAAGATTATGCCAAAATTTTTACTTGAATTCTCTTCTCTCTTTACCGCCTAGATCCTCCTCCTTTTGATGAGGCCAAAGGGGGAGACATATTTAAGTTATTAGAATATCAAAACGTGTATTACATCGAATCGATAATAGTTACTCAAAAAATGATATTAATCCTATAACTTTAGCATATCTTGATTATTTGAAAGTTTGATATATTCTTTATATGAAGTTATTAAGAAGTGAGACTTGGTTCCTTAGTACATCAATATATTCTCATTTTGTAAGCACTCACTTAATCTTATTCAATTGTCAAATATCTTGAAATCAAGTGCTAAATTGAAGGGAACATTAGATTGAGGGGGAGCATTTACAATATAAGAGTTTTGTTCTCATTAAAAAGGAGGAGATTGTTGAACCTAAGGTTTATTATTTGATTTTGATGAGAACAAAACAAAAAGTATATAACTAAATATGTTGCTTTTGAAGAAAACAAAACAAATGAATAATTAAACTAAGTATTATTTGATTATATTGAGGTAATTGAATAAGATCAATTAAGTTCCTTAATGATTAAATATATCAATTATTTCTATAAGAAATTTAATCTTTTGAGTGCTGATCAAATAATTTTGAAGTTAGATTGCAAAGAGTATTTGTTTATTGTGTGTTAAAAGAATTTTCAAGTGATATTTGGTCTACGGGGTTGACGACTCAACAAGGAACCAGGTTGATGGTATAAAGCCTTAAAAAATACAAAGAAAAGCTAACTAGCCTAAAGGAGCCAATTTGCCAGTTCACTTGCCGGTTATCATGCCGGTAAAGTATTTTGTTACCGGCTTGCCAGTAGTACAAGGTACCAGCATGTTGGTAAGTCTGATAGAACTAGCCATTGGAGCATTTAATGTACTATAATAGGAAGAATTGAATGTGATGATATAAATGCTTAACAACCTGACCAAGAACAGTAGAGAATCTTTTGCTATAATATTTCAACATTCTCTTGTATTTTTGTTGCCAATAATTCTCATTGTCTCTTGTATTTTTGTTGCCAATAATTCTCATTGTCTCTTGTACCATAAATTACTAATATTTAGAGAGATTTGAAATGTAGTACTTGTGAGCTATTAGTTGTAAAGTATTGAGAGTTAAAAGCACTACACCAATAATTCTTGAGATTGAGTTTTGTGTTGTGTGTTGAGATTGATTTTTGTATTGAAAGTTGTGAGTGTAAAACTTGTGTAATCAAGTTTGTGTTTGTGTAACTTTTAGAGCTTGGATTGAGAAATCAATAAAGTGATGAAAAGTCCTCAGTTGAAGGCATTATGTGTCGTGGAGATTAGGGGGCGGTTCGAACTCTACGTTATATCCAAACTTAATCTTCTTTATCCTTATCTCTTTAAAATTTTTGCATTTATTATTGTTCTATCATTGTTCTAGAATTAGTTGTTCTTCGGGTGGATCAAGGGTTGTTTTGTTGGAGTTTAGGAGTGGTTAGGGTTGAACCTGGTTTATGTTAAGGTTTTAGTGAATTTCAAGGGTTGCTAATGTTGAGTTTGAAGTGGTTTTTGAAGAGGAGAATCATATTTGAAGGGAACATGGCTAAAGATAATGGCTATGGTTGTAACCGTGTTCTTACCAAGATGTTGTGATGCATTAACGTGAAAGAGAGGAAGAAATCTTGTTTGACCAAGGTCTGTGGTCGTAGTCCTACCCATGTTCCTCACTATATTTTAGAACAAGGACCATGGTTAATGTATACAGCAGTAATCCCTGGTCGTATACCTATATTGTCTTATGAACCTTCTTTTTCATCCAAAAACTCTCCTTAACGAGTTTTTAGAATAAGTTTCTCTCATCAAAATGTTTATAAAACTTCCTTCTTTTAAGGATTGGTTCAAGGATTTTTGTAGAAACTTAGGTTTTAGTGAGGGGTTAATGTAAGAAATGTGTAGGTGCTTTAATGATTGAGTTAAAGCTAAATTACTTGTTTATGTGGTGTATTAAGCTATAGAACACTAGGCAATGTGTTGAGTACTTCATTGGAGTTAGCTACAAGATACTTGCTTGTGTGTTTGTACTTGTTAGGTTAGTAGTAAATGGACTTAATATATATATATATCTTAATTATTGATTGTGTTGCTCGTGCTCAACTTTGACCTCCTACTAATAGGATCTAGTGTGGTTAGTAAGACACTTGACAATCTTTACATGACCCTATTCTATGTAGAGTTCCATACTGAAAGGACCTAGGTAGATTTAGGTTGGTTATATGGTTACATTGTTACTCGTTTACTTAGATACTTATGTAGCAGTCATGAGTTACCCCAAGTCTTGAAATATCAAGATTGCGTTGGTTTGCGGCTCACTTATTGAAGATATAAATTAGTTGCTTGTTGCGTTCATTATTGCTACTCATATGCATGTGAAATGTGATTGCTTGATCATGGACATGTGGTTTCAATATTCCATACCAGGCATAGCTCACCTTCGGGATTTGTGTTTTTTAGTTGCAGGTTCAGGTTGTGGTGATATTATTGAGATTTATGATGATGCCAACTATAATTATCATTACTATGAAAAGCAATAGAGATTGCTACTTTGAAGATGAGTCACGTATGCATAGAATAGATGATAAGCATGGACTAGAGCTGGGATATAGTTTTATACTTGTAACAACTTACTTATATTGCTTTTTGATTTGTAGGGTGGAGTCACCTATGGCTCTTATTGAATTATATTCAATGTTACATGTTAGACATGTGAGTTTTCTTAATTAAGATGTTACAATTTTGTTACCCTAGGTAGATTAATGTCAGATCTGTGAGTAGTTGGAGATGAGTAAGTATTTATACTGCTTTTTATTAATGATTGAGGGATTATTTATATGAGAGTTGGTGAATTATTATTAAATATTTGTGGATTATAGGCAAACTACAAGTTCTTAAATGCCTTACCATGTCAACCTTTAGGATAACATATGCAGGCTGTAGCTCCTTAGGTTTTAAGGTGTTATATGATCAACAAAACACAATGAGAGTTGATAGATGGTTGAAAGGCTGGCTGCATTGTACTTGTACACCTTTGGCTGATATTAAAGAATTGTTTATTAAATTCGCAGTTGTCTTTGGCAAATTTGGAAGCAAAGAAATGGGGTAATTTTTGAAGGAGAAGCACCTAACCAGATAAGGTCATCACTCTTATTTTTAGAAAGTTGGATGAGTTACAGCTTCAGCAGAGAAAGCAGCCAAGGAGTACGGACTCTGTTGGGGACAGATATTCGCACAATACGGGAAGAATTGCTAGGACGCCACATGCCTTGGTCATATCTCCAGTGCACGTGCCCTCGACGCCTATTGAATCCGATGGAGTCCCTGCAATTTCTGCCGATACAGCAGCTTCCTCTTGTTTGTTGGCTGCAACGTCGTGTTCTTCAAATGGTCCATATAATGCTCCTCGTGTTGGTTTGGCTCCAGTTATTTTTAACATTGAGAATGTTACAGAGGCTGGTCGTCCGATCAATACTTTCTCGTCCGTACCTGCTATGAGTGGAATTTCAACTTTTTTATCAAGAAATTCCAGAGTTTACCATTTTTAATTAATTTTTTCAAAAAAAACTCTAAGTAGTTGTAATTTATGTATCTTCTTGAAAAATTCTAGAATGAAGGCTAAATTTTTTTATCAAAAAAATAAATTTATTATTTATTAATAAAAATACTAATTGTCAAAAATGAATTTTTCATGGTAAAAACAATGTTGTGTGTTAAGTAAATCATTTATTGGATAAAAAGTGTGAAGTAATAAAAACTCCTTTCTTATGTACACAAGAAACATGTTACTGGTTAACAATAGAATGCTACAAGCATGCATTAAACAAAAAACCTAAAAAACAATAAGAAGACGAAAGTTAATCATCAAATCCGTAACTAAAATAACCAAAATGTAAGAAATCATCAAAATTGTTAATAAGTGAATCATGTGGTTGCAATTTCAAATTAAACACTCACTTTCACGCAACGATATTCAATAGCGTGTCAAATAGCAAATATCACCATTACTCAATGCAAAGTTCTTGTATATTATTATTCAGATTTTTTAATTTTTAGAATTTTTCACATGCCAAATGATAGAAAATTATGCTTATTAGTGCATCAAAAGCACCTAAAGCCTAATCATGACATTGACCATGTAAGAAAAGCCAAGACTTAATTTTTATATTTTGAAAATTTATGAAAGTAGGTGGCCTTGGATGACTCTAGCTTGTAGTAAGAAGGTTGAGTTAAGAAGCCATCGTATTTAGGCTGGAGCCATCCTGTTCGAATGTTAATCGTCCTAAAGGGGCTATACAAGCAAGTTGCTGTGACTAGGGACCATACTAAGTTGATGGAGTAGGTGAGCCAACGTGATGAGGCATATGCTTGTAGAGGACTAATTGTCAAGGTTGATTTATTCCCATATTCCAAGTTGAGTGAGGTTTTATCTACCCCTTCCCCTACCTCCCCAAAGTTGCTTAGACATTAAGGGAGTTATTCTTAGGAGGACATCTTTAAAGCTTGTCTAAGAAGGCAACTTTTCAAATTACCATCTTGTTGCGTGTTTCATCATGCAGTTAATGTGACTTGACAACTATCACATCGTTGCAATTGCCTTTATGATTAAAGCTATCATGTTAGGAAGATCTTAGCCATTGAATATAATTATAGGCTACATAATGAGATGTAAATGGTGGGATGTCAAGTCCATTTGGTTCATGATAACCACCTTTTTGTTTTCCCCCCATTTGAAGCATATAAATACCCTTTGAAGGGTTCATTTGTTCACTTTTGCATTCTTGTGCTCTCAAAAATTCCTTTTTACTTTCAAGCTTTCCTCAAGTTTCTTAAATTCTTTTATTTTTCTAACTTTTCTCAAGCTTTCAAAATGTCGAGGTAACTATGAATTATTTCGTCTAGTTCAAAGGACTAGAAGGATCCTAATTCCTTAATTATTCATCAACGGTAGAAGGCCATTCTACCACACTAGCACTAGTAGAGGAGGAAACATTAGATGATATGGAGGTGGAAATAGATAGGTTAGCTCTTATCAATAGCCTACTAAGAGACATCCATCTTGATTAGAAGGACGACAAAAAAGAGGCCGTGGAAAGTTACTCGAGGTTCGGCATTGATTTATCCCACTGCAACCAAAATATAGTGCCATCTTGGAGAGGAACATAAGTTATTATCTAAGGACCTATATTATTGGGAGTTTGATTGGCATGATGTTTCAAGTACTTGCTATGTAAGACCAAGTCACCTTGATTTTAGGGAAACGTTTTAGTGTTAATGAGAAGTGTTTCGAATTTGGAATACAATTACCCTTCATCAAATTTGAAAAGGAATTGTTTAATTACAACCAATTATGCCTTACCCATGTTACTTATAATGAGTGGAGAATTATTAAGGCCCTTTAAGTCCTTTACAAATACCTGATAATGTAGGCCATGCCACAGCTATCTAGGCATCTCTTCTTATAGAAGAGAGGTGATGGGTGGATTTACTACATAACCATTCTAGTAAGAAGATATTTATTGGCTTGGACTCAATGAAGCATTGGAATGAGAAGTTCATGGCTATTAAGCTATCTTTTAACCCAAGCTTCTAAATAAGATTGACTCCTTTGATTCGTACAAAGGCCATCAAGAATCTTGGGGCTAGCAACACCTAAGCCGCCCTAGAGATCATGCTGCTCATAGACTTGAGGTTCGAATAGATGATTAACTCCAAAAACCTCATTTGTAAGTACTTCTTTAGGCTAATTAGTAGATTATTCTTAAGGAAGAGAAAGCAATGAGGCAAAAGTGGTTACGATGTATCATTTCTTGTTCTCCGTCATATTTGAATCCTTTGTTGTGACAAAGCAAACTTAGTGCGAGTAGTCTATTTGACCATCGTTGTTGAGGAATGAGGATTCCTCTTTGCTCATGCTTGGCACAACTAGGTTAGTATGTTTTTGTCACAATCTTAAGGGGGATTTTCATATCACATATGCACCTATGATATGAAAATTGCCTTGCAAGTGAAAAATTGCAAAATTTTATTTAATTCATCACTAAAGTTTCCGATTATTAGTTTATAAATTTATCATAAAATACAAATAACTATGGATATCCAATATTCTATAGTTCCTTAAAGTCACAAATAATCGGTATCCCCTACTAAACGATAAGATTAAGCAGTAAAGATCTAAAACTTAAACTTATGAAAGTTATAAAATCTAAATACAGTATTAATAATTACATATAATAATTCAAACTAGCTATACAGTCTATTTTCAAATTCTAACTTCTATATATCTCAATGTTAGTACTCATCACTTAGCTCTTAACCTACACTTGATTATCTAACAACCTATTGGGAAGTAAAATACATAAGCTTAGTGAGATATTCCTTATACTATACCAACAAATAAGTTATCAAACAATTAGTTAACAAACATATGAATACATAAATAAGTAGTATGCCAAACAATATATGCAGTTGACTAGTACTGCATACAACATTAGATTTAAGCTCTCTGAAATAGGGGTTGGAGATTCGTCGGCACCAATCACAACTGAGTTCTAGCATCTAGGTTTTTAACCATATCTAGAAATTCCATATTTCATAAAATAGGTTTCTATTTCCAAATCTAGTAGTATACAAATTTTTAGGTTTAACGATGAGGTAGCCCTTATAGTCCACACTCACGCCTTAAGTGGTGGTCTCTAGACTTAACCCCCCAATCATCTACAGTTAGCATCTTTGGCACTAGATAAACCTTTAAACCAATGATAGGGTTTTATTGTACCAGTACTCATATACTGTACTAATTAAATCATGTAAGAATCTCCTCCCTACAAAGCCCCTCATTACCATTTGTGTGAGGTAACAGCCGAAACATTATATGCAATATTCGTACTTATGTATAATCTATTTAATTTAAGATAAGTCAAATATGATTAAGTCAATTTATTAGGTGATCAACCAATATCAACAAACTATTGAAATCACGCAATAGTTCATCATGCGACCAATTTTATACTTATTAGATTTAGTAACATGTTGCATAACAAATAAGCAATATTTAGCCACATACATATCATGAACCCCATGCATCAATTTATTATTATATAAAATTTTGGTACACTAACTACGAGCACAAAATAAGTATAGAGTTATGGGAGTACTTACTCAGCCATAATATCAATCAAGTACTTATCTGTATCGAGATCACCTAGTGATTAGGAAATATGAATGATAGTAAGTATTTAGGTGAAATAATTATTCGACATAAGTATTTAGTAAAATCTACTCAGATTTGTTATTTATTTATATAAAATTCCATGTTTGAGCTTTTTCTTCAATCGTGTATAACTTTTTTTGCTTCAACTGCAATTGTTATGAATTTATAGTCTATTTTTATCATTTTTAGACATCCTTTGATATAGCGAGGTTCGTTTTAGACATTGTATGATAGGAATCAGCCTTCAACTATCTCCAAGCTAAGGCTAATAAATCTTAAGCCGAGGCTAAACTGATAATAGAAGGATGAGGGGAAGAAAAGGAGACACTCGATACTAAGTCCGTTGTTTGCCAAAAGGTCGAGAGACCACATGACCAAGGACTTAAGGCCAAAGATCCACTTGATGTGGCACTGAGAAACTTGTGCTGACTAATTCTATCACTTGGCTATTATGGGCCAACCTTTCTAGTATCTTGGCTAAGTATTGCGAGACTTCAAAAGCTCCTCTTTGGTCTCGAACGTCCAACTACCAACCCTGCCCAGTTCGGATCCTGCTCCTTTTAGGACGTGTCGAATGACTGCATGTTAACTTCTATTAAACCTACAGTTTTGTATTCTTGTATATTTTTTTTTATTTTATTTATGGGCCTAATTCTTCAGGGTTTAAGGCTTTGTACATTATTTAAAGTTTTGTCACTAGGATTTAGGACTTGCTATAAATAGTAACATTTGTACTAACAATTATGATCAGACATAGAAAATGTATGAAAAAATATAATCATATTTCATGGTGAAACTTTCCTCCTTTGAGTAAGGTCACACTTAAGCTCTTCGAGCTTGTTTTTGCCAGATAATTGAGTGTTGATTAGAATATTTAATTTTTCCCGTGTTTTTATCAATTTTGTTCTTAAGATTGTGGTAAATCCTTCATTTGAGCGAGTTAGTGATTGCATCTAACCTCTCATTTGAAATCCAACTGACATTTAGTATTCGTGAGTCATATCGAACCCTATTTCAAGCTCAACCTTTAACTATATTTATGTCTTGGTGTATGGTATCTATACACATTTACACTCGAAACCCCCTGTTCTCATTCTTTATTTCCTATTCTCACTCAAACCTAGATTACATCATCTTCCTTCCAAGATCTGGGACCCCCACCCCCCCCCCCCCCCCCCCTTATGATACACATCATATTAGTATCAAAGCTTTAAGGAGACACATGTGCTAGTGTTCTTCAAAGTTTGATTCATGGTTTGAACATTTTTGATAATCATCGTTCTATAGTTAGTGTGTTCTTAAGTAGGGAGTCAGAGTAACAGGAGTTCGAAAGATGAGTTGATAGAAGAAGATATCTATAGTAAAAACTTGGATGGCCTCTTAGAATGGCAAGATGAGCTGACTTAAAGGTAGATCTCGAACAAAGGGAAAATTTATTTCATATGTAGTGTCTAGTGAATGGGAAGATTTGTTCCCTAGTAGTAGATGGAAGAAGCTGCACCAACATCGTCTTTACCAAGTTAGTAGAATAGATGAAATTGCTAACCTACCTGCATCCTCGACCTTATGTATTAAAGTGGTTTAACAACAAGGGTATGGTCTATGTACATAAGAGAGCTTGGATAGCATTCAAGGTAGGATAGTATAAGGATGAGATTGACTTTGACGTGGTGCTTATGAATGCCGCAAATTTGCTTCTTAGTCGACCATAGGAGTATGATTGAAAAGTGATCTATGGCGGTTTCATCAACACTTAAACTGTTCAGAAGGATGGGAAGAGTTATTTCTTGACCCCCCATAAGTGTTGAGGAAATTTAGAGACATTCGGCACCTATGGTGAAGCGAAAGGGGAAGAGAAGTTTGTTTGGCATCCCAACTTGTGCTCATTGTTTAACATTGAGGATGACATCCTTTTGGACTCATGGTAATGATAGGAATCAGCCTCCAACTATCTTTAAGCCAAGGTCGACTAATCTTAAGCCGAGGCTGATCAGATTTTATCAAAGCCAAACTAATAACATAAGGCTAAGGGGAAGAAAAGGAGATGCTCGACTCCAAGTCTATAGTCTGTTGAGAGGTTAAAAGACCATACAACCAAGGACTTAAGGCTAAAGATCCACTCGACATGGCATCAAAAGACTAGTGTTGATTAATACTATCACTTGGCTATTATGGGCTGACCTTTCTGGTGTCTCAGCCAAGTACTGCGAGACTTTAGAAGCTCCTCCTCGATCTTAGATGTCCAACTACTGACCTTGCCTAATTCAGATCTTGCTCCTTCCAAGATGCATTGTATGATTGCATGCCGACTTCTATTAAATGTACAGTTTTGTATTCTTGAAAATGTTTTCTTTATTTTATTTATAGGCCTAATTCTTTAGGGTTTAAGGCTTTGTACATTATTATAGTTTTTCCATTAGAGTTTAGGACTTATTATAAATAGCAACATTTGTACTAACAATTATGATCAAATATAGAAAATATACAAATGAAGACAATAATATTTCATGGTGAAACATTCCTCTTTCAAGTAAGGTTACACTTGAGCTCTTCGAGCTTGTTTTTGCCAAATTATTGTGTATTGATTAGACTTTTTAATTTTTCTCGTGTTCTTATCAATCTTGTTCTTAAGATTGTGGTGAATCCTTCATTTGATTAAGGTAATGAGTTGTATCTAACCTCTCATTTGAATCTTAAGTGATATTTAGTATTCGTGAGTCATATCAAACCCTATTTTGAACATAACCTCTGACTGTGTTTGTGTTTTGGTGTATGATATCCATACACATTCACACTCAAACCCCCATGTTCTCATTCTTTATTTTTTATTCTCGCTTAAACCCAAATTACATCATCTTCCTTCCGAGATCCGCCCCCCCCAACACTACGCATCATTGTATCATAGTCTTAAAATATTTTGAATTTTATTTTTTTTACCCAAATATTTATAAATTATTATGTTAACCTTTTCTTTATGGATTTAGGACATGCTAAATTTCTAAATTTTACATTTTTGAATTATTCTTATTCTTGCTTTTCTTAATGGATTTAGGACATACTGAATTTCTAAATTTTATATCTTTGAATTATTCTTATTTTTCAAGTCTCTTTTATAATTATTTACTTATTTCACCATTTTAAGGTCAAATTCACATTTAAACCCTTTTTGCTATATTTATAATTTTTTATTTAATCAATTGTTATTGTTTTATTATTATGATTATAATTTACAAATTTAATTACATTAATGAGGGTGCTGACGTAGCTGCTCTTGGTTGGTCCATATGTCATTTTCTAAATTTACTAATCTTTACATTTTTTCCAATTTTGTGATATTAATTAATATTTATTCATATGTACATATTACCATAATTTATTAATTATTGATAATTAATTTCATATTTTTCCTTAAGGGTCACGGTTACATGTACAAAAAAATACATATAAATATATTATCCAATTTTGAGATTTAGTATTTAAGTATACTTATACATGTATTATTTGGACATATACATATACTTGTACTATACTACTACTATANTAAATTTACTAATCTTTACATTTTTTCCAATTTTGTGATATTAATTAATATTTATTCATATGTACATATTACCATAATTTATTAATTATTGATAATTAATTTCATATTTTTCCTTAAGGGTCACGGTTACATGTACAAAAAAATACATATAAATATATTATCCAATTTTGAGATTTAGTATTTAAGTATACTTATACATGTATTATTTGGACATATACATATACTTGTACTATAATATTACTATACATATATTTATACATATATATATATATATATACTTTTACACTTATGTTTTCTTACTTTATTTATATATATGTATATGTATCATCTTATAGTAGATTTCACATATATGTATGATAATATATATATATATATATACATATATACTAAGTACCATATGTATGTATAAATACTATATATATTGATGTGTATTTACATATACATAGCGATTCATAACATATATATACATATAGTTATATATATATATTTGGACACATACATATGTATGTGTGTGTGTGTGTATATATATATATATATATGAAAATAAACAACTATACATACCATCTCAATACATGTACATAGAATGTTATTACAAGGATATTACAATACATATATTCCCTTTTACATGTCCCTAAAATACCTAATACTACAAAATACATATATAATATAAAGAGTACAAGTCAAAGGAGTATTATAAGATAAATCAAATTCACTGTACATACTAATTAATTACTCCTTTTTGTTGTCTTGAAAATTTGTAGACTAAGAGTCCTTCCTCCTCTTAGAATTGATGAAAAGATGATGTTGAGAGGTGTTATAAAATAAAAGTGTTAGTTGATGAAATAAGGAAAAGAAATAAGAAAAAGAAAAGGGCTAAAAGAAGATCGAGATGGGACGGTTTGGAACAGGGAGAGAACTTGATTTTTTATGTCCAACTTTTGGGAAAAAATCGAACAAAGTGACGAGGCAATTTGGAAAACATGTGGTCAATGGTGGAAAAGAAAAGAAAAAAGAAAGGAGAAGAAAAAAATATAAAAGGAAAAGGAAAGTGAGATTAGATGATAAATGTTGATTTGACTTCTATCCTTATCTATTAGCTTTGTTTTTATCTCTTAAATTAGCACACATGGAATTAAAGACAATGGCAATCGAAACTTTGATGGATAAGGAGAAAAGAAAAAAAAAAAAAAAAAGGAAAGGAAAGAAGAAAAAGGAAAAGAAAATTATAAATTAATTGGTTTGACTTTTCAAAATGTGTGTTTAACTTTTAAGTGGTATTTGACTTAATTAATAATATAATTATGGAAATAAGTATGAAATATAATATTAATGTATACCCTTTAGTATGTAAACATGATATATATAATAAAATTAACTCAAAATAATTAGATTAACACAAAACTAGCACACATATATATACAAATATAAAATTATGAATAATCACAAAATAATATTCACAATTTTATTAATTTTGTTAATTAATTTATTACTCTTTACGTTTGTAAATATTTAGGAATTATTTCCACTCGTTCATTAGCGATTTTACGTGATTACGCATGTTTATTATTAATTATATTCCATTAGGGTTTTACTATTATTAGGGTGAATTTATACATTTTATAAGCTTAGAATCATGGTTTTAGAGTTTTTATTAGGTTCAAGTTTAATCTTTAGTACTTACATGTATATAGGGTTTAGGATTTTTGTACTTGATTAAAGTTTTAATAAAATTTTTTAGGGTTTTTCTCATTTGTTTTGGGTTTCGAATCTAAAATTTTAATAAGTTTTAAATTTATTGACTTTAATGATTTAAAGAAATTACTTATAATATTAGAGTTTAACTTTATACTCATAAAGCTAAATTTGCGGAGTTTACAATTGTTATTTTCATTCTTGCACTAACTTTTACTCATTATCTTGCAAGCAAGAAGTTGGTCCATAAGGATGGAAGTGGTGACAATGGTTAAAAATATGTGATTTTTCCCATCTTAAGAACTGTACTTGTTCATAAATTTGGATATAATTTGATCAATTATTACACTAGACTAGTATTTATGCACAAAATGACCAACTAAGATAAAGTTGACAACTTTTATGAAAAAGATTAAAACTCTATTTAAATTTTGCTATGTTAAATCTTGTATGTATTGGTGCATAAGGGCTATGATGCTTATTGATTGATTAGTAGCATGATTACTGTAGCAACCCTAAGAGGGGCCTAGTAGTATTGCCTAAAATTTCCATATCACGTGTGCACCCATGATAAGAAAATCGCCTTGCAAGTCAGAGATTGCAAGACTCTAAATAGTTGTTTGCTAGAGTCTTCAATTTTAATTTATGGACTCATTATATAATATATATAATTATGGATATCCAATTTTTCCACAATTCCTTAGAACCGCAGAGAATCGGTATCCCCTACCAAAATAATGAAATAAGATAGACAATTCTAGGAAATTCTAAACTTACTAAATATACTAAACTTAATTGAGACATTAGTCATTTTTCGGAGCATTCCGAATTAACTACATAAGCCTTTTCATCATACTGATTCAACGGTAGCACTCTGCACTCGATTCCTATCCCAGTCCCAACTATCGATCAACCTGCAATGAAAAGAACTGTTGGGGTGTAAGCTTACGCTTAGTGAGATAATTACCCTCATCAATACCACATAGCAGACATTTATTATATGCACAATCATATGAATGCATGAACAACCAGTATGCTAAACAACGCATGCAGTGACTTAGGAATTGCATACGACTCAGAATTACGCCCCCTGAAGTCGGGGTTTGGAGATAATTAACCGACCCAAACCAAAATCCGGGCTCTAGACCTTGGGTTTTAATTCATTAGCACTACTGTGCTTAAGTCAAAACAAAACTATGTATATATATACATATATATATACTTTCATTACCGAATAATAAATCATATTTCCAAAATCTCAAGTCTAGCGGTGTGGTGGCCTCTGCAATCCACAATCACACGCCTTAAGCAGAAGCCACAAGACTCGGCCCCTCGCCGACGATTGGCGTCTCCCAGCGCCTAGTAAGCCCATCAGCTTAGGTCAGAGACTCAATATATATATGATGGCATAGCCAGTGCCCAATCCTGCAGGAAACTCGTATTCCTGTGAGTCCCCTCCCATCTTCTACATGAAGCGGCAGTCGGTGTTATCCGTATGCAATATGGGGAATGCATGATTCATTTTGAGTTCTTAATCGTATAAGTGATTAACTTGATTTTTAGAGTGACCAAACAATTTCATTCCATACAATTCACATATATATATGCATTACAAACAATTCCCATTATTATATATAATTAAAAAAAAATCATCGCATTCATCCATAAATTCAAACACATGCATCTCCCATATCCCATAAGCATCCAAATTTATATATAGTTTAGGTGCATCTATTCTACAAGCACAATCAAGTAAAGAGTCATCGGGAATTTACTCACTCTGCCATGTGGTTCAATCAAAATAGTCTGGAGGCAAGTCGTCTCCGTAAACAGTGTCCCCTGGTCATTGAAATAATTTTTATAAGGAATTGAAACAAACTTAAGAAACTATGTAAGTTTTCCTTAAGTTATATTCTTAACTAGTTTTTGTAATTTTTCCCGGTTTTTACCTAAAGTTCAATCACGTATAACTTTTTCGTTTCAAATCCGATTTTTATGATCTTATAGTCAATCTTCATCTTTTCGAGTGTACTTTAACGTCGTATGTTTAGATTTTCGAAATGAGGTATACAATTCTGTCTATGGGTCAGAACAATAGCGTTCCTCATGTGTTGGAATGTTTTTGGGCCTTGTTTGGTAATTGGGATTTTTAATAACTTAAGAAATTCTTTAGGCTTGGTCTTTAGATTTTATCCTAAGCTTAAAATACTCCTTGAGATCAGGTTTACAACTTTGATTTATATTCTTAAGGCTAACAACCACTTCTTGGGCCTTTTAGTGGGCTTAAGTTATCAAATGAGCTTGTTTTTTGTTCAAACTAAAGTTAATGACTTTGGTGGGCTTATGGGGCCTTAGGTGGATTTCTTATGGGTTTCAAAACAACTTCTCTTAGTACTTTAAGTTGCTGGTCAGATTTTTGTTGAAGGCCCATCTTAGAGTTGTAAGCTTATTTTGAGAGTTTTAGGCCCGGTTTTGAGTTTTAGCCTTTGTATGCTAATCATACTTGCTTTGGTTAATCTTTTCACTTTTTTCTTTCACTTTTTTCTTTCACTTTTATCATATTTTTAGGCCTCATTTACCCACGTTCCAGATCTGTTCATGTTGGTCCTAAGGGGTCCTTACTTGGTTTTTCAACTTGTTCCATCATTTCCTTAAGTTTAGGTGATAGATTATGCACTTAACTACTTGTGTATAAATCTTAACTTAAGTTTCCTTCCATCAAATGATCCTTTAACTCATGCTCCACATAAAGAAATAAAAGATCTTATACTTCATAAAACTTCCATATCATAGCTCATGTCATACAAAGTTGATTTCTTCATAAAACTTCATGTGATGGATTTTTCTTTAACTTAAGTCTAGATTTGAGCATGTTTAACTTAATGGAAACAAAATCAACATTCAAATGATCATGGAACCTTCACATCCAGCATGCTTACCCTTCATTAAAGTTCTCATTTCAAGATTTCCTTAGCTTAAAATCTTCCATTCAAAGCATTAAACAAATGTCCATACAAAACACCAACTTTACATGCTTATATTTCAACTTCATGTAATGGTTTTAGGGTTTGTTTCTTAAAACGAATTTTTGTGCTATAACAACTCAAACCTTACTCATATCTTCAAGAAATCCAAGTCTTCTAACATAAATATTAATCCACACATCACAAGAAACACTTACTCGTCCTTAACGCAAAGTTTGGTGGTTGTGCACTAAGGTTCCTCTTAAGCCTTTAACTTTGCTTCCTCCTTTTTGCTTACCCTTTGAAACCCGAATCTTTTGGTCTTTTGGAAAGGGGTTTATGGAAGATTCTAATGGTCTTAGATGATCTTAAATGATGAAAGAAAATGGCACATGAACAAAGAAAAAAAATGTCGTGAGTTGAAGCTTCAAAATGGAAGAAAATGGATTTTGTGGGGTAAAGTTGTTTCCCCTTTTTATGTTTGTTTTAAAAGAGAGAAAGATGAAGTGAAAGTGAAATTGAAAGTGAGAGAAATGGGGAAGAGTGTGGCCGGTTGGAATGGTGAGAGAAGGAGTGTTTAAATGTCTTGAAAGTATTGTCTTAAAGCTTACAAAAAGTCAACAATTGCAACTCTTGATGATGTAAGCATTAAGGGGTGAATAGTGATGTGTAAGGGAAAGTGATTGATGCTTGAAAGACAAGAGTATGGCCCCCCACTCCTCCTTGTTTAAATCTGCCATTGGAAGTCTTTTTATGCCATGGAGTGGTCTTGTCACCTTTATTAAAGTTAAGCTCATGATTTCTTGTGAAAATTTGTCCACATGTAGTATAAGTGAAGAGGTGATAAGGAAATTGTCTTATCACTAGATTTTGATAAGTTATCAATTGATAAATGATTCCAACTCTCAATTGATAAGTTATCTAAGGTGATTAGTTGGTCTAATTATTTATATGTAAGGCTTATGCATGAAGATAAGGGCATAGCCTTATAGAAAATTGTTTTAGGATTTTTATCTTACATTGTTTTGTGATTTATGATTTATGATTTGATTTTTGTAGAATTGTGAAATTTTCTAAAGTTGAATGGAATTATTCAAATTAAATTATCAGTTAATTATTTAGGGTTAAAATTCCTTAATGGTTTTAAGGTTTAGGGTTTTAAGTAGCTTCAGAGCTCGCAGTTCTTCAAGCTCGGGTTTTATCGACAATTGGCTTTTGAATTGTAAAAATTTAATTTGTTCCTAAATATAAACTTAATTTTTTGGTTCGGTTGATCTTTTGGAACATTCGGAAGGTACTCTAAATCAAATCTTAGGCCTAATAAAGTAGGGTTTACAATTACTGATTGTTTGGTATACCCTAATGTATCAAGAGGCCATCATTGGAAGCATCGATCGAATTCTAAGTAAGGATAGGAACAAGCATAGAATGGTTAGAAGGGTTTTGCTCCTACCATTTGATTGGTAGCTTAACATTAGGGTTTTCAAGAACAAAATGCAATATTCCTAGGTTTTATACCTACTAATCGATTAGTGGGTGTTGCTACTAATTAATTAGTAGCCATTTGCTATAAAAAGCTGTGTTTTGTAACTTGTGTTGTATACATGCCATTTCCCATTTATTTTTCTTCCCTCAACTTTCTTTCAATTCATTTGCTAGGGTTTCAATCTTTAAGGCTCTTTTAGCTTTATTCTTGTAATGTAATAAGGGAATCCAACCCAAGGATGCTTAAGATTCATCAAAGCATGGATTCAGATACGAACTCCTCTTTTCAAGTTGTTTCTTTCCCGTTCTTTAGTTGTATTTGTCTTAGATGTTGGTTTTACTTGATGTATCATTTGACCTTAATGGTGGCTTTGTTATTTCCTTTTGTGTTTGATGATAATGGGTCATGGAGCTTATGTTTTGACCTAAGAACATTAAGTAGATTAGGACAATTTAACTTATGCATGCATTTTAATCAATTTTATGAATGACTAATGGGGATTAAAAATTTACACATTTTAATTCAATTGAGGCTTAGTTTAATACCTAATTAATAACTCGCTTATGATATGAATTGATGGAATAATATAACCGCTATGCCATTAAATAATTTGATTATTGTTTCTTAATTGTAATCTTTTATGTTGTTGGATATCCCAATTAATTAAATTAGGATTAGTGATTAGATGTAATATAATAATGATGAAAAACTTTATTGGTTTTCTTAACTACAAATGGGATTAGCACAATTGAGAGCTAGTACACCGCTCCTAATGGATATGAACTTAACTCATTTTTGTACTAAAAGGTGACCCAATGTACTTATTGGTCAAAACTCACTTAACATCTATGTCTTAAGAAAGTATACATCTTAGGTTAAATTTTAATGTGTTAAAAATTGAGTTAAGCTCTTGGCACCGTTGTTAAGGAGTGGTTTCATACTACTTTCAGTTTTTAATGCCATTTATAGACTAAGTGTTTTTCCTTTCACTTGTTTCGTTTATAACCTAATTTGGTTTGATTAATTAAGAATAGTCTACTTGTTTTTTAGCTTCTTTTATTTTTAGGCACATATGTACATAAGTAAAGGAAGGAGAGAACCCTTCTATAAGAACCCCATTCCTTAGATGAAGCAAAAAGGGAATAAAAAATGCTTAGGACACACTAAACCCCAGGGCATAAGCTCTAGCCCTTCCTCTTCTATATCTCAATTGAGCTTAATTGAGGATATATTTTTGAGCTTAAGTTTGGGGTGAGGAAGGCAGTAAAGGAAGTAGTGGTTTATTCAATCATGGCTAGAATACAACTAATAGTAGTGCATGTGTGCACTAGTTTGATGAGTCAAAACGAAGGATTTATGTATGCCTACATAAAATTTTTTATAAAAATTCTCTTTTTGGCACTTGAAAAGAATCTTTTTCTAGAATCAGTTTCATTTTTCTTTACACTCTATGCATTACATTCCAAAGTATGTCTAAACTTTTATCAAAGTTGCATTTATCAAAAGAGGTGATTTGTGCTAATTTTGAATGAGTTCTCTTATGATTAAGTCATGAACAATTTTTAAGTTTTTGCAATTAATTCATGAAATCTATGCTTTTGTTTAGTTGTGCTTAATTTAAGCATAGCTTTATGATTTGGAGTTAGGGATATGTTTTGCTCTGGTGTTAGATTTTTGTGTTTTCAGAAGGTGACCTGTATGTATACCATTCTTTTGAAGATTCAAGTAGTTTAGTAGTATTTTATGTACCATGGTAGGTACTAGATCTTACCTAAACATTTACCGACAATATATAAGTGAAAGCCCTAAAAAGAAATGAAAAGGGGAAGAAAAAGGGAATAGTGGAGCTCAATCAAAAGTCATTACAAAAAGAAGAAAAATGAAAAATGGAAAGTAATGAAATTGAAATAGAAAAAGAAAAATGAAAAGTTGAAAAAGAAAGAAAAAGTTGAAGAATGAGACATATATAAAGAAAATAACAAGTAATCAGTAAGGCTTATTGTAAAGTCAAGGAAGCGAAGTAAGATGGGATCTAATGGTCTTCTCTTTTTGCATTACATTGGCATACTTAAAGATACAATAAGGGAGAAGAATATGCTTAGGCCAACTAATCAAACACTTGGATCTCTCACTTGGCTTGAAATGTTATACTTAATTTCAAATTTCTTAAGCTTAGCTTAAATGAAAATACTAACTTTTCTGTGTATCGATTAATGATTTAATTGCATTGTTTTTTACTTGTGTACACTTGATCGATCATGCTTAGACCAAATTCATAATCACTTTTGAAAATTGTTGATAAAGAAGTAGATGCAAACTTTGCCTTTCAATTTGCATGACATACTTTTGATTTAAGAAAGGGTGTAAAGGAAGTTAAGAAGAATCCACTATAAGGACTCCTCACTCATTTTTGAGCTGAAGGACCTACCATTATTATGTAACTGATACTTTCCCATCACACAAGTCCAAAAGAGTCGAACTTGATCTATCGAATTGATTTGATTGTATACTTAAGCTGCAATAAGTTGAGTGACGTGCTAATGTAATAACATAATCAATCCCAGCTATCCAATGGTTTTCCTAAAAGCTAATCCAAGGCATTTGAGTTGCTTTAAGATTCCTAACCTTTTCTACTGACCTGTCCTAAAGAACTGACTTCCAAGCTTAGAACTACTGAGGTATTAGTATCGAGTTGTTTAAAATACTAGTTGTTGCCAACTTGAGCAAGATAGATTAAAACCTATTGTGTAGCATATCTTCAAGCCTCTTTCCAACCGATACATGCCCTACTACTTGATACTTACATTTTGATGCTAGAACGTTCTCTTGTTAAGTGATTATGGATTTGCCCTTCCCTTCATAACAAAGTTTTATATATTAGTTTACCCATTTTAGTAAATGCAAATGATGTAATTTTGCCCTAGTTTGTGAGGGTATAAATACCTTATTTATGGGTGCTATAATCATTTTCTTCCAATTAATGAATTTACTGATTTTTTTATCACCAAGCCTTATCTTTTCCTCTATGAAAGACCTTTAGTTCTTATCAATCCCTTTAGTAAGGATTATGGTGAGCAACCCACTCGATTTAGACCAATTTGTTAGATTTAGCAAGTTGTTTGGTCATGTATATTTGTTTAGTGCATCACATCTAATCAATGAGTTGATAGGTTTGCTAACCCTCTATCTCTATATCCATCTTAACCTATTATATATTTTTTTTCTTTGATAGCTTCAAAGGATGATGCATCTCTAGGGTTGGACACATAGAGGGGCATTGTAATGAAGTGAATTGAAAAGAAACAAGAAAAAGCTTACAAAGTTTGGGTAACTACCGAATGGATATGATACACCACCTATTCTTACTTGGCCAACAATCCGCCAGATATGAAATATCAATCCAAATTAAAGGGTCACTCATCACTATTCCTTACTAAAGAGAATAGATAAGAGTTGAATGATAATAAGAATACTAAGGTTGCTTAAAGTGAATAATTCTGTATTGAAAGTTAGATGATTCTGTATACAAGAAAGTGGGGGTTTATATACTTGTCTACTAGGGTCTACTAGGGTTGCTTTACATGTATGAAAAGATAAAAGGGTATTCTACATTAGGTTACATAAGACATACTAAAAGAGGTAAAAGAGATAATGAATATTCAGTATAGAAAAGAAATAATCATTCTAGAATGATGTGTCACTTAGAGGCTGGGTATCAAGAATATGACACAACATAGGCAGAAACAAGAATGCGCTAAAGTTAAGGGCCAACCTGATCTAGATCAGGTTAGGAGCCATTCAGCTTTGCAAAAAAGTTAATTGTCTTGAAGTCAGGTGCTAGTGTATCAGGTTAGGAGCTCCACTCGGTTGGTTCTAGGCTATCTTCTAGATTAAAATCTCACCGTTAGGTAGTAGCATGTTGAATACACGTAAGGGTCCAGCAAACAAGTCAGCTAAGGGTCGGATCGAGATAGGAGTCCCTATCTCGGCTATGGCATAGAGTCAGTATTTTCCGTATGAACCCTTGGAGTCCTTGAGCTTGGCTTCTTATAATCGGCCTAAGGGGTTGATTCTTATCATCTGACTAGGGGTCGGAAAGATTTGTCCTCAAATCTAAAATGGTTTTTGCTCGTTCTTCTGGGGCGCTCGCAAGGTCTTCTTCTATTGATTGATGGGGAATCAGATTAGATACATTAAAGGTAGAGGGGACACCATAGTCATCAGGTAACTCAATCTGGTAGGCATTGTAGTTGTTCATCTTTAGAACCTTGAATAGGCCGTCAACTCGAGGTGATAGTTTGCTAAGTCTCCTAGCTAGAAAGAAATAGTTTAGCAGCTTTAGCCACCAATCTTTTATTGTCTCTGATTGAATTTAGCGATCTTCCTTGTTACAAATTGGTGTAGTTCATGTAATACTCAAGCTCAATCAACTCCAGATTGACTCTATTTAGTAGCTGTTGGGGTGCTGATCATGTCTAGGGGAATGGTTGGGTTACGGCCATAGACAACCTCAAATGGAGTCTTCCTATAGTGTTGTGGACAATTTGGTTATATGAGAACTCCACGACTGGTAGGTATAGATGCCAATCCCTTAAGTTCTTCCCTATAACAACTTTGAGTAGATTGCTTAATGTCTTATTCACCACTTCAGTCTGGCCATCAATTTAAGAGTAGCCATTGGAGTTGTACACTAGTTTAGTTTCAAGTCTCCTAAAAAAAGTCTTCTAAAATAGCTAAAAAATTTTGTGTCTTGATCTAAGACAATAGTCTTTGGTACTTCATGTAGTTGGACAACCTCCTACAAAAAGAAATTAGTAATATATAAAGCATCATTAGTTCGATGGCATGAAATGAAGTGTACTATCTTGTTGAAACTGTCTACTACAACAAAAATGGAATCTTTCCCTCTTGATGTCCAGGGAAACCCTAGGACAAAGTCCATGCTGAGGTTGGCCTAAGTTAAGGTAAGCGTTGGTAGAGACATGTGCTCTCCATGAGGTTCTCTCTTTTCCTTAGCATGTTACACACTTCACAACAACCGACTACCTTATGGATATCCTTAGCTAGGCTAGACCTAGCTAGTAAAAATTCTCTTTCAATAGATGTCACGCCCCAAAGCGGCAGAGTCGTAACAGCCTTGCCGTGTAAACCATCCTAAGATAGAAGTTGGCCTCACAACTGCTATCTTAGACCTGATCTACACAAGGCGTCCACAACTAACCCGCTTTAAAGTAGACAGTTTGTAATTTAAATAAATCATTTACCTATAAAAGCGAGGAATTATATATATATATGTTATAATTCAGTTATTGCAGTTAAAGTTTACAATATTTTTCTATAGTATATTTCCTAGTTATTACATCATTCAAAAATGAAAAATAATTCTAAAATAAAACTTAGACCTTAAAATCATGTGTTTATTCTTCAATATTTTTCCTCACTCCCTAGGATCCAGCAGTTGCTAGCTTCAAAGTAGTTGTTGCCGCTTCTTAGCCAGCACCTGCACGACGTCTATAGGGATGTGAGCAACCACAGCTCAGTAAGTTAGGACAGAGGACTTAAAACTATACCATACACACAACAAGGTTTTCAATCACTTATTAGGTGCAATGCATGTGCAAGCAAATGCCATCGCACGATGTTATCCGACCCGTCGTGAGATTAAAGAAATTGCGTTTGCTCTAATCTGGGTTGAGGAGTTGCCGTTAATGCAATAGCTCATGACCAAACCCAAGCTTGTGTAATGGAGACCTTGCTCCTCCCGCGACTACCTTCGAACCACTGCCTTCACCCTCGTCGCGACCTCCTCTCCTGTCACTTAGTTCGATTGAGGATGAAGAAGGGACCATTTTGCAATCCTGCACTATCTCTTCCGAAGGGATCGGTATTTGGCCCGAAAGTCCTAAATTCCCCTAACGGGTTGCCATGCATGTCCGATGATGATTACTGGTTGGATATTTGATTAAGTCTAGTTTAGGGTGATCATTCATTTCATACAAATCATACAATACATACTTTAGCAACAAACAGAATCATAGTATCACCCATAATCAAGCACATGCACACATTCAACTATCTAACAAGTACAACCAAGCATAATCTTAAGCCTCCAAAATACAGCATCGTATTAATCCTAACTTACCTCGACTCCTCGCTCACTCACTCGAGGTTCGATTTGCTCAAGCTATCGCCGATCATCCCTATAACACGAACGTGGTTTCAGCTTTTCATATAAATATTATAAGTTCATTTTATCCTATAACGCTTATTGTTAGGTTTTGTTTAAGGTTTAATATGCCTAATTATCTAGGTATTAAGTCTTTTACAATTATTCTAGGTTTAGGGTTAGGTTCAGGTTCGGTTTTCGCATCGATTTCCAAATTAGGTTTTAGTTCGATTTCTAAGTAATGTTTTAGATTTCAACCCTAGAAATCCGTTTCAACTCATAATGTGAAATTAATCACATTACTTCCTGATTTCCTAATTATCATCATTATCTCTAATTAGTATTTTAGTCTATCCGGTACACTTAAATCCTTATTTGTGTACCGAATTTACTCATAATGTGAGAAATTTTTACATTTTTCATATAATTACATAAATTCAAATTTCCCATCAGATTTATTATACGTTTTTATTATTATCACAATATCAATTTTTATTATAATATTTCCTATTTATTATATTTTCAATAATTACCTATTATGTATTATTACCTTTTATGTATATATTACACTTCTAATATTTCTATCACTCTAATTATCATCTCTAAACATCAGTTATCATTTCAAAATGTCTAAATTCATCCTAAATCAGATTTTACTCCAATTTACCCTAATTTACAAAATTATCTTAAAATGTACTATTTTTCCATATTACCTATTTACTACATAATTAACCTAATAATTACATCTAATACTCTAATTGCTACAAGTATCATACTCCATCAGATTTTAACATCCTAAAACATCTACTTATTCACTAAGTCAGTAATTAATATCCTAATCACCTAATTAACTCCAAATTACCCATTTTATGCCTCATTTTAGGGCCTAAAAATTATCTAAAAATTTCAAAAATTAATTTTTGAAAATGGGCTTCATAGCACTATTCTATATCATCTAAGTAATCTACACAAAAATTTTTGGCTTGAAACTACACTCCTAAGGTCATTTATTTCTAAACCGAAATGTGCTCGGTTTTGCACGATTTCTTAGGGACCATATATTACAGGACATAATTTCATCAAAATAACATTTTTCCTAACAACTACATACAAAAATATCTCAGAATAACAAAATTCATAATTTTCTAATTATATTTACTATTTTTACAAAATTTCACAAGAATCGGGCTGGAAATTGGACTCACCGGTTTAGGTGGCTCCGGCCACCGCGAGCCGCTGTGGCCTTATCGGTCGGCCTAAGCGCTGCCACCACTTTATGGTGGTGGTGGCCGTCCACTTCCAGCTGCTCGTCTGGTAAGGGTTCCCTTTAAATGCTCTAACTGCACAGTTTTTCTTATTTTTTTTCTAAACCGAATTTTTCTCTTAATTTTCGACTCTCCTTAATTTTCTCACTTTCTAAACTGCTTAAATGAGCTCTGTGATTTTTTTCTGCTATTTATAGACATTTTCTGTAATTATTGTGCATTAAATTAGATAAGACAATTACTTTATCCCTTAAAATTTGGCTTTTGTGTTGCCTAATTCTTATTGGTTAATTTTTCTTTTTTTTATCCTGACATCCCACAACCAAGTTTACATCATTCCACACCCTTCTGATTTTTTTTTTATTTTTCCATAATTATTTTATAATTTTCTTTAATTATTTGCTTAGTTTTTGGCCAATTTAGGTAATTACGCGTATTTTTATCTACACGTAAATACATGTGGGATATACGTGAACATTCTTAATTATTATTTTGGTTATTCTAAAATTTTTAGTATACATATAATCTATCTCTAGTAATTTATTAGGTATTATATTACACTTTTCGCCTTTTCAGTAATTAGCAATTATTATGCTTAAAATTTGAAAATTTTATAATCTCTTATTTTATTACTTATTTTCTTAAATTTAAGTTTACGGGATCATTTTTACTAATATTCTTCTCAATAGTTTATAATTTGGGTTTGATCGGATCTTTTAACCGATCACCCTAAACCTTGGGTTCTAAGTTCAATCCTACGGTTACTTGGCTGAACTTTGGGGCTTACAATAGATTGGCTGTCTTAACCTCCCCAAAGTGGCCTAAAAGTCTACTACTGTGAGCTTTTCGAACCAATAGTTCACATGTGGAGTAGTTTAGAATACATAGCCTATGATCCTTGAATTCATAACCATCATTGAGATAATATCCCTTGATAGCAATTCTATTCTTACATTGTTTTATGATAGGGCTGAAATGAGAATCATGAGCATATTACTCGGTAATTAGTGAGAATCCTAATAATTTTGTCTGTAAAGTAGTCAGCAAGATTTGCCATCATGATAGAGCATCGGTGACCACATTTGCACTTCCCTTCTTATGTCAAATGACGTATGAGAAACTCTCCATAAATTCCAACCACTTGGCTTGCCTCTTTGAAAGCTTGTTCTGATTCCCAAAATACTTCAATGATTCGTGGTCAGTATAAATAACAAACTCTCACAGAAGCAAATAATGTTGCCAAATAGTAAGGGCTCGAAAAAGGGATTACATCTCCTTCTTGTACACAGAATAGTTTAGGGTTGGGCCAGTCGATTTCTCACTGTGGTAAGCGATAAGCTGCCATTCTTGCATCAAGACAGCACCAATTCCAACTCTCAATGCATCATACTCCAGTTTAAAGGGCTTGTTAAAATCTAGTAGTGAAAGGACAGGGGCTGAGGTGAGCTTCTTTTTTATCTCCCTAAAGCTTCGCTCAACTCGATTGCACTACTAGAACCCTTCATTCTTCTTTGTCAACTCAGTCAATGGGATGACTATTGTACTGAAGCCCTTAATAAATCACCTACAAAAAGAAGCTAGGCTATGGAAAATTTAGACTTTAGTGATATTCTTCGGCATTAGCTAATCTAGAACAGCTTGGATCTTCTCCTCATCTACTTGGATTCCTTCCCCGAATATTAAAAACCCTAGGAACATCACCTCTTTCTAGCAAAACATGCATTTCTTTACATTCTCATACAACTTCTTAGCTCATAGAAAACTAAATACTTCGCGAAGATGTTGAACATGATTATTCAAGTCAACACTATACACCAATATGTCATCAAAGCATACGACTACACATCTTCCAAGAAGAGAGTGCATCACATGGTTCATTGACCTCATGAATGTACTCAGCGCATTAGGAAGCCCGAATGGCATAACTAATCATTCGTAAAGCCCATGCCTAATCTTAAAGGAAGTCTTCCATTCGTTGCCTGGCCTCATACGAATTTAGTGGTAACCACTCCACAAATCTATCTTTGAAAATATCTTTGCACCATGAAGCTCATCCAACATGTTATCGAGCCTTGGTATCAAGTATTTGTATATGACAGTAATTTGGTTGATTGCTCGGTTGTCGATGTACATGTGTTATGAACCATTTCTTCAAAACAAGTAGAGCTGGTACAGCATAAGGGCTCATGCTCTCTTTCACATACCTTTGCTCAGTGAGTTCATCCACTTTTCTTTTCAGTTTAGCAACCTGCTCAGGGTTCATTTTGTATGTAAGTTGGTATGGTAGGGCGACACTTGGTTGTAGATCAATGCAGTGCTCTATGTCTTAGACGTGTGGTAGTCTTTTAAGCAGTTATTCTAGAAATAGGTCGGAAAACTCATTTAGCAAGCTTTGGATTTCTTTTGGAACATTCTATAACTCTCTCATCTCCATCAGTCTCCTGACTAATAAGAACATTGGTTCATTAGCTTTCTCAGCAAATCGGAGCTCTCAATGGCCCATCACTAGGGCTTTCTTCTTACAAGCTCGAGTAAGCTGATTATGGGTCTCATTTACTTGGGACAGGGTTAGGGGTTGCAATACTATCCTCCTTCCATCCTTAACAAAGGCATATGTGTTCTTATATCCGTCATATGTAACACGTCAGTCGAACAACCAAGGTTATCCAAGCAACAGATGTGAAGCTCCCATGGGAACGACATCGCACATTACTTTGTCCTTATATACATTTCCAATACTGAATGGCATGGTTACTTGTTCAATCACGTGCAAAGCACCTTTATCATGAAGATAATGTAGCTTGCAAGGTCGAAGATGCTTTGAAGTTGGCAAACCTAACCTTTGCACAAATGATTGCATAACCACATTAATGCAACTTCCTCCATCTATTATGATTGTGCATAATTGGTCTTTGACGGTACAATTGGTATGGAACAAATTTTTCCTCTAATCCTCTTCAGGGTTCAGCAAGGAACTCAAGACTCATCTTAATACTAAGGTTATCACTTCTCCCTAGTCGTCATAGATATAGGTCTCCTCTTCGTCCTCGGCTTCTACCTTTCAAACATCTTTTTCTTCCTCAAGCTTACTCTCGTCAGTGCTATCCACTACATCTCCTCGAAGCATCATGACACATCGATTCGGATACTCAGCAATCATGTGTCCGAAGCCTAAGCATTTAAAGTATTTCACCTTGCTAGATTTCCGTCTAAAGGTTTGTCTTTTCTCATACATTCTTGGAGGCAACCTAGCCTCGGCTTGGCTTGACTGTCCTGCTCAATCATATTAACTTACTTAGCTATTGTCAAGTCAGTCATTCTTTTTCTTGGCTCGGTACAATCTCCTAGGCTGGGCTTGAATAGGTTGGTGTAGTACTGAGGCTCGAGAGAATGTTGGCCTAGGTCAACTCGGAATATTTCTCCTCTACTTTTCGACCATTTTTACTATCTTGATGGCCTCTTCCAAATTATAAAACCTCTGTACTTTCATAATATTGTGAATCTCATACTTGAGTCCAGAAATGAACCTCGATACTTTATGGGCCTTTATCTCTTCCTCGTTGGCTTGAATCATTAACATCTAAAACTCTTTTACATAGTCATCAACAGTTTGGCTTCCTTAATGAAGCTCTTGTAACTTTGCAAACGTATCTTGTAAATAAGTCTTGAGTACAAATCTGCCTCTTAATAGCTTTTTCATTTTATCCCAAGTTCTAACACCTCATCTGTTGTCTCTTGCCTTAGCTGCATTCAAATTCTTCCACCATATGGTGGCATACCCAGTAAACTCCAATGTAGCAAGTTGGACCTTAACCACATCCTCATATCCATAACATTTAAACACTTTCTCAACCTTCTCTTCCTATTCCTAGTATTCATCTGTATCTCCACTTTCATTAAAGGGCAGAATTTGCTCCTTGACATTGTTTAGCCCTTAAGGGACAAGATGTCCTCGTTCTTATGCTCGGTAATAATCAACTTCTTCTTCACTAAACCCTTCAACATCCAGCTCCCCATCATCCTTTGTAATCTCCTTTAACTCCAATCTTCGTTTAGCAACTCCTTTAGGTCGAGGAGGTCGAATTGGGTAATTAGTTCGTTTGACTTGGCTATAGTGTCTCTCAAGGGCATCATCCTAGGGGTTTTTTTGTTGTATGCTTTAGGCTTGTTGCCTATTAGCTTGCATTACAGTGACTAGACTCTCAATAAGGTTTGTGAGTTTGTCATCAACGGAGTGTTATTACCATTATGACCAAACCAAGTTGAGCACCACTGCTATGATCACCAATGATACCTTAAATACTCAATTCTGACATAGTATAATACTTTCCAAATAGATTAACAGATTATTAACAACTATAGAACCTAGAGTTACTTAAACAAAATAGAGACAAATTTGCTCTGTTATCACAATGAAAAACAGAGTAAGAACAGAGTATCAATGAAACTACACTTACGATCACATGATCATACAAGCACACTACAGTAGCTATGGAAGGAACACAGCTACCACTAATAGTAAGGCGAGCCAAAACTTCACTATAACTTTACGCACTCCCTCATAGAATTGTACTCCGATACCAGTAAAGCTGATGCGTCTTTAGGGTTAGATATACAGAGAGGTACCACAACGAAGCGAATTGAAAAGAAACAAGAAAAAGCTAACAAAGTCTGGGCAACTACCGAATGATATGACACACCACCTGTTCCTACTCGGCTAATAGTCCACCAGATATGACACATTGATCGGAATTAAAGGGTTACTTGCCACTACTCCTTACTAAAGGGAATAGATAAGAGTTAAATGATAACGAGAATACTAAAGTTGCTCAAAGTGAATAATTTTGTATTAAAAGTTGAATGATTCTGTATACAAGAAAGTGGGGGTTTATATACCCGTTCAGTAAGGGTTTCTTTACATGTATGAAAAGATAAAAGGGTATTCTACACTAGGTTACATAAGACATACTAAAAGGGGTAAAAGAGACAAAGAATATTTAATACAGAAAAGAAACAATCATTCTAGAATGATGTGTCAGAAGACATATCACTTGGAGACTGGGTATCAAGAATATGATACAACGTAGGCAAAAACAGGAATACGTTAAAGTCAGGGGCCAACCAGATCTAAATCAGGTTGAGAGTCATTTAGCCTCGCAAAAAGGTCAGTTGTCTTGAAGTCAGATGCTAGTGGATCAGGTCGGGAGCTTCGCTCAGCTGGTTTTGGGCTATCTTCTAAATTAGGACTTCGTCGTTGGACAGGAGTATGTTAAACACACATGAGGATCTGGCAAGCAAGTTAGCTAGGGGTCGGATCAAGATAGGAGTTCCTGTCTCGATTATGGCTTGGAGTTAGTATTTTCCATACAAGCCCTTAGAGTCCTCAAGCTTGGCTTCTTATGATTAGCTCATGGGGTTAATTCCTATCAAAGGACCTATTTATGCTATGGTAAGACCTAGTCATAAGCACTTTGACACATCTCTATACTACATCATCTTAGTATCAAAGCATAAAGGTTATAAGTAGGGTAATGGTGTCGTTGAGTAGTAGTGTGTATAGTTCAAGCTGTAGTTATTAGTAAGGAGTGATAGCAATAATGTAGTGTCGTTGCTTATGCCTTGTTTTCATATCTTTAAACAAAGTCGGAAGTTATGGTCTTATAGAAACAGGGAACGCTAAAGTTAGAGTATTGTAAGTGTGTGTATTTGTTCTACTATTGTGGTGGTCACAATGATTGTCATAACTGTTAATTAATGAAGGAAGGATCGCAAATTGTGTTGTAAAGTGAGAATATGACAGACCCCATTGTAAATGCGATGGTTGGTGATAATGAAAGTAATATACTAAGAAGAGGACATCGTGTACAGTAAACTTTGAGGTTAACATATTAGAGGATGGATCGCCTTGTTGAGCACCTCGAAAATATCTTAGTCATAATGTAAGGAGAGGCGAGTGCATGAATTGAAAGAGCTCGTTGAGTTAAAGGTCGAGTTGATGAAGTCGAGAGGAATCCTAAGCTAAGTGTCAAGTTAGCCGACCTATAAATGAAGCTCAACATATAAGGGAAGTTTACCTAGTTTGCCATGTTTGAGTTAGAGGAGTTGATCGAAGGATTAAGAGGAAGATAAAGGTGGCAGAAGACAATGACAATGATGGTGAATAGTTCTTTGAGGCCAATGAAAGACTAAGATGAGCCTCTTGAGGTGAATGGTACGATGCCTAACCTAATAAGGTTAAATACCCTCCTTGACATGCCCATAAAGGTAGAGTGGAGCAACTAGCTCATCGACAAATTATTCTTGATGGTGTTGGAGAAGTCAATAAGGAGTTGGATGGGGAACACTATTATGAAGAAGAATGTGGTACCCTAGCTCTCGGAAGCATTAATAATGTTAACGTCTAGATTTCGACTTCTCTTAAAGTGGAAGTTTTGTTGAGTATTTAGATTAGGAAGAAAGAGTAGAGAAGTCATTTGAATGCTATTGATATGTTAAAGAAGATAAAGTCCAGCTTACCACCTTATAATTTACAAGGTATGTTAGTTTGTTATGAAAGAAGTTACACGCCGCAAAGAAGAGACAAGAGACGAGAAGTTAGGACATGGGAGGAAATGAAGAGGATAATGTGTAGAAGGTTTATTCTTAAATTATTTTTAGGATACTTTTGTTGAGCTATAAGAGCTCTAATAAGAGAACTGATATGTTAATAAGTATGTTTGAGAATTCCAAATGCTTACCATTCAATGTGATGTTGATGAGCTTTAAGCCTAAACTATCACTACATTTATCATTGGCTTAAGGTATGTGCTTAGAGATATTGTTGACACTCTCGAAAGCGCTATTAAGGTTGTTTAGAAAGCTAAGAGATAGAGGAAGAACTAACCTTATCGAGCTCAACTAGTCTGACCTATCCGATTGGCCTGACTTGTTTAAGGAAATATTAGGAAGCTTAGTAGCTCAGTGTTGAGCAAAAGGGAAGGCCCAGCATTGCAAGTAAAAAATGTTGGAGTAGAGCAAGGAGGGAAAGAGAGGAAGTTCGAAAAGCGACATACCTCAAGGAGGAAGACTAATGAGATCAAGTGCTTGAAATGCAAAGAAGTAGGGCACATGGCTACTCAGTGTCCAAACCTATAAACTATGGTGACTAAGGGAGATGTTCTAACCTTTGAAGTATACAATATCGACAAAGAAGTTTGTGAGGATGTAGAAGAACTAGAAGTAGGAGTATAGGTAGAAATTATGAGAGGTAACATTTATTTAAAGGAAGGTGATAGTTAGGATTGGTTGTTCGTTGAGTTGTGAGCTTAGAGCCCAATAAGGAGAACAAACAATGAGAGAATTTGTTCCACACTACATGAAGGTAAGGGATCAATTGTGTGTATTAATAGTTGATAGTGAGATTTATAAAAATGTTGCCTCTACTAACCTAGTTAAGTAATTATAGTTTCTAACCTCCCATAACCTTACCTTTATAAAATTGCACTAGTTGAATGAGAAGGTTTCATTACATGTCTTGCGTCGAGTATTCTACCTATCTCAATTGGGAGTTAAAAAAATGAAATCTTATGTGATTTGTTGCCAATGTGTACTTTGCATGTCTAACTAGGCTAACCTTTTTTATCGAAAAGTGATATATGGCAAATTTAAAAACACCTATACATTCGAGAAAGATGGTTGAAAGATTACTTTCAATTTGATGACTCCTAGCTAGGTCAACAATATTCAATCTAAGTTGAGTCGATGAACTAAGAAAGCATTGGTGATGAGCTAATTTGAAATAAGGGGAGTCATAAGGTTTGATGAGGCGGCCTTTTTGTTAATTCAAAGGTTATTGGAACTAAAGGAATAGGTTAACCTGCCCGAAGAGGTTAGGAAGCTAGTAGAAGAGTTTGTTAACCTATTTTTCAAGGGGTTACTTAGAGGCTTCCCTCCTTTACATGAGATAAGGCACTGTATTTACTTATAAGTTGAAGTTTCCCTGCTAAATTAACTAGCTTATAAGATGAATCCTGAACAAGTTATCGAGCTATAAAAGTAGGAGAACGAGCTCATTGAACGAGACTATCTTGGAGAAAGTATAGGCTTTTATGTTGTCCCCAAACAATTAGTGCTAAAGAAGGATGAAACATGGAGAATGTGGGTAGATAACCAAGCCATCAACAAGATTACCATCAAGTATAGATACCCAATCCATAGACACATGTTAGATAAACTACATGAAGCTAAACTAATCTCAAAGATTGATCTTAAATTTAGATATTATGAAATCCATATGAGACCAGGTGATGAATAGAAGACTACCTGTAAGACTAGGCATGGATTTTATGAATGGTTAATCATGCTTTTTTGGATAATCAAAAGACCCTAGTCTATTTATGAGGTTTATGAATCATCTGTTAAGAAATTAAATTAGAAAGTTTGTTACGGTTTATTTTGACGACATTCTAATATATAGTCTCAATCTAATAAGCTACATAGATAATCTCTGAACTGTTTTCAAGGTACTACAAGTTGAAATGTTGTTTGGGAACTTGAAGAAGTGTTGCTTTTGTTAAGATGAGGAAGTACTCCTAAGCTATGTTTTCATTAAGGGAGGCCTTAGGGTAAATGAAAAGAAAATCTAAGTTACTATAGAATGGCTTACCTCGACCTCTTGTGCCAATGTAAGATGTTTTCATGGCTTAGCATCCTTCTATCGAAGATTTATTCAAAACTTTAGTACTGTTGTAGCACTGCTAATAGAGCTAACCAAGAAGAATATGGAATTTTGATGGGGAGATAAGAAGGACAGTTTTGCTAAACTAAAGAGAAGGTTCACTTCAACTCTAGTATTAGCCCTACTTAATTTTGACATGTTGTTTAAGTTAGAGTGTAATGCTTCTAGCATTAACATAAGAGCTATTCTCATGCACGATTGTTGACCCATTGCTTATTTCAATGAGAATATTAAGGGAGCTACCTTAAACTACTCTACATATGAGAAAGCATTGTGTACACTGATTCGAGCTCTATAAACATGGTGGCATTATCTACTACCTAAAGAGTGTATTGTGTTACTGATAATTAGACAATGAGAAATTTAAGGAACCAACCAAAGTAGCCCAAGTGATAAGTTAATTGGGCTGAGTTTCTGGAAGGTTTTTCATTTGTGATTAAATACAAGAGAGAGAAAACTAAAGTAGTAGATGATGCCCAAAGTAGGTGACATGTGTTGCTCTTTGACTTACTGATGAGACTAATGGGATTTGTTAGCATGAAAAAGCAATATCCTTAAGATCTACATTTTAGTCCATTTTATGCCCAATGTATTGAAGGAAGAATAATGGATGATTACTTCATTGAAGATAGATATTTATTCTAAGCTGGAAAGTTGTATGTGTAGACTTGTTCTATCCTAGAGTTGCTTATGAAGGAAGAACATAGTGGAGGATTATTAGGTCATTTTAGAGAAAGGAGGATATATGAGCTGTTGAAATCTAGGTTCTATTGGCCTAAAATGCTAAGGGATGTCTACTAAATTGTGGAAAGATGTGTGACATGTAAAAAGGTAAAGTGCTAAGCTGTACAAGAAATGGAAATGCTTCTACCTATTCCAACCAAACCTTAGGTTGAATTGAGTATGAATTTTGTTCTCGATCTACCTAGAATAGCTCATGAGAAGTTATGAAAATGGAATTTCACCCTAAATTATAGCTTAACAAATTAGCAGTCGAGCTAACCTACTTTGCTAGACAGCCTGATTTAATGACCAAGGAGACTTTGGGCTTGGCCAATCTGATGGGCTAAAAAGCCTAGCCTATCCTATCAAATACTTTGAATTTGAATAAGGGTACCAATAGTTTAACATCTACCCATCTTAACTACATTACTACTTACTCCTTTCAGCATGTGATTAAATTAAGAAGCCATCATATAGCCCAAACAAATGAGCTACCAATCACTACGATTATCAGACAAATTCCTATAAATATAGAGACATCAATACTATAAGAACTATTGACATACTTTAAGAACAAACTTACTTATTCTCTTACTCTTTCATATTTTGACTTAGGCATCGAAATGGCTATGCTGGACTAGCCCCAGCACTCCTTTAGCCTAACTTTCTTTCAGGAATCAACTCACAACACTACTTTACACCAACAATAAGAAGGATACTATTATGGTTGTAGTTGACAGGTTTAGTAAAATGGCACATTTTATGCCCTACGACAAAATTAACGATGCTTTAGTTATTTTTTTCATTTCTTATGAAGATCATGAAGTTGCATGGAGTACTCTGGAGTATTATTTCTAATAGAGATCCAAAATTCTTGAGCAACTTTGGAAGACCCTATGGCAAAGATTAGGAACCAAGTTACTTTTTAATATGTCATGCTATCTACAAAATGATGGTTAAATAAAGGTCATCAACATAATATTAGGATCATTACTCTAAGCTACTGTTGGAAGGAATCTATCTGAATTGAATACTTACCTACCTATAGTAGAATTTGGCCACAAACTATTTGTTCATATTACTACAAGCAAGACCTTATTTGAAGTTGTCTATAGCTTCAATCACAAGCTACCCATTAATCAAACACTAGTATCTAAGTTTGAGCAAGGCGATCCCGCTGCTAAAGATTAAGCCAAAGCTCTACGATAGATTCACCATAAAGTTATCGAATAGTTGACATGGGCTATTGAGAGATTAGGATAAGGAAGTGAAGGATGGAGAAAGAAGAAGCTATATTTCATCTTGGAGATCTTGTATAGTTACATCTTAGCAAGAAAAGATTTCTAAATAGAAGAAAGAGCATGCTATCACCAAGAGTTGAAAGACCATTCAAAGTGCTTCAAAAGATTAATGACAACGCATATAAGCTCAAGTTACCAGAAGGGTGTAGAGTCTTTAATGTCTTTAATATCTCTTATTGAAGTCCTTATATAACTAAGGAAGAAGCACCAACAAAAGACTTTGCAGATTTGATCTCAAATCCAAAATAACCTCAAGGGAATGATAGGAATTTGCCCCATGGACCTCTCACTCATTCCCAAGCTAAAGGACTTGTCAACAACATACAATGGATACTTTCTCGTCACCTAAGTCTAAAATAGTCCAACTTGATTCAATTGCATACCTAAGCTGCAACAAATTGAGTGTCATATTGATATAGGAACAAGATCAATATGAGCTATCCAATAGTTTACCTAAAGACTTATCCAAGGCATCTAAGCTATTCTAAGATTCCCGACCTTTTTTTGTAGACCTATCCTAAAGACCTAACCCTTCAAGTCTAGAACTACCAAAGTACTAATGTTGAACTCTTTGAAATACCAGTTGTTATCGACTTAAGCCAGAAAAATCAAAAACTATTATACAGTGTATCTTCAAGCCTTTGTCCGAGTGATGCCCCATTCCCTAATTCATACATTCTTATGCAAAACATTCTTTTTGCAAAGTAATTATAGATGTGCCCTTTTCTTCATCACAAAGTTAAATATATTAGTTTACCCATTTTAGTAAATAAAAATGATGTAATGTTGCCTTAGCTATGAGGGTATTATTGCGCTATTTATGGGTATTGTAATAATCTTCTTTCAATTAATGAATTTACTGATTTTTCATAATCTCAAGTGCTTTATGTTTTCCTCCATGAAAGACCCCTAACTTTTATTAGTCCCTTTAGCAAAGATTATAGTGAGTGATTCACTTGACTTAGACTGGTGTATCACATCTAGCTAGTTGTTTGGTTGCATGTATTCATTTGGTCCATCACATCCAATCAATTAGCTCATGGGTTTGCTAACCCTCTATCTTTAGATCCATCTTGACCCATTATATTTTTTTTTCTTGATAGCTTTGAAGGACTCAATCATGCCATCGTAATAGCCATACATACACTTACACATCCCCATGTTGCATCAGAAGTGCCGCTTGTCCTCACATCCATTGAATTGTTTGATTTTAGAGCTTGCTTGAGGACAAGCAAAGTTCTTAAGTTGGGGGTGGTGATAATAGTTAAAAATACGTGATTTTTCCTAATTTAGGAACTGCACTTGTGCATAAGTTTGGATATAATTTGACTAATTGTGTTGTACTAAAATGGTATTTATGCACAAAATAAACCAATTGGGCTAAAATTGTCAAAATTTAAGAAAAATATCAAAACTTTATTCAAATTAGATAACATAAAAGTCAGCTAGCCCAAAATTAATGGATAAATATATAAAATAACAGTCAGATACACGCATATGATGTATTACTAAGATCTGATAAGAACTCTTCAAAACCAAGGTCTTATAGCAAATGTACATTGACGAAAAACACACATATACATATATACAAAGATAGCAAAATATGAGTATACTATTGGGCATTTGCATCTGTCCAAAAATCTACTATATTGCCAGACGATAGGAGGAAGAGAAAGCAGATCTGAGGTGGAATCCTACGCGAACCATAATAATGTCCTCAACCATGAAGAGGATGTAGTATACTTGCGAATGAAGGTGATATTGTTTCAGTAAAAATGAATAAATCAACAGTATTATGGCTTAAGAAAAGCTCGTTCTACGATAACATACATATATATATAATATATACCGGTGTATAAGCTCTATATAATGTACCTGAAATTTTCCAGAAGATTTATGACATCTCAGAAGGCCTTTGCACTTCCCTGAGCTGGATCGAGTTATCAAAGCAGTGGTAAAATCCATAATGAGGGAACCTCTCATACCAAGTATCCTGCTGAATGTGTGTGTCCCAGTGCTCTCCACTGCTGCTTTTCCCATACTTGTGAACCCATCCAGAACCATTGTGCTCTTCACCCCATGTTTTGTTCCATCGTTCACCATTTTTGCCTTGCCCCCATGTCTGACCTTGCTTGACACCATGACCATTAGGATCAAAATTTTCATCCCATTTGTCACCCCATTTCGACCAACCGTCACCCTCACAACGCTCAGCCCATTTGTCAGTATACTTGATGATCCCACCATGTCCGTCATACTTTTCTCCCCATCTGGTAGTACCGAATTCACATATCTTCATAAGAATCTTTCAGAAAATTACATACACCTGGATTGTGCTCCTTTTTTTTCCAATACAGGACTCAACTATCAAGTATAGACTAAAAATAAGAGCAAAAATTTTAGACAATAGCATAGCATCATGCATTACAGTAACCGTATAGTTGTAAAATTGGCAACTAAAGTCACTCAATATATAAGAAATGAAACATCTAATGTGCATGAGCTACCAGATCACCAATGAACGTTAAGATGCAAGAAAATGATGCAAATGGTAACAGTTAGAAGGTGGGACTGCTAGGAACTGGCCATGTCTAAAAGAACTCATTCATGAACCGAAGCATTTGGACAATCAACAAAGCTTAAAAACACCCTTAATTTAATAAATTTTCACCTCCAACTCAAGACATTCTCTGCAAAGAATCCAGGTAATAGATTCAGAATAACCTGACAGCTCATACAGCAATTAATCAGCCTAGTGGCAAGCAAGCAATAACTAAGAAATATGTTTAATCAGGCACTTCAAAACCATCATAATAATAATAATATTGCTAAAAGAAAACTTCTACATCAGGTTCTTACCTCTCATGCCAAACATGAGCATGACCAGCCTCTAGTTCTGTCATTGGGTCAATGCTACACCACTTATGGGCCCATTTCTCAGCTTGGCCAGCTGCATTATAATGTTCCCACCATTGTTCTTGCCACTGCCCACCTTTTCCATTCTTCCCCCACTTGTCAGCAGTTTTCTCAAGGTGTAGCAGCCCGGAATCCTGCTCAAAAAGACCACCTTTATCAATTCAACTCCTGCATATCTGTGCAAGAAACATGACTACGAAATGGAATGTAACAGAGAGGAAAGAAATTGGAAAGGTTAAAAAAAAAAGAAAGAAAAAGACAAACTTGCACCCTTCAAAGCAACTGCCTGTCATTTTATGAGCAGAAAAAGGCAGTAATGTACAGGCAAAACAGTTGTCCATTAGCAACCACAACATATAGCAATCCTCGTAAATGAATTTTCTCTTCAGGTAAGAAACAGTTAAAGGTATCAAAGTGAGTTCAATCACATGCACAATGCTAAAGAATATCAATCAAGAGACAAGAGTTATGTTCGTAAAGGTACTTCCTGTTTCTTAATCACGAACTTATCAGTGCTGATAAGACTTAAAGTAAAACAAATAGGACTAGAAAATTGACATCCTCATTAAGAATCCTAACAAAATAACAAGTAAATTTTGTCTCGAAATAAAAGAAAAAAAGAAAAAAAAAAAAGAGGCCAGTTTTTCCGGCAAGAACAATGGATTTTGAAGGCATCAAATACCTATAGTCAGACTATATATTTCAAAGAATATCTTATTTATCGAAAAGTAAGAATAAACGAGTTCCCTATAAAACTCAACGTGGAATTTTTACTGACCTGCCACATGGACTCTCTCCAATACTCCCGCCAAACATTTCCAGTAGCATCACGCCCTGATTTCTCTGAAGCAAGTTCCTTATAACCAAAATCATCAGAAGCCTCCCAGAACTTTTCCTGCCACTCGGTCACTTGGTTAGCACACACCCCTCTTTTCATGGTCCACCTACATATCACACCATCAGGTCTCCTCTCAATTCCTCTTTCCTTCCACCACCTTGAGCCATCTAGATTTATACCATGTGATGCTAGCTCGTTCATTTCCTCCAGTGCATGAGCTGCTTCTGCCGCATGTGCTGATGATAAGTTATCAAGTTCATTATCCTCTTTAAAAGATGGTACCTCAGAAATGGCACTTGCAGATTCTTCCTTTTCAACCTCTACCAGCGATTGAAGAGGAGGAAGAGTATGGTTTATTTTCCCATTAAGAAATACCCTTTCAAAAGGAAGTGCAACAGAATCTATTGATCGTTCCTTCTCCATAACTGGATTGACCGGAGATGGTGAGGTTTTCCTTGCTGGCTGCAAAACGCTATTGCCAAAATTGCCATCGTCATCTGAAGGGGGTTCCCAGGACCAAAAATCTGGACCAGGTGTGCCATTGCCAGATGAGTTAGATGCAGGCAAGAATACAATCCCACTCTGACTTTCTGCAAGAGTTCAAATATTATTACGTGTATGATGTATAGAGTGCTCACAACAAAAGCATCGACAGTTTTGGAAAATCAAAACAAAGGTGTTTAAAGAGAAGGCACTCTAGCATTTATGTACAAGGACCAAAACATGAAAAAGCTAATGAAATGAAAATTGGCACATTGAACCAAGCTTATTACTTTGAATTCTTTTGTTATTTAATTACATTGCAAATTAATATGCATTCTAAATATAAGTCCTTAGACGGGATGGTTTCACATACACTAATCTAGAGATTTTCATCTCCTTACGTACTTAAATCATTCCCACACCGCATAGTGGCTCTACCAAATCATGATATCGTATTCATTTGCTTAAGTTAAACCAAATATGCACTCAAACAAAGCCCTTATGAGTTACGCCTATCCATGCACACGCACATACAGAAAGAGAAGACCGGATACTAGAATTGAACGAATTACCCTTCATTTGATCATGTGAAATCCATCCACGGTCTTTCTCCACACCCACTTTTCCCATCTCAGAATTCCCACTCTCCTTTACAAGGGCATGTGCTGCTGCAATAGCCGCTGCAGCACGATCAATGACCTGCAAATGCTGAATCCTATCTCTCTCTTCTCTAGGAACTTCCAGAATCTTCTGGAACTCCGCACTCTTCTTCTCCAATTCCGAAATCCCACCATCAAAACCTCCATTATCAATATCGATCTTCTCTACAATCTTTTGGAGCTCAGTCGATTTCCTCTCTCTTTCCACAGCCTTCTTCCACATATCCAAGTAGGAAGAGGAACTATCTCCTCCCCCTCCATCAGAAACCCTAACCCTTACTCTGAATCTCCACCCAATTGCATTTCTATTGTTTCTTATCTGATGTGAAATGAGAGACTGATAACTGAGTGCACCGAAAGATGCCATTTTGGAACTACCCAAGAAGCAAAGAGAGAGATATAAGTGCTCAAATCAGCTTAAATCAAGGAAAGATTTGAATTTTGAAGTTAAACCCAAGCTAAGGTTCAAATTTTGAAGTGGAGGTAAAGTGGCGTTCAATATGGGAATATGAATAACTTGCGAAGTGAAATTTGTGGAATGTTAAATCTTTAGGGATTTTTGGGGAATTGAAATGAGAATTTTGATTTCGTGCATTTGAAGTAAGGAAGTAAAGTACTTGGTGGAGATGCCAAGTTCTGTCGATGGATATTGTGAGAACCACGAAGAGAGAAGCATAAATAACAGAGAAGAAAGCTGAGTCTCTGGGTGAGTGAATCACCGAGTCACGTGGGATTTCCGTTCTGTCTTTGGTCAGGGTTCCAAAGTTAACGGATTTAACGGATAGTTGATTGTAAGCACAAGGCGAGGCGTATCGATTAAGTTCGTGTCATCCACCGGGAATTAGCCATAAGGTTTAAGATTGGATTTTAAGATAACAAAAATATTTAATAAAAAATCTAATTTAATAANCCACCTTTATCAATTCAACTCCTGCATATCTGTGCAAGAAACATGACTACGAAATGGAATGTAACAGAGAGGAAAGAAATTGGAAAGGTTAAAAAAAAAAGAAAGAAAAAGACAAACTTGCACCCTTCAAAGCAACTGCCTGTCATTTTATGAGCAGAAAAAGGCAGTAATGTACAGGCAAAACAGTTGTCCATTAGCAACCACAACATATAGCAATCCTCGTAAATGAATTTTCTCTTCAGGTAAGAAACAGTTAAAGGTATCAAAGTGAGTTCAATCACATGCACAATGCTAAAGAATATCAATCAAGAGACAAGAGTTATGTTCGTAAAGGTACTTCCTGTTTCTTAATCACGAACTTATCAGTGCTGATAAGACTTAAAGTAAAACAAATAGGACTAGAAAATTGACATCCTCATTAAGAATCCTAACAAAATAACAAGTAAATTTTGTCTCGAAATAAAAGAAAAAAAGAAAAAAAAAAAAGAGGCCAGTTTTTCCGGCAAGAACAATGGATTTTGAAGGCATCAAATACCTATAGTCAGACTATATATTTCAAAGAATATCTTATTTATCGAAAAGTAAGAATAAACGAGTTCCCTATAAAACTCAACGTGGAATTTTTACTGACCTGCCACATGGACTCTCTCCAATACTCCCGCCAAACATTTCCAGTAGCATCACGCCCTGATTTCTCTGAAGCAAGTTCCTTATAACCAAAATCATCAGAAGCCTCCCAGAACTTTTCCTGCCACTCGGTCACTTGGTTAGCACACACCCCTCTTTTCATGGTCCACCTACATATCACACCATCAGGTCTCCTCTCAATTCCTCTTTCCTTCCACCACCTTGAGCCATCTAGATTTATACCATGTGATGCTAGCTCGTTCATTTCCTCCAGTGCATGAGCTGCTTCTGCCGCATGTGCTGATGATAAGTTATCAAGTTCATTATCCTCTTTAAAAGATGGTACCTCAGAAATGGCACTTGCAGATTCTTCCTTTTCAACCTCTACCAGCGATTGAAGAGGAGGAAGAGTATGGTTTATTTTCCCATTAAGAAATACCCTTTCAAAAGGAAGTGCAACAGAATCTATTGATCGTTCCTTCTCCATAACTGGATTGACCGGAGATGGTGAGGTTTTCCTTGCTGGCTGCAAAACGCTATTGCCAAAATTGCCATCGTCATCTGAAGGGGGTTCCCAGGACCAAAAATCTGGACCAGGTGTGCCATTGCCAGATGAGTTAGATGCAGGCAAGAATACAATCCCACTCTGACTTTCTGCAAGAGTTCAAATATTATTACGTGTATGATGTATAGAGTGCTCACAACAAAAGCATCGACAGTTTTGGAAAATCAAAACAAAGGTGTTTAAAGAGAAGGCACTCTAGCATTTATGTACAAGGACCAAAACATGAAAAAGCTAATGAAATGAAAATTGGCACATTGAACCAAGCTTATTACTTTGAATTCTTTTGTTATTTAATTACATTGCAAATTAATATGCATTCTAAATATAAGTCCTTAGACGGGATGGTTTCACATACACTAATCTAGAGATTTTCATCTCCTTACGTACTTAAATCATTCCCACACCGCATAGTGGCTCTACCAAATCATGATATCGTATTCATTTGCTTAAGTTAAACCAAATATGCACTCAAACAAAGCCCTTATGAGTTACGCCTATCCATGCACACGCACATACAGAAAGAGAAGACCGGATACTAGAATTGAACGAATTACCCTTCATTTGATCATGTGAAATCCATCCACGGTCTTTCTCCACACCCACTTTTCCCATCTCAGAATTCCCACTCTCCTTTACAAGGGCATGTGCTGCTGCAATAGCCGCTGCAGCACGATCAATGACCTGCAAATGCTGAATCCTATCTCTCTCTTCTCTAGGAACTTCCAGAATCTTCTGGAACTCCGCACTCTTCTTCTCCAATTCCGAAATCCCACCATCAAAACCTCCATTATCAATATCGATCTTCTCTACAATCTTTTGGAGCTCAGTCGATTTCCTCTCTCTTTCCACAGCCTTCTTCCACATATCCAAGTAGGAAGAGGAACTATCTCCTCCCCCTCCATCAGAAACCCTAACCCTTACTCTGAATCTCCACCCAATTGCATTTCTATTGTTTCTTATCTGATGTGAAATGAGAGACTGATAACTGAGTGCACCGAAAGATGCCATTTTGGAACTACCCAAGAAGCAAAGAGAGAGATATAAGTGCTCAAATCAGCTTAAATCAAGGAAAGATTTGAATTTTGAAGTTAAACCCAAGCTAAGGTTCAAATTTTGAAGTGGAGGTAAAGTGGCGTTCAATATGGGAATATGAATAACTTGCGAAGTGAAATTTGTGGAATGTTAAATCTTTAGGGATTTTTGGGGAATTGAAATGAGAATTTTGATTTCGTGCATTTGAAGTAAGGAAGTAAAGTACTTGGTGGAGATGCCAAGTTCTGTCGATGGATATTGTGAGAACCACGAAGAGAGAAGCATAAATAACAGAGAAGAAAGCTGAGTCTCTGGGTGAGTGAATCACCGAGTCACGTGGGATTTCCGTTCTGTCTTTGGTCAGGGTTCCAAAGTTAACGGATTTAACGGATAGTTGATTGTAAGCACAAGGCGAGGCGTATCGATTAAGTTCGTGTCATCCACCGGGAATTAGCCATAAGGTTTAAGATTGGATTTTAAGATAACAAAAATATTTAATAAAAAATCTAATTTAATAAAAATATATATATATTAATAAAAATATTTATTTTTAATTTATATAACATGTATAGTTTATATAACTTTTATATTATATAACATATTTAATTTTTAATTTTTATTATTGTATAAATCAATAAATATAATTTTAGTCTTACTTAACTTTTTCTCTTCTATTCTCTCCTTAATTCTATATAAACCCTACAAAAACCCAATCTTATAGAATCCTTTGAATTCAATAAAAACTCGCCCTTATAGGGTTAAAAACCTTATAAAGTCGAGTTTTATGAATAAAAAGTAAAATTGTATAAGGTTTTGGAAACGTTAAACTCTATAAGAGTAAAAGGGGGGTTCGACAAAACCTGTTTTGAACCTGCTCCAATTGCATCCCCAATCTTCTGCGTAATAGTATTGGAACTCATGTTATTGTGATTATTTTGTTTTTATATTTAAACAAGTTCTTGTCCACTTGTCCACACAAATCTAATTATTATACAAGTCATTTGTTAATTATTTATAAAAACCTAAACTTAAACCTATAATCTATTGTGTCTCATGTTCGAATTGAATTTATTTATATTAGGACTGATAGTTCGTATTATTATATAATTTCTCATTTGTCTTGGATTTAATATTAGTTATCGATTAAAAAGTTATAATTAAATCTATAAAATGTCATGTTTGGAAAAGGTAAAGTCGTAACAGTCTCTCTATATGATTCATCCTAGAATAAAAATTGACCTTATAACTACAATTATAGACTTAGTTTACACTAAGCATATTCATTTCTATTACTTTAAAGCATTCAATTTGGTACTTACTTGATATAAATATACTAGATAGTCCTTTTGAAATAACTGATAAAGAAAACTTATAAGTCTAACCTCTTAAAAAAGCATTGTTAAAACTCATATGTATACGTTATTTGGTATACTAACTAAAAGATGGAAAACTAGCGAGCTCCCTTAGAAGACTCATGTAGTTTTCTTAGCAATTAGAAAAAGTCAATAATAATAACAAAATTCAACCAAATTCTTCTTGATCCTCACTCTTCAACCCTTTTACTAAACTTTAGGTTTTAGGTGCAATACTTATAGTTCCATTCTGTTTCTACAAAACAAACAATAGGGGAATGAACAACAACTTGCTCAATAAACAAGCGGGAGAAAGAAGTATGAATTCAGCAAATCATAAGTAGAGTTTCCAACCAGATTAGTTAGATTCAATGCATGTATAAGCAAATGTTATATCAAGACATTATCCTATTTGCTGTGAGATTAGAGAAATTGCAACTACTCTAATTCGGGTTAAAAACTTTACCGTCATGCACTCATAGATTAGAACCAAATCAATGCTTGTGCAATGGAGAATGCCTTCTGCTTAAGATGATTGTCGAACCATGATCTCCTCTGTTTTCACTTATTTCAAATAAGGTAGGGAAATGACCATTTTAGCTATTATCATCAAAACGGTCTGTGTTTAGTCTAAAAATCCTAATCGTTACCTTTAGTGGGTTGTAATGTATGTCAAGTTAAACGTTAAGTTAAGTTTAAGTTATTTCATTTTAAGGGTAATCAACATAATTCAAACAATTCAAGTATAATAATATTCATAAAACAACCATAACATCAAGCTCAGTTCTCATGATAGCAAATTGAATCTCCAACACAAGTGCCGTACACATACAGACAGGTAATTACAATTATAAGTAAATACATACCAAAGTCTCTACATATTTTAAAATAATACCCTAAAACGCTATAAAATATTGATCCTACTTACTTGCATTATTGCTTACTCTAGTATATCTATAATGTCAATGGTCTACTTACTTAGAAATCCTATAAATATATACTATAGAGAGCTAAAATTGTTATATTAATATATTAGGCTAAACCTACTATTTATTTGGCTTGACTCTTTGGGTTTAGTGACAAGGCCTAGAGACTTCGATTCATATTTAGGATGATTTAGGAAGATTTGCCTTGGTGAACTCGGAATAGGGACCGTTGGACTAGTTTGTCCGCCTCTAACCTTTCCTAAGTAGGCTCATGCACCATGAGGAAGGTTATTGACCTTAGGCTCTTATAAACTCATTCTAGATAATTATGCAATGAGTAAAACTCCATCTCATCTGTCAATCCCCAATATGATCTAATAGATGTCATCAAGCCTAAGAGTCTATAAATACTTAATCATTTCTCCTTATTTGACATAACTCTAGAGATTACAGAAACATTATTCTACTGTGAAATCTTTGCTCTCTGAGATCAAATAGCATTCAGGCAAATGAATAATCTCAGTTGCTAAAAAACTATAAGGTTAACATCTTGGGTTTCTTAGGCTCCCTTATTTGTCAATTGTGCATTTGAGATTCTAAGATTGCTTATTTCTTTTCCTTACCATTCTCTCTCCAATCATCACATTAAGTGCCATCTCCACATCATTACTCCAAAGCCATGTTTAATGCGATGCTCACATGACTCACACAAGACCACTCTAACCAAAACCCCTCATCTATATTTTGGCGACTCTACTAAGGAAGGAGTGTGATATCAAAGTGATGTCACCTTTTAGGAAGAGAATGGTTGTAACAAGTGAAGCTATCTCTCAAGAGCAAAGTATTAATGTTTAACAAGTTGAGTAAGACTTACCTCCACCACCTCAAGGTACTATGGAGGTGATGTAAGCCATGTAAGAGGCAACAAAAGCCTTAAATCATTTCATGGCTATGATTACTTCACTCATGATATGGTTGGCTACCTCTACTGTTACGCAACTTAGAGTAGCTCTACCAAACTCTACTATTGCTGTGCAAATAGGCATTGTCCCCTCTACTCTACCAACTTACCCTCCCATTACTAAATAAGATATACCCCAAGGAGGGTATGAGTATATCATGACCTAACAGTATCGTTGTGGCGACAAATCATTGTGGCGACAAATCATTGTGTATCGCATAAAGATTTACAATCAACTCCTTTGTTAATTATAAGCCTTTCATACAATACATAAGGTTCCTTTTACTATACATTATCACTAGGCCCATAAATAAGTAATATAGAATAATTTAACTAAAATTTACTTCTTTGATATAGATTACCTAAGTAAACGTATGGATTTGTTGAATTCTACATCAAAAGAATATTATAAACGAATATAGTTCATATGGGAATCTGCATTAGAAATTTTTATCTATAATATGAGAAAAAATAAAAATAAATGGTTATCTACAAAAGACTATTACAAAAATCTCCCTTTCCGCTCCCTGATTGCTTCATCTGGTCTCCAAACGAGACTTACCTCGACCATTTCTTAGCTCGGATGAACAAAGAGGTTCCCTTGTAATAAAAGAAATCTATTAGGGTGTAAGCTTTACCTTAGTGAGATAAATCCTCTCATCAAAACCACATGACAAAATTTTATTTAATGCACAACATATGAATGGATGAACAATCAATATGTCAAACAATGCATGTAGTGGCCTAGGAACTATACACAACTTAGAATTACGCCTTTTATAGTCGAGGTTAGAGATAATTAACTGATACAAACCAAAAATCCGAGTCCTAGCACTTGGGTTTTACATCAATTGCACTATTATGCTTAAGTTAAAACAAATATATATATATATATAACGTATCTACTATACTTTCATTTGGAGTAACAAAACATATTTTCAAAATCTCAAGTCGAGCGATATGGTAGCCTTTGCAATCCACAAACACATACCCTAAGCAAAAGCCACAAGATACAACCCCTCATCAACGGTTGGTATCTCTCAATGCTTAGTAAACCCATCAACTTAAGATAGAGACTCAATTAAAATGATAGCATAGCTAGTACTTAATCCTATAGGAAGCCCTCTTCCTATGAGGCCCTTCCCATCTTCCGTGTGAAGTGGCAGTTAATGTCATCCAAATACAATTTTGGGGAATGCATGATTCATTGAATTTCTTAATTGTATAAGTGATTAATCCAGTTTTCATGGTAATCAGGCAATTTTATTTCATATAATTGCACATATAAGTTATCACAACCAATTCTCATTATTATATGATTAACAAGCCATAGCATTTAATCATAAATTCATACACATGCATTTCCCATATTCTACAAGCATCTAATTTTCATATATATATATATATGTATATATTAGGTGTATTTAATCTATAAGTAAAGTCAAGTAAGGAGTCATTAGGAATTCACTCACTCAGCTATGCAGATTAATCAAAATAATCCGAGGGTAGGTCTTCTCTAAAAGCTAGGTCCCTAAGACATTACAAATATAATATTATAAGGTTTTGAAATAAAACTTAGAAAACTAAGCTAAAACCCTTTAAGTTATACTTATAACTTGGTTTCATATTTTTCCCAGTTTTACTTAAAATTCAATTGTATAACTTTTTTGTTTTAAATTCGATTTTTATGATCTTATAGTCAATCTTCATCGTTTTTTAGTGTACTTTAACATGGTGAGGTTAGATTTTCGAGATGAGGCATACAAAACTACCTATAGCTCAGAACAGTAGTGATCCTCATGATTTAAAGTGCTTTTAGGCTTTATTTAGTTAATAGGCTTTTGATATCTTAGGAAATCCTTTGGGCTTGGGCTTTAGAATTCCATTATAGGCTTAAAATACTCCTTAAGGTCAAATTTCTAACTTTGATTTACACTCCTAAGGCTAACAACCACTTTTTGGGCTCTTAAGTAGGCTTAAGTTACCAAATGAGCTTGTTTTTTATCCAAATCAAGGATAATCACTTTGTTGGGCTTAGGGTATGTCTTATGGGCTTTTTAAGAGTCTTAAAACAACTTTATTGTTGGGGTAAGTTGTTGGTCGAAAATTTAATGAGGGTTTAACTTAGAGTTTGATGCCCGTTTTAGAAGTTTTAAGCTTACTTTTAAGTTTTCAGCCAATATACTTATCATACTTGCCTTGGTTGGTCTTTTCACTTTATTTACTTACTTTTATTATATTTTTAAGTGTCTTTCAACATAGCTCCAGATTTGGTCGTGATGAAAATAAGGGGTTCTTGCTTGGTTTTTCAACTTGTTTCCTCTTTTTCTCAAGTTTAAGAGTTAAATCATAAACCTAGGTTACTTATATTCGAATCTTAACTTGACTTCTTTTCCATGAGATGATTATTTTGCTCATACTTTACATGAAAATAATAGATCTCATACTTATTACAACTTCCATATCCTAGTTCATGTCTTATAAAGTTGGTTTCTTCATAAAAGATTCATGTAATGGATTTTCCTTTACTTAAGTCTAGATTTAAGCATGTTTAACTTAATAGAAGTGAAAATAACATCCATAGGACCTACAAATACTTCACATGCAGCATGTTATCCTCTCATCCAAGTGCTCATTTCATGATTTCCTCAACTTAAAATCTTTTATTCTAAGTATTAAACAAGTATTTCTATATAACACCAACTTTATATGCTCATAAGTCAACTTTCATGTAAAGGTTTTATGAGTTTGCTTCTTAGGATGGTCTTAGTTATTTCATTAACTTATGATTATACTAATATTCTCAAGAAAACATGGTCTCCTAACACGGAATGCTAGGCTACTAACACAAAGAAACACTTACTCGTCTACAAAGCAAAAGTATGGTGGTGGTGCACTAAGTTTCTACTTAAGCTTCTTGTCTTACTTTCTCTTTCTTGCCACCTTTTCAGAGTCTTGAGTTTTGGTCCTTTGAAGTGGGGTTTAGGGAGTACTCTAAGGATCCTAAAAAGAGCTTCGAAAGTTGACAAATGGAAGACTCAAAGTGGAGTTGAATGCCATGAGTTTGGGAGCCTTGTTAATGGCGACAATGTTGAGATTTGTAGGGTTTTGTTGTTTCCTCTTTTGAGTTGATTTTAAAGTGAGAGAAATGAAAGTGAAAATGAAATTGAAAGTGAGAGCAATGAGAGAAAGAGTGGCCGGTTACATGGGGGTGAGATAGTGTGTTTAAAAAGCTTGATTTTGTTGTCTTGTAGCATGCATAAAAGTCAATATTTGACAACACTATATAATGTAAGAATTAAGGAGTGAATAGTAGAGTATAAGAAAAAGTGATTGATGGATGAAAGACAAGGCATGGCCCCTACCCCTCTTAGCCATGTAAGAATCGGCCATTAGGCCTCCTCCCTTTTGAGCATGGAATTGTTTTATCTACTTTATTAAAGTTGAGCATATGAAATTTTGTGATATCTTGTTCATATGTAGTATAAGTTAAGGGGTGATAAGGAAAGTGTCTTATCACTAGTTTTTGATAAGTTATCAATTGATAAATGATTCTAACTCTCAATTGATAAGTCATTTAAAGTGATTAGTTGGTTTACTTATTTACATGTAAGGCTTAGGCATGAAGATAAGGAAATTGTCTTATAGGAAATTCTTTTAGAATTTACTTCTTAACTTGTTTTGTAGATTATTATTTAATTCTTATAAAATCATGAAATTTCCTAGAGATGGATAAAATTATTCAAATAAAATTATCAATTAGTCGTTTAAGGTTAAAAGTCCTTAATTGTTTTGGGGTTTAGGGTCTTAAGTAACTTTAGAGTTCGCAATTTTTTTTGTTCGGGTTTTATTGATAATATACTTTTGAATTGGTAAGTTAAATTCATTTTTTAAAAATGTAAACTCATATTCTTAGTTTAGTTGATTCTTGAGAATGTTTAGGAAGTACCCTTCATTGAATTGTAAGCTCACTAAAAGTAGGGTTTATAGAGTGAACCCCCCTACTATAGGTTGTAGCTTAGACAAAATCTAGTATTTAAAATAAAGAATGAGAGGGTCTAAATTAATGGCTCTTCATTTGTAGACATACTTGCTCCTCCATTCAATCCTATTATCCTAATAATGGGTAGACTTACTTCTTACCCCAATGCTACTCCTACTTTACTACCTGCATGTATAGCCTTTACTCTAAAGACTTCCTTTATAACAAGTGAAAACTTGGATGTTTACATGAAGGAAATACAAGCTAAGTCATCTATAAGAGTACTAAAGCTAAAGCTCCCATATCATCAATGCTATAACAACTCAACTCTTAAGTTTCAAGCCCAAGTAATGTCTCAGTACATCGACTTCTATGCTTTAGGAGCAAGCAACACCTTGGCACATTGGCTTTCATGCCTTAAGCCCAGGTAATGCCTTGACATCTCGTCTTCTACGCCTTAAGCTCAAGCAACACCTTGGCATCTCGACTTGCAATGCCTCAAGCCTAAGTAATGCCCTAGCATCTCAGCTTCTACCCCTTAAGCCTAGGTAATACCTTGGTATATTAGCTTCCATGCCTCAAGACTAGGTAATACCTTGAAATCCACATCTTACATCGTTGCTGCTTTAAAGCATAGGATATTTTAAATTGAGTAACTTTTTTAGTTAAGCAACACTTAACCAAACAACATTGCTAATTGGTAAGAGCATGGACTTGTAGAAGTACAGTGAAAAGACAAGCTTGTATAATGTAAACTGGTAAGAGCATTGCCTCCTAAGCACATTACAAGTTGTTGTAGCTAAATAAAACAATTATAAGTAGCCGAGTAGTGGGAAATACCCCCTTGACTAATGAAAGAGAATTATCGATCTCAAATGATGAATGCTATTATTGCTACTTTAGCATGATTGAATGCCTTCTAGAAAGGGATCACTTAAATAGTATCGTTGTAAGTGAGAGCTTTTGCTTTGATGTATGAGATGACTCTAAAAGTTCCTTAGATCATAATAATCTAAGTAACCTTACGTTTATGACAACCCACCAGGTGGCTCCTTAAATCATAGAGTCTAAGTAGCCTTAAATGCTAAGAGTCTAAGTAGCCTTAAATTCTATGAGCTTAAATGACTTACAAGAATGCCAATTATAATGGATTCCATTATTGCTGCTAAGTGAGGGCATCGCCTCTTAAGTGCATGATGATTTGCATATGTTCAATGACTTTTGCTAACAAGAGTACTTTAAGTGGCATCATGAAATGAGATGGCCTAATAAGTTCATCAAAGCATAAGGTTCCCTCTGATAAAGGAACAATCACTCGAGTTGCTACCTAGTCTCAACAAGACATGTTAGCAATTGGAGGAGAAGGGATATCAATATGTATAATACATTACTCACCTCCATATGCACTTAAGCGGGTAGTACACCGGCATATGTACTAATCTCATCCCCCGTCCCTGACTGGGGATTACTTATACTCTACCAACTTTAGATCATCATCATTAGCCTTAAGAGGCATTCAAGCCACCTTCCATATCAAATAGAGAAAGCAAGCTCCTTGGAATGTACCATAAAGGAACTTTTTTTGCACCTACCATACTTTCATCTCTCTCATTGTAGGAACTGCAATTGAGCGGAGGTAGTAATGGCATGAACGATCTTAGCCTTCTTTAAGAGAGTCATATGCTTAGGCTTTATAGTAATATACTCCACTTAATAGCTCTATCTCGATGGAAGCAATTTCTTGAGAAAAGAAAATTAAGTACGTTAGCATTCTTGGAATGTAATAAGTCTTCTTTAATAGTAAAATAAGTTTTTACTTAAAGCTCTCCACAAACGAAGTTCCCAATATGCTAGGCCTGCTGGGGCTTGTCGCTTATGAGGCTTATTATACACAACTGATGTTGCTCTCGGGGCTTACTATGCTTCAGGCTTGCTTGCTTAAGGCCTACAATGCTTGAGGCTTACTAAGTCTTCTTTAAAGTTGCTCCTTGAGTCCCCTAAAGTCTTAGTACAAGAGAAGATTGCTGCATGCAAACCTTGCCCTACTCAAGGCCTATTGGGGCCTTATATATTCCAAGCTTGCTAAACAAGATGCTCACTATGCTTGAGTCTTGCTAGAGCCTATTACACTTGAGACTTTTTCACTCAAGGTTTCTTTATATAAAGTTTGGTATGCTTAAGGCTTGCTCGCTCAAGGCTTATTACACTTGAAGCTTGTTAAGACTTGCTATGCTTGAAGCTTCCTCGTTAGAAGTCAATTCCCTACCAAGGAACTGCTCAACCTACTTTACCTCTTAAAGTGGATATTGTCATTCATTAGGGGCATTATTAATTATGATACTGTACCTGCAAGAATAAGGAAAGAAGTTAGCAAGATAAGACATATATGGTATACCGAGAGGAAAAAGAAAAAGAAAGAAAGAAGAATGATTGAAGTGGAAATCTAGATAGTAGGAGAAGGCTCACCATACTTGTAATGGTGTTAAATATTGAATATCCTTTCATGAAATTGCAGGAAACTTTGGATACTTATGTAAACCCTAGGAAATCAGTAGTTGAACCCTAACTCAAGTCCGAGTGTCCTAAACTGTACAATAAGTTGATAAGGTCAGTAATAATAAAAGATTACAAAGTGTAATAAATTAAATATAACACCGATAACAAAACCCTAGGAATTGATCGAAACCCTAAATCATATACTAAAACCTTAAAACTGACTTACACACCATTAATCAAAACTGATCTTGAATTTGTTCGAAACCCTAAAATTATAAAATAAACCTATAAAGTAGTTAAATATTACTCGATAGTGATATAATCATAGTCGGTTACAATTTTCGACTAAATCACCTATTCGTGTGAAATTTTAACGAAATCGCTATAATAACTTATAAAAATTATAATTGTAACAGGTACCAATTAAATTGATAAAATTTCACAAAAATTTAAAAATTAATTTACGATGAGTATTGTTATAATTTATATGTTTCAAAAAATTACATATATTTATTATTAATTTTTATTTTCCTTCTCTTTCTTTTTCTCTTTTTCTCTTTTCCTCCTTTTCTTCTTTTCCTTGCTTGCCACATCTTGCAAAATGGAAACAAAAAAATCAAAATAGCAGCCTACGTGAGGAATTGAATAGCCATGTGTTGAGTGTAAAAGAAAAGGAAAAAATTTGAAGATAATTACCTTGTCTCATCCACATAAATGCAAAAATTAGGATAAGATTATTATTATTTTTTTCCTTTCTTAAACTTGCTAATCATCGAATATAAAAGAAAAAAAAAATGGAAACAAAACCAAAATCCTGGAAGCAACAACGTGAGAAAAAGAAGGAAGAAAAAGAAGAAGAAAAGAAGAAGAAAAACTAAAAATAATAGGTAAGTAGAAGTATTTTAGTAGTATAGATGTATATTATATAGTATATACATGTATAAATGTATTATTTGTGTGGTATTTTTTTTATATAACACTACTATTACATGTATATATGTGCATAAATGCATAAATTGAATCATATATGCATGTATTAGGCTATGTATGTATACATGTATGTACATAGGTATATTATACAAAAGAGTGTATATTATGTATTTTTTTTAAGAATACATATAATTAGTATTCGGTATTTCATTAAATGACTATAGTATATATATATATATATTTGTACCGTAAACTATATATATATATGTAATCGTATAATACTATATAGTAGTATACTTCCATCAATGGTAATATATGTATATAGAACATATATATATATATATATATATGTATAATATAGAGTATATATTGCGGTATACCACATATATCATAAAATATATGTATAATATATAGTATACATATTTTATAACAAATACTATGTAAATATATATATCGAATATATAATACATGAATAGGTATTTGTATATTATTTATTTATATCTATATATTCAGAATTATATGACTATATTTATATGTATAAATACAAATACATGAATATATATATATATATATGTACATAAGAATATGTTTGTTTTCATAAAATAAGTATATACATACATATAGCATATAACATATAATATATATATGTAGAATACCGAAAATACATATGTGATATAATAATATCTATAAACTAAAATAAATTTATAATTATATGTAGGTACATATATATATATATATATTACTGTAATTAAGGATTTTTTAATAAAGATAAAATTATAAAATATATTATAAGTATATATATATGTATAAATCATGAAATATATAAATAATAAGAAAATAAGAAATAATAAAAATAATAATGAAAATAATAATAATAATCATAATCATAATAAAGCTAAAATCTCAAAAATAGGAAAAATATGCTCAAAATCATAGAAATATCAAATATATGGTTTGAATAATTATTAAATCATAAATATATTAAAAAAAAAGCAAAAATTAATATTTTATAATTTTTAAACTTAAATATTAAATTTTGTGATATTTTTATATCACAATTTAAACTACGAGTCACAACGTTCAAAATGGATCTCGTTACGAGAAAATATGCTAAAAAATGATCAAAATGGATTATAAGTTCATAATAATCCAAGCTAAAATGAAAAAGTTACACGCGATTCGATAAAAAGCTCGAATCGACAATTTCACGCAACTAGGTGAAATAGACCTTACAAATTATGATAGTAGTTAGCTTTAAACTCCCAAACTTATAAATTTCCATTATTCTAAGGTGATTTCAACATAGACCCTAAGTTGCCACCAGATTACTACGATCCTTGAGTTAGCCATGATTGGGTGATTTTTTCTTAATGATTTCATACTTATTTGTATTTGTAGTTAGTGAATATAAGTTATGATTTATAAATAAATGTGTATGGGGTTAAGTTATGCTTGTGCGTGATAATTGTTGTTGATAGTGAATTTACTTTAAATTTCAATAATATAATGATTATTGCATAGTAGATTCACTAGAATTGATTGTTTGTGACTTGGAATAATCACTAAATAAATAAGACTTAATTTTATTCAACTAGAAAAAGTTAACTTGGATCATGCATAAATCATGTATTGCATAACTAATTCTAGCAGTCACATTACACGGAGGTAGCGAGAGGCTATACGTAGGTTGATTATTGATTGTGATAGATTTCTTATGGTGCATACGTGCGATATGACCTTACCCTAGCCCACGAGATGACTAGGTGTTGGAGGTGCCAACTGCTTGGCTAAGGGTCGAGTCCAAATGCCTTCGTTTAGGGGTGAGTGAGGGCTGCGTAAACCTACTCACAATTATATATAGAACTTGTTTTGATAAAACCAATAATAGATGTACCATTACCTTTTGAATACGAAACGCGGAGTTTTGTTATGAAATAAGTTTTAATATGATACCCAGATCTGATTGTATCGATGAATCTCTAACCCTGACTTTGGAGGGCATTAAATCCGAGTTGCATACAGTACCTAGTCACCTGCATGTATTTGTTTGGCACACTATTTGTCATGCATTCATTTGATTGAACTTAATTGTTATATAAATTGATTACTGTATGATTGAGGGAAATTATTTCATTAAGCTGGTAGGTTTATACCTTTGTAGTCTTCTTTTGCAAGTTGACCTTTTTGTGGAGTCGAGCTATCGCATGCCCGAGGTTAGTTTCCTACATGGGGTCAGTATGGGAGCCGGATGAGGACGGAGAGTACTCTGATAAATTATAAATCTGAATATGTAATTTTTATATTAGTTTAACTTAAGATATGTTTCAGACTCTGTATTTGTAAACTTTTATACAAATAGACTATGTGTTATGTTTTTATAATATTATTGTTTATCATGAAATAATATTGCTTAAACTTGCGTACTCTTAGTAATTAGTAGTAGCTGTAACCTTGTGTATCGTATAAAAAGATGGTCAATTGTAAGGGAATTCAATCTACAATCCTTTATACGGTATACGGCGACTGCTATGACTAGCCCCCTCGGGTCGTGACAACTCAACTGCAAAATAATGGCCTACTATACTTCCATAGGGAAATGTCATGGTTTACACCTCAATTTTGCCACTTTTTGTAATTATACATCTAAAGTTTCAACTTATCTAATTATACTTTCAATTGAAGATTTAGCAGTTATGGTTTACACTTCAATTAACTTCAATTCATTCTATTAGTCAAGTTAGCATAATTTGGTAAAAGAATGGCTATCCATGACTTTAGGAAGTTCATGCAATCCTTGTAGGATTGTAGATAGCCATAAACGGCTACTAGTAGATTGCATGACTTATATTTTTAAAGTGAGCTGTGACTTACATTTTTCATAAGTGGTGGCTGGTGACCACTAATAGGAGGTCAATCAAGTCCCCTAAGATTGTGAACAGCTATCCTATTGGTTAATTATATCGAATGGACTAACGATATGAATCGAAGTTAATCGAGTTATAAATCATGACAATTAAATCTTCAATTAGATATATAATTAGATAAGTTGAAACTTCAGATATATAATTACAAAAAGTGGCAAAGTTGAGGTATAAACCATGATATTGGCCTTACTTCCATTCCATTCGTATGTAGGGACCACAATCAAGTAGAAGTGGTAATAGCATGAGGACTCTAATATTCTTCAGAAGAGCTATGTACTCTAGCTTCTTTATGAAGTATGCTACCCAGTCATCCTATTTGGAGGGTGGATCCTTAAGGAATGTGAATCAGGTGTTAAAAAGAGGCAGCTCTCTCATCTCGTTTTTGAAATGCTTCCTTGATGGTATCTTTAGAATTAGTACAAAGCTCATGCTTGATAAACTGAAAATCAACATTAGTGTGAGGTGTTGCAATGGTTTTTTGGCTTTTGGTCTTCTCCTAAAATGTCTTTAAAGGTGGTCTTGTTTAGCCACTTATTCTAAGGACTTAGGACTGGTGGTGGGCATGATTATTCTTTGACCATAATATCACTATATCTCTATATGTAGAAATTAAAATCAACAAATTGCAAAAGTCATATTGCCATTACCAGTATGAGTCAAATGAGACAAGATATATATGGTGATATTTAATTTAAGGAGGAAAAAGGAGTTTCTCACTAGAAGTTATACAATGTTAATTTAAGAAAGTTATCATTACCCATGCAATCCTAAGGGTGTATTGTTGTCCTCGTTTCAATTGTGAAGAATGAAATGGGAAAAAGCAGAGAATTGATTCATCCAAGTCTATGTGAGAAGACAAACTCAATATGTAATGTAGGAATGCATGAGTGTAGTCATTAGAATTCACCAACCTCATTCTTTTATTATAAAACCTTCAAATACTTGCATAATTGTTATCTTCCGATGAAATAGATTTCGTGACTTGGTGAAATATGATAGGAAAGTAAACTCAAGTTAGTGACGACAATAAATATGAAAAGAAGACGAACAAGTGCTTGTAATCAAAGTAAGATGCGGCTAGTGTAATTTTATTACTACGTTTTTTCTACAATTCAGTAGCAAGATGTAGTCGTGATCAATGCAAATCGAAGTTTGCTATTGACTTTTCATCAATGCAGTCGAGTTTTGTTGATTGTTTCTGTTGTGAAATTACTCTTGGTGTTTGGAGTAATAAGTTGGGAAGGACTAGAAATATATTATGTTATAAACAACATGAAGTACCAATGGAATGGGATACTTTTTTTTTTTTTTTTTTGGCTTAGCAAACCTGTTCAAGACCACATCTTGCAAATAAGGATGTAATATGAATATTCACTATTTTCATCTGCAAGAGACAAATATGGACGATGAGAAATATTAAAGACATAAACAGTGGAAAAGAAAGAAAAAGGATTTTATAATCAATACCAGTGTAGATGTGTGAGTAAATTTGTGTGGCTCTTCAAAGGGCTTTATAACTAATGCTCACAACGTTAACTTAATAATTTGTGAATAAAAAAAAAAAACAATCAAATGCACACACCAAGGAGGAATCATGATAGTAACCGAGTTCAATGGGATAAAAAGGTGCTTGCGATCACACGATAAGCCTAATCTCAGAATCCAAACAAGGTTGCTGGCTTTCTTTTCTTATTGAGGAATTGTTATTACTCGCCATAGCTGATAACATTCACAAAGCCTACAAGAGATCGATACGAAATATGAGAAGTATTGACAAAGGAGAACAAAAGAAAGAAATAAAGAAATAAGGCAATGTCTTTCTTGTCTCTATTGTTACTGGTGTCACTCACTTTTGTTTCATAGAGTTGATTTGGGAAATTGACCCATGATTGAGCTTGGAATCAGTTATTATTGGTGAGCTGTCAAAGGCCAAGGTTGATGATCGAGTAGTGCATAAGGAACACCTATGTCAGATCAGACCTGAGAAAGAAGGAATAAAAGAAAAAAAATGAAGCAAAATAAGTTCGTTGATGAATTGAAAGGGACCAGACACATCTCCCTTTTTTTTTTTTTTTTTTTTTCTAGTATGTAACAATCCGGTACTCCTATAAATGACTAGTGAGACACCTCATCATAAAAAAGAAAAAAAGAAATAGTTCATAAGTAACAATTCCAATAATTCGTTAATAATGAAAAAAAAAAAAAGGTGAGGAGATAGGCAATATTATTTGTTACGGAGTCTGACTTGCAAGTACACCACGGAAGTCAAAATTCACTTTCCTTCTTGTTCTCTTTTATTGTTGCTTATGGGGAGTTAATGTCGGCAATCCAAAGATGAAAGCTAAGGCATAGTCATTGCCATTCACCATGAAGTCAATTGAGAGATATCTATATAGATATGGAGCGATGGACTATTATAAAGGATGGGGGTATATATGGATCTTGAAAGATTCATGTGATTAGAAATGGACAAGAAATATTAGTCACTATTTTAAGAAATTAGAATTTCAATGCTTCTACGTAGAGAACATGGTATCATATCTCTTATGATATGGTATGTTACATGTTGAAGAAGTAAGAAGTCAAATTTGAAAAAAACGAGAGAAGTGGATTCAGTTTGTGAAAGAAATCTTCGGATGTTTTTAGGCTATATTTGGTCAAATTTGTTTGAGATTCTACTTCAAGATTGGTAAAGATTTGATAAAGATTTAGAGTGGATTTCCTTAGATATGTTGCGCGAGGATGAATATCCTAGGAAAATACAAAAGTTCCACTCAAGTTTTCTTCTTGTTGGAAAAAAAAAATTAATAATAGTAATATGCCTCACATGTTTATGGACTTGAAGCTGTAGTCTACTATATTTCTATGTGCTTCACCAACAACATAGCAAATACATCTCTCAAAGGATATTAAACAAAAGTGACACTTGAAGAAGGGATCTAGATTTTTAAATAAAAAGTGCACCTCGAACATTCAATGAAGCCTGCAAAGAAATATGACGTGCGATAATAATAGATGTTTGAAGATCATTTACACAAATCATGGTAAATTCATGGGGACCTCTAGTTATTTAAAACAAGATTGAAGAAAGCTAGAGTAGCATTGATGCGAAAAAGACAACTTAATGAGACAAATAATTCTAAATAATGAAGTGAAACTAAATTGCATAAAGAAGGCCAATTTTCAATATCTTGCCATGGGGTAGTACCATTCCAACATGTCAAAAGTGATGCACGTAATTAGGTGATGCTATAATCTTGCACATTGTAAATATACAATAAATAAATTTGCAGCGCTAATGCTAAGCTTGTATATTCCAACAAAATCAACTCTTTAGCTATGTGAGCACACTTGGTAATAGAGCGACTATTTACAATGCACATGTGCCGTGTGTCGAGTAGCGGTCTAACTCTTCAAAGTAGCAATTGATACTCAAAATACTTAGACTTCATTTAAGAATTTCGGTTAGGGGACAAAATATAAAGGACTAAAATTATTATATTAATATAGTGGGCTAAACCCACTATTTATTTGGCTTGACTTTTTAGGTTAAATGATAAGGTCCAGAAAGTCTGATCCATATTTGGGATAATTTAAGGAAATTTGGCTTGGTGGGCTCAAAATAAGGATTGTTAGACTGGTCCATTTTCTTCCAACCTTTCCTAGGCGGGCTCATACACCATGAGGAAAGTTATTGACCTTACGCCCTTACAAACTCATTCTAGATATTTATAGAATGAGTAAAGCGCCATCTTGTCTGTCAATCCCCAATATGATCTAATGAATGTCATCAAGCCCAAGAGTTTATAAATACTTAGTTATTCCTCCTCATTTGACACAAATCTAGAGATTAGAGAAATATTGTTCCATTGTGAAATCTCTATGTTCTAAGATTAAATAGCGTTTAGGTAAAGGAATGATCATAGCTACTCAAAAATTGCAAGGTTGACATCTTAGGTTCCTTAGGCTCCCTTATCTATCACTTATGTATTTGAGACTTTGGGATTGTTTGTTCTTCTTACCTACCATTCTCTCTCCAATCATCCCATTAAGTGTCATCTCCACATCACTAATCTGAAGGTACATTTAATGTGATACTCGTGTGACTTACACAACATCGCTTTAGTCAAAACCTCTCATCTACAGTATATATTGAGTTTTGCATTAATGGATTCAATGAATTAATATGTTTTATGTTTTGTTCTAATATCGATTTTGAGTAATTGAGTATTTTTCTATTATATTCATTGTTTAGTTATATAGTGTTTGGCCATCACATTTTAGTTAGATAGAGTTAGAGGATATTTCAAAGGGTTTTGATAACTCATGATGAATATAGCTTGAATTTTTTAAAAGACTCATCATAGCGATATGTGAGTTTTAATTAAGTTCATAAACTCATACTTAATGCAGTTGTAAATATGGTTCGAGTCATTAGGATGTGCTCAACCTACATTTCTAACTAGAATAGTAATCCTAGTATGAGCAGATTATTATTTACCTCATAATTATAGGTAAATTGCCTTACTAGATGGATTTATGCTGTAACTAAAATTTCGCTACTCTGAAGGATAGGTGAGTTCTAGTGAGTTTATTTAAATTTTGTCTAGTCAATTTTAAACATTACATTGATTTAAATGAAAATAGATTTACAAATTAGAATTTGATCCTTTTTATCTCCTCGACTCGAGACTTTCACAATACAGCTAGGACATCTAGTTTAGTGTTCAATTTGTTAATTAGCTTTTATTCCTTTTTAATTTAATTATGGATAGCTTAGAGAAAAACTTTGACTAATTTAGTAATTAGCACCTAGCACCTAGCTCCACTTTGATTAATTTAGTAATTAGTATGTAGCAACTAGCACCTAGCCCTTTGTGGAATATGACCCTGACTCACTGACCATATTACTTCCATGACTCGATCTACTTGTTGGTTCTCACACTCACTTCAAGTCAAGTTTTTTGCACACAACCACTATTACTAAAAGGCAAAACAACAATCCAAAACATGATTTTACTATGAAATATCCATAAAACACAAAGAACACCACAATGATATGAAGCTATAAATTATGGGAAAATTTATCAAACAAGTAAAAATCTAGCAAATGTTTAAACATACACTAGCTAAGAATTGAACTAATTATAAAACTATAAAAATGGCAAGCAACAAATTAAGATAAGTACTACTAAAGAGTAAATACAAAGCTGGAATTTTTCTTTTCTTTTATTTTATTTTTTGACTTTTCACTATAAAATACAACAAACAAGAAGATAAGGATATCAAACAAACAACTAATAACTAGCAACAAGAAGTTAACTAGTAAGCAATAAAGATAAAAGGAAATGCACCAAAATTTCAATAAATTAACTACTAACAAGAAAGCTATCAGCTAAGAATTATCAAATCAAATAAACAAACAAAGCTACTATTAAGCTAAACTACTTAGAACAAAAGGAACAAATGAAAATGAAAATAAAAAGAGGCTTAGTTTAAGGGATCAACTATTAATCTAATATTAGCAAAACTAAAGCTCTTTAGTAATGGCACCAAAAACTTGACTTGAAGTGAGAGTAAGAGCTAACAAGTGTATCGAGTCATGAGAGTAGTATGGTCGCGAGTTAAGGTCATATTCCATAGGGAGTTAGGTGCTAAATACTAAACTAATCGAGTTTTTCACTAAGTCAAGCTATTTATAATTAAATTAAAAAAGGGGTAAAAGTTATTTAACAAATTAAATACTAAACTAGATGTTCTAGCCATGCTATAAGAGGCTCAAGTCTAGGAAATAAAAATGATCAAATTGGGATTTGCAAATTTATTCTTATTTGAATTAATGTGATATTTTGATGTGATATTTGAAAATGACTAAATGGGATTTATCTAAACTTACTAGAACTTGCCAATTTTTTGAAATAGCAGAATTCTAACAAATTTATTCTTATTTGAATTAATGTGATATCTTCATGTGATATTCAAGATTGAGTAAATGGGATTTATCTAAACTTACTAAAACTTGCCAATTTTTTGAAATAGCAGAATTCTAATTATAGCATAAATTCACCTACTACAACGATTTATTTACAATTATCAGGTAAATAATAATTTACTCACACCAGAATCACTACTTTAGTTAGAAATATGGTTTGAATATATCCTCATAACTTGAACTATATTTCCATTTGCATTAAGTACGTGAGTACATGAATTTAATTAAAACCTACACATCTTTATGACGAGCCTTTTAAAAAATTCAGATTATATTCACTACGAGTTATCAAAACTCTTCGGAATATCCTCTAGTTCTATTTAATTAAAAAGTGATGGTCAAGCACTAAATAAGCAAACGATGAATACAATAGAAAAATATCCAATTACTCAAAATTAATATCAGAACAAAATATAAACCATATTAATTCATTAAATCTATTAATGCAAAACTCAATATATACAAGGTGCAATATCGTATCATAACATCCAAATGAATTAATATATATAACAATTGAAATAAAGGAAAAGAAAATATCTCAATTTGTATATTCAATCTAATTCTTGATATAAAATTAGCATATTTCGATATATTTGACATTCAAGAATTCATTAAGTGAGCTAGAATAAGGATTTTTGTACCCTAAAATTAAAAAGAAAAACCTAATAAAATTGAATAAAAAAACAAAGGTTTCTCCTTCTAAAAACTATTCTACCATGTTACTGTCCAGAAAGAAATTCCCCTTTTGTTTCTTCCTCCGATACTCCATACATCCGGCTCCTCTCCCTGTCCTCTCTCCATGTTCTGTTTTATTCTCCCTGTCCTCTGTCATCCTCTCGCAAAAAGGGTTGAATTGTTCACCTGTGGGCCTGACTTGAATGTCATCCTCTAATTAAATTGTGAGGCCCACATGTATTTTGTCTATTAGTTAATGTAAGCAGCTCTTTTCATCGAGTTACTGGCTTCATGGAGAGTAACTAAAGAAGGCCCTTCAAGAAAATTAAAATTCTTTACTCCATGGTGCTTTCCACGTGTGGGCTGCTCTTGTCATCACGATGAAAAGTAACATTCAATAGGTGTTGAGACCGAATACTTTGTATCTAAGAGAAATGACATTGGGCTGGTTTATCTATTTTGAATTGCAATCCAGGCTAATTAATTAAATCAGAGCCTTCACGTTTTGGCTGTCAACTTAGCGATCATGACCAGGACGTGCTCTCACTCGGTCCTTGTTGCTCGTGCAAAGTACAACTTGATTGGAGTTCAGCTATTTTTCTCTCGGCTTGGTTTAAAAGTGCAGGGCTGCTGTTAGTTGGATGCTCAGCTGTTGTTCTGTTGAAATCAGCAAATAAACAGCAGCTTGCGTGCACGCATTGTTCATTTACATGAAGAAGCTGTTGTTGGTGCGTGCTTTGCTCAAGATGCTATTGAAAATTGTAGCTCAAGAAGCTGCTACAGCTGTTGATTAGTGGAACTTATGCCTCGGAAAATTACTGGAGTTTCTCGTATTGAATTCAGCTTGGCTGGAGCTCAACTGCGCTTCAGACTCAGATCTGCTGCTGAAGAGCTTCTCGGCCTCACTTGGTTGTGGCTGCTTAGTTCAATTCAGCTGCAGCTGTTGTTGCTTGTATGTTTAAGTGCCGTGGCTGCTACTTGCCACTGTTAGGTGTTGCACTGAATAAGTTGGAGAGCGCCATTTATGCCCTCAACTCTGCTGCTGTGGAATGTTGTGCTGCTGTCACACAAGGAGTTCTCGGCCTGGTGAAGTTCACATCCTATTGCTGGTCTTGTAGGGTTTGGAGAGCACCAAGTGAGCTGCTGCTTGGTTGCACTTCAACAAGGGGCTCTCGGTTGGTGCATGCTTGATCGAATTGAGCATGGTTTTGCTGCTGCACTTCCTTAAAGGAGCTGCTCTGTTCTATTGTTTGGAGTTGAAATCTGTAGAAGAGGAAATTATTATAATATAATTTTATTTATCAACTTCTAAATCAATAATATTATCCTAAGGCTAATTATTTGGATTACCGACAAGATTTAGATAATTAGGCCTAATTTGAGATGATTTAGAGAGTATTGAATTAGTAGACTCGAAATAAGATTCATTAAAAATATCACATTTCTGAGTAAGCTTAAGCATTATCGGGCTCATAATATATAATTAGGTTTTATTATTCTCTCTTTATCCCATTAGGATAGTTAGCCCTAATTAATCTCATCCATTGATAGTTCATGAAATCTAATGGCAATAATCACCTATCATTCATTATAAAATATATGTCCATATCACTTATGGAAAAAGAGAAGGGGATTTGAACCTAGCCCTATTAATATATATGCTATCACTAAGCCTTAGCTTGTCAAGATTGTCTATCTTGCCTCTCTTATCCCTCTCTACATCATCCTTTTTCTTTGTTTTATTGCAACACAGTGCGTTGACACATGGCTGCATGCACGTAATGCATATAACAAATCCTTATAACTACATTTTGGCAACTCCACTAGGGAAAGGAAGTGGTTGTATAAAATAGATAAACATAATTTTCACTAGTTTGTGAATTTCTATTGTTAATTCGTATACATGCATATCAGGTATGTGTATCTAGTTCTTTACTTAAATTACTCTTTTGTCTAATACCAACATCTATATGACAAAAATAAATAATCTTAAGATTATTAATTTAAGAAAAAATAGGAGAAAAAAAGTTAGGTATATGATGTAGATTCGACATCTCTAGACTCATTGCAATGCTAGAAATTTGAATTTGTCATTCTAGATTATTATATTTTTTTTCTTGTTTAAACACATATTTCATTTGCTCCGCATTGAGATTTGAGATCCATGAAATAATCCTCATAGATGAGTTTGGATATGTTGAACAAGTCATATTGATAAATATATTGATGACAAATATTCATATATGCATAAGATGTCCATGGGGCATCGAGCAAAAAGTAGTTGCCTATCACAGATTCTTTGCAAGTAGGTTGATGGGCAAATTCTTAATGACTTAAATTGATTGGATGTGCTTCATTGATTTTCTTTTTTTCTTTTATCTAATTATTTTTTTCCTTCTATTTTAATGGAGTAAATATAATTTCTATATATTATTTTTGCAATAATATAGTTGGCACTAACTGCTATTATTTTTATTATCTATGCTTATAATATAAAGAAAGACATCAATATTTTATATGGAAAATCAATTGATATGATTTGAGCATTTTTATTTAAGGAACCTAATTTTATACAACGCCATGCTAGTTTTCTTGAGCTTTGAATCTATGATATGTTGATGTAATAAATATTACTCTTTACATGACTAAAAAAACATGTACAATAAGTCTCTCATCAAGTGAATGACTAGACAGAGAAAATCTCTTTTTGATTTGAACAGGCATAAGAATGTTATAAAAAGGAAAAAGAAAAAAAAGTGTTAGTTGATATTATCAAATGGATATAGATAGATCCCAATTTTTTTCATGCATTGTTCATTTTATCGCTTTAGAATATATGATTTGTAAAAAGCTTGTATAATATGTTGAAAATAGATTAAGAAAGAATTATAAAAGGAAATATAAAGAAAACATCTAGAGGATATGTTATTTCAAGCTATAGGATTTTGTTTGCTAATTGATGGGAATTCTAAAATTTTACAAGATTTTTCCTCATGATTTATATGCATAGTAGCAAATAATATATGAATTTTAAAGCCGTTGACTGTAATTGAAGAATCTCATTAAAAACAATTCAATTTTATGTATTAATCAAAAGTAGTTTTTGGGGATGTATGAATCTTTCAATAGAAATGCATTTAAAAAAGTAACTTAACTAAAGTTGAGAAAAATTTTATCAATTATATTAAACTTTATCAATTAGCTGAATGATGGTGGTTAGTCCACCATTATATTTCCACTTTTGGACCATCTATTTAAGTAGTCCTAAAGGAAGGAAGAAAATGATATATCTTTATAAGGCAAGGTTTCAATATTTTACAATATGTAAATAATTAAATCTTTTAATTGTTGATTATATTCATTAGCATTTAATTTGACAAACAAAAGCCTATGTTTGATAAAATTGAGAAATAATAGTAAATGTTCCAACCATTCAAAAGGTAGCTACAAATTAATAATATTATCTTGGTTAGTATTTATTTACCTTTATAATTGAGCTTTGAGTCTTCTATGTATAGTTTTATATTGTCAAGATGAAGGCAGCATTATTATGAAATATATATATATATACGGCAGTAGGAAAGACTAAATAGAAGTCCACAAATTTAGGAAAGGAAAAAAAAAAAAGAAAAGGAAACATCATATTTGCTTTACTTGTTCATTCTCCTTTTACACTTTTTTTTTCTTTCCTCCCAAGTTTAATGCCATTTTAATCAAAGATGAAAAGAAAAACCCTTTGCACTGCAATGCTCGTTTGCTAAACTAATGCATGGTTTGCGTTATGATGCTCGCCTCTTGTATTGATGTACGATTTGTACTAGGATACATGCTTGCTACGCCGATGTACAGTTTGCATTGCAATCCCCACTTACTGTACTGATGCACGGTTTCTGTTGTGATGCTCACTTGCTACGATGATGAATTGTCTATGCTGCGACACTTATCTGCTACGATAATGCTATTGCAATTGTTATAATTATAAACTTTATACTCTTTGTGCCTTTAACCTCAAGCAATACCTTAATGTCCATTATGACTTTTGCTATTAAGTAAAGGTCTAATCCTCATGACAAGCAGTTCTAATATGAGAAAACTTTAGAATATTATAGTTATCATGTTGTTTCTTAGTAGAGTATTCTTATTGAGTACTGGTAATCTTAATTAAATCACTATAAAATTTTATTGCTTTTCATTGTTAAGCAATAAAGCAACCCCTTGACAAATACTAATAAGATAAGCGAGCTTTTGCATATCATATCTACTATGATTATTTAAAAGAAAAAAAATTGGTACATGATGCCTATCTCAAATGAATTGCCAACATCTATTATTGTTTTGCTATCAAATAGTACAGCAATCTCATGATACATGTCAAGCCTAAGTAATATTTGGCATTTCATTAATCTAATTTTGCAAATTTATAGCTATTTATTAGTAACTTTTATTATCTTTGATACTAGATAGTGGCAATTGTATTGGCATGAAAATAAAAAAAATAAGATGTTCATTTTAGTCTATCTCCTAAAGTGAAGCAATCATTTTAGATCTAAACCTAAAACTCAAATAAATGCATTTTATCGTTCATTAAATACATATAATATATTCAAAATTCGTTATGAAAAGAATGGTGTAAGTATTTTCCTTACTTTATGCAATAGATGCTCATGATCTTTTAGATCTAAACCTAAAACTCAAATAAATGCATTTTATCGTTCATTAAATACATATAATATATTCATAATTCGTTATGAAAAGAATGGTATAAGTATTTTCCTTACTTTATGCGATAGATGCTCATGTTTATGTCTATCATGGTCAATGTTTGAGTGACCATGTATTGTTTGCTCTTTATAATTCTATATTTTGGTACATTCTTTAATCATGTGATTCTACCCTTATAGACCTTATTATGTGTGTACTTGATGGCCAAATGATGCTTTCTAACATATACAAGGTATGATGCTTATTACATGAGATATAAACTTAAATAAAGCTCACATATTTATTTGCAATATCACTCGTCCTCAAGTTTGTCATTTTTAAATAGTTATTATCACATCTCTTTAAATTCAATGATGTTAACTGGAGGTAAGCTATTGCATTTTGATCTATCATGCTACATTATTATTAGTATTTTGTTTTAAAATCAAATGTGACTTATTCTATGCCATATAAGAGAAAGATGATATTTTTTATGACAATCATATAACTTTTTAGTCCTTTTTTTCTCTATTGAAGATAGAGCAAGATCAACATAAAACTTTGTTATCTAAATGTATATATATATATATATATATTTAGTTGGTTTTTTATATGATTTCATGACATGTAGAAGTTAAGGGCAAATAATTTACACAACATGTGTAACGTATTCAAGAGTTAACAGCATAATGAAAGATAATATATCTAATATATGCATTTGTACATTAACTTATGATCAATTTTAAGTGACATGTGAACACCATGTGCTAATGCAAGTATGGAATTATGTGCGTGCCAAATGGTAGCTTAGCACTAAAATTACTTAATGAATGCCCAAGAACCCTTTCTACTATAATAAAACAAATTCCTAGGTAGGGACAAAATGTAGATGAGGAAATTATTATTATATAATTTTATTTACTAAACTCTAAATTAATAATATTATCTTGAGGCTAATTATTTCAATTAGTGATAAGATCTAGATAATTAGGCTTAATCTGAGATGATTTAGAAAGTTTTGGATTGGTGGACTCGAGATAGTGTTTGTTACCTTTCCTAGTAAGTAAGCAAGCTTTAAGTGTTATTGGCTCATAATATATAATTGGGTTTTATTATTCTCTCTTTAGCCCATTAGGGTTGCTATCCTTAATTAATCTCCACCATTGATAGTTCATGAAATCTAATGGCAATAATCACTTATCAATCATTAGAAAATACATGTGCATGCCACTTATGGAAAAAGGGAAGGGCATTTGAGCTTAGCCCTCTTAATATACATCCTATCACTAAACCTTAGCATTGCTGAGATTGCCTATCTTACCTCTCTTATCCCTCTCTACATCACCCTTTTTCTTTGTTCTATGGTTGAGATTGCTTATTTGGCCTCTCTTATCCCTCTTTACATCACCCTTTTTCTTTGCTCTATCGCAACATTAATCCCTTTATATTCATGTGAAGCATGTTGACATATGGTTGCATGTACGTGATGCATATAACAGACCCTTGCAACTACATTTTAGTACAAGCCAAATTCTATATTGAGTGATAGGACTTTCTATTCCAAGATTCACTTTTTCAATAATGAATGCTACTTTCTTCTTTACCCTGTTTAAAAAAAAAAAAAAAGAATCATGACATGGTATTTGAAGCATCTTGTACCGAAAGCTAGGAAGAGAAGAAACAATGATCATGTTGGAAGCCTAAGTTCACGCTAAGAATGGATGTACCCAACTAAATGCTCATGTGAAGTAAGGAAACATAATTTGTGATTCATAAGCAAAACTTACAGATTTGAAACCAAGTTACGCAATAACATATTAGCAAGGAAAAGTAAAACTTCAAATTCATACCAACCAGTCAATTTAAAAGCAACATGCCTAGAAAGTGCCACTTGCATGAAAAAATAAAAAAGAAAAGGGTAAATAAGATATGGAGTAGAATTAGTAAACCTTGATTGGTAAGAGAATGAATAAAAAAGTAAAAGATAAAGCAAACATTATGGAGTTTGTTTACGTCTTAGTAAATTAGAAGACCGTATGAGTTCATTCCATCATTGTTACAAATTAATGGACAACTATTTAGACCCTACGTTACTCCACAAGCACTGGCTATAAGGGGAATGACAATGAGATTCCATACATTTACAAGTTTGAATCCATCTGAAGTCTTGGCTTATGGTAGGAGATAGGAACTTTGGAAGAATAAAAAAAGAAAAGAAAAAGAATTTAAGGAATTGGACAGGTATTTTTTGTCAACTAAGTTCTTAAGATAGATACTTGATCAAAGAGTGGGTGAACTAAGATTTTCTCAATTTTGGAAAAATAAAAGGTAGGAGAAGTTGTGAATGTGAGAATACAATCTTCCATGTGATATATACCAAAAGGAGATAAGCCTACTAAATTCAAAGTACAACTCAAAGTTTGATGGTTAGAACAAATTGTAGCAAATTTTTTAAAGAAAACACAAGACATTGTAATTTGTTGGGTAGACACAAATAAGAAAGTCAATTGAAAAAAAAGAAACAAAAGGGAAAATGACTAAGAATGAAGAAGACATACCATATGATAGCATGAGAGTTTTGAAGCAAAAATCAAATTTGATGGCACGATTGTAGGAGATATGACTTTGTATCCAATATTTGCCATTAGGGGCCTTGAAAGTAATAGGGGTAATTGATTACAGCTTTCCAATCTCTAATGTTGACATTTCACACTTGTTTCCAATGGATTATAACAAACTCTTCTCCCTATTGGCTATTGTTTAAATAAAAAGGGAGGAGTAGAGATATGCTCCTAAATAAGATTTGTTGTTATCAATAAAGAAGGAACAATAAAAATTTACTTGCTTGTTTAAGATATTTGAAAATTGGCTTGGAAATTATATCAAGAAAGATTTTGGATACAGATAAAAATTAAAGAATTAGGAAGGGAAAATATTATAGGATAGATTTGTGGTTGAGTAAAGATTGCACAATATACACAAGATTTGAAGGGAAAGGAAAAATATTATCAAATATATTTGTGAATATGTGCTCCTTTGGTAATAAGATATGGAATTGTTGCGCATCTTTGATACATTTTGCTTATAAAAGATATATATATATGTATATGTATTGTGTACTTTGGTTGAGATTTGTACCCCATATGTTCAATCAAGAAGAAGAAAAAAAAAATCCATACACTTTGGAATGGGCATGTTATGAAATATGAATCTACTTGCTCACTTCGTAGATTAAGATAAAAAAAAAAATGACATCACTAACATAGAATGCATATACGGGGGTTAACTTAATGAAGTAAATGATTCACATGAGAAGGTGATTCAAACTTTAGAAGGATATTCATATATTAAAGAATATTGATATATTGACTTGGGGGCAATATTATTTTAACAAGCTTAAAGTGACACCTGTAATTTAATGGTACAGTAAGCTTGTGTAGTGAAACATATTTGAAGTGCTGGTGTTAGGCTCATATGCTCTAATCCATCAACAAAATGATGTCTTTTGCTATGAGAGTGCACTTGGTTGCAATACAACTACTTTACAACACACATGTGCCAAGTAATGACCTAGCTATTCATGGTAAGTGATTAATACTCAAAATACTTGCACTATGTCCAAGAGTTTTAGTTAAGGGGCAAAAATGTAGAGGGTTGAAAATTTATTACGCTAAACCCGCTATTTATTTGGTTTGACTCTTTAGGCTAGGTGATAGGGTTTAAAGAGTCAAGTATATATTTGGAATGATTTAGGAAGATTTTGCTTGATGGGCTCGAAATAAGGATCGTAAGATCGGCTTGTCTACCTCTAACCTTTCCTAAGTAGGCTCATGCATCTTGAGGAAAGCTATTGACCTTGGGCTCCTGCAAGCTTATTTCGGATAATTATGTAATGAGTAAAATTTCATTTCATTTGTTAATTGCCAAGATGATCCAACAGATGTCATCAAGCTTAATTTAACTTGATTTATATTAAATGTTAAGCTTATTTGATTTAAACCTTTGACTAAAGTTAAAGAAAACTTGATTTCTTTATTTTGAAATTTCTGGAGTTGCTACCTAGTGAAATTGGGAAAGGTGATTAAACTAGAACTAATTAAGTGGACCGATTCTAATTTAATCACTAATCTGCGTTTTGAAGACTTTTTTGAAAAGAATTCAAGAAACTAGATTTCTTGAGTTCGGAGGTTACCTTATTAAATCCTTACAAGTACTACTACTAATTTTTCAAAATTGGATTTAATTTTTAAAAGCACTCTTTTTAAAACAAAATTTAATCACTAGTAAATAAGTTAAATTGTACTTATTTTACAAAAAAAAAAAAAGAAATTCAATCTATAATTTACAAAAAATAAAAAATAAAAAACTACAGTTTTTATAAAACAACATGTTAAATGTTAGAACTCTTCTGTCTATGTGAATTTATCCTCATAAAGACTAAGATATTTGCCCAATTGAGTTATTGCCATGTGGAAAGGCTGGCTACTGAAAGTGAAATGGAGTTTGCGTTTAGGGCCCATGCCACTAACACTCTCTTTATCGAGTTTATATATGCATAAAAACTCCAATGTCAGCTCCTTATAAACTGGAGCTTTAAGAGATACAATCGCTCCCAAATGGTTCCTTCATTTCTGTTGTGAGCTCCAATTGAGCGAGAATATCCCAATCCAAATGAAGGGTGTTGTTGAAGAGCTTGTCCTTAAGTAAATTATAGCGTTTCGACTGGTATTCCTCTTTGAATTGAAGCATTGGTTGCTCTATTAGAGGGAGAGTGGCCAATGGTTCAACAATGGCACCTTCTTGCATTGAAGATGATGCTGCATACTTAGATTTTCTTCAAACGATAAGCTTTGTGTGATTTGCCATTGACTACCTGAGAAGAAACACCAAACCAAATAAAAAATGCGCATCCTCGCTACACTTAGTTCAAACTAAGACAGAGTTATAAAGGAGTAAAAATGGGGAATATTGAAAGAATTCTCATTGGGACATTTAAACAAACATGTAGAGTGCATCTACAAAACTAGTTGGTGTAAAAGAAATGGCTAGTAAATTCATCCAACTAATTATACATTAGACTCATTACATTACAATCAGCTTGAAAAGAAGGCATCCCAACACGTCAAAAATTCTAAATGTCCTAAAATCACTCTCACAATTCTAACCTTAACTGGCATAACTGAATAGTTTTCATCAAATTGGCAAACAGAATTCGGGTTTGAGAGATCATAAAGTAAGATCTAACCATAAGAGGCATCATACAGGCATGGAAATCTATCAGCACAAGGCAATTGTATATGTCTATCATGAAAGAATAAAAACTAAGTAAATTCTCAAACAAAATGCATGTATCAATTCACAAAAGACCTAAATTTCGGTTACCTAAACATGTTTAAATAATGATGAAAACAAAGCATGAACAAGAGAGGGCAGAAAAAAAAATTAGGAGAACTTACTTGGATTGGGAATATGAGGAGAAGATGGAGAGAAAATGCAAGGTGAAATGAATTTGTGTGGATGTCTGTAAGTGTTTGAGAGGGTGTGTGTGTGTTTTGATAATATTGTGCAGTGTATGTACTAAATCGTGTAGGTACTAGGTAAACATGGGTTGGGACATGACCGTGTCCCACGCCCATGTAACTCTCTATGTTTGGTGCCTTACCTAGGTGAACACGGGATGGGACACAACCATGTCCTATGCCTATGTAACTTCCTGTCGGGGGATGTATTAAAGCTGGGTGCATACGGGTTGGGACACAACCGTGTCCTACGCTTGTGTAACTTTCTGTGTTGATACGTTAACATTGGGTGCATACGGGCTGGGACACAACTGTGTCCTACGCCCCTGTAACTTTCTATAGGTGGTACATAAGGGTGGGTGCGCACGAGCTGGGACACAACCGTGTCCTATGCCCATGTAACTTTCTGTGGTTGGCGCATTAAAGGGGCCTAGATGAACACGGGTTGGGACACAGCCGTGTCCCAACCCGTGTAACTTTCTGTTTTTTTTTTTAGCCTAAATTCATGAATTTAAAAATAAAAGAAACTTAAAGAAATAAAAGTACTTAAACTAGAAAAATAAGACAAAGAAAACTAAAGAACAAAAAAAAAATTAAACTAAAAAGAAAAGCCTATGACTAAAATTGAAACAAATAAAAGAAGCAAAGCAAAGTTAGTTCAAAGAAAAAATAAAATGGAATAAACTAAAAGAACTAAAGTATGAGCAAAGTTAGATATGGGTTGCCTTCTAAGAAGTGCTACAGTTAACGTCAATAGCTCGACGGGATATGATTGTAGCTCATGATTGTTCTGTCGAGTGGAGATAAAATTCCTCTCGTCCAACCTACTCCAAATTTCCACTCAAGTATAACTTCAATTGTTGCCCATTTACCTTAAATGTGCCTTTCTTTAGGTATGTAACTTCAACAGTCCCATACGGGAAAACTTGTGTAATTGTAAATGGTCCAAACCACCTAGATTTCAACTTACCTAGGAATAAATGAAGGCGAGAATTATACAAAAGGACATGATCACCTTCTTTAAATTGTCGACCTTATTTGATTCACTGATCGTGGTATTTTTTGGCCATTTCTTTGTATAATTTGGAGTTCTTATATGCTTTTGCTCGCCATTCCTCTAGCTCATTCAATTGAAGCTTCCTGTGAGAACTTGCACGCTCAAAATCAACATTAGCACTCTTAATTGCCCAATAAGCCTTATGTTCAATCTCTACCAGTAAATGACAAGCCTTTTTATATACAAGTCGGTAGGGTGTGGTCCCTAATGCGGTTTTGTAAGCGGTTCTGTATGCCCATAGAGCATCATCCAACTTTTTTGACCAATCTCTCCTATGGTACTCTACGGTTTTTTCAAGAATTCGCTTAAGATCACGATTAGCAACTTCTACATGGCCACTACTTTAGGGGTAGTACGGGTTGGCTCTTCTATGTGTGACGCCATAACGTTTCAACACTTGGTCGAGTTGGGCATTACAAAAGTGTGTTCCCTTATCACTTATAATTGTCATAGGGGTGCCAAATCGAGAAAATAGGCCTTTCAAGAATTTTTGTACTACCCTAACATCATTTGTAGGTAAGGCTTTAGTTTCTACCCACTTAGAGATGTAGTCAATAGCTACTAAGATATATTTATTTCCATTAAAGTTCGGGAAAGGGCCCATAAAATCGATCCCCCACACATTGAATACCTCGACCTCAATGATGGGGTTTTGTGGCATTTCATCCCTACGAGATATTTTCCTCACTCTTTGACAACAATCACAAATCTCAACATATTTCTAGGCATCTTTGAATAAGATAGGCCAATAAAATCCAGCTTCTAAGACCTTATCAGTTGTCCTATTGGCATTATGATGCCCAACCGTAGGCCCCGAATGACAGTGGCTCAAAATTCTCCATCCTTTGAGGTGTGGTACACACCTTCAAATAACATGATCTGCACATACTTTAAACAGGTAAGGATCATCCCAAAAATAATGTTTCACATCAGAGAAAAATTTCTTCTTTTGCTAGTGTGGAAGTCCTTTTGGTATAATCCTAGCAGCTAAAAAATTGGTGATATCCGTGAACCAAGGAATTTCCATATCACTTACCTAGTCTATGGCATAGAGTCGCTCCTCAGGGAATTCATCTTTGATCTCATTCTTGTCGAGCATTTCCAAGTTTGGATTCTCTAATCAAGATAGGTGATTTGTTGCTAAATTCTCCGCGCCTTTTTTATCTTTGATCTCCACATTAAACTCTTGTAGCAACAAGATCCACCTAATCAGTCTTGGCTTTGCATCTATTTTTGCTAACAAGTACTTAAGGGTAGAATGATCAGTGTAAACAATCACTTTAGATAGAAGCAAATAAGAGCGAAACTTATCAAAGGCAAAAATAATTGCTAGCAACTCTTTTTCTATAGTAGTGTAGTTCTCTTGAGCATTATTAAGAGTTTTGCTAGCATAGTGAATTGGTTGAAAGTGCTTATCCTGTCTTTACCCCAGTACTGCCCTTACTGTGTGATCACTTGCATCACACATAAGTTCAAAGGGAAGTGCCAAATCAAGTGCTACCATGATGGGGGCATGAGTAAGTTTCTCTTTAAGGATATTGAAAGCTTTCAAACACTCCCGAGAGAAAACATAAGGTACATCCTTCTCTAATAACTTAGTCAAAGGACAGGCAATTTTCGAGAAGTCCTCAATAAATCGCCTATAAAAACCTGCATGCCCTAAAAAGCTTCTTATGGCCTTAATCAAAGTTGGAGATAAGAGTCTTGCAATAGAGTCCACTTTGGTAGTATCAACCTCAATTCCTCGATATGAGATCTTATGGCCCAGCACAATACCCTCTTGTACCATGAAGTGGCACTTCTCCTAGTTGAGTACAAGATTGGTCTCTTCATACCTAGTAAGTACCCTATCCAAATTATTCAAACAATGGTCAAATGAGTTGCCAAAAACTGAAAAATCATCCATAAATACCTCCATTATGTCCTCAATCAAATCATCAAAAATGGCTAACATGCATCGCTATAATGTAGCAGGTGCATTGTAGAGACAAAAAGGCATTCTGCGGTAAGCAAAGGTACCATAAGGACAAGTGAAAGTGGTCTTCTCTTGATCTTCCTATGCAATAGGTATTTGAAAATAACCAGATAACCCATTTAGAAAACAATAAAACATATGTCCAACTAGTCGTTCTATCATTTGATCAACAAAAGGTAAGGGGAAATGGTCCTTACGTATAACATCATTTAACTTTCGATAATCGATACATACACGCCAACCTGTTACTGTTCTCATTGGGATCAATTCATTCTTTTCATTAGGAACTATTGTCATCCTACTTTTTTTTGGAACTACTTGCATTGGACTCACCTATGAGCTATCAGAGATAGGATATATCATACCTGCATCAAGGAGTTTGATAACTTCCTTTTTAACTACCTCTTTCATGTTTGGATTCAAGTGTCTCTGGGGTTGTACAACTGGCTTGTGGTCTTCTTCCATTAAAATCTTATGAGTACAAAAGGAGGGATTGATACCTCGAATATCGGATATTTTCTAAGCAATGGCCCTCTTATGCTCCTTGAGTACTTTCAGCAACCTTTCTCTTTATTCTTCTTCTAAATTGGATACTATAATTACCGATAATTTGGAGTCCTTCTCTAAGAAGGTATATTTCAAGTAGTCAGGTAATTGCTCTAACTCCAATACTGGTGGCTCCTCAATCGAAGGTTTTAATTGTTCTTCCTTCCTCTTTTCAAACTCTTCAAACCCTTTCTCAATAGAGGTAGGTTTATTTGCCTCCAGTTGGGCTACCACCTCGGATTTGATAGGATCTTTCGAAGCTTCTTCCATGCCTAATTGCAAGCAACTCTCTAGCGGATCCTTAAAAAGAACTTCCTGCATATAACTTGAAACAAAAGTGTCAGTAACATCCAAAAGGTAGCAAGTATCATCTTGATCAACAGACTTTTTCATAGCCTCCGAAATTTTAAACATGATCTCTTCATCTCCGACTCTAAGAATGAGCTTGCCATCACTAACATCAATGATAGTCTTAGTGGTAGCTAAGAATGGTTTACCTAGGATAAGGGGTAACTCAAAATCTTCATCCATGTCCAATATCACAAAGTCAACTAGAAAAATAAATTTACCTACTTGGACTAATACATCCTCAATAATGCCTCTAGGATACGTCACAGATCTATCAGCTAATTGCAAGCTCATGCGTGTAGGTTTAGGTTCCCCTAATCCTAGTTTCTTGAAAAATTTATAAGGCATTAAATTGATGCTAGCACCCAAATTAGCTAAAGCTTTGTCAACTAATAAGTTACCAATATGACAAGGAATTGTAAAACTTCCTAGGTCTTTTAGCTTCTTGGGCAACTTATTTTGCACGATCACTGAACATTCTTCACCCAATATGACTGTAGAAAGCTCCTCAAGCTTCCTCTTGTTGGATAACAAATCTTTCAAGAACTTAGCGTACTTTGGCATCTATGACAAGGCATCAACGAGAGGTAAGTTAATATGCAGTTGTTTAAAGAGGTTAAGGAACTTATTGAATTGTTGGTCATTGTGATCTTGCTTGAGTCTTTGGGGATATGGGATGGGTGGTTGATATTTGTTCGCCTTAGATGACTCTACGTCTTCTGTTGCTTTCATCCTCTCATTGCTCTTACTAGTCTCCTCGCTAACCTTTCTCTCAGCATGCAACTCCTTCCCACTTCGAAGTGTCATTGCCTTAGCATGTTTCTTTGGATTGGTTTCTATATTTCCCGGTAATGTTCCCTATGGTCTTTCAGGGATTAGCTTCGCAAGTTGACCGATTTGGTTCTCAAGGTTACGATTAGACGCCTCTTGATTCCTCAACGATGATTCAATGTTGGATAAGCGAGCCTCATTGCCTTGAATATATTTTATGAGAAGTTCTTCCACATTGGACTTCTTTTCTTAAGGAAGAGGAGGTGGGAATGGTCTTTGAAATCTAGGTAGGCCAAAGTTGGTCTTCTGCTGGCCTTGGTTTTTATTTCCCCATGAGAAATTGGGGTGATTCCTCCATCTGGGATTATAAGTGTTACTATAGGGGTTATTTTGTTGCTTGGGTGGATTTCCTAGATAATCTACCTATTCCAGTTGTTCTTGTGCTCCATAACCCTGTATACCAAAGTCACTTACATCCGATTGTACTTGTTGAGGGCCAATAGAGAGTGCATCAATTTTCTTACTTAATAGATCCAACTTGGTTGTTAAAGCAGTGGTTAAGTCCACATCATAAATTCCCATAACCTTTTGCTTGGCTTTAGTGTTTTCCCATTGATAATTGTTCATCACTATTCCTTCAATCAGGTTTTGTGCTTGTTCGGGTGTTTTTGTGTTCAAAGTACCTCCTGCGAATGCATCAATCATCTGTCTTGTAGATAAATTGAGACCATTATAGAAGGTCCGAATCTGCATCCATAGTGGGAGGCCATGGTGTGGGTACCTCCTGAGCAAGTCCTTGAATTGCTCCCAAGTATCATATAGAGTCTTTGCTTCCAATTGGGCAAAACAAGAAATGTCATTCCAAAGTTTAGCGGTCTTCGCAGGTGGGAAATACTTCTCCAAAAATTTCTTTACCAATTCATTCCAAGTTGTGATTGAATTTTGTGGTAGGGAGTTTAACCACTGCTTTGCTCTACCCCTCAAGGAAAAAGGAAATAGCTACAGTCGGATGGCATCATCCGTGGCTCCGTTGATTTTAAATGTATCACAAATCTCTAGAACGCTAGAGATGTAGGCATTAGGATCTTCATCTTGGAGACCGTCAAACTAAGCTTATTGTTGCACCATTTGTATGATGTTAGGTGCAATTTGGAAGTTATTAGTCGTGACGGTTGGCCTTGTGATACTAGAGTCAGCTCTAATAAGTGTAGGCCTTGAATAGTCGAACATATTCCGATTTGCTTCATTACCATTGTTAGCCACGTGTGGTGTATCTTCTTGATTGATGAATTTAGTGTTGGCCTCTTCACCCTCTTCCTTAATCTCAACGATTGAATCGTCTTCTATGGTAGCCACAGTTTGTCTAGGTCGCAATCTCAAATTTTGAAGGATACTTCTCTCAATTTCAGGATTAAGTTCTACCAAATCTTTCAGGTTGCTTCAGGTTATGCACTACAAGGGCAAGAAATATAGAATCAATTCTAGCTCTAGGTAATAAAAATAAACAATGAAAATAAAAGAGAAAAAAAATGGTCAAAATAATAAAGCAACTAGTGTTCTTAATATTGAAAGTCCCTGGCAACGGTGTTGATACGAGGCAAGCGCACCTATCAATTTTAATATAGTCGGATATGAGTCCGAGTCGATCCCTCAGAGATTTTGAGTACTAATATTAACTTTAGCTTTATTATCTAACCGGAAAATTATGATGAGTTGAATGAATTAAAAATACTGAAATTAACAACTAAACTACTTATGAGACTTAATTACGCAAATTAGAAAGCAATAAACTACTAACGACTTCAAGTATGCAATGATGTATTTAGGAATTATTTCCCCTAGTGTTTAACATGTAACCTTTTTAAAATATATTCAATTTAGTTTCTATGATTCTTGACCGGAGGGATTCACAATTAAAGCTAATATCTTTCTCAAGCATATTAACCCTAATTCTAAATTATTTACCGGAATCTCTTCACTTAGTAATATAACTTAGAATTGCATTAATGTTTAATGAATTCCCACACAAACAATCAACTTTCCGGAAGAATCATGTATCTTATCTCTAAGTATACATGTAATTCTCTTCAATTATGTTAAGATCTAATTACACATGCAATTTCTCAATCAACATGCATAATATCATATATTGATACTCCAGAATTATCAATCCATAACTAAACGACATAATTGAATCAAGAAAAGATAGAAACTTTCTTGAAATTATAATTCAATCCAAGGGTTACATGAAACCCTAGGTTCCATAATCCTAAATACTTGAATTCTAAGCTATCATAACGAATCTAAAAACGAGTTCCATCAAAAACATAAAATAAAGCATGAAAACCCCTCTTGATTTGATGAACAAAGGCAAAATTTCTGTAATGTCTCTCCCCCTTTTGAACCCTAAGATCTCCTTATATATGTGTATTAGACGGATTTTATTTTCGTCACCAGACACAGCCTGGGACATGGCCGTGTCCCCAGGTCGTGTAACTTTCTGCACAAAGGCAAAATTTCTACACAACTTCAAAATTTCATAACTTCTTCGTTTGAACTCGGAATTGAGTGAAACTTGATTCCTTTTCTTCGTTTTCGAGCCTAGAACGCGTTTAAACCCTGAAATCAACATTTTANCATCAAAAACATAAAATAAAGCATGAAAACCCCTCTTGATTTGATGAACAATCTTTAATCTTGAAATCGATGTCGTTATCGCTTCTTGATGTTGTTTCTCCTTAAGTCTCTTCTTGTCTCTTGTCTCTCTTTGTTTCTGTAATGTCTCTCCCCCTTTTGAACCCTAAGATCTCCTTATATATGTGTATTACACGGATTTTATTTTCGTCACCAGACACGGCCTGGGACATGGCCGTGTCCCCAGGTCGTGTAACTTTCTGCACAAAGGCAAAATTTCTGCACAACTTCAAAATTTCATAACTTCTTCGTTTGAACTCGGAATTGAGTGAAACTTGATTCCTTTTCTTTGTTTTCAAGCCTAGAACGCGTTTAAACCCTGGAATCAACATTTTACTCAGCTAAGTATCATTTTCTTTAAAGAAAACCAAAAATGTACGGGAAATGATATAAAATCACCATATGAAATATGTTTAAAATTAGAGTTATCAGGTGCCAAAAACTTGATATCAGGCAAGTGTACTTATTAATTTTAATATAACGGATGTGAAATCGAGTCGATCCCTCAGAGACTTTGAGTACTAATATTAACCTTAGCTTTATTATCTAACCAGAAAATTGTGATGAGTTGAATGAATTAAAAATACTAAAATTAACAAACTAATCTAATTATGAGACTTGATTAAGTACTTTAGAAAGCGATAAAATTAAGAACGACTTCAAGAAAGCAAACAACGTATTTAGGAATTATTTTCCCTAGTGTTTAACATGTAACCGTTTAAAATGTATCCAATTTAATCTCTATTATTCTTGACCGAAAGAATTCACAATTAAAGTTAACATCTTTCTCAAGCATATTAACCTTAATCCTAAATTATTTACCGGAATCTTTTCTCTTAGTAATATAATTCAGAATCGCATTAATGTGTAATGAATTCCCACACAAGAGAACAACTTTCTGGAAGAAACATGTATCTTATCTCTAAGTACACATGTAATTCTCTCCAATTATGTCAAGATCTCATTACACATGTGATTTCTCAATCATCATGCATAATATCATAGATTGATACCCTAGAAATATCAATTAACAATTAAACAACATAATTGAATCAAGAAAAGATAGAAACTTTATTGAAAATTATAAATCAATTTAATAGTCACATGAAACCCTAGGTTCTACAATCCTAAATACAAGAATCTTAAGCTATCATAATGAAACTAAAAACGAATTCCAACAAAATCAAGAAATAAAACATGAAAAACCTCTTTTTGTTAATGATAAATCTCTTCAATCTTGAAGTTATGTTTTGCTTTTACCTTTTTCTTCTCCTTCTCTCTAAGTCTCTTCTCTTTTGAATGTCTCTTGTTGTATGCGAAACCCTAATAAGTCCTTTTATAATGTATTGTATGGTTTCTTTTTTCGTCACCAGACATAGCTTGGGATATAGTCGTGTCCCCAGGTCGTGTAACTTTTTGACCTTAGCAAATCTTCCTAGATGAACATAGCCTGGGGACACAGTTGTGTCCTAGACTATGTAACTTTAAAACTTCATAACTCATTCATTTGAACTCCAAATTGAGTGAAACTTGATTCCTTTTCTTTGTTTTCAATCTAAGAACGCGTTCAAACCTTGAAATCAAAATTTTACTCAATTAAGTATCAATTTCTTTAAAGAAAACCAAAGATGTAAGGGAAATACAATAAAATCATCATGTGAAATGTATTTAAAATAAGAGTTATCATACTCCTTTGAGCTAACTAACCTAAGCAGGAGCATCTCTTAGGGACTAGCAACCTTAAGCTTGGAACGATTTGGAAAGCCTGGTTGTACCTCTCTAGGCTTACTAACTTAGGCGAGAGCATCTCTCGAAGACTAGCAACCTTAAGTTGGGATTGATTTAAAGAACCTAATTGTGCTTCTTTAGGCTCATTAACTTAGGTTGGACCGTCTCTTGGAGACTAGCAACCTTAATGATGGGATCAATTTGGAAAACTTGGTTGTGCCTCTCTAGGGTCACTAACTTAGGTGAGAGCATTACTCGGGGACTAGCAAACCTAATGTTGGGATCCATCTAGAAAACCTGGTTATGCCTCTCTAGGCTCACTAACTTAATTGGGAGCATTTTTTGGGGACTAGCAACCTTAATGTTGGGATCGATTTGAAAAACTTGGTAATGCTTCTAAGAGTTGACTAACCTAGGTGAGAGCATCTCTTAGGGACTAGTAACCCTAAGTTGGGATCGATTTAGAAAACCTAGTTGTGCCTCTTCGAGCTTACTAACTTAGGCTAGAGTGTCTTTTGGGAACTAGTAACCCTAATGCTGTGATCGATATGTAGAACCTAGTTATGCCTCACTAGGCTCACTAAGCTACATGGGAGCATCTCTTGGAAACTAGCAACCCTAACTTTTGAAATTGATTCGAGATAAACTCGATAGTGCTCCTTTAAGTTGACTGACTTAGGTAGGAGCATCTCGTAAGGACTAGTAGCCTTAACTTAGGAATCGATTTGAGAGGAAGCGCCTTTTGGGCTAGGCTGAGACGATTAGTAAAAGAAAGTACCCTATGGGCTCGATTGAGAGAAATTGGTGAAAGAAAGCACCTGACGAGCTTGCTAAAAGAATTTTGATGAAGAGAAGTGCTCTACAGGCTTGTTAAAGGGACATAAGTGCCCTATGGGCTCACTAAAGGAATGAAAGCACCCTATAGGCTAGCTAAAAGAATAGAAGTGCCCTATGGGCTTGCTAAAAGAATAGATGTGCCTTGTGGGCTTATTAAAAGAATAGAAGTGCCTCACAGGCTTACTAAGAGAAAGTTGACGAGGAGATGTGTCTTCTGGGCTCGCTTGAGAGGATTTGATGAGAGAAAGCACCTAATGGGCTCGCTAAGAGAAAGTGCTTGCTAAGAGAAAGTTGGTGAGGGAAGTGCCTTATGGGCTCTCTTAAGAGAAAGTTGGAAAGGGAAGCACCCTATGGGCTTGCTAAAACAACTTGTTGAAAAGAAGTAACTTATAGGCTTGCCAAAAAGAATTGTTAAGGTGAGCAACTTATGGGCTCGTTAAAGACCCTAAATGCAGTTGATGAAAGAGGGGTTGAAAGCTATCTAGCAGCCTAGAAAGAAAGATGAGATGACGCCCTAAAGGCTAATGGTATCCATAAATGAAAGACAAGATAGCGCCTTAAAGGCTAGCTGAATCCCTAAAAAGAATAAAAGAGGAGTTAGTGCTCTAAGAGCTTGGTAATACCTTAGAAAGATGGGACAATGCCCTCAAGGCTAGCTAGAACCCTAAAAAGAATAGAAAAGGGGATAGTGCTTTAAGAGCTAGCTTGAACCCTAAGAGGAAATTGTTGAATTAAGGAAAGGAAAGCAACCAGTTTTAAAAGACTTCTTGACTTAGAAAAGTATTTATATGAAAATTGTTGAAAAAAACCTGTTTATGAAAAAGGAAATAGGGATAGACCCTTTTATTTGAAAAAGGATATTAAAAACTACAATTAAGGAAAAAAGTGATCTAAACTACTATGGTTAATTTTGTTTTTTTTTTTTTAAATGACTACCTTAAAAAGGAAACGGATGATATGGATTGAAAGCTTGGCTACTCGAGTCGACATGGATTAGGAAACAATTTTGTGACATGCCTTTACCTTCTCTCTCCTTTTTTTTTTTTGAAAGTTTGCCAATGGGTATAAATTCTTACTTAAGGAACAATCTTATAACCATCACCCGTGTAAGGTTTCTTAATGCCTTTGACCTTGATGTTAGGCTTCTTCGTAGGGCTTTATGATTTTAAAGATTCCTTTCTTAGGGAAAAGGTAACCCATGATTAGTTTAGTCAAAGAAGGCTTCCTTGCTAACTTTCGATCTAGATTTTGCTCTCAACTACAATTCCAAAAATTACAGTCCATTTTGCAAGTGATATGTTTTGATCAATCTGTTAGGTTTTCTTTGGTTCAATTATTATGAATTTGAGCTTTTGGACTAAGGGTTTTAAAGAAGATTAATGAGGAGGTCTATTTTGAAAGAAATATTTTTATTTATCCCAAGTGTACAAATCAAGAACCTTAAGGAAAAATTAGAAGTATGCTTGTCACAGTTTCATAAACAATTTTTATTAAAGATAAATTATCTTTTAAGATCAAAAGAGCTTTTACTTGTGTAAGGGTGATATTGTACATAGGAAGGCCTTATGTGATACAATATAGTTAAGAGAGGCTTTAGAGTATTAGAGTAGATATTGAGATTTTGGGTTTCTAGGTTTTGGAATGTAATTTAGGGTCTTATGTTTCTTGGGGCTTTTTGGGCTCGAGTTCCTTGCCTTTTGATTTAGTTTGCTGCCCTTATTAGAATATGACATATCTCTTAAGGCTTTTGTCTTATACTCGAGTCCAATTCTTCGGCCTTCTTTTTTTCCTTTTACTTTGCCCTACTATCTCTTGCTATTCTTGTCTTTCCTTTTCACTCCAAGGGTGATTATTGCCAAGTTTTTGCTTTTTAAGTGATTCAAGGCCCTAAATCCATAGATTTCTAGTATATAGGCTTGAGGTGCTTAAAAAGGAAATTAGCTCTTCTTCATTTAAAAAAAAAATAATTTATCAAAAATAAAAGTCGTTTTTGAATTTATGTTACTTAAATAAACATAAACCAATCTTACCCTTATCTTCTAATCGATGACCTTAACCTCCGAATTGCCTCATTGTGGGGTGGTTCTTGCTAGGGTTCGAATTTAAAATTTCTCTAAATAGATCTAATGGGGTGAACAATAGATGATTGTGTTTAGGATTTAGAAATGAATGCCTAACTTTACTTTAATCTACATATCACATTCAAAGTAGACCTCCTTTAAGGAATGAGTCTAAAGTATCCTCACCATTACGTTACTCAACTTTCAAAGTGTTTCGAGGGTTAGTGTATAGGATATAGTTTACCTCTTTTCATTCTAAACCTTTTTAAAAAGTAGTTATTGGTTTCTTAAGGAGGAATCTATATTTATTTTCCTAAAGTGATGATTGGCTTTGCTCATCGATTTCTCAAATCATGCCCTGGTATTTGACTTTATGTTTTAGTTTGGTTCATGATTGGGCTTGGCTTTCTAAACAAACCAGGGGTCCTGGCTTGGCTTGGTTACTTTTATAGGTTGAGGATTGTGTTTGTGTCAACTACCTTGAATAGGCCCAAGGTTGCTATTTAGATTGAATGTCTAGCCAAATGGGCTATAGGGTCTCGCATTTAGGTTGAATGGGCCAAGGGACCCGTGTTCGTATTGAATAGGCCAAGGGGCTCGTGTTGGCTTCTTTAATAGATCGAGGGGCCTCATGTGGTTTGGAAATAATGTATTTGGGTTAGTTACTTAAGTAGGCCAAAGGCTTGAGCTTGTGTTGGCTCCTTCAGCCTATAAGGATTTATAGTCGTTAGCAATTTTTTAATTTTATTTTTTCATTTTTTGTTTCCTTTTTATTCTTTTTTTTTTTAGAGAGAAAAGGTAAAGTTTTATTTTTAGAAAATAATTTACAAATAAGGACAGTGATTTTTAGGTTTCTATTTATAAGTCTATGGATTTTATTTATATTTTCTTAAATGAGAAGGAATAGTGGTTAGATAAATGTTTATTGAAGGACTATTTACAAAAATGAGAATGTTAAAAAAAAGAACAATGAACTAAATGGAACTTCATTATTTTGAAAGAGATCAGAATACAAAAATAAAGGTAGAGATCCTAACATTTATTCAGGAATTTAATTTTAGACTCTTTAGATTTGAATTGAAAAACCCTTACATTAAGTCTCGTATATGAACCTTAAGGTTCTCTATCATCTCATAAGTATCCCTAATGACTTATGCTAAAAGGGACCTTAAGGCTCGATTGTGAGCTTTAGAACACTCGAGCTTTTCCTTCAAGTAAGCTATATTGTCTCTTAGCATTTGTTCATGAATCTTAGAGATGTCCAGTGGCCTATTGTTTGCTTAATCATTTGCTTGGTTGTCTACCATCCTAAGTCTACACATTTTATGGACAAGGATCAATCTTCAATGCAACAAAAGAAAAAAAAAAAGTGGAAATATGCAGATGTTAAGGTTGCTTGGGTTAATACATTACTCCTTAAGTTGCAACCTTACTATAATTTTTAGAAACTTGATTGCATTAAAACTCTTGAAAATTTAATAGGGTCGCAATTTCTTAAGGGTAGCATATTAACTAGAGCTTGGAAGGGAGTATATATAATAAGGGTGGGTTTAAAAAGGTCCTTAAACTTTGTGACTTCACTTGTTTTTAGAAAATACTTTCATTAGTCATAATGAGCTTAAGTGGGGTAGCTTAATTAGCCCCAAACAGTGGCTATACCACTACATTCAGAACTTACACAATGGTCCCCTCCCTATGATCTTAAGATGGCTTAGGTTTGACTACATCTACCTTGCATCTTTGATGCAACAAATGAACCCCCCATGCCCTTATGTATGCTATTTGCAAAATAAATATGCCAATTAAAACAAATATGCACACAAAGCCAATAACAAATAAATAAATGAATACATAAATAAATAAATAAATAAACAAATAACTAAACAACATGAGTAATTTGAAAAGCGATTTTAATTTTGGAATATTTTTAAGTGGCTAAGCCTCTTGATGCTACCCCAATGGAGTCACCATGCCTGGTTTTTCATCTCCCAGTTCTTATAAATTGAGTTTCTCTAAACTAATCAATATTAAACTTACATGTTTAATACTAATTCTTGACTAGTGTTTAAAAAAAACCAGTTCTTTATTGCATTTTTTAAATGTATTGGAGTTGCCACTCGATTGAAGTCGAGAAAAAAAGAGTTAAATTATAATTAATTGAGTGAATTAGTTATAACTTAGTCACTATTCTTTCGATAAAAACCGATTTGAAAAAAAAAAAAAAAAAACAGTCTTAAAATAAGAGATTTGAATTCGGGGGTTATGAATTTTAAACTCTTTATGGATACCATTAACTTTTCAAATTTAAAATTAAACTTAAAAATCACCTTTCAATTTTGTAAAATAGAACTCAATTAGATAAACGAAGTAATCTAAACTAATGTAAATGGAAAATTAGGGTTTTTTATTTTTATCGTCATCTCAAAGGTGCTTAAGTACTCGCTATTCGGGATTAGACGTACGTAGTTTTTTTACTAAAAACATAGCGGGTTGAGTAGATTTTAATTTTTGAAAACCAATTAGCTTTACGTTTTTATTTATTTTGATTTATTGAAAGAAATTTCCTGAAGGGTCTTAAATCATAATTGATTTGGAAAATTCTATATAGTGTCTTAATTTTGAAAAATGATCATTTACTTTTATTTATTTTGGAAAATTGATTTTCTAAGTAATAAAATAACTTTATTTTCTAATCTACTAACTTTTACTTTTTATTTTTATTATTATTTCTTATTACTTTTATTTATTTTTCTTAATTAAGTCTTAATCGAAAATGAGTAAATAAAACAAAGCTAAGCTACGCTATCTCTTTTTTTTTTTCTTTTTCTTTCCTATTTTTTCTTTTTCTTCTTAATTTTCCTTTTCCTTTTATTTTTCTTTTTCTTATTACATTTGTAGCTACAAAATAATAATTACATTTAGTTACATGAAAAATAAATAAAATATGTAGAAACACAAATGAGAGAAAGGGCTTCGAACCAAAGGGTCAGACTGGGGCACACGGGTCGGTCATTGGATGTGGGCTTCGAGTCGGGTTAGCTGGGTTGGGTCGATTCAGACCGAGTCAAACTGGGAGAAGAAACTATAGGCTATAGAGGAAGATCTAGAGTGCATTTTAGGCATTTCTTTAAGTGGGAAGTGGTGGTTTTGTGAGTTTCTTATTGGTTTTGGGGGTTGTAGGTACAACGCATTGGCCTAACTTAGCCGTTGGTGGTAATTGGTTCATGCACGAATGGTAGAGAGAGATTTTGTAGTGGTTACAGCTGCATACGTGGATTTGGTGTTGAAATACGGCTGTGGTGTCGTGTTTGTAGGTAAGGGGCATTGGGTTTGTATGTTCGGTGTGGAGTACATGGGGATTTGCATGGGTTAGTGGTTGATGCAGGAGTCATGGTATTAGGCATGGATGGGGTAGAGAAAGAGAGTGGTTAGTGGGTCGTGGGTTATGTGTGTAGGCAGTAGTTGAGAGGGTTTGGCATTGCTATAGTGGTGGAGAGGAGCCAAGGTATGGGTAAGGGTGTATAGTAGTGTTGTATGTATGGGGTTGTAGTAATGAGAGAGGATGGCCTAGAGAGAGAGGAAGTAGGTTTATGCAAGAGGGTCGGTTCGGTTTGCTTGGGTTGTATGTGTTGGAGTGTGGCTATAAGTCCAATGGTGGATGGGTCTACAGCATAGGTACAATACAAGGCTGAGAGAGAGGGATGTCAATGAGTTTGGTTTTGAGAGAGGGAGATGGTAGCGAGAGAGAGATGGTTGATTCCATGGGAGAGATTTGACAAAGGTGAGAGAGAAAGAGAGAGAGGTCTGTCCATGTATGTTTGTCTTTTTTGTTTTTTGTTTTTAAATGGATTCCCTACCCCTCTTCCCTCCCTTCCGCCCTTGCTTGTGTGTGTGTATATGTTTTTTTTTTTTTTTTAAAGACAAAGCAAAGGGAAGAAAGGGAAATGGTAGAAGTATATGGGGGAAAAGAAAATTTCTTGTCAAGGTGAATCATAAAGTGCTATGTATTGCAATTAGATACATGGCTCAATGAGACCTTGACATGTGGCAATGCATGGAGCTTGAAAAAAGAAAAAGATGAAAACTACCCTCATGCCTCTCTTGAGTCTCAAACCCCTGATCTCCAACCAAACCCGTATACAAAGAGTATAATGAGCATACTAGGTATAAAGAGTAGTCTTAGGCACATCTTCTGCCTTTATCCGTAATTGATGGTATCCTGACCTTAGATTGATCTAAGAGAATACACTTGCCCTTTGTAATTGATTAAATAGATTGCCAATTTAATGGGTATTTGTTTTTTATAGTTACCCGATTCAACTCTTTATAGTCGATATAAAGCTATAAGGAACCATCCTCTTTCTTTACAAACAATATTGGAGCTCCCTAGGAAGATACACTAGGTCATATAAATCTTTAATCCATTAATTCTTATAATTGTTTCTAAAGTTCCTTGAGTTCATTTAGGGCCATCCTATTGAGAGCTCTACTAGAAAATTCTATCTCTCATTTAGGAGGTAACCTTGGTAACTCCTTTAGAAATATATCCGCATATTCTTTTACTACCTTGATTTCATTAATGTCTAGTTTATCTTTCTCACCTTCTATAACATAGGTAAGGCACCATTTCCATGTTAGGTGCTCACTGCTTGCAATTATATCTATCAAATCCAATTCTTTTGGTCTCCCATTTATGATTTCTCCTACAAGGTCACTCTAGTTCCATCTATAGCATTAAATATTACCTCCTTTCTATGACAATCCACCATTGCTTACATAGATGACATCCAATTCATTCCTAACATTGCTTCATACTTCCTCATAGAGAGAATTATTAGATCTACCTTAGACTCATGATCAAACATCTTAATAGGATAAGATTCTAACACTTTGTTTGTTATTGTCATATTTCTTACTGGTGTTTTAACCACAAAATTGTTAGCTAAGATAGTTTTTGTTGTCTTTAATTGTTGAACAAGGGATAGATAGGTATCTTGCAGATCATAATATTTCTTGGAAAAGATTTATACGTCTTTTAGAGTTTTAAGTAATGTTTATTTTTATGTTTATTATAATATATGGAATAATGATTATGTATTAATTAAGTAAATCGCTTACTTATGACAAGCTCATTATCTTTTGTGTTATAAGCATCCAATGCAACAAGCTCCACTTCCAATTCATTCTTATCATCACATGTTCCTTCTAGGTTGTGTACTTGAGTGATTGCCTTAGAATTCGTAGCTTAGTTTGCTCCTTAACATAGCTTATTAGCTATTGGTTGTACTGTGTTCACACTTGATTTCTAACATTCTAGGCAATTTACTGAAAAGTACCTAACTTTCTTGCAAATAAATCATAGATTGTTTAACTTCTTTGGGAAATCCATTATTTTATGGTCTTCAACCCCCAAAAAGTAACACTTGCTTCTCAATTGTGCACAATCCTTTAGATAGTGCCTTCCCTTACACTTTCAACATTGTATATTAATGTTTCCAACCACCTTTCCACTTTGACAAATCGGTAGGGAATGTGTGAATGGCTTCTTTCCCTTAAAATTTATACATTCCTCTTCAATGCTTCTTTTCCCCAATATTATTCCCATCCTCTTTAACCTTTCTTGTTGTCTTTTCTTTGCTCCTTTTAAAACTCGAGCTTCTTCTACCAGCTTGTTAAAAGTACCTACTTCATTCTCCTCTAACCTTCATTACACCTCTGGTTTTAATCTAGAATACTTGCATTTCTAACTCATCACTATTTTAATATGATTCAGGAGTGAATTATAGTAGCCTATTGAATTCACTTTCATATTGATCAATAGTTTTTCTTCTTTGTAGAATATGGAGGAATTTAGTATGATATTTGGCTCGTAAGCTACTAGGAAAATAATTTTCTAGAAATTCTCTTTTGAAAGTGGTCTAGGTTATGGGTTGTGCTAGGTGATAAGGATCAAGGGTCGATCATGAGCTCTCGAACCCAAGGGCTAACTTAGATGGTTCATCAAGCTATTTGAGATGAGTTAAGCATTGAAGAGTAGTGCTTACCCCAGTCTGACTTGCTGAGGTACTTCACTCTCTACACTATCCAAGGAGTTGCTAAGGTGATCGGCTGGCATATCGAGCCAACCCCTTCACAACATACTAGTCCAAGCACCAAATCAAGTTACATCTAACCTTACAGTACAGAAGCTGAACTAATAGTTGTTAGGAGTCGACCATCTGAGGCTGATACAAATATGAGTCATCCAGGAGCTAACCCTTATCCAATCCCAACAATTAGAGCTGTCGAACTGTCGATACTGAGTTGACCTAATTAAGGCCTACCCTTAATTGGCTTGCAGTATTATTGGCACCACAAAATGAGCAAAATTACATGCACGCTATCCTTTCTAACATTCATATTGTTAGTCCTGTACAAGATATCAAGATGGGGGGTGAATTGATATCTTTAAATTTTTGAAAACTTTTTCGTTAAAAATGGAGTTACCCATCTTAATAACTTATAATGGTAAACAGTGATAATTTAATAATTTAATGCATAAAAGATAATAAAAAAAATTAAAAGAGTGTAAGGAAAAAGAAAATTAGGTAGAGATTTTATAAAGCTTCAGTCTTCTACCTACTGCTCCCTTCCAACTCCACTGTTTGGGACTCAGTTTACTTTACTGGTGCTATTCCACTTGATTTACTAAAACAAATCACAAGCATTTGTCACAATAACTTTACAACACTCTGCTTTACCTTTCTAGCCTCTCAACAATCTAGGCTAATATAGATCTATAGAGTATAAACTATCTTTTCTTTACAATATAATATTGAGATTACAAATGGGTACAAAAGTAAAAGTCTCAAATAATTTTGCACTTAAAAGAAGTAACACTTTGTTGTAGAACTTTGATTTGGTGTAGCTCTTTTAAGAAGTATCTGAAAAACTTTTTGAAGCATTTCAGAAGGTAAAAAATGATCAAGAATTTTTTTGTGCAACGATACCATTTCTTTAGAGTTGTGTATCTTAATGTTTTGAATCCTTCTTCCTTTTATATTGACTTTTTCCAATGGCTAAAAAGTATAAAGATTTTCTTCACTTCCATAATTATGCAGCCGATAGTTATTCTAGATAATTCAATAGATGTTTTTATGAGAAGATCATGGTCATTTGAATTTCAAAATAACTCTCCTTAATTTGTTTAGATCAAATAAACTTCAATCCGTAACCATCAAATAAGCTTTGATTTGAATTTAAAAGGATTGGCTTTCATTAGCTATTTGCAAATAAGCTTTATGTTCAAAATTTGAAATCCTATATAATCCGATATAACCTTATCCTTATCTATTCTTGTATATATAGCTTCATTTATCCAAATATATTTTCTCTTAAAATAAATCCCTAAAGATCATAATTCTATCTTGAGTAAAACGGGATTAAATGTATTTTCCTAATATACTTAATCTAGTGGAGCTAGGTCTTGAATAATTTGAATTTGATTAAAATTAATATTCCATGTAATTTTCCAGACTTACCTTTTGAATAATCTTCTGAAGAGTATCGGCCTTTTTTTCTTAGAAGTCTCTGACCAAGCTTCTAAAGAGCTGTACGAATTCTTTTTATAAAAGCTTCTGTAATACTTTTTGATGACTTTCCAGAATAGTCTATTTTCAAATAGTTTAAAGCTTCTGAATAAGCTTTTGAATGTGACTTAAATATGCGAAAATATAATTTCTAAAAAATCTTCTATAAGCTTGCACTCTTAAAGATTTATTTGCTTTTAACCCTTTTTGTTATCATTAAAATGTTATGAGAGGTATCTAACATTCTCCCCCTTTTTTATGATAACAAAAATGTTATTATAAAACCAGATTGCAAAAAAATATTATATTCACAATGACATATTCATGCATCATGTAGTGTTTATCCAATGTAATGTATTATAGGTGCAATTGATTTGTTTTTCTCAGCCCCTTTTTGTTATCATTTTGAATAAACTTCCCCTTAATCTTTATAAAATATGCGGGTTTGAATATGATAAACAAAGTATCAAGTGTAGAAATTGTAATGACATAAGAGATCAAATTGCATTGTATAAGAATGTAACAGAATTAAGTTCAAAAATAGAAATAACAAGTCCACAAGAAGGTAACAGAATTAAGTTTAGAAACAGAAATAATAAGTCCACAAATGGACAAAAACAAAACAAACAAGACAAGATTTTTGCTAGTACTAGAGAGAGAAAAACTTAAAAGCAGTCATTTTCTGGGTCTTTTTGTTTTCTTCCTAGCATATAACTTGAATTTGCTAAAATATGAAGGAAGAACTTTGTCAGGAGTAAAAGTTGTTTCAGAAGTTGTTGCTACAGATGAAGTGGGTTTTTTGTCTTTATTGAATGGTGGTGTAGTCTTGATTGGAGCAAGTGGAGAACTATCTTTAGTTGAAGCTACAGACAAAATTTTAGTGTGACCTTTAAGGGGTGTTTGTTCTTTAAGGTTAATAACAAGAGTGGAAGCTTGAGGTATCTTTTTAGGGGATTTTCGTGAAATGACTAGAGTCTTTTTTGAAGTTGGAATAGGACTGAGTACATTCTGATTGATTGGTTGAGAGGAAGGATTAGGTCTTGGTGGTGTGACGTGAGTATCTGAAATAGGAACAGATGGTTCTTTGGAGGGAAAAAGAGATTTAGATGCAGGTTCAGATGGTTCAAAGGTTTAGTACTGTATAGGGGGTTTAGGATCAATAAAATTATATGCTTGGTTAGAAGAATTGGTTTCTAGGATAAACTCCTTAAACTAAGCCTTGAATAAGTCTCTCATGCCATTCATTTGATCCTTGAGAACCTTTTCTACAACATCTTTGATTCCTTTAGAGAGTTGTTCCACAAAAATTGAGCTTTCTCCTTATCTATATTGAATTGGGTGGCTCTTAGAACTCTCTAAATCTCCTTCTGAAACTGTCCCAATAGGTTCTCTAAACTCAATGCCACCTAACCTTCTAATTAGTTTTCCTTTCTTCTTTGGTTCCTTTTCAGTTGGCTCCTTTCCTTTCTTCCTTTTCTTTCCAACTCCTTTTTTCTCAATGATAATGACCTTTGTTTTCTGATTTGAAGGATAAACAAATATTCCCTGATTATGTGAATGCCACAGTTTATCATTCACATAAATTCCCATCATCTTAAAGATTCTCTCACTAAGCTTGATAGGAGAAAATGGACAATTTGTCTCTCTTGGAAGTTTTAGCTTTTTGAAACTAAAAAGGGCCATTAACAAATTTGCATATGGTCTCACATCTATGTGCTGCCACATGTGTCGCATCATTAACTTAACAACATCTACTTGTTTCTTGCCTAACATTACTAATATCACCAATGTATCTTCCCTAGTCACTAAGGTTGCACTACCTTTCCTTGGTAGTACAATAGAGTTAACAAACTTGTGAAGAATTCTTATCAACAACTCAAACTCTGTACTAAAAATATCTCTTCCTATCCCTAAATTGATTCCATCATTCAATTCAGTAAATATTTGTTCTTTTGTCAACTATCTTATGCTTTCATCATCATTGAATTTTTTAACGCCAAAGCATTTCAGAATATCTTTAAACCCCTAAAATTTTCAATCTAGCTTTTGAAATTTACTCAACTATATTAGACAATTTAGGAGTTAACAAGGCTAATGAAAGTGAAAACCCTAAAAGAATTAATCAATTACGTAAGAAACTTTTTTACCCTAAACGTATTTAATTGCTAAAGATTTCATTCAAAAGTGATAGAAACCTTAAAATGATCACCTTAAAGACATATGTGCACGAATTCATCATGATATACCCTAAAACCCTAAATTGGTAATATAATCCTCGTATTTTGCCAAATCATTAGTAAAAGGTTAGAGACGACTTTCATTTATGCATATATGTTTTGAATCCTCAAGTAATCCTTTAGAAACTAAGATAATGAATCATAGATTATATTTATTTCTTAAGTATATGATTAAGATAGTATTACATAGAGTTAGAGGTATAGTTGAAGATTAAGCTAAATGTAGTGAACCTTAATACCTTAATTAGTATTTTTCATACTAGTGACACTAATTAGTTTACCAAATGATGTTTATAGGTTACAAATACTTAAAGTAAGACCTCATCATCTACTCTTACTAATCAATTCACCAAATACTTCATTTCCTTAATTTTTCCCTTAATTTCCCTTAATTACTACATTATGTGTACAAAATTACACATGCTTAAGGAAAGTTGATCAAGTCAACACATGTTGACTAAAGTCAACAATTTGAAAAGTTAACAAAAGACATTAAGAGATAAAGAAAATATCTAAACTTCTAATGATGGCTTTTCTTTCCTTTTCTTTTGGTTTTTCTTTTCTCCTCCCCTTCTTTAATTGCCGTCCACTTACCCCTCTTCTAGACCCCACCATTTGCTTTCTTCCATTATGAAAGCAAAACAAAAGAAACAAAACAAAAACATCCCTCCATTGCTGTGAGCTTCTTCTTCCCCTTTCACTTTCAACACTACTCTTTTTGTCTCCTTAATTCCAACACAAGCAAAGGTATGTACTTAAGTTACTTTATATTGTTTTATATTATTCATTAGTTAGGTAATTAGGTAGATTAGATAAATAGACATGTGATATGTATGGTCTTGTAGATTAGGACATAAAGTTCCCATTTTTAAGTGTAGAAAATGAGGAACTATGAAGAAGAGGAAAGAAATACATGTGTATATGCTCTTAGGTATGTGTACATAAGGAAATACTAAAAAAATACTTGTATGGGAACCTTTATACATGGGTATTAACCATGTACATAACCTAAATTAAGACAATACCTAACTATACATACCTATACTATACCAAATACATACTTAAAAACACAAAAGAATGGAATTAGGAAGCTTTTCTTAAGAGGAAAATTAGGTATACGAAATTATATACAAAAATACGTATATGACCGTATAGGTATATGAGTATGTATATACGTATAAATACGGTATAAGGATAAGTATAAGTATAAGTATATGTATAAGTATACTCATATACATATAAGTATCGTAAAGGTATATGTACATAAGGGTTTAAGTACATAAGATCTTTATACATGACATAAGCATGAGGTGAGGCTTAGGTAATCAAATGATGAAGTAAGTGATGATGTAATCACATGATGACATAAGCGATGACATAAGCGATAGAAGAGTATATATAATTAGATACCTAAATTAGTAAACCCTAATACACATTCTAAATTGGATTATACTTAATTAAGTATATGAATTAGTAATAGTAAAGTAAAATCCTCTAGGTATAAGAATTTAAGGGTTAACTAAATCATTAAGTATAAACAAAAGATATAAATATAAGTAATAAGATTACTTAAGTTTTCATAGTTAAAAATTTATATAAATTTAGTCTATATCATAAAACATGGGTCTTAACGTCTAAAACGACATTACCATGTGAATGTACGTTCGAAAACGATGAAAAACAACTATAAATTCATAAATATCAGAAATAGAACAAAAAAGTGACATACAATTAATAATAAAGTCTAGACAAATAGATAATCAGAATTATTAGTTAATTCGATTACTTACTAGCATTATCATATTATAATGATCAAGGGATCTCGAGGTAAGCGAGGACCTCCTGATCGATTACTATGATTAGGGCGAGTCACCATGGCTGAGTGAGTATTTACCTTATGATTTCATGCTTGATTGTGATTGTAGATAGTGGGCTTAAATATTATTGTTAATTGACTATTGTGTGGGGTTCGGGAACTACTTGTGTATGTAATTGTGTTATGTTGTGAATTTACCTTAAGTACAGAAAATGCCTTGTTTATTGCATGGTATTATAGAAAATGATTGTGTGTACTATTGGATGGTCACAGCATAATTTGAACTTAATTATACTCAGTCTATAAAAAGAAACTAGGACATGCACTAACATGCATAGCATGGATACAATTCCGGCCATCACATCATACGGAGGTAAAGAGAGGCCATTCGGGGGTTGATATTATTAATTTATTGGTTTCGTACGGTGCACTCGTACAAAATGACCTTACTCTGGCCCGCGGAACACTAGGCGTTGGAGGCACCAACTGCCTGGCTAAGGGTCGAGTCTAGAGGCCTCCGTTTAGGGGTGAGTGTGGACTGCGGGAGCCCACTCACGATTATACTAAAACTTGGTTTTTATGAAAATAAAAGAATTATTTGATATAAGTATGGAATGTGGTGTTCTGTAGTAAAGTAAGTTCTAGTATAATGCCCGGATCTGATTAGTGCCGTGTAAACTCCAACCCTAACTTCGGAGGGTGATAAATCTGAGTTATGTATATGAATTAGTTAATTATACGTATTGTTTGGCATTTTGGTTGATCATTCATTCATATGCATGAATATAATGTGCTTATAACTTGCTTATGGTGTGGTTGAGGGTTTTGCTCACTAAGCTTAGGCTTACACCTCTTTAGACTTTTGTTGCAGGATAGCCTGTTCGTAGAGGCAGGACGAGGGATGCTACAGGTTAGCTTGGGGACTTGGGCAAGAGCGAGCTGTCCTGTGTATTGAGAGAGAACAGTTTATGTAGACTCTTACTCATGTATTTTTGTTTATCTTAGTATTATAGACTTAGATATACTTAATTATTGTGTATTGTAAGCTTTATAACTCAAATTTTATATAAATATGTTTATGTGATGATATCATGTGAATCTGGATGTTCTTTGGAAACTAGTAGCTGTAGAGCCTTGTATATTGTGTGAAGAGTTCTTGATTAGAAAGGTAATCAATCAAGGGTTCTTTGTACAGTATACGGTGTTTGTCACGACTAAGCCGTCCTCAGTTCATGACAATATCCTTCTTGGTAAATTCTATCCTCTATCTTAGCACAGTTGATTTCCACACTTCTTGAGGTTTGCTATCAAGTTTTCTATAAAACTCATCAATCAAATCTCTATATATTACTCTACGTAAATCAGTTAGACTACTTAAACTGAATCTATCTAAATAATCTTTCCAATAAAAGCCATTCTTCTCAAAGTATTCATATTCTAAATAAAAAAAAGTCTTTGATTGAAAGACTTTTACCTTTGACTGTATACCTTTTCTTGGGTTTCTCCTTTAAAGGGGAAATTATGATCTTGGCTTTGGTTGACTTGTTCACTTTTTGGGAAGACTTTGATTTCTTCTTGATTGAGGTAGCTTTCTTAGGTTTTTGAATAAATTTTCTTGGTCTCGAAATAGGATTAGGTTCTGAAGGATCTTTTTTAGAGACTTCTTCAAATGGTTTTTTCAAGGGTTCAGATTCTTTTGAATTAGCAACTTCTTTGGAGGAGATGGATTCTTTATCATCCTAAACTGCCTTCTAAACTACTTCCTGGATTTGTTTAGAATGCACTTCAGAAGTATTCTTCTTATTCACTTCTCAAACAGCCTCTTCCGGAGGTTCATCTTGGAGTTCAAGGGTTAGGGTTCTTTTAAATGATCTTTGGTGTATTTCGATTGGATTTGATTAAGGGCTTGCAGAGTTTGTGGTTTCTTGTTCATTAAGAATGATAGGATTTTTTGGATCATTTTGAATTTTCGATTTGACTCCTTTAGCTGCAATGTGGTTGGATTTTCTAGGTGCCATCGGAGTTAAGCAAAATACAAGAGAGAGAGAGAGAGGATAATAGGAAAGGTCTAATGAGAAGGAGGAAAAAATAAGAAAAGAAATGAGACGCTTAATGAATTTAAATTGCCAATTTCATTAGCAGTTACCCGAGAATTGTAGACCTACTAGTGACATGTTAATCACCTACTAAGTGGATTTAGTTAATGAACCAACTAAGGAAGATTTTGTAGACTTACTAATGAACATGCTAATGCCTACAATGTTTTTATGTCTAATAGATTTCAAGTGAGCTTGCTTGGAAAAAAAATCAAAACATCCATGTAAAATTAAATGAAAAACAAAATTAACCAAATGAATTACACACACCTAGTTCATTACAAATGAACTCAAATCTCAATTTATCTAAAGGTTTAGTAAAAATATAGCAAATTGATATTCAATTGAAACAAAATCAATATTCACATCATTATTTGCAACATGATTATGAATGAAATGATGCCTTATTTCTATGTGCTTTGATCTTGAATGTTGAATAGGATTTTTTGTTAAATTGATAGCACTCGTGTTATCACATTTTATGGGAATATTTTTAGAACTTATTCCATAGTCATTTAATTGTTGTTTTAACCAAAGAATTTATCTACAATAATTTCTAATAGACACATATTCAACTTCTGTAGTTGAAAGAGTAACTAAATTTTGTTTCTTAGAAGACTAAGAAACCAATTTATCTCCTAAGAATTGACATGTTCCTAAAGTACTCTTCTTATATATTTTGCAACCTGTAATCGGCATCTGAATATCCTATAAGATCAAAATTTTTACTTTTAGGATACTAAATTCCTAATTTTGTAGTGCTTTTTATATATTTAAAAATCTTTCTAACTACAGTTAAGTGTGTTTTAGTTGGTGAATTTTGAAATCTAGCATACATACAAGTACTGAATAAGATATTAGGTCATGAAGCAGCTAATTACAATAAGGATCCAATTAAGCTATGATAGAGTTTTTCATTTACCTTTTCGCCATTACCTGTGATATCAAGCTTTATTGAGGTACTCATAGGTATTTAGGAATCCTTAGTATTCTCAAAGCAAAATTTCTTTAATATTTGTTTGGTATATTTCTCTTAGTGAACAAAAATCCCATTCTCTAATTGTTTGATTTGTAATCCCAAGAAGAAGTTTAATTCACCCATGAGCGATATCTCAAATTCTACCTGCATCATACTTAAAAATTCTTAACAATATATTTCATTAGTTGTGCCAAAAACAATATCATCAATATAGATTTGTATAATTAGCATATCTTCACCAAAATGTTTCATAAAAAGTGTGGTATCTACTTTTTCTCTTTGAAAGTCATTTTTAATCAAGAATTGACTTAATTTATCATATCATGCTCGAGGAGCCTATTTATGTCCATACAAAGCATTCCTTAATTTAAACACATGATCTAATTTGAAGGGATCTTCAAATCCAGGAGGTTGATTAACATATACTTCTTCTTTTATGAAATGATTTAGAAAAGAACTTTTTACATCCATTTGATACAAATTTAAATTTTTCAAACAAGCAAATGCAAGTAATAATCTTATAGCTTCCAATCTAACAACAAGAGCATAGGTTTCATTATCATCTATTCCTTCTTCTTGTGAATAACGATTAGTTACTAAACGTGCTTTGTTTCTAACTATTTTTCCATGCTCATCTAGTTTGTTCTTAAATATCTATTTAGTTCCAATGATTGACTTATTTTTAGGTCTTGGAACCAAATTCCAAACCTGATTTCTCTGAAATTGACTTAGTTCATCTTACATGGCTAAAATCTAGTTATTATCATTCAAGCTTTCTTCTATTGAATGAGGTTCAATTTCAGAAATAAGAGCAAATTGATTTTCAAAATTCTATAAGCTTGATCTTGTTTTTATTCCTGATCTAACGTTACCAATTATAAGCTTAGGAGGATGATCCATTTTAAATTTTAAAGTTGATAGAGGAGTATGAAAGAGTTCATAACCTTTTGAGGGTTTTTCAACAAACCTTGTATTACCTTCTGAAGTGCCTTATACAAATTTTGTTTTAGTTCCTTCATGCATTTTAGAAGCTTCTGATGTACCTTCTGAAGGAGGTTCTGTTTTTCCTTTTTTAGAATTAGGATAAACTGTCTTCTTTTTACTTGAAGCAATTGGTATTTCATTGGTCAATTCTTCATGGATTGTTTCCTCAATAAATTTAACATTTATTAACTCTTCCATGACCATTGTTTCCTTGTTGTATACTCGATATGCTTTCGAGTTTAGAGAGTAGCCCAAAAATATGCCTTCACTTGCTCTCTCTTCAAATTTTCCCAAACCTTTTCCTATTTTCTTAACAAAAAACTTATAACCAAATGTGTGAAAATATGAAACCATAGGTTTCCTTTCTTTATAAATCTCATAAGCAGTTTTATTTGTCAAGAGCCTTATATATACACGATTGATGATATAACAAGCTGTTTAAGCTACTTTAGCCTAAAAGTGATCATTTATATTACTCTCATTAAGAAGAGTTTTCATCATTTCTTGGATAGTCCTATTTTTGTGTTCAATTACTCCATTTTGTTATGGAGCATAGGGTACGAAAAAGTTACGCATGATGCCTTTGTCTTCACAAAATGAAATGAATTCAGAATTTTCAAATTCCTTACCATGGTCAATTTGTAATCTAATGATGGAGAGGCCTTTTTCATTTTCAACTCTTTTTGAAAATATAATAAGATCCAAGTAAATATAGAGAAATCATCTACTATGACAAGACCATATTTATTTCTTCCTAAACTTAACGTGCAAGTAGGGCCAAAGAGATCTAAATGCAATAATTCCAAAGGTCTTTGAGTAGAAATAACCTTCTTACTCTTATGAGATGATGAATTCATTTTATTCTTCAAGCAAGCAGAACAACAAATATTTTCATGAGCATGTACTTTAGGTAAGCCTAAGACTAAATTCTTTTTGAACAAGTTCTCCAGTTGATGAAAATCCACATGTCCTAGTCTTTTGTGCTGGAGCATAACATTATCACTTATAGAAATAAAGCAATTTTCAGATGATACTTTAGATGATTTAATTTGATAACATTCTTTTTCCTAAAACCTTCAAATAGCTTTAAACCATCTTGATTAAACCTAACAAATTTATCATACTTAATAAGTTATGTTTTAATCCTTTAACCAACAATACATTTTCGATTGAATGAGGTACCAAACCAATTGAGCCTACCGCAATTATTTTACCTCTACCATTGTCACCAAACTTTACATAACCATCTTCTTTCCATTCTAGATTTGTGAACAACAAAGCATCATTAGTCATGTATCTTGAGAATCTATTGTCAAGATACCATGTTCCTTTTATCTTTGGTTCGAAGTCCTATACACATTAAGGCATAATCAAATCTATTTACAGACATAGCAAAGCTTACGTCCATAGGAATTCAAGCTCGTATTTTGATTTGTACCTTGGTTATTATTGAGGTTGTATTTTTTGTAAAAACAATATTTCTCTATATGACCTATTTTATTACAAAGAAAACAAGTGTAAGATTTCTGTTCAGTATACCTGTTACTTACCACTTCTCTTTGGTTTAGATTCTTTCTAAAATACTCTTTGTTTAATCTTCTGTTATACCCTTTGAAAGTATACTTGTTGTTGTTTTTAGAGAATCTTCTATTGTTCTTTTTGATAGGTTTGAACACTTTGTTGTTTTCCCTACTTTTAATCATTTCTTGCTTTTCATCTTTTGATTTCAGAAAAAATATTTCTTTCTTTGTCTTAGATGTTTCTCCAAATTCAAAACCTAGTCCATATTTTGAATTATCCATCCTTTGGCTAGAAATCAACATTTGTAGTTTCTTATCACTTTCATCAAACTTGCGAAAGGTATACTTAATTAATTTAGATAGATCTTCTATAAGGTTTTTTAAATTCTTAATTTCCTCTTTTAAAATTAGATTTTTGTTAACTAATGCTTCATGAGCAATATGCAAATCTTCAAAGTCATTTTTTAGAAAATCATTTTCATCTGCTAGCAACTTATTGGTTTGACTAAGTGTATGCTTTTCGATTTTCAACATTTTAACCTCAGATTCAAGCTTAGATATTTTATTACTTGACTTGGAAAGGGCTTTGAGGAGTTTGTTAATTTTAGCACATCTGTCATCAAGTACATCTAAATTCAAATTAGAATCAGTTTCAAAGTCTACCTTAGAAAGTGCCATAAGACATAAATTAGCTTCCTCATATTCATCTAAATTTTCCAATTCCTCCATATCACTCCATGTCGCCATCAGAGATTTATGTTTCTTCTTAAATTTCTCCATTTTCTTGATCAATAAAGGACTTTCATATTTGATTTGCCTTAGTTTCTTGCATTTAGAGTAAATAATCTCCTTTTTGACCTTCTTCACTTCTATTTCTTTGATTGAATTCCCTGTATTGACAAACTGATTCTTATTAGTGGGAAACCTTTTAGTAAACATTCTCTCACTCTTTTCCTTGAGCCATTTATTCAACTTTTTGGTTGGTAGTGTTACGTCCTCATCTTCTTCTTCAGATGAATCTTCTCCTTCTAAATCAATATTTGTTTCTTTGGATTTAAAAGCTACGGTCTTTTTCCTTGTATCTTCTAAAGTGTCTTCTAATTTGAGAAAATCAATTTCATATGCCATGAGCTTACTATGCAATTGACTTAGTGTTAATGTCTTTAAGTCACAAGCTTCTTCTATGGCTAGCATTTTGTGAAACATATTTGCATCACTAATAATTTTGCCAAGAGAAGATAATTCATTAGTTATAGCAGTAAATCTACCGAAGGAGTCTTTGATTTCTTCACTGGGAGAATTTGAAATGTTTCATATTGTTGAATTAATGAGTTGATTCTTGTGTCTTTGATGGCTTCTGTGCCTTTGTAAGTTTGCACCAAGGTATCCTAAATGTCTTTAGCTTTCACAAGAAGCAATTAGATAAAATTTAGAACATGATGATGGTTAGAACTTTGAGATCTCCTGTAGAAATAATTTGCTAAGCCTAATAATCTGATGCTTTCACATAAGTCTCTATCCTGAATTTCCAATAAAGAAAATTAGTTCCATAAAAAAATAGTGCCTTGCCAAGCTAAACTATTAAACTACCACTTAATTCACCCATGATCTTAAACTTTAGAAGAAATTAGAGCGAGGCTTTGATACTAATTGTTGGTCCCATATAAGATATCAAGAGTCCGGGGGGGTGTGGTGGTGGGGGGGTTTTGAATTGATATCTTTAAATTTTTGAAAACTTTTTCATTAAAATGGGAGTTACCCCTCTTAAAAACTTATAATGGTGAACAATAATAATTTAATAATTTAATACAAAACATATAATAAACAAAACTAAAAGAGTATAAGGTAGGAGAAAATCAGGCAAAGATTTTATAGAGCTTTAACCTTCTGCTTGTTGCTCTCTTCTAGCTCCACTATTGGAGACTTAGTCTACTTCATCGATATCGTTCTACTTGATCCACTAAAAGAAATTACAAGCATTTGCATAATGACTTTACAACACTCTACTCTGCTTATCTAGGCTCTCAACAATCTATGCTAATATAGATCTACAGAGTACAAACTATTTTTTCTTTACAATACAATATTGAGATTACAAATGAGAACAAAAGTACAAGTCTCAAATAATTTTACACTCGAAAGAAGTAATACTTTGTTGTAAAACTTTGATTTAGTCTAGCTCTCTGAAGAAGTATGTGAAAAACTTTTTAAAGCCTTTCAGAAGGTAAAAAATGATTAAGAATTTTTTTTTGCAACGATAGTATTTCTTCAGAGTTATGTATCTTAACGTTTTGAATCCTTCTTCCTTTTATATTGACTTTTCCCAATGGCTAAAGGGTATAAAGATTTTCTTCACTTCCATAATTATGTAGCCATTAGTTATTCTAGATAATTCCATGGATATTTTTATGAGAAGATCACGGTCATTTGAATTTCAAAACAACTATCCTTAATTTGTTTACATATGATAAACTTCAATCCGTAACCATCAGATAAGCTTTGATTTGAATTTAAAAGGATCAGCTTTCTTTAGCTATTTGTGGATAAGCCTTATGTTCAAAATTTGAAATCCCACAAAATCTAATGCAACCTTATTCTTATCCATTCTTGTATATATCTTGACTTATCCAAATATATTTTCTCTTAAAATAAATCCCTAAGGATTATGATTTCATCTTGAGTGAAACGGGATTAAATGTATTTTTCTAATATACTTAATCTAGTGGAGCTAGGTCTTGAATAATCCAAATCTAATTAAAATTAATATTCCACATAATTTTCCAAACCTACCTCTTGAATTACCTTTTGAAGAGTATCAGCCTTTTTTTCTTAGAAGTCTCTAAATAAGCTTCTAAAGAGCTGTGTGAATTCTTTTTATAAAAGTTTCTATAATACTTTCTAAAGACTTTCTAGAATAGTCTATTTTCAAATAGTTTAAAGCTTCTGAATAAGCTTCTAAGTGTAACTTAAATGTGCAAAAATATAGTTTTTGAAAAACCTTCTATAAGCCTGCACTTTTAAAGATTTATTAGCTTTTAACCCTTTTTGTTATCATTAAAATGTTATAAGAGATATCTAACAAATACTATCTTTTCTGACAATGGATATTCTTTTGGCATGATTACATTGATACCCTTGTAAATTGTTCCCCTTTTCCCTAGCTAGTAGAAATCCTTTTCTATAATTTCCTATATCCTAAGACTTACCCTAATTAGGTATTATAAATATTTGCAAAATTGTAATAATCGTAATGATCAATATATAAAGAGTACATGGACTTTCTTACTCTCTCGAGCTAAGTTTCCTTTCTACTTACTCTTAAACTGCTCTTATCTAGCCTATTGAGTGTAGACTAATGATGAGTGCCCTTCGACCATACTTGTACATCATATTAAGTGTGACCTGAGCTCTTATGATGTATTAGTGGTCATATCCATTGTTAGTGCACGAGGACCCTTGCTTATCCTTTGACTACCATTTATCTTTTGGACCATCTTGTGGTTTGGAGCTACCCCATTTGGTTACATGTGATATTGGGCTTATGTATTCATCCATGAGTTCGTATCATCCTAATATCCGAGCTTGGCTATGTTTGAAGCTGGATATTGCTACTGTGTTCTTTCTAGAAGTGGTGATGTGGAGGACTACCTTGATTGGGTAGATAAGATTGAAAAGCAATTTAAATTCCATGAAGTGCCCAATAATGTAAAGGCTAGACTTGCTATGTTGGAATTTACTAGTTATGTCACCTTGTGGTAGAAAAACTTACAAGCTACCCAACGAAGAGAAGTGAACGAGAACGAGAACGAGAAATCAAGAGATAGGATGAAATGAAGAGGGTTATGAAGAGAAGGTTTATGCCAAGCTATTATCTTTGGGATGCCTTTAAAAGGTTATAGGAATTGAGGTAAGGAGTATCAACTATTGAATCTTATGTTAAGGAATTCTAGATGTTGATGATCCAATGCAAAGTCAACGAGTTGGAACACCAAACAATATCTTGATTCATCAGTAGACTAAAATATGAGATCAAAGATATCTTGGAAACTATGGAAATTCAATCACTTGACGATGTGATTCAAGCAGCCTAAAGGATAGAAAGGCACCGAACCAGAAGGTTCCAACCACTATTCAGCTAACTAGGCAATAGTTGAACTATTCCGAGTAGACCTATGCGAATGGAACTAAGTAAGTTTGCTGAGACTTGACCTACTCACTTTACCTGAGTAAAGGAGAAGGAAGTTCTAAGGAAGTTTGAGAAAGGCTAAAGTTTGGGCAAGAAGACAAGTGAGATCAAGTGTTTCAAGTACCAAGGATTTGGAAATATGGCTGCTTAATGTTTAAATAGAAGGACTATGGTGATTCAAGGTACGAAGTCGACTCTCAAGGTGGAGAGCACTAACGAGGAAGTAAAGGAGCTGAAGGAGGATAGATAGATCAAGTTGTTTGAGAAGGAAGTTATCTAAAGTGAGGAAGTTAACATTATGTTAACCACTCTAGTGTTAAGGGGGACAATGAGTGTTAGTCTTGTGCTTGAAGATGAACAAAGAGAAAATTTCTTCTAGATTGAATGCAAGGTAGATGAGTTACTGTATACCTTAATAGTTGATAATGGGAGCTATATTAATGCAACCTTTGCATTTATGGTCCAGCAATTGAAATTGCTAACCAAGCCTTACCTAAAACCTTATAATCTTCATTGGCTCAGTTATAAGGGAGCTCTATAAGTGAACAAACAAGTGTCTGTACCAATTTGCATTGGCAAATATCGAGATGAAGTACTTTATGAGGTACTACCTATGAGTGCATCTTACATTTTACTTGGACAATTGTGGATGTTTAATCGAGTAGTGATATATGATAGAAGGAGGAATACTTGCCCCCTGGAGTATGAAGACAGGTAGGTGAAATTGAGTCCTATGATTACTGAGCAAGTAAAGGTCTTGTAGTCCTAATTGAGCTGAACCCTAAAGAAACAGGCTTTGCTAAGCCAAATTGAAAAGAGAGATGTAACATGAATGATCGACCTATTTGCTGGCTCAAAGAATTCTAGAGTTGAGACTTGAGGAGGAGGAGTTGCTTACTAAAGTAAAACCTTACTAGATGAATTTTCTGACTTTTTTCCAAAGGAGTTACTGAAAGGTCTACCCCCAATCTAAGGTGTCGAGAATGAAATTGACCTACAGCCAAGAGCCGCACTACCGAACAAGCCTACCTATAGGTTGAATCTTAAATAGACTACTAAGCTGTAAAAGTGAGTAGATGAGTTAATGAGGAAGGGGTGTGTGCATGAGTCCCTTATTCCCTATGTAGTGTTGACTTTGTTAGTGTCAAAGAAAGATGGTTCTTGGAGGACTTATATAGATAGCCAAATGATTAGTTGAATCATCATCAAGTACATGTATCCTATACCTAAGTTTGATGACATGCTAGATGAATTAAGTGGAGCAAGAGTGTTCTACATGATTGACCTCAAATTTGGATACCATTAGATCCAAATGCATGAAGGTGACAAGTGGAAGACTGCATTCAAAATGCGCCATGGATTATATAAATGGCTTGTAATGCCATTTGGACTATCTAACGCGTTGAGCACATTTATGCACTTGATGAATCATATGCTCCGAGACTTATTAGGGAAGTTTGTCGTAGTTTATTTTGACGATATCTTGGTGTATAGTCTTGACTTGGAGACCCACTAGCAACATCTTTGAAGCATCTTTGTGAAACTTTGAGCTAAATAACTTATGCCAATCTAAAGAAGTGCGACTTTTGCTGATTCGAGGTGATATTCTTAAGATTCGTTGTAAGTAATTGTGGCATATGAGTTGATGAAGAGAAGATCAAAGTAATCACCATATGGCCAGTACTAACGACTTCGGTTGACGTGAGAAGTTTCCATGGCCTAGCATCATTTTATTATAGATATATAAAGAATTTTAGTACGATTATAGCCCTACTCACCAAACACTTAAAGAAGAATGTTGAATTCAAATGGCAAAGGACTTTTGAGGAAGTGAAGGTTGACCATAGCCCCTATCTTAGCTCTATCAAGCTTCGACAAAGCATTTCAAGTAGAGTGTGATGCATCCGAACTAGGTATAGGTACCATGCTAATGCAAGACAGCTGACCTATTGCTTACTTTAGCAAGAAACTTTGAGGAGCTACACTTAACTATTCTGTCTATGACAAGGAGTTCTACTCCTTAATTTGAGCCCTAATAATATGGTAACATTATCTACTGCCTAAGAAATTTGTGATCTACATCAATCATAAATCCTTGAGATATTTAAAGAGCTAACCTAAGTTGTACTAAAGGCAAGCTAAATGGGTCAAGTTCATTGAGGGTTTTTCCTATGTTGTAAAATACAAGAATGGGAAGAACAATATAGTGGCTGTTGCCTTATTAAGATGACATTCTCTCCTAATCGAGCTGTAGACTAGGCTGCTTGCTTCTTAAACCATAAAGAATTTTTATGCTAAGGACCTACACTTTGGTCCTATCTATGCCCGATGTGAAGAAGGATGGACACTGGATGACTATCATAGGGAAGACAGATACTTATTCTGAAAGAGGAGGCTATATCTCCCGACTTGTTCCATGAAAGAATTACTAGTACACGAAGCACATAGAGGAGGATTGATGGGACACTTTGGCCAGTGTTGGACCCATGAAATACTATCCTCTCGATTCTTTTGGCTAAGGATGAAGAGAGATGTTAATTCCATACTAGAAAGGTGTGCAACCTGCTGAAAAGCGAAGAGTCAAGCCAAGTAAGGACACTATCTATCCTTGCTTATCCCGACCAAACTGTAGTGTGAGCTAAGTATGTATTTCATGTTAGGATTGCTGAAGACGTCCTAAGGGAAGGATTCCAACGTGGTGTTCATGGATTGATTTAGCAAGATGGCACATTTCATGCCTTATTCCAAAACTAACGACGCTTTAGCTATCTCTTTTCTTTTCTTGTAGGAAATTACCAAGCTTTATGGAATACCCAAAACCATTATTTTAGACTAGGACCCAAAGGTCATGAGCCACTTTTGGAGGACGCTATGGAAGTGAATGGGAACCAAGCTATTATACAGCATGTCTTGCCATCCTCAAATTGATGGATAAATTGAGGTTGTCAATAGAACTATAGGAACATTGTTGTAGGTTGCTATCGGACGAAACATGTTTGGTTAGGATTTGTGTCTGGCAATCATTGAGTTCAAATACAATAGGATTGCCTATAGTGTAACAAACATCTCTCCATTCGAGGTCACCTATGGGTTTAACCCTAAGCTCTAATGGTCTAAGCACCCTAACTGAGACCTCATGATGACTAGCTAACCATAAAAAGAGTTGAGGCCATTAGAGCCATAAACCAGAAGGTTGTAGAGTAATTGAATTGAGTTATTACTAAAATTGAGAAGCGAGGTCGAGGATAGAAGAAGAGAGAACTTCAACTAAGTGATCTAGTTTGGATGCATCTCAACAAGGAATGATTTCCAAACTTGAGCAAGAGCAACTTGTCTCCTAGAGTTGATGGAGCTTTTAAAGTTCTTGAAAAGATCAATCCTAATGTTTATAGGATTAAACTCCCTAAAGGATATAGAGTCTCGGGCACCATCAACATTGCTAATCTCTAACATTACACTCCTAAGGATGAGTAACCTATAGCTGCACTGGATTTGATCTCAAATCTCAAACAACCCAAAGGGGATGATATGGAATAAGGGTTAATCACACACTCCCGAACCTAAGGACTAGTTTAGTCTGAACTGTTAAGCTACTTCACTCTCCACACCATCTAGGGAGCTGTCGAGGTGATCAGTCGACATGTCGAGCTGACCCCTCTTCCACACACCAATCTAAGCATCAAATCAGGTTACATCCAACCCTACAATGTTGAGGTTGAACTAACAATTTTCAGGAACCCACCATCCAAGGCCAATTTGAATGTGAGTCGTTCTTGAGCTAACCTTTATCTAGTCCCAACAATTAGAGTTGTTAAACTATCGATGCCAACCAAACCTAATCAAGGCCCACCCTTGCTCGGTTCGCAGTATTATTGGGATCATAGAATGAGCAAAATTATACGTATACTATCCTTTATAACATCTATATTATCCTTTCTGACAACGGATATTCTTTTGGCACAATTACATTAATACCCCTATAAATTATTCCCCTTTTTCCTAGCTAGTAAAAATCCTTTTTTGTAATTTCCTATATCCTAAGACTTACCCTAATTAGGTATTATAAATACTTGCAAAATTGTAATAGCTACGATGATCAATATATAGAGAATACATTAGACTTTCTCACTCTCTTGAACTAACTATCATTTCTGCTTACTCTAAGCTACTCTTATCTAGCCCATTGAGCTTGAACTAGTGGTAAATGCCCTCTAGCCATACTTGTGCATCATATCAAATGTGACCTGAGCTCCTGTAAGGCATTGGTGTATCATATCCATCATCAGTACATGAGGACCCTTGCTCATCCTTCGATTGCCATTTGTCTTTCAAACCATCTTAGGGTATAAACCAATCCCCTTTTGGTATGTGCGATATTAAGCTTATGTGTTCATTTACAAGTTTGTATCAGTAGGGATCTTTGTGATATGAGGCAAGTGTACCTATCAGTTTATAATATAGCGAATTACGTCCAAGTGTCAATCTCTTTGGGACTTTCACTACTAGTACTTACTAGGTCTCTATTATCTAACAGGTAATTTAAATTTCAAGAAATCTAAAGAAATCAAAATTATTACTAAAACTAAATTAAAGAGTAACTAAGATGAAATTCAAGAATTAACAAGAAAGCAACTCAATTAGTTCAATATTCAATATTGTACCTAGATTTTGTTTCCCCTAGATCTAACATGTGATTTTCCTAATGATAATCTAATTTAGTCTTCAATCTTTTTTGATCGGGAGAATTCTCTACTAAAGTTAATTACTTTCTTAAGCTAATTAAAGCTAATCCTACAATCACCTATTAGAATCTCTTTTCAATAGTACGACCTAAGATTGCATTATTGAACAATGATTTCTCTATGATTAAGATTAAAATCCAAAAGAATTTTGCAAATTATCTCTAATCTTGCAATAACTTTCATCAATCATGCTTAGATCTAATCTTATAAGAAATCTTTCGATTTTCTTATAAAATATCAAACTCTAGATTACTATCTATGGAAGTAATAATCTAAATCATAAAGTAACACAGTTAAATCAAGAAATTAATAAAGAACTAAATTAATCATTACTAATAATAGTATCACATGAATAGATCTAGGTTTCACAAAACCTACATACCAAGATTCTACACACTATACATCCTAAAATAGGAATCTAAAATCAAAGTGTAGAAAGTAATGGAAAGAATCATCATGAAATCTAAAAGAAATTGAATCTTTAAGTCTTTGCTTCTCCTCACTTTCTTGGTTGTTATTGGCTTTAGAAACTCTCTAAAAGTTGTGTCAAAAATTTCTTTTTAATAAACCTTAACAAGGCTTTATTTATGAAGAATTTAAAAAAATTGGGTCGGTTGGAAAATATACGACTGGGACACAACTGTGTCTTTCGGTCGTGTAACATTTTGTGTTTCATGTTTCTCTCTTTTTTTTTTTTTATTAAACTTGGAAACAATATGATCAAAGACATGATCGTGTCTTTTGATCATGTTGTAGGCTGTAATGGTTTGAAAATAGCTCCAAATTCGCCTGAAAACGACACAATTGTATCATTCGACTGTATCAATCTTCAAACCTTCAAAACTTGCTCATTTTAGCTCTAATTTGAGTGAAATTTATTTCTATCTTCTCATTTTCTCGAATAGATCATTTTAAAACCTAAAAAACAAAATTTTACTCAATTAAGTATTATTATATAAAAATAAATTCAAATGTCAAGGAAAATCATCAAAAATCACTAAATAAAATAGTGCAATTAAAAACTCGTCACTTTGCTTGGATTCCCACCATGTCTGAGCTCACAATTTCAAAACATATGTCCCGAAGTTCACTTACAAGTGAAGTTGGACTTCACTTGAATTTCAAGTGCTTCATTTTGAAGTCGACGACTTTGGCATCTATTGCTATATTTGAGGGACATGATACATCTATTGTAGTGTTCCGAATCAGCATAATAAAACAATACCCATAGTAGTCTTCTTCACTTAGATCATTCATCTAGAAAGAGTACATTACCTGCTAAACATCATTAATTCTAACTTTTTTAGTATAGGCTAAAAAGGGAATGAAAAGTTTAACTAAAGGAAGTTGCTTACGGTAATATCATTCATAACTTAAAATTAAGAAACAACTATCATTACAACATTGTTCATTTAATAGAAAAATACTAAAATTACATCACTTCTTTTTCTTGCAAGGAATCAGATCACGCCATCATTCATAAAACCATCCACCCTAAATTTTGCCATAGTATTTTGAAGTGGCTTCTTCATTGATTGTTATTATAAGATCACCATCGTTTGATCCTAAAGTAGAATCATCCTTATCTTGAAATTTCATCCACTTTTTTATAGGATTAAGCTTAGAGGGTGAAAGATTAAGCTTAATATCTTCATAAGGCTTGTAAGATGATTTGAATATATATGAAGCTAGGCATATTAGGGCATCGTCGAATTAGACAACTTGACATGTCTTGACCTTTGGCTAAGGTAAGGAGGCTTTTTTGCGCCACATGTCCTAACATGTGGCATCATCGAATTAGACAACCTTGCTGACGTAGTGCTATGCAGCGTGCCATGTCACCTGTCGTGTGCTATGTGATGACACATGACAGGTCGAGGTTGGTCGAGTCAGCTGACATGGTGCTATGTCAGTGCCACATTGGCCAACTTTCCCTCTCTTTCCCCTAGTTTTTCTTCATTTTCTCCCGATTTTCCTCCTTTTTCCTTCTCAAGAATAGCTCGACTCCTTTACTTTAGCCTTTGCTTTCATGCTTTTTCCATGCTGAAACATACCAATTATTGGTACAAATTCATCCTCTACATCACCTGCTTTGAATCAAACACAATAACATGTCCAAATTTAGTTAATGATGCATTCAAATCGAGCTTCAAAGATTGGAAAAAAAAAACTGGATTTTCGAACATTTTCATTCAAGTTTGATTTCAAATTTCCATGTTTGTTTGATCAATTTATGTATAAAAGGATTGATGGAGGAGCACATTTACACACAGACAACCACACACAACTTCCAAATCAACACCCACACTCTTTCTCTCCCTTCCCGATCACTTTCTCCCTTTACCAATTTCTTTCTCTCTTCGAGTTTCTCACTTTAGGCTACCCCGAGCCTAACCACCACCATGGCCGTGACCCTTACTCCACAAGCCCTCCAACTTAACCTTTGTTGTACCCCCTAGCGACGCGACCAAGTGTACAGCCACTTAAACCTAACCACCATATCCACTCTCCTTAAACGACCACCTTTAACCACTTTTACCCCACATCAATCATACGACCAAACTCCTAGCCATCTCAAACCTTCAACCCAACCACTTGTTTGCACCCAGCCATCAACCATGACTGCCACTCGAACACCACCTAAACCACCACTTTGCACCACCCTCTAAACTGCCTCTAACCACCACAGCGTTCGGCTTACCCCCCCATTCCTTAATAAAAAACACACAAAACACCTCACCTACTTGTTTCAGTGATAGAAACTAGTCGAACCATGTCTTAGTTGCTGCTACTATAGAAGCTTGACTTGAATCCAGTGGAGTTGATTCGAACTTAATTTGAACCTTACCTAAGATCCAACCTAGTGCCCTGATCTGACCAATGTTTCTCTCTTGGTCCAAATAAGTTTCAATCATTTTTTTTTAACTAATTAATTTATTTATTTACCCATTTGTTGTAATATGCAATTGTAAATGTAATAAAAAAAAAAGGAAGAAAGAAGAAAAGAGAAAAAGAAAGAAAAAAGAAAAAAAAAAAGAGTAGTTTATTTAGTTATTTATTTTTACTTTAATAAAAATAAAAAAATGAAAAAATAGTTATAAATAAAAAATATAAAAATATAAAATGAATAAATAAGGAGATCAATAATTTTTTTTGGCACTTAGAAAAATCAAAGTTTCTAGAAATAAAAATTATAAATAAATGAATGCTTTTTCAAATTAGGACTATTTTAGATTTTGCTAGAAGAAAAAACAAAACCTCGATTAGGACTTTTATAGAGAAATTTTCCTTAAATAATTGAAATTGAGTAAAAACGTAAACCCGAGTTTGTTTTTCTAAAATTAAAATCAAATCAACCACTAATGTTTTTCATTAAAAGAACTATGTGCATTTGATCCCAAATAGTAGGTACGCAGGTACGCAGGTACCTACGAGGTGATGATAAAAAAAAATAAAAAAACTAATTTCCCTTTTACATTAGTTTGATCATTTCATTTATCCAATTAGAGTACCTAATAATTAAGTTTTGTCTTTCAAAATTAAAGGTGATTTTTAAGTTTAATTCTAATTTTAGAAAGTTATTGGTAGCCGTAAAGGTTTAAAATTCTTAACTTTGGATCTAAATCTTTGGTTTTCAAAAACCGTTTTCACAAAATTGGTTTTAATCATTAGACTAGTGGCTAAGTTATAACCAATTCACCAAATTAATTATAACATAACTATTTTTCCCGACTCTAGTTGGGTGGTGACTTTGAAGTTATTTTCAAAATAAAAAGAAACGGTTTTCTTTAAACTTTGGTCAAGGATCGCTATTAAATGAGTGAGGTTTAATACTAGTCAATTTAAAAAAGACCTAATTTTATAAAAAATCGGGACGGTAAAAAAATAGGCTCGATAGCTTGGCGACTCCACTGGGGATGTCAAGAGGGTTAACCATTCAACTTTCCAAAATTAAAATTAATCCCTAAAAAACCACATTTGTGTAATTTATTTACTTATTCGTCCGTTGCTTGTACCATAATTGTATTAACATTTTTTTTGTAGGTTTAGTTTTATTTATTTAATTTGAAGGAGAATTTATTTTATGTTCCATAAATGTATGATAGATACGGTTGAACCTAGACCATCTTAGGACCTTAGGATGAGAAGCCATTATGTAAGTTCCGGGCATAGTGGGGCAACTACCGTTCGAGGCCGATTAGGCTACCCCGCTTAAACTTTGATGTGACAAAGGGATCATTTTGTATGAAATGCGTGAGTTCACAGAGTTTAAGTACCTTTAGAACCTACGCTTCTTGCATACATTCTTCAGGGTTTAGCAAATAGTTAATAGGGTGGCATTGTTACAAAATAGAAAAAGAAAAGACATACCTAAAACTTCTTTCCTAGAGTTCAGTCTCAACTTTTGTTTATCTATCTTACATATCACATGCATAGGGATATGGGTGATCATTTGTTGCATCAAAGATGCATGGTAGATGCGGTTAAACCCAAGCCATCTTAAGACCCTAGCAAAGGGGTCATTGTGTAGGCTCTAGGTGCTGTGGTGTAACTACCACTTGGGGTTGATTAAGCCACCTCACTTAAGCTCAATGTGACCAATAAAAGTGTTTTTTAACAAATAAGGTCACAAAGCTTAAGGACCTTTTCAAGACTTTCCCTAATTGCATATACTCCCCTCCAAGCTTGAGTTAATACAATACCCTTAAGAAATTGCAACCTTACTAATCATTCAAGATTTTTAATGCAATCATGTTTCTGAAAATAACTGTAGGGTTGCAACTTAAGGGGGTAATATATTAACCCAAACAATCCCAACACCTACATATTTCCATGTGCTTTCTTTTCTACATTAATGATTGATTGTTGTCCTTTAAATATGTAGACTTAAGAATGGTAGGTAACTAACAAGAAAACAATCAAAGACTACTATTTGCCTTAAGAATCCATGAACAATTGCTACAAGCTAAAGCTACTTACTAGAAGCAGAGGGCTAGGCAAACTGAGGCCTCTAACAGGGCCTTGTTAGCTCAAGTTGAAAAAAGTGAGAGAACTATGAATTGGGCTTTAGAAATGTTGAACAAGATTAAGGCCCAATTACAAGAGTTAGATTAGAAACTTTAGATGGAGTTGAACGACTTTGAATAAATTTTAAGTTTCATTGTTAGGTTCCCTTTTGCTTTGTTTCATGTACTTTGATTTTTCCAAAATAATTTTTGTTTCACTCTTTAGTCATCCTTTGTTCTTCCCTTCTTTGTAGACAATCCTTTAATAGAACTTTTCATTCTCCCTCACTCAAGGAAGTAAAAAAACAAAAAAATAAAAGAAAAAAAAATCCATCATTTTTTTTTTGGTTTCTATAAAATAAAGCATTATCTTTCTCTCTCTAAAAAAAAAAAAAGGAAAACAAAAGAAAAAGAAAAGTTGCTAATGGGCAAAGAATTCTTCCAACTAGGTTTGCATGGTTAATGATAGACTTGCCTCCCTAGAAAGGATGATGTATTAGATGGCTTAACAATGGCAAGTTTTGTTCTTAATAATCACCACTCTTTAGATATCTTAAGATTCGAACCTGGAAAGTAGAATCTCAAATCTAGAAGTAAAGGTAGCCACAATACAAAAGAGCATTATAGATCTAGAAATAGCAATAGGCCCCAAGCTTAGAAGATTTCAACACCCGACGTTCAACACTAATCAAATGTCAGTAAACCTAAGTGATGAAGGAGGCCCAACCAGAACGAAGTCGAGGAGAAGTGAGAAAGAACAAACTCAAGGGACTTAGAAGAGGCAATTCAGTTAGCTAAAGATATTAATCACCCAACTCTTTCATCATTTGAAAGCAGCAAGGGTTATAGCTTGTGAAGCCCTTAATCTGAATTACAAACCATGCAACTTTGACCCATAAGCAAGATGCGACTATCATATGGGTTAGAAGGGGCACTCTACTGAAAAATGTTGGAGATTGAAGAATAAGATTTAAGACCTAATTAATGCAAAAGTCATTTAGCTATAGCTACAAAAAGACATTCCTTCTTCAAGCCATGAGGATAGTCCAACTAAGTCACTTAGAGATCTATTTCTTTTCAGCTTACCAATGCCTTCTGATAAACTCACGGGTTGTTTAAAGTAATTGGGTGCTTGTTAAGATAGGGGCAAAGAAAGTTGTTTTCAATAAAGTTTGTAATAGTTGGAATAATACAGTAGCCTTTTCAATGAAATAATTGCAATGTTATTTGGGTAAATAAATTCCTTCTCAATAAATCGGTAACTCACTTTTAAAATGTTTTAGAATAAAAAGAGGCAAACTATTTTCTACATATTAACTTGAAACACTTTGAGTGTTGAGCGACATAAAAGTGAGGATACTTTGGGCTCATTCCTTTAAAGGAGGTCCACTTTGAATGTCATATTTAGATCAAATTGAAATCTTGTTGAGAACCACCCCACAATGAGGCAATTTGGAGGTTATGGCCATTGATAAGGAGAAGGGGATTAAAATTGGTTTGTACTTGCTTTAGTAACATTAAATTCAAAAGAAAATTTTATTTTTGATAAGTTATGTTTTTTGAAATAAGGAAGACCCATACCCTTTTTAAACATCTCAAGCTTTTACTTACCTCACCCAAGCCCATACAATAGAAATAAATGAATTTAGGACCCTAAATCACTTAAGAGGTAAAAATTTGGCAATGGAGACTTGGGGCCAAAAGAAAAAGAAAGAACAGTGGGGCAAAGTAAATAACAAAATAGAAAAAGGAAAAGAGGTTAGAAAATTGGGCTTACGTGTAAGTCAAGAGTCAAGTGAAAGCCATATCATATCCTAGTAGGGGAAGTCAAATCAAAAGTCAAAGCCTAAATAGCCCTAAAGATGTAGAGCCCTAAATCACAATCTAAGCTCAAAAACCCAAAATCTTTACATACAATTTGAAGCCTCTCTCACACTTGGCCTTCCTACCCACAATACTTCCCTTATACAAGTAAAAGCTCTTTCGATCTTTAAAGATAATTTATCTTTAATAAAATTTGTTTTTGAAACTAGGGCAAGTATATTTCTGATCATTCTTAAGGTTCTCGACTTGTATACACGAGATTAATATTTTTTTCAAAATAGGCTTCTTTGTTAGTTTCTTTTGAAACCCTTGGACTAAAAGCTTAAATTCATAATGATAAATCGAAAAAGTCCTAATGAATTGATCAAGGTGTATCACATGCAAAGTGTACTTTAATTTTAGGACCATAGTCAAGAGTGTAATCTGGGCCAAGAATTTGCAAGGAAGTCTTCTTCGACTAAAATAGCCACGAGTTACCTTTTTAAAGATGTTTGAAATCACAAGGCCCTACTAAATGGCTCGAAATCTAAGTTAGGTAGAACATAAGAGGCCCCATGTGATTATTAAAAAAAGGTTACTATACTTGTTAGCAAACTAAAAAAAGAAAACAAAGAGGCAATAAAAAAAAAAAAGAAAAAGAAAAAAGAGAGAGAAAGTATTTTAAGTCCATTTCAGCCTAAGTGGCCAAGTTTTCAATTCATTTTGACAAAAAAAAAAAAGTTGAGAGTTAAGGCTTTTCTCATTCTTTTCAAAATAAAGGAATTTATACCCAATGCCTTCTTTAACATAAATGGTTTTCACCAAAAGGGTCTTTTTGTAAATAGCTTCCTAAAAAATTGGATAGTGTTTTTGGACAAGTTTTTATCCTAACCGGCTCTCAAATGGGCAATCCTACCTTCCATCCATTCAAGTCTCTTCATGGTCTTTAGCAAACCCATAAGGTACCCCTATTCCTCAAATTACCTTAAGCGTGCCCATAGGGCCCTTTAGTTCACCAAGTTCTTTTAACTAGCCCATAAAGAACTTCTTTTTTGTAAAAGTCTTGTAGTGAGCTCATAGGACGCTTGATTTCTTTAGGCGATCCCATTGAGCCTCTTTATTCATGAAGTTTTTCTTAAACAAGCCTATGAGGCATTCACTAAGCTTTTCTTAAGTGTGCTAATAGGGCCTTTTAGTTCATTGTGTTCTTTTAATAGGCCCATAGGGCGCTTCTTTTTGCAAAGATCTTATAGTGAGTTCAAAGGATGCTTGATTTCTTTAGGCAGACCCATTGCACCCTTCTGTTCACAAAGTTTATCTTAACGAGTCTGAATGGCACTTCTCTTCATTATCTCATTTGTCTATCCTATAAGACATTTAGCTTCCACAGCCAAGCGATTAGTTAGTCTTTGAAGATGCGATCTTAACTCAATCACTCTTCTAAGTTCCTTAAGTAAGCCCATGAGGCATTTTTGTTTCAAGCAAGCCTATTGGGCCCCTCTATTCACCAAATCTCTCTCAAGAAAGCCTATAAGGCATTAACCCTTCGTTCATCAAGTTCCATAAGGCACTTTGCCTCATCGTTTCCTTTTAGCATAGCATTAACACCAATTTAGGGTTGCTAGTTCCCGAGAGACACTCCTGCCTAAGCTAGTGAGCCTAGTGATGTACAACCAGGTTTTAGATTGATTCTAGTTTAGGGTTGTTAGTCTTGAGAGACGCTTTCGCCTAAGTTAATGAGCCATGTGAAGTACACTAGGTTTTAGATCGATTCTACATTAGAGTTGCTAATCCTTGAAAGATGCTCTTACCTAAGTTAGTGAGACTTATGAGGCACAATTAGGTTTTAGATCGATCCCAGATTAGGATTGCTAGTCCTTAAGAGGCGCTCTCGCTTAGGTTAGTGAGCCTTGTGAGGTATGACTAGGTTTTAGATCAATCCCCTATTAGGGTTGCTAGTCCTCGAGAGATGTTTCCACTTAGGTTAGTAAGCCTAATGAGGTACGACCAGGTTTTAGATTGATCCCATTTTAGGGTTGCTAGTCCCTAAGAGATGTTCCCACCTAGGTTAGTAAGCCTTATGAGGTACGAGTAAGTTTTAGATCGATCTTACATTAGGGTTGTTAGTTCCTAAGAGACGCCCCGGCTTAAGTTAGTAAGCGAAATGAGGCATGACTAGGTTTTAGATCGATCCTAGTTTAGTGTTGTTACTCCTTGAGAGATGCTCTTGTTTAGGTTAGTAAGTCTTGTGAGGCATGACTAGGTTTTAGATTGATCCCAGTTTAAGGTTGTTAGTCTCCGAAAGATGCTCCCACTTAGGTTAGTGAGCCTTGTGAAGCATGACTAGGTTTCTTTTCTTCATCCAAATCAATTTTACGATAGTTATAGTTGTTCTTCCTGAAGGGAAAAAATAGTGTTTATTTTATTTTTATGAAAAGGTTTTGCTTAAACTTTACCATAAAGAGGGGTAGCTGTAGACACCTAATTTTTACTTTCCTTTTATTTTTTAGATGAGGTTATAGAGTCCTAAATTAGCAAAAATTCAAAAAAATAGGAAATGAAAGAAAACCTAAAAAATTAAGAAATTTTGAAAAAATAAGTATTATAAAAAATACAAAAAATTCAAAAATAGGGAAAAGCATAAAAAATAATAATAAATTTTAATAAAAAGTACCAAAAATAGGAAGTGTAGAAAGAAACCATAAAAAATAAAAAGTTTAGAAAATAATTTTTTTTAAATTTAGAAAATTGAAAAATTACAAAAAAAATTAGAAAATTTGAAAAAGAAAAATAATAAAAGTGTTTAAAAAGTAACATGTTACTAGGATAGATTTTTAATTTTAATTTTGGTTTAAAAGTTGAGCCATTGAACTTGGGCATAGTTTTAAATCTAGCCCAATTTGACTGAGTCCATATGTGTAATTTGATTGCACATATGGATAAGGCATAGCCTAATAACCTAACAGTTAAGCATATGGATATAACAATAGATATAGAGCATGAAGTTTTGGGTTTGAATCTTGGCAAAGGCAAGGAGGCCTTTTTTATTTTTTGTTAACTAGTACACTACTACGTGTTGGGATCTCATTGCGCTATGTTTCCTAACATGTGGCATCATCGGATTGGATGACTTTGCTAACGTGGCACCACATGGCATCTATGTGAGGTACCACTTCACCTACTACGTATTATGTAATGATATGTAGTAAGTTGAGGTTGGTCGAGTTGGCTGATGTGGCACGGCTGACTTTCCCTTAGCTTTCCTTCATTTTCTTTAGATTTTCCTCCTTTTTCCTTCTCAAGGACAACTTGACCCCCTCACTTTGGCCTCTGATTTCATGCTATTTCCATGCTGAAACACATCAATTAATGGTGTGAATTCATCCTCTACATGGCCTACTTTGAATCAAACACAATAACACGTCTAAATTTAGTCAATGGCACATTTAAATCGAGTTTCAAAGATTAGAAAAAAATTGGATTTTCGAACATTTTCATTCAAGTTTAATTTTTTATTTCCATGTTTGTTTGATCAATTTGTGGATAAAAGGGGTGTTGGAGGAGCTCATTAACACACACACAACCACATAGAACCTTGGAATCAACTACTACACTCTCTCTCTCCCTTCCTGATCACTTTCTCTCTCTACTAATCTCTCTCTCTCTTTAGGTTTATCTCTTTAGCTAACCTTAAGCCCAATCACTACTATGGCCACGACCTCCACTCTACAAGCTATCTAACCCAACCTCTACCATGCCCCTTAGCGATGCCACTAAGCTTGCTACAACTTAACCCTAACTGCCAAACCCCATTTCGTCGAACCACCACCTCCAGCCACTTTTACCACATACCAATCAAATGGCTAAACTCTTAGCCATCTCAAACCTTCAACTTGACCACTTGTTTACACGTAGCCATCAACCATGACCGCCACTTGAACACCGCCTCAACTACCACTTTGCACCACCCTCCAAACCGCTTCCAACCACCACAACGTTTGGCTTACCCCCCCTCTTCCCCAATTTCCCAAGAAAAAACACACAAAACACTCCTTTCCCGCTCGTTTCGGTGATCAAAACGAGCTGGACCACGTTACGGTTGTTGCTACTATAGAAGGCCGACTTGAGTCTAGTGGAGCTAATCCGAACCAATTCCTTAATCTAACCTACATTTCTCTCTTGGTTTGAATAAGTTCTAATCCTTTTCTTTTTAATTTATTTATCTATTTATTTACCCATTTGTTGTAATATGCAATTGTAAATGTAATAAAAAAAAAGGGAAGAAAGAAGAAAAGAGAAAAAAGAAAGGAAAAGGAAAACAAAAAAGAAAAAAAAAGTGAGTAGTTTATTTAGTTATTTATTTTTAGTTTAATGAAAATAAAAAATAAAAAAATAGTTATAAATAAAAAATATAAAAATATAAAATGGGTAAATAAGGAGATGAATACTCTTTTTAGCACTTTGAAAAATCAAAGTTTTCAGAAATAAAAATAATAAATAAATGAACACTTTTTCAAATTTGGACTATTTTAGATTTTGCTAAAACAATAAAACAAACCCTAATTAGGACTGTTTTAGAGAAATGTTCCTTTAATAAATGAAATTGAGTAAAAACGTAAACCGAGTTTGTTTTTCTAAAATTAAAATCAAATCAACCACTAAAGTTTTTCATTAAAAGAACTACGTACATCTGATTCTAAATAACGAGTACATAGGCACATATGGGATGACGGTAAAAATAAAAGAAAAAAAAACTAATTTTTTTTTTTTAGTTTGATAATTTCATTTATCCGATTAGAGTACCTAATAATCAAGTTTTGTCTTTTAAAATTAAAGGTAATTTTTAAGTTTAATTCTAATTTTAGAAAGTCAATGGTACTTATAAGGGTTTAAAATTCCTAACCCTTGAACCTAATCTCTGTTTTTTAAAAACCATTTTGAGAAAATTGGTTTTAATCGTTAGACTAGTGGCTAAGTTATAACCAATCCACCCAATTGGTTATAACTTAACTGTTTTTCTTGACTCCAATCGGGTGGTGACTCCAAAGTTGTTTTCAAAATAAAAAGAAACGGTTTTCTTTAAACTCTAATCGATGATCAGTATTAAATGGGTAAGGTTTAATACTGGTCAGTTTAAAGAAGACCTAATTTTATAAAAAATTGGGAGGGTGAAAAACCAGGCTTGATATACAGATTTCTTCCTAGATTAAATTTTCTATGATCAAGTTGATATGGTTTGCACAACTATCTTTTGCATAAACTAAGGTTGAGGAAATGGGTGTCTATATGTCAAAATCTAGTAAATTGGGTCGTTCGTTACCAGAAGCTAGGGCAGCTATGTCTTCCATTGTTCCTTTTTGGCTATTCTAAATTGCATAAGTCTTAAGCTTATATACATATTCTATAGGGGTAGTCTACAATACCATACTTCTATCCAATTAATCTATTAGTAGTCCCCATTCAAGGTCGAGTCCACTTTTCCATTTCTTTAGGATTTCATTGATGGATTTCTCTAATCTATAGAGGATAAGGTCTTCATGTAACATATGCTATAATACCACGAGGTTTTGAAACAATGCGATAACCCTAGGTTCTAAGCCTCTAAATTTAAGGCGTCAAGCAACATTATTCATTTTAGTTTAAACTTTACAATAAAGCTAGAAAAGTTAGACGAAATATTTTAGTAAAGTCAATTTCTCAAAACATGTTATATAAAAGAAATAATTTAAGAAAAATGTTAATTTATTGATAAAGTAGATAATTATCGAAAACGTTAAATTTGAGCTTTTAGATATAATAAAATATTAGAGATAAGTTATTTAACTTATAAAAATAATAAATGAAGTTGAAATATATATATATAATAAATATGGATTTATATTGAATATACATTACATGTATTAAATATGTATATTTATAATTAATAAATTATAAAATATGGGTAAATAAATACAAAATAATTGAAAATCTCCTAGAAAATGAATTGGTGACTCATCAACTTATTTAAATATCATGTGGGAGCTTGGGATCAACTTTGAATGATGAGTCAAAAGCTAAATTACAAGGGATTGACACCTAGCACCTAGTTATAATGTATAAAAGTAGGAAATTGACACATGGAAATTATGTTTTGACATGTTACCTCCTCTAGCTCTATAAATATGTCTTCTACACTTCATTTCACTATTTCAGAAATTTAGAAACACTAGAAAAGTAGCACAAGAAAAATTAAGGAAAAATCATAAAAAATAAGAAAAACAAGGGTGAAATCTAACTAGGTCAATTCAAAGGGTAGTAGGAGTTCTGTGATGGTTACCATTTAAGATTAAAGAAAACACCACAAGAGGAGGTGTTTCGACAAGGTGTGGTAGCCATAGGGTGGTCGGAAGGCAGTGGATTAGCTTGCTCTATTTTTCGTCTGTATGTTCTTTTTATCTTCTAAAAAATACTAAATCTTTTTAGAAAAATCTAGAAAAATATTTTCTATGGTTATTTTATACGTAGATTAATGTAGTAATATTATTTTAATTAAATAGTTAGTGGAAATACAAGGTGTTTAAGGAATTGCTCTGTCTGGGTGAAAATTAAATTAAATTTTAAAAATATTAGATTATATTGTTTCAAGTTTAATTTTTGTATATAATACACTTAATACATATATTTAATTGTGGTAACAAGAATTTTTGAAAATAAACCTATTTAGTATTTTTTATGATTATTTTGGATAAAATTGCTAGTTTTTACTAAATTGTTGAAATAATTGTTTTTTGAGTAAATCAATGAATAAGCTGCACATGTTTTGAATTATGGAAGTTTATAACGATATTTGGAACACTTTGTTTTTATCTCACACATAAATTTGTTTATTTTCCCTAATTTTCCATAATTTTGAGCTAAAACCGTTATTTTGGTAAAAATAGATAATAGCTAGCTAAGTGTAATTGTTGACTAATAATTAAACAACATATTTTTGTGACTTTGTAGGTTTTTTCTCGGAATCAATTGGGCTCATATAGTATTTATTATGTGTTTTCCTAATATAAACTTATATATTGACCTAATATGTAAAATAGTAAATAATACTATTATGATAATTGATAAGATAGTGTAAGATTAGTATTTTAGGTATAAAATAGATGTTGTTCAAGTTTGAAAAGTATACTTTTTAGGGTTTTTAGTTTAAAACTAAAGCTTATTTGAGTTAATTACGAAGTTATGATAACATATATCAAGTCAGTAGTGAGAAAGGGTATTTTTGGGCTTGCAACTATATTGATCAATCTTGTTTCTTAAGCTATAGTAATGGTACTTTAAATAATGATTGTGTTGATGTAAAATTTATTGAAATTAGATAAGAAATGAGTAAAATACAATCAAATGAAGTTTAAAATTGCGGTAGTAAAGGCTTATAAGAGTTTGAGTTCGATCCGAAGTTGATTTAGTGACTGTATTTATATTTTCCTAAGTGTGATAAGTAAGGAAGAGCTACGTCATGAAGTTTAGGATTTTATGCTACTATTAAGGGTAAGTAAGTGAATCTAACCTATGCTTAGAGTAGATATATTACAACTCATAATACTGTATGCTGTTTAATGCTTATTGATTGAATATGGCTATATCTTAGGTAAATTAACATTTTACTATGGTGGATGCTAATGTGGTGATTTTGAATAACAATGAATATATCTTGGTTAAACTGTTATACTGCTATGTTGGGTGTTGATGTGCTGTTTATAAATGATTGCACTAACTTGGAAAGTTGAGTGATTGTTAAACTAATTTTCTAGGTGTTCACCTAAATGAACCCTAAGTGAGATGCTAAATTTCCACAAAAGAGAGTTTGAAAACTATAATCAAATAACTAGGTTGAACAAAACTTAAAGATTGATTGTGCTGAACAATATACTTGAGTTGTTATTGCATAGCATGGCGTGATATGGTACAAAAAGGGATCTACGGGTTAGAATTTTCAAAATAAGGCTTCAAAGTGATGAAGGAAAAACCATGGCTTTATAAACTTAGTTTTTGGAGGCATATAGTTTCTCATTGCTTGAGTAACGTAACTATTTTGATAGTTTGATTTGGTAGTCTATAGTATGTAGTCTAATTTGGTAAAACAAAGTTGGGGGTCCTACTTTTAGGTAGTTCATTGTTGGCTTTAGGCATAAGTTAATGACTCTTTGTGGTTGAATTTGGTAAATGTAAAGTTGGGGATCCTACTCTTAGGTAGCTCCTTATTACCTTAAGGTTCTTGGACGTTATATCCAGATACTCGAGTATGTCTATTAACTAGATGAGTATATTAGAATGGCATAGGATATTGGTACCAATGCATGCTATGTGCATAAGCATAGCGTCCTTCATTGCTAGTAATAAATGCCTAGTTGGGCTAATGTACGTGTGAAGTTAAATGTGTTGGTTATGGTTGAAATGTTTCAACTATAATATTGTCTATATTGTATTGTTTATTATCTACTCTCACTCAGTTTCAATAGCTGAGGGGATAAAATATTTTATCTTTAGGTTACCAGTATCGTGAAGGGCCTAACACTTAGGTGAATGCATACTGAGAACGTTAGTTAGATATTTAGTAGTTAAGGGGATAAAATGCTCATGAATGTCCTTGGTTCTTGTTCCATAGTTTTTTGGTCCTCGCATAGGGTCTAAATCATTATGGTATCAAGATAATATGTCCATAGGTCAATAAGTTCTAAGTCAAGGGAAATTAAATCGGATATGATAGGTCAGTTAGTTTTAAGGCAAGATTTGTCCACTTGTTTTAGTTGTCTTTTATTTTAAGGAAATCTTTTGGTTTCTTTCTCAAACTTCACTTGAGTGAGATGTTTGGGAAGCTTCTTTAAAGTACGAAAAATTCATGAAACTCAAGTTTAGGAAACTTTTTTATTACAAATAAGGAGTTTAGGGAAAATTTTCTTTTCTTTAAATATTTTTTCTTTGAAACCATGATAAAGACCAATTAAAAAATGTAAGTATCTTTTTATCTAAAAAACTTTTGAGTAGAAATTACTTTAGAAAAGAACTTGTTGGCTTGGAAAGAATTGATATTAAAACAAAACTAATGATTAAGTTTAGTGAAAGGTCTTATCTTTTGATAGAACTTAAGAGTTTCATTTTAAACTCCTTGAATATAAAAAACTCTTCTTGTTTTCTAAGAGGAGTTTTGATGAAGAAGAAATTGAAAGAGTTCCATTTCATGTGTTTGTGTTTAGAATAAGAATCAAAAAGAGTATTTCTTGTTGATAAGAGTCTCCTTTATGAAGAAAAGGAGATTAATCTTACCCTTAGATTCTTGATTGAAGAGTATTAAAGAGAGATTGATTGGTGGGTCTTAAGAAATGGAAAGCCAAGAATGTTTTTTTTTTGTGAAAGTGGGGTATGAAGGTGGTACCAAAGATGTTGGTATATCTTATTTATTGAAAACTCTAAGTTAGCTTATCTCATAAGCTTTGTTTACTTGTAAAGTTAATCTTCCTTTTAGTCTTATGTATTAATGGATTGCCTACCTTCGAGGCCTTCAATCTCTCCTTAAGAGGTTTATCTCTTATCAGCCTATCGAGGATGATCTTTAGTACATGGAAGAGCTGTGGAAGAACTCGCTAAGGGCCTAGCTTAGACATACCTTACTCTACTTAGACTCTTGCCAGTAGCTGACCTGTCGAGTGGTGAGGTTGACCTACCATATGTTGAGGCAGACCTACCATGTGTTGAGTTTAAGGATACTATACTTTGAGCTCTTCCTTTCTAGCCTACTAAACTACAACATCATTACTAGCATAGCTCCTCAATTGCATCCCTTACATCAACTCTACTCACTTATAATACCCTAAGATCCCAAAACGTGGACCTAGTTATGACATGCCACCAGTCATTCCTTTTTTTGACATTGTACTATATTCCTTTTTACTATTTGTCCCCTTTTACCCTTTAAGCAATATACTAAGCTAGTATTATTGTATTGCCCTTTATTATAATTGCATAGATTTCCTTGTTGCTCGAGGGACTTACTATAAATAGTTCTTTGTCTTTTGTAGTCGAAATCATCTTATACTTTTATAGTTAATGAATATTCTTTTCCTTATGAGACACCCTTCTCTGAGTACATTTTCTTTCACACTCTTATCTAATCTTGTAGAATAGCTTAAGATTAGTGGCGAATGGACCTTAGTATTAGTGTATGAGTCATATCAAGTGAAATACTAAGTCGTGTTGTGTTCGTTGGTGTGTTGGTACGTCATATCCTTTGAGTAATTTCATAGAAGCTATTGTGTTTGTTGTTCTATTTATTCATTTTTCTTCAATATCTTGAAGGACCTACTTGGTTACAACTTTTATAGTAAGTACTAGTAACTAACTCAACTCTTAGGTACATCATATAATCTTGGTATCAAAGTTTGAGGTTGCAACCGAAAGCTAAGTGTTGAAGTATTTTTTGTTAAAGTGTATATGTTCTATTATACTTTGTTTCTCTAGTGGAAAAATAGAGCAAGTTCTTAAGTCACTATATGAAATAATATCATCAAAGTGATGCGTAATATTCTATCAAGTAGTGGAATTCTTGAAGTCTTATATTGAGAATATCAAATCCTAGTGTTTAAGAAGAGATCAATATTGTCGAGAGTGATGCTCATGGTTATTGTCGTGTTACCTAATAGACCCTATGAACTAGTGACAAACAGTTGCAAGACCTTGCTACTATTGTAGCCAATCGAGCTATCTTTATACAGAGGGCAGTAGAGACTAGGCTACAAAAGAAAGTTGATGAACGAGGTTATAATGTGAGAGATAGGTTAAGAAGACAAGTAGTTGAACCTCGAGACCATAAGTTGTTAATGTGAACTTAGCTCTACCTCAACATGCTGAGCAGTTTACGAGGAGGAGACTTAAGTTGGATGAAATTGTGTACAGTGATGAGGAGGAGGAGCAGTACGAAAGATTCGAAGAGCATGAGATTTGTGCCCTTAGAGGAGCTGAGCATCTTAAAGTGTTGATTCCATGTTATACTAAGTTTGGTAATGCTAATGATTATTTGGATTAGGAGGAGAAGATTGAAAAGATATTTGACTTCTATGACTATGAGGATTCGATGTGTATTCGAGTAACTGCTTCAAAATTTTTTTTATACGCAGTAATGTAGTGGAAGAAATTGCAAAATGTATGTTAGCATACCTGATGTGAAATTCGAACTTAGAATGAGATGAAGCAAGTTCTAAGAAGTAAATTTATTCTAGAACATTATGATCAAGACACTTTCCAATGTCTCTAAGAACTCAAACAATAGCATAGTTCATTCGAGACATTAGATGTTGATGAGCCCGAGGTGTAGACAATAGCACGGGTCATTTCTAGACTTAGATCCAAAATTGGTAATATAGTGGAAATGCAAAGGCTTAGAAGTTTAGATGAGACCATCCGAGTAGCATAAAGGGTCAAAAGGTAAAGGCAAAATCATATTAGCTAAGTATCAAGCAACTGACCTGGCTTATTGAGTAGAATTGGTATGCTAAGCCAACTTGGATACGATCAAGCTTAGTATAGTTTTGAGGTAGATGGTTGAGGCCAGATGCTAAATAGACCTGATGATGGCTAAGGCAAGACTAAGGGCAAAGAGCCTAATGTGGAGAAGGATTAAGGTTAGAACTTAAGAAGGAAGGGAAGAGATAAAATGTTTCAAGTACCTTGGTTTTGGACATATGGCTAGTTAATGTCCTAATTGACGTGACATGACCATTAAGAAAGAGAAGCCCTAATTTGAAGTAGAGAGTGCTAGTGATGGTAGGGAAGAAGAAGTAGGAGTTGGTTAACTACTAGAGGAATTTAAAGGAGACTCTAACACTTTGACTCTACCTGAAATGGGAGCATACTATATGGTTATATGAAGATCTCTTAATACCTTTGTCTCTAATGAGAATGAATAGGGAAAGAACCTCTTTTATACAAACAGCTAAGTAAATGGCAAACTATGTGCTTTTATCATTGATAAAGAGAGTTGTACTATAGTAATAGTGCAAAGAGTAGTGAAGGATCTAAAGTTGCCAACTTACCCTCACCCTAAACCCTAAAAGATTCACTAGCTCAATGAGAAGGGAGGTCTACTGGTTGTCAGGCAAGTTAGAGTACCGATCACTATTGGTGACAAATATAAGGATGAGGTGTTGTGCAATGTCCCTATGTGTGCTTTACACATACTACTTGGTTAACCCTAGCTATTTGAATTAAAGGTGCTACATGATGAATATCGGAACACTTATATCTCTAGAAGGATGGGAAGAAGTTTATATTAACCCTAATAAGCCTTAAAGAGGTGTAAGAGTTATAAGAAAAGATTGCTAGATCACTATAGAGGAAATCCTTAGTGATTTCCCAACCCTAATTTTCTAAAGATGTTAAAGTAGAAAAGTATGTATTCTCATTGGTTAGAAGGCTACTAAATTTGAAGGAAGTTGGAGCCTTACCTATTGAGGTGCAAAAATTGCTTTATGAATTTGTTGACTTATTTCCTGTTGAGTTATCGAAAGGTTTACCTCCTGTTAGAGGAATAGAACATTGCATTGACCTCCAACTTGGAGTAGCTTTACCTAATTAACCCGCTTATAGGCTAAATCCTAAACAGGTAGTTAAACTAAAGAAGCAAGTGGATGAGTTGATTGAGCGTGGATATGTCAGAGAAAGCTTGAGCCTCTATGCCATGCCAGTTGTCCTAGTACAAAAGATGGATGGCTCATGGAGAATGTGCATTGATAGGTAAGTAATCAACAAAATCACTATTAAGTACTGATATCCGATCCCACAATTAGATGATATGCTCAAAGAGTTGCATGGTGCGCAAGTATTTTCCAAGACCAAACTAAAGAGTGGCTACCACTAAATCTAAATGAAACCTAGAGATGAGTAGAAAACTACTTTCAGGATTAAGGAAAGTCTATTTGAGTGGATGGTGATGCCGTTTAGACTTACAAATGCGATGAGCACCCTTATGCGGCTCATAAATCATGTTTTGAGATTATTGATTAGTAAATGTGTTGTTATTTACTTTGATGATATTTTGGTATATAGTGATAATCTCATTTCTCATGTCGTGCACTTGAGATCTGTATTTGATATCCTTAGTGTTAAGCAATTATTCAGCAATTGTTAGAGCGAGGTAGTATTCCTTGGTTATATTGTTTTTAAGGGAAGTATCTAAGTTGATGATGAGAAAGTTCAAGCTATTCTCGATTGGTCGATGCTAACTAATGCTATCTAAGTAAGGGGTTTTAGTTTTATAGCTGCATCACTAATCGAGCTAACTAAGATGAACTTTGAATCTAAATGGTTTTATAAAGCTTATAGTAGTTCTAATGAGATTAAATCTGAGTTAACTTTTTCCCTAGTATTTGTCTTGCCTAATTTTGAGAAAGTTTTTGAACTAGAATGTGAGGTGTATGGAGTCAGCATTGGAGTTGTTCTCATGCATGATTGCTGACTAGTAGCATATTTCAATGAGAAGCTCAAAGGTTCCATACTAAATTATTCGACATATCATAAGGAGTTCTTTGCCCTTGTTTGAGCACTTTAGAATTGGCAACTTTATTTGCTGCCAAGAGAGTTTATTATCTACACAAACTATGAGTCCCATAAACACCTTCGAGGCCAATAGAAACTCTCTCTATATCATGCTAAATGGGTCGAGTTCTTGGAAACTTTTAGCTACGTCATCAAATACAAGAAGGGAAGTATAAATGCTATAGTTGATGCACTTTCTCTTCGACAAGTCCTTATCACAACATTTTAAGCTAAGATACTTGGGTTTAGTACATTGCTCAATCAATATGAGCATAATCAGACCCCTAATAGCTAAATGCAACATTAGAGGAGTAGTGGATGGGCTTTATTTGAACTAAGGATTTCTAATGAGGGGAAGACAAATCTATATGCTGAGTGGTTTGACTAGGGACTTACTTACCGAGAAGCCTATGCTAAAGGCTTATCCGACCATTTAGCAAGAACAGAATGACTGAGTTGCTAAAAGAGCACTTTTATTAGCATGGATTTCATGCTGGTCCTACTGAGAACACCGTGGAAACATGATTCTATTGTGGTGGTGGTTGATTAGTTTAGCAAAATGAACCTCTTCATCTCTTACTATAGAACCAATGTTGCTAACCTCTTTTTGTAGGAGATCGTGTGACCACATAGAGTTTCAAGAAGTATTGTATCTGATCGTGATTTGAAGTTCACAAGTTTCTCTTAGCAAACACTGTAGAAGAAGCTTAACACCATGCTTTTGTTTGGTACTTCTTGTCACCAACAAATAAATGACTAGATAGAAGTTGTGAACAAAAAAGTAAGCAACCTCCTTCGAGCTACTATTGGAAAGATTCTACATTATTAGGGTCTATGCTTACCTATCATTGAATTTTCTTACAATCACTCCACTCATAGCTCAACAGGAAGGTCACCTTTCGGGGTTGTCTATGGACTTAACCCAAACTTACCTTTATATATGATTCTCAACTTGACCTATCAAGAAGAAAGTCCATTAGGCCTACAATGTGCCAAAGAATTTCATAAACTGCATTGGAAGGTTATTGATCAAACAGCCAATGTATGGCCCGATAGAGAGAATAGGGAAGCCAAGGGAGGAAGTGAGTCATTTATAACCTAGGAGATCTTATTTGGATCCACCTTAGCAAGGAACAATTCCTAGGGAAGAGAATAAATAAGTTATCACTTAAGTCGAGTGGCCCCTTTAAGATCCTTCACCACATTAATGACAATGTCCATGAGCTAAAAGTACCCAATGGCTATGGAGTGTCTTTCACTTTCAATCAAAATTTGAGGGCAAATATTCAACAACCTTAGGAAACAAACGGATTGCCAACCTTTAAACCTATCACTTGCACTTACCTTTGAGGCCTCCAATCTCTTAGCAAGAGGATTCTATCTTGTTAGCCTACCAAAGATAAGCATTGGTACATAGAAGAGCTATAGACAAACTCTCTAAGGGCTTAGGTTGAACACACCCTACTTTGCTCGGACTCTTGCCTAGTTGCTAACCTCTCGAGTATCGAATGTCGATGTCGACTTACCATGTGTCGAGACCAACATACTAAGTATTGAGTTCGAGGACACTATAAGACAAGCTCTTCTCTTCTAGCCTACTAAATTGTAGTGCAATTTAATTATCTCTATGGCTCCTAATAAAGCTCTTCAATAGCATCCCTGACATCAACTCCAAGGCTACCCTAAGATCCCAAAATGAGGACCTAATCACGACATGCCTCCTATCATTCCTTTATCTATATTGTACTATATTCCTTTGTACTATTTGTCCCCTTTTGCCCTTTTAGCAATGTACTAAGTTAGTATTATTATATTACTCTTCATTGTAATTGCACATATTTCCTTATTTCCCTAAGGACATAATATAAATGTTCCTTTGTCTTGTGTAGCTAAAATCATCTTATACCTTTACAGTTAATGAATATTTTTGTTCTTGCGAAACACCCTTCTCTAAGTACATTTTCTCTCACACTCTTATCTAATCTTATCGAGTAGCTTGCGATTAGTAACAAGTAGACCTTAGTATTAGCGTGTGAGTCATATTAGGCGAAAAAATAAGTCTTGTTTTGTTTGTTGGTGTGCCATATCCTTTGAGTAGCTTTATAGAAGCTAATGTGTTTGTCGTTCTATTCATCTCTTCTTCTTTGATATTTTGATGGACCTACTTAGTTATAGCTTCTACAGGAAACCTTAGTGATCAACTTAGCTCCTAAGCATGTTATATTAACATGTTGGAAATATGGGGGCATAAAATCTCTACATGTTGCCACTACTAGTGTGTATGAATACACCACTTCTATGTTTTTCTTTTCTCAATTCAAAATACCTAATTCATGACATCATAGTTTTTAGAAATTAGTTGCCTATCCAGTAGATATTCAAAGTTTGACATATGCATCTAAATGTGGTGTTACTTGTGTAGTAGTTTAGGGCATCTATTTATCAAATGTTGATGTAATGAAATATCTTATGTTATGATCTTTAAGAGTTTGATTAAGTTTTGGTAATTATATCTTAATAAGTAGTCTTGGCTGTTGTGTTCTTTTCTAGGTTGTTTTTCTTAAGAATCCAAGAAATGTTTATAAGATAATAAGATCTAGTGTTTATCTATTCATGTGGTACTTATTTGTAAGGTTGGAATTAAAGTTTTCACGTGTTTCTTGATGAAATAGATGAATGATCTCTTGGCTTACATCATCTTAGGTTGCTTATTCAACTTTGCTTCTTATTCTTATCAAGTCTTTAGTCTTTAATTCACATCTAATGATGCACACCTATAGATGGTGCCAAACATAGCCTTGTTAAGGTTTTTTTAATTTGTTTCACACATTAGTTACAAAAATCCATTTAGTTAGCTTGTTAGTTTTCCCTTAGGTCTTTTGATTTAACCAACATTCTTGTGTTGACTTTATTTGACCAACTATTCCTATGTTTGACTAGCTACTATGGAATATAGGTAGTTTCTATTAGTATTTATAGATGTCCTATCAAGTCTTGATCATATCCCTCAAATCTCTCATAGTGATTTTAGCCTATCTTGAGTATATCTCTAAATATTTTCTAACACTTAGGCTAGCTTATACCAAAAGTTTTTTTAAGGGTTTACATGTAATGTCTAACCTACCTAAAGGCAATTCCTAGGTTAGCAAGATTGAGGTGGAGGATTAAGAGGGCATGTGCAAAGAAGAATAGAATTAGGTGAAGCAGATGAAGAGGGAAGACATAAATATTATCAAGTTGAGGATAGAGCTGGAGCTCCATAAGTTGTACACCATATTAAGCTTCAAATTCCTAACTTCAATGGCTTTAGAGATGCCGATGATTATCTGGACTACAAAGGGAAAGTAGAGTGAGTTTTCCAATCCTATCAATATGAGCACTACAATGAAGTCAAAATTACTACTATAGAATTCTTAGCCTATGCTATAATGTGATGGAGAAACTTTTAAGCTATGAGAAGATGAGATCGATATCGAAGCACTTAGCCCAAGATGAAAAGAGATATTTGATACCAAGATGATACAAATCGCTAAGAAGGATGACACATCGCTACTGATATTATGTGAGCCAAAAGGGTAAGTTTTGAACCACAAGATGGTTCGAAGGATAAATGGAAGTTGAATGTTGAGTAGGGGTACTTGTGCATTGATGGTGGATATGACTTACCAATGCCTCACACGAGCTTGAATAATACTTAATATAATGCACAAGTATAACATGAGATTGCTCACTACTAGTCTATGCTTAATGGCCTAGATAAGAGCTCTTCAAGGTCTTGGTTCTCATTAAGAAAACATAAGCTCAAGAAGAAGGAAGGGTAAAATGTATGAAGTTTAATATCACTATTTTGATGATTGTAGCTATTACAAATTACAAGTATTTATATAGCCCAATTAGGGTAAGTCCTAGATATACGTGAATTACAAAAAGGATTCCTACTAGAAAAAGAAAGGGGAATAGATTATAAGGGTAAAGTTATAAATAGAAAAAGGAATATTTGGTTACAAAAGGATAGTACGAATGTCAAAAAATGATATGCATAGCAATTATCTAGTTTATGGTCTTAATAATATTGCTTGTTAAATAGAGTGGATTCTGAGTAAAGTTCGTTAGGTCTACAGCTAAGCTATTCAAGGCTTAAGCAAGGTTGGTCTAGTAGGTGACTATTCTTTGGCTTAGCCTTATTTGGTTCGATCGAAAGTAGGTAGCTTAGTCTAAGATGCTTGTGAACTCAGCTATATGTGAATTTAATGCCTACCCTTGACGTGGCAATAAGTGGTTAGCTCGGTAACTGGTTGGGTACCTTAGAAACACTCTCAACTAGACAAAGAGAGGTTGGAGTAGAGTACCTCAATGGTTTGTGATGGGAAATATAATGTTCTTTAGCGCTCAACTCTCCTTGGATAGCTTAGCAAACCAAATAGGCAAGTCCTTGAGCTTAGGAGAAAGTGATTGGTTTGTGATCCTTATTGTACCCTCTAAGTTATTGGAGATTTGGGATCAAATCTAGCTTAGTTAATTGTTGCTCATCTTTAGGAACATATGGGTAGAGGTTGGTGAAGTTAAATGAGTTTAAGACCCCATAGTCTTCGAGTAATTTAGTCCTTTAGGCATTAGGATTGATCTTTTCAAGCACTCTAAATGGTCCATTGGCTTTAAGAGGTAACTTGCTATTCCTAAACTTAGAAATCAATCTTTACTGAGATGGATCTAAACCAAATTACCATGCTGAAATTCTTTGTTCTTTCTTCCTTTGCCACACCTCTTGAGTTTGGTAGTAGCTTGGCTTAGTTATTTTACAACCTTTTGGTGCTTAGATCTTTTGACAATTAGTTGATCTTCATTTTAGCTTAGAAGGGGTGCCTGATACAATGGAAGCTCAAGGTTGAATCCATGGGCGATCTCAAAAGGTGGTATCTTCGTAGCATTATAGGTGGTCATATTGTAAGCGAACTCAATTATGGGTAGGCATTGATCCCAATCATTCATATTCCGACCAACAACAAGTCATAATAGAGTTCCCATTGTCCTATTGATAGCCTTGTTCTATTCATCCATTTATAGATGGTAGAATGTTTTGAATAATAGTTTGGTTCCCATTCACCTCCATAAAGTTTTCTAGAAGTGGCTCCTGAATTTTGAGTCTCGATCTAAAGCAATGGTCTTGGGCACTCCATAAAGTTTGTTTGATGATCTCTTGTAAGAAAAGAGAAGAAATAGTCGAAGTATCATTAGTTTTGGAATAAGGCATGAAGTGTGCCATCTTACTAAATCAATCTATGACTACTATGATGGAGTCCTTCCATCAAGACATCCTCGACGATCATAAGATAAAGTCTATGCTCAGCTTGAACCATGGTTTGGTTAGGATTAATAAAGGTAAATATTGCCCTTACTCAACTTAACTTTTTACTCTTCTACATGTAGTACATGTTTACAGTATGGCTTAGACATCTTTCATCATCCTTGGCTAAAAGAATCTAGAGGCTAATACATAATGAGTTCGATACTTGCCAAAATGTCTAGTTAATCCTCTAACTATGCACCTCATGCACTAGTAATTCTTGCATAGAACAAGTTAGGACACAGTCTCCTTTGCCTTAACAAGTATTAGCCTTCCTTATGATAATCGTCAAGTGTTTGGCCATCTTTACATCTAGCATAGATAGGTCCAAAGTGTAGTTCATTGGCATATAAACTCTTGATTGTAGAAAATCCAAGAAGTCTGGTATGAAATTCAATCAAGAGGGAATGTCATCTTGATAGTTTATTGGCTACTACATTGCTCTTCCTATTCTTATACTTGACAACATAAGAAAATCCTTCCTTAAACTCAATCTACTTAGCCTAATCTTCGAGATAACTTAGGTTGGCCCTTCATATACTCAAAGATTCATGATCAATGTAGATTACAAATTCTTTAGGTAACAAATAATGTTGCCAAACAGTTAAAGCTTGGATTAAGGAGTAAAACTCCTTATCATAAATAAAGTAGTTAAGTGTAGCTCCTCTAAGCTTCTCATTGAAGTAGATAATAGGTCGGCCCACTTACATCAATGTGGCTCCTATGTGTAGTTTGTATGCATCACACTTCATTTTAAATACTTTCTCAAAGCTTCGTAGAACTAAGATAAGGGTGGTAGTCGGGCTCTCCTTCACCTCTTCAAAACTCTTATGTTCCTTTTCTCCCTACTTGAACTTTACATTTTTCTTTGACAGCTCATTAAGTGGGGCCACAATACTACTAAAGTTCATTATGAATGATGCTAGGCTATGGAAGCTTCTCACATCGGCTGAATAGGATGGCACCAACCATTCAGTAATTGCCCTTATCTTCTTATCATCAACTTGTATACCACCACCACTTACAACAAATCTTAGAAAGATCACTTTAGGTTAGTAGAAGTCACATTTCTTCAGATTGGCATAAAGCTTCTCAACTCAAAGTTTTGAAAAAACCATTTGGAGGTGCTTGCAGTAAGTCCCCAAGTTAAGGTTGTAGGCTAGAATGTCATCAAAGTATACCACCACAAATTTCCCTATTAGTCCTTAAAGTACATAGTTCATCAGTATTATGAATGTGCTCTATGTGTTCAATAGTTTGAAAGGCATTATAAGCCATTCATATAATCTATTGTGTGTTTTGAATATGGTTTTCCACTCATCTCCTTCTTACATTCGAATCTGATGGTATCTAGATTTGAGATCAATCTTAGAGATTACATGGTAATAGGGTACAGTACTTTATGGTAATGCAATTGATTGCTTAACTATCCACATACATCCTCTATGTCCCATCCTTCTTTAGAACCAATAGAATTGGTATAGTACATAGGCTTTGGGACTCTCATACATACCCTCTCTTAATCAGCTCATTTACTTACCTTTGCAGCTCTATAGCTTATTTAAGATTCAGTTTATAGGCAAGCTTGTTTGGCAGAGCAGCTCCTAGCTGCAAGTCTATCGCATGTTCAATGCCTCAAATGGGAGGTAGATGTTCTAGTAGTTCACTTAGGAATAGGTCAGCAAACTCTTTTAGTAGGGACTTCATCTCAGCAAGTAGTAGTTCCTCCTCTAATCCTTTCATCTCAAGCAATCTTTTGACTAGTAGATAGGTTGGCTCTCCAAGCTTCATCTCTCTTTTCAGTTCAGGTCAAGTCATTACCAAAGTTTCTTTCTTTAGAACTCAACTTAATTAATTTTTCATATTTTTAACTTATTCGGCAGTCATTAAGCTTAGCTCTACCTTCTTATGCTCGTGCTCTAAGGAACATGTGTTCTTCCTTCCATCATATATCACATTTTAGTCAAACATCCATGGTCGTCCAAGAAAAATATGGGACGTACTCATGGGTAACACATCACATAGCACTTCATCTTGATAGTTTTCAATATTGATTAGTACAACCACTTATTTATTTACTTGTATAACCCCCTTGTCATTAAGCTAGTACAATTTATAAGACTTGAGGTAAGGCTTGGTTGGTAACTTCAATAACTGGCCATGAATGCAGATGCTACATTAGTGTAACCGCCACTATCAATAATCAATTTACACAATGAGCCATTCACCTTACAACCAATGTGGAACAAATTCTCTTACTCCTCATCCTTTGGCATAGGACTCATACTCATAGCTCTCCTCAATACGATGGTTGTAGGTATAAAATTACATTCCTCACTATAAGTGATCTCCTCCTCCTCTTCCTCAAACAGCTCTATTTGTCTAGTTATTTTAGCTCTTTTACCTCTTCATCAGTACTATCTACCTCAATAGTCAATGTTTCTCTTCGAATCACTATTGTTCTTCTATTCAAATATTAAACAGCCATATGTCTAAACCCTTGGCACTTGAAGCATATGATTTCACTCATCTTCTTTCCTAAACTCTATCCCTTTATTAAACTTTCTTGGTATCTCCTTCTCCTTTGCTCAGGTAGTTTGAGCAAGTCAAACCTTAGCAACTTTACTTAGTTCCAATCATATAGGTTTGCTTGGAATAGGTCTATTAGTGGTAGGCCAACTGATAAGAGCTAAGAATCATCTTACTCGATGCCTCTCGATTATCTAGGTAGCATGGATAACTTCATTAAGTGAACCAATATCTATAGTCTCTAAAATATCTCTAATATTGTACTTTAACCCATTGATGAATTAGGATACGGTTTGGTCTTTAAGCTCAACAACATTGCAACGGATCATTAACATTTGGAACTCCTTCACGTACGCATCAACACTTAATCCTCCTTACCTCAACTCTTATAACCTTTTAAATGTGTCCTGTAAATAATAGCTTAGAACAAATCTTCATCTCATGACTCTTTTCATTTCATCCTAATGCCTAACTTCATGTTTTCCTTCTTTTCTACAGGTAGCTTGTAGGTTTTATCACCACAGGGCAGCACAACTGGTAAACTCTAGTATAACAAGTTTGACCTTAGCATTATTAGGTACTTCATGGCACTCATACTACTTCTCAATCATATCTACCTAATCCAAATAGTCCTTAACATCACCACTCTTAGAAAAACTAAGGATATGCATCCTCAATCCGTCTGCTATAGGAACTCAGACATTTCTCTCCTTTGGTTCATAAACTCTTCCTCAGTATCACCTACTTCTTCATCCTCTTCTTATATCTCGTGTAATGTTAGTCTCCATCGAGTGACTCTATAAACTCCTCCAGTTCAGGGTGCTCAAACTGGGGCATTAGCTTGGTCATATCAGCCATTACCTCTCTCAGGAAGCTCTTGATTAAGCCTTTATAGGGGTCATTTTGAGCTTATTGCCTATCTTCGTTTGTGGCACTCATTAGGCTAGTCACCAAATTAGTATGCCTATCTAATTGTTTATTAGCAAATTAGGGCGTAAAACTTCCCTATTGACCTTAGCCATTGTGAGCACCACTCTCTTAGTTACCTAGGTTTCCTTAAACACTAGAGTCAGACATTATCATCTATTTCAATAGATTAACAGTTGAAACACAACTCAAAAGTCTTCCCATGAATAACAACAAAATGACACTTAACACTCTTACAGCTATTACAACTACATGTGATAAACTAATCAAACACTCACACTTTATTTCATAAACAAGAAACAAGGGAAAGCAAAGCACTAAATTTCTTTAACACTTAACACTCTTTTAACACTTACGACAACAACAAATAGTTTCCATAATATGTTGTAACAAGTTACAAAGGTACAAAGTAACAAAAACTTGCTCAAATGTAACTAAGCTTTGATACCAAGTTGATATGGATTGCTAAGAAGGATAATACATGATTATTGATATCACATGAGCCAAAAGGGTCAGTTTGTACCATAAGATGGTTTGAAGGATAAATGGAAGTCGAAGGTTGAGTAGGGGTCCGCATATATGGACGGTGGATATGACTCACTAATGCCTCATACAAGCTTGAACTATACTTAAGATGATGTATAAGTGTAACACGAGGTTGCTTGCTACTAGCTTATGCTTAATGGCCTAGATAAGAGCTCTTTAAGGTCTTGATCGTCGTTAAGAAAACACAAGTACAAGAAGAAGGAAGGGCAAAATGTTTGAAGTTCAATATCACTATTTTGATGATTGCGACTATTACAAATTACAAGTATTTATGTCACCTAATTAGGGCAAGTCCTAAATATACATAAATTACAAAAAGGATTCCTATTAAGAAAGGAAAGGGGAATAGATTACAAGGGTAAAGTTATAAACTGAAAAAAGAATATTCGATTTTAAAAGGATTGTATGGATGTTAGAAAATGATATGTATCCTAATTATGCAATTTATGGTCTTGATAGTACTGCTTATCGAATAGAGCTGATTTTGAGTAAAGTTAATGTGGTTAGATATTAAGTAGCTTAGCTATTCAAGGCTTGGTCTAATGGGCAACCATTCTTCGAATCAACTTTGGTTGGTTGGATCGAAAGTAGGTAGCTTGACCTTAAATGCTTTTCTACTCTACCATATGCTGATTGAGTACTTGCCCTTAGTGTAGCAAAAAGTGGTCGGCACGGTAACTGGTTGGGCACCTTGAAAACCTTCTCAACTCTCCTTAAATAGCTTAACAAACCATATGGGTGAGTCCTTGAGCTCAAGAGTGAGTGATTAGTCTATGATCCTTCTCATAGTTTTGTACTGAATACATATCTATGGGATAGTTTTGCTCGACTTTAAGAGCTAAAGCAAGGTAACCTTACTATTGATAAGTATGCACAAGAATTTCAAATACTTACAATTAGATATGAGCTAAGTGACACCATAACTTGATCAGTATCTAGATTGTTAATTGGATTGAGAGTTGAGATTTGAGATGTAGTAGAGTTACAACATTTTGTCACTTTAGACAAATCTATAAGAAATGCTTAATGTATGGATTAATAAAGGAGGAGTAGGTCAACCTAACATTGTTTGAGCTGACTTTTTCAAAACAGCTAGCCTGCCTAAGGTGGCAACCAAACTTAATACAATAATGAGCTTAGTCGAAGGACTAATGTCTTGACTAAACAAAAGAACTACCTTACTGACCTAGAAGTGTTGAAGAGAACATTTGAGAAAGGTCAGGGATCAAGATAGAAGATTTGCCAAATTAAGTGTTTTAAGTCTTAGGGTTTTGGTCTCATGTCCACCTAGTACCCTAATCGACATATAATGGTCATTAAGGGTAAGGTCCTTAACATTAAAGTAGAGCGTATTGCTGAAGAGCCTGAAGAGAAGGTTAAATTAGAGGAAAAAATCAAGGTCTATGGCAAAGGGCATGTCGAAGAGAATGCATACATAAACAATCTAAACAAGCTAACTTTAGTTGTTCAAAGAGCTTTGAGCATTAAACCAACTTTTGAGGAGGTGCAACGAGAAAACTTATTTCATATTACATGCATAGTGAACGATTAGATATATACACTCATTGTAGATAATGGGAGTTCTACTAATGTAGCATCTGCTAACCTAGTTCAAAAACTTAAGTTGTTAACTTTATCACATCTAAGATCGTACAAGCTACATTAGCTAAACGAAAAGGGAGGATTGCATTTCAATCAATAAGTACTACTTCTGATCTCAATTGGAATTATTCCAATGAAATTCTCTATGATGTATTGTCCATGTACGCATTGCATGTGTTGTTGGGCCAGGCTTCATTATTTGATTGAAGGGTCATACATGATGGATTCAAAAAGACGTATACATTTGAGAAGGAAAGGAACATCTCCCTAAACCCTATGACCCTGAAACAAGTGAGTAAATTGTAAGAAAAGTTGGCCCAAAGATCTAGGAAGACAATGGTTTTGAGTCGATTCAAGCTCCAAGAAGCCATTAAATTTGATGTGCTGACCTTTCTACTGATTAGAAGGCTATAAGAATTGAAGGAGTAAGCTATGTTACTTAAAGAGGTAAGAGAACTATTGGATGACTATGTCAATCTGTTTCCAAAGCAGTTACTTGAAGGACTACCCCCTTTTCGAGGAATTAAGCACTATATTGACTTGAAACCCAATGTTTCCCTACTAAACAAACCTTCTTGTTGGATGAATTATGAGTAAGCTATTGAGCTTCAAAGGCAAGTCAACAAGCTGTGGAGAAAGGATATGTGAGGGATAGTCTTTGTCTATGTTCTGTGCTAGCCTTACTTATGTCAAAGAAGGATGGTACATGGCGAATGTGCATAGATAGTAGAGTTATCAATAAAATCACAATCATGTATAGGTACCTTATTCCAAGGTTGGATGACATGCTTGATAAACTGAATGGTGTTAGAATCTTTAATAAGATTGACCTAAAGTCTGGTTATTATCAGATTTGCATGAGATAAGGAGATGAATGGAAAACTATATCTAAGACTTGATATAGTCTATATGAGTGGATGATGATTCCCTTTGGCTTATCAAATGCCTCGAGCACTTACATGATGTTGATGAATCATGTTTTGTGAGATCTAATTGGAAAAATTATCGTGGTTTACTTTGATGACATTCTTGTGTAAAGCTTTAACCAATTGAGCCATAATGACCATCTTTGAGTTGTGTTTGACGTACTTCGAGTTAAGAAGCTCTTTGGTAACTTAAAGAAGTATTGCTTCTATCAAGAAGAAATAGTCTTCCTAGGGTACATTGTAAGTGGAGGAGGTTTAGGTGTTAATACTAAGAAAATCCGAGCTATTATTGAATTGTTGACCCCAACCACTTGTGCCAAAGTAAGAAGCTTCAATGGATTAGCTTCCTTTTGCTATCGCTCTACTAAAAATTTCAGTATCATTGTTATACCCATCATTGAGCTAATGAAGAAGAATGTTAAGTTTATGTGCAGAGAAAGAGAAGAAAGAAGTTTTGCTAAGGTAAAAGAAGGGCTATATAATATCCTAAAGTTCCAAACACCCGAAATTTAGGGCATCAGGAGATGTCAATAGAATTAAGTGAAAGTTTGTGGCTAGGGTAGAAAAATTAGAAGAAATTACTCCATGAAGTCAGACTACTAAAATAATACATTCATAAGAAATAATTAAATAAAGTCTTGAGTTAATCAGAACCAAAAGTCATTTAAATAGTGAAGCTTATGACTAAGCTCGAAATATTATGTAAAGGTGATATATGCTTGGCATGTATAATTTATATATTAAATACATATAAAATAAGAAATGAATATGATTGGAAATAGAGACTTATAGAAGCCTGGAAGTTCCTTATGGAAGCTTGTGTTTATAAGGGTATAATATAAAATAATTAAAGAAATTAACAAATAAAATAATCAAAAGTAGTTTTGTGGAAAATTGGGTTGTAAATGGTTTTGGAAACCAAAACAAGAGGCAATTAATGGTTTTGGAAATAAAACAAGGTGTACCCCATGGTTTTAGGAGGCAAAACAAAGGGAGACCATGGTTTCATGTACATGATTTTTAAAAGCCACTTGACACTTGGCAAGTTTGCGTCGTGCACCACTTACTATATGAACACCAAACTTACTTATTTTACACTTTTTGAATAGATTTAAAGGTTAGGAAAACTTGGGAGCAAAATCTGGAACTTTTGAAAAATTAGAAAAATCATAAGAAAAATTAGTATAAAATTTGAGCAAATGTGAAAACCAAGTCAAATGACAACATGGAAACAAGCGATCACCACCACTTGATAGGAAAAATAGTGTATAGGTGGGCTAATAACCACTTGGCAGTGCATGATAACTAGAGAACTTTGCACTAGTGAGTTCCAATTCTTACCTGATTTTTAATAATTTATTTAAAATAGCAAACTAACTTAGAAAATTATGAAAAATTATATTCCGAGGCTATTTTTATTATACATTTATGGAAAAATGTAAGTTTTTCAAAATATGCATATCTTATATATCACGCTTAAGAAATAGGCCATTTCGATCAAATTTTCAATCTGATTTTCAAAAGGGTAAACTGTGTTATTTCAAGCTCAAACTTTTTTTTAGGCTTCTCATAATGTCTATTTTTAAGCTATGTCAAAAGTTTCCTCAAATTTTCTCAGTAAATTTTTCTTAATTTTGACTTACCAAAAATTGCCAAATTTGGAAATTTTGGAAAAATGGTTGATCTTTAAGTATCTATTGCATAATTTGATTTTTATTCACATTTTTGGTGTTAAAATGATGTTTCATGAGTTTACATGTGATTTTGAGGCCAAAAGTGTTCAAATGGGTGATTTATCAAGATTTTTGTAAGTTAAAAGTATCTTTTTCTCAAAACTAGAAGAACTATGAGTTAAAAACGAGCATGCACAGGTTTTTAAAAAATTGTACAGATTTGGAATTCATCTTTGGAGTTGGTTAATTTGTTAGTTTGTGTTCAAAGTTGCTAAGTCCTTATGTGTGGAGTTTTAGTGGGTTTAGGCATTATTTGGCCTTATAGAAGCTTTTGTAGAAGCTTGCCTATGAAGGCCCTAATGTGACAATCACTAGCAGCTTTTGTAGAAGGTCTCTAATGAGATACCAAATTAAGTTTATTAAAATGTATCCAAGTAGAAGCTTGAGCAGAAGGTTCCTTGGTGAAACATAAAGTGGAAACTAGAAGTAAACATGAGTAGAAGCTTGTGTAGAAGTTTCCCTGACCATGAATCCTAGGACCAAGCTTAAGTAAGAGGTCGAGTAGAGGGTACAAGGAATGAAGTTAATAAGGACCCTTCCTTAGTAAAAGGTTATGTAAGAAGAACCTAAATAAAAAGGTCTTGTAGAAGTTCCTAAGTACTACTGAAGTACTCTTACCTAAACACTTAAGCTTTAATAAAATGTTTACGTAACTTAGATGGATACTGAAATACAACTCTCAATTCTAGGATACTCAAATAATGAGGAACTCGAAGATGCTATTTAAAGCGAGGGACACTACTCTCAAGCAAGTAGATATTATGTGTTAGGAGTAGACTTATGTCTTCTCACTAGGCTTTAAATTGTGTAACTCACTGTAATGCGCTTAGTTGCTTATGTTTAAATTCAAATTTCTAAGATAATGCTATTTACTAAATATGTGATGCTTATGTACTTGGTTGACTAAACTTGGTTGGGAAGCTTGAATGTGTTACTTGATGACTATGAAGATGTTGCTAAGATCTCAAAATACACTAGGAAATGGCTTAACCTTCATAGCGATCTCCTAAGTGAACATGATACAAGGTTTTAAGTTATGAGAAGATGTTAAGGTAAGGCTGAGATAATTAAATGGTACTTGATGTAAAGCTTAGATTTATGTGAAGACATTAAGGTAAGGCCAAGATAATTAAATGGTACTTGACATAAAGCTTGGACAATGTGTTATTATATAAGAAAAAGACTAGGCCAATTGGGTATTATGAAATGCTAGATTCAAATGTATGCTTAGAAACTATGCTTGGTATTATATTGATATATCATTAGTACATTCATGGCACAACATGACATGGTACATCACAACATGAAAATGACCTATGGATCAGGTTTTTCTCAAAAGGAGACAATGCTAGGCTAGGCTGGGTTTCTTTTGAGCATAAAGATTTGCACTCCTCAACCATTCTAGCCACTTTATGTGGTTTAACTAGTCCAACTACATGCAGGGTATTTTTAGGCATTATAACTAGTTTCAACTAAGTTAGAACTTTTAGCTTCTTATTGTAGCCCTAGGCTAAAATTATTCAAGGGATCCTTCAATGACTCCTAATTGCCCTAGGTTGAGCTAAGACATTGATACTGATGCATTTATTCATGTACACAAGCATAATATGCATTCTTTGCATAAACTTTTAAGCTGGGCATCTATGAAACGTGGTTGAAATTATTTGATCATTACTATGTTATTATTTGTTAGAGATGTTTATTACAGGTTGACTTAGCTACGTAATTATTGTTACATGCTTGAAATATCTAAGTATTAGATAGATTACTATTAGTAGACTTATATCTTGTTTATATTTATCCACTCTTACTTATCTCATTGAGAGTTGAGGGGCTGTTTGTTTATACATCCCTAGGTCATAGGTCATAGAGGACAAAAAATGATAGAACTTGGGAAATTGGCATATGGAAAAGAGCATTTAATTAGAAGATTATATGTTGATACCAAGATATGGACATTCAAGATGATCTCCATGCTATCCCATAGGTCTTGATGAATTTCACTTGAGTACAATTATGTAGTAATGAATTAGATTATGTAGTGTTTCAAGAACAATTGGAAGGTGATACTCCTTTGTAGGCCTATGTTGTAAAGTGATCATAAGTGATGTCTATTGTTAGTGAGGAAAAGTATGATTATTCCATTTATATAATAAGATTGTTATAGTCAAAACAATTTGACTCTGCTGTATTCTTAACATGGAGATAACATGTAGCAAACTGTCTCCCTAGCACCAAGAGATCGGTAGAAGGAAAGAGAAGAAGTTGATGCTTAGGGAGGTAGGGGGGTTATAATGGTGTTATTAGAGCATAAGTCAGGGATCACAAATTTAAACAAGTGTGAGATGTATGGAGTAGCTAGGAATTGGATTATTTTGGCCTAGGATAATAGAAGCTATTGTGTAAAAGCTAAATAACGATGGTTATGCTAAGCCTTGTTACCGAGGAAGATCGATAAAGAATGATTATAAGATGGAATATATGTTGTTAGAATATATGGAACAAGCAAATATGGTATGAATTTTAAGATTAAAATTCCCATGGATCTTGTGGATTGAAATATGGATTAAGTGAATCTTTGAGGCATTTCTAGAGATTTATAGATTAGATATATACGTTAAGGATTACCATCAAGGCATATCTAGGAGATTTGATCTTGTATACTTAAGTGAAATTATTGTACCATGATTAAAAAATATCATATGTTCAGGTTGACCTTAAAGAGTATGCAAAAAATGCTTAGGAATCCAATGGATTATGATCATTTTGAGAAGAGAGTTGGGGTAAGCTTAGGAAAATCAAAATATGTAGATTCAAAGCACTACAAGAATCATAGGACTAAGGAATTTTTGTGGATCATGTGGACTAAAGTATAGATAAAGTAGATTGTTAAGGTATTTCTAGAGCTTTAAGGATCATAAGCATAGACTGAGAATGATCATAAAGCATGTCTTTTGGAAAAGATTTAGAACACTTAAGTGAAGAGGAGTGGAATCTTGGTTTCATAGTTGACCATAAAATATAAGAAGAAATGTTAATGTGATAGTAAGCATGATATTGGAATCTTGGAATAATGTGGAACCTCCTTTACTTTAACCAATAAGAGTAATGTATTGTAGAAGGTATAGTAGAAGTTCTTATGAGAATGAATCCTTAATTGAGTTGATGTAGAAAGTGCAACAAAAGGTTCTCTTAAAGTATAACTTCTAACAAAAACCCGTAGGAACTTTAGTAGAAGGTTGCTTAGATATAATATCTACCATGTAGAAAGTTCAATAGACGGTTACTTGGATATCATGTACATCCTATATATGTTTGTTGTGTTTGGTAGTTAAGTATGGTGACTTGAATATAATTGCTCATGCTAGGATTGATACACATGAGAGACAAATATGTTCATATGTCATGTCATACGAGAACCACTCGTTCTTTTAAATCTAATGAATATAATTATAGAAATAGACTCCTATTGATGACTAGTGTAGATCTCTTCAAGAAGTAAATAGGTTGAATAGAAATGTAATAAATAAATAAATAAATAAATAAGGAGGAAATATGCACAAAAGGCTTGATGAGAAGTCTATAAAGTTGGCAATATTGTATATGAAAAGGATTTAAGTGACCCATATGGATAAGGAACAAGGAAAAAGGGGGAAAGGATGTTAGGTGATAGGAAATACAATGTAAAAGGCTTTAGTATAGTATGAAGTAAGACATGGGAAGGAAATAACTTCATAAAGCATGGTTTAAGTAGGATAACTAAAGAAAGTTTGTATAAGATAAGTTATTACAGATACAAGATGAGAATGCTTGACCCTGATTATGATGTTGATAGTAACTAATAGAGATGTTACCATTACAAGAATAACAATCAAAGATGCTACATTAGAAGAGAAAAAAAAGAATAGTGATAACTTTCATAAGTTTTGGCTAGGCTTATTAGACAATGTCAAGCAAATGATAGTGGAAGTGATAGCTATTAATCATAGAAAAGTTCAATTAATATATAAATTGGAATTTCTTAATGAAATGAAGTAAAAATGAGAAGATTTCATAAGAAATGGAGACAAGAAGCTTTCATCGAGTATTGATAAAACAAAACTTAATATGAGAAAAGATTGATATGTGATGAAAATCAAAGGTAAATTAGAGTTAACATTTAAGTTTATATTTTAAGATGAGAACTTAGTAATCAAGTATGATTAATTGAAAGGAGTTAAGGAATAATGGATCCTCTAAGATTAACTAAAGTGATTTAAAGCGATGATGGAGATTGAAACTAAAAGTGATAGTTGCAAATCATGGTTAAAACTAAAATGAAATAATCAAGGAAATAATGTAAAAAACTTAGAGATGTAAAATGTAGAATGCTAGAAATGTATATAGGTAAGCATCTCTAAATATACATTTATAGAGAATTGTATGATAATGACTAGGAGTATTAGAAAGCTTTAGTTGAAGATTGGAGATTATGAATATTTGGAATGAAGTTGCAATGATTCTTATAATTTATGGTTATAATTTTGAACTAATGATTGGATTTGATGGAATATATTGGTTAATCTAAGATTTGGCTATAGCTATGAAATTGTGATTTGAAGAAAATGTGCATGGTAAGATGAAAAACTTAAGTTGTTATTATTTTATCGCTTAGAAAATTATGTTATTGCATTTAATTGATACGATAAAATGAATGTTGTTGACTTGCAAATGCTTTTATGTTAATCAAATCATACAAGCTATTGGATTTAAAGTGTGGATTTTAATTATGCTCTTGTTGATAGAACATGGGAAAGAATACATGAATTGAATTGTGAGAATTTTAGAATTTATATAAATTATTGGGGTAATAAGATTAGTGTGAGTTTTATGAATGGAATGGATGTAGATGATGCCAATTCAAATGAATTCAGAAATGATATATCGTGGTTTAAAGGAAAGATGAATTCCATATTGAAGGTGATATCATAGATGAGTAGAGAAAATAAATCATATAATCAACAGAATAATGGTATGTACATACCTTTAGTTCTTATACTTTAATATATGTAAGGGATATAAAAAGATAATGTAAGAAAACAAAAGGGCTACGTTTTTTTCCAAAAAGAGCACCTAATGAAAAAGATTCAAAGAAAAGATCAAGTATACGTTGATCATAAATTTTAATGGTTTGATGGTGATCCTAACTAATTTTCTATGAAAAAAGGGAATTGATAAGCAAGTAGAAGTGATGGATATAGAATGAAGAAGTCATAGAAGATAATGTGGAAGATAATATGGAAATTATCTTCGAAACAACTAAATTAGGTTTGAATTGTGGAAGCTAAAGTAAAATATAATTAAGAGATACTTTGAGCCCATGGTGGTAGTTTTAAAAGATAGAAGATAGAGTAGAAGTTTCGTAGACCAAATGAATGGAAGCACAAAAACATAGAAGTTCATATTGAGAATCCTTTAGATTTGAATCACAAGACACTAATCATTGAGTGTTGCATGGAGGATAATAGTTGTAGACTAATTTTGAAGAATTTGAATAAGATATATTGATTTAAGCATGAAAGGCATGCAAATAAAATCTTTGGCGATGATAGTTCTTGGTCTCAATACTTAAAAGCTAATATAAAATATTAACTAGCTTGATAGTAATGAACCATTAATTAGATGTTTGAGTTCAAGGAACTAAAAATTAGTTATCTCAAGGCATAATCTTAAGTATGGATTGATGATTTGGGTTTATATGATTGAATAGCTATCGCCTTATTGATTAGAGATCTACATCATGAAATATAATCAATCTGTTAGAATAAATGTTATTGACGTATAAGATGATGCCAATAATGAGATTTTGTGGGTCATTAGATGTCGTATTGGAGACTTTAATTTTATTCTTGTTTGTGAGTGGTTGAAATTAAATTTATATTTTTTAAGTGAAGAGCAACTCTAGGTGAGCCTTAGAGATAAATCTTAACAATGTAAATGAGATTTGATCCATAAATCATAAATAATGTTGAAAAGGAGAAAGTTATTCGAGATTGAAAATCATAGCATTGAAAAGTAGCAATAAATAAATGTTATTGGTAAAAGATAAAATGAAGATGCAAAAATTTCAATTATGTTGAGAAAATTTGATTTGAAAAGCTAAAGAGCTACTTTGAAGGATACATGTTTACACTACAATAGGCTTAGGTAAATTTAAAGTGTGACAATTGTAGGGCTTGTATATTGGTTACATTAAGATAAGATAAAATTATCATAAGAGAAAATATGTTGCAAGTAAAGTCAGAATCTTGATTTATCACAACATGTGGCTAAAAGGTATAATGGATAAGAATGAAAATTTGAGAGATCTCGGGTTTCCTTGTCTAACTATATTTTGGCTACATATGAATATGAAAAGTAAAGATATGACTCTCTTTGAAAGACTTAAAAATTGAGAATGATAAGGGCACGTGGTTGATCGTAAGAAGTGTGATAAGAGGCTTGATTAAGGAGTAGTAGTGTACACAATATAAGACTAATATGGTAAGATGATATGATAATGTCTAAAGCCATAATTGTTTGTAGAGTTGCTAGAGTTATGGTCTTAATAATGATTGATGATTGTGGTGTGGTGCTGTGCGGAGATTAGAATTGTATAAAAAAAGTGTGATGACATACTTAAAATCTATAAATATTAAAACATTTAAATTCCAAGAAGAAAACTTTTTGTAAAGAGGGTAAAATATAGTACCCTAAAGTTCTAAACCCCTTAAATTTAAGGCATCAAGCAACGTCAATAAAATTAAGTCAAAGTTCGTGGCTATGTTGTAAAAATTAAATGAAGTTAACATGAAGTCAGACTGCTAAAATAATATGTACATAAGAAATAATAAAATAAAGTCTCAAAGTAGCCGGAATAGAAAGTCATTTAAATAGTGAAGCTTATGATTAAGCTTAAAATATTATGTAAAGGTAATATATGATGTTATGCCCCAAAGCGGTAAAGTCGCAACAATCTCGCAGTGTATGCCAATCTATGATAGTAACCAACCTCGCAGTCTCTATCATAGATACGATTTATACAATGCGTTCACGACTCCTCACTTTAAAGTAAATAATCATTCATAATTAAAGATAGAATTTATATATATAACTAAAAAATTTAAGTCATATTTATATAAAGATACTCATATTATCCTACATTCTTAGGAGATATCCACATGCTAAGGTAGTCTATGAAGTAACATATTACATAATCGATTCAAAAACTTAAGAGTTAGTAACAAAACTCTAAAAAACTCAATTTTTATTAACTAGCTTAAGCCTTACTCCCCCATAATTTAACACGTCAAAAAGATAATGATCTTAAGATAGTTATAGTGTGACATATTAGTTAGTACCTGCAAGTAAATCTATAAGGGTATAAGTAACCAACAGCTCAGTAAGTTAAGATGGAGACTTAAGAATGCATAACAAACATAAACAAGGTTTTCAAGCAATTAATTTAATGCAATACAACACATAAATTCCATCACACAACGTAGTTCGATTCATTATGAAATCATGGTATCTCTAATTCGAGTTGAAGAGTATCCATGTTTATGCAACAACTCATAACCAAATTTAGGTTTGTAAAACGAAGACACCATTCCCCACATGACTATCTTACAAACCATTGCCTTCATCCTTACTGCAACCTCTTCTCTTATCACTTAGTTCGGCTAAGAATAGAGAAAAGACTATTATAACATCCAATGCCATGCTATCTTTTTTTAAGGTGTTGGTATTTGGTTAGAGATTCCTAACAATCCACTAAAGGGTTGTAATGCATGTCTAATTAAGGTATTTAGGTCAATTATAATTATGTTCAGTTCAAGGTGAACAAACAATTTCACATCACTCAATTCACAACACATCACCAACATAACATCACATTTAGTAAGTAATTAGAGACACACAAGCACATGCATGTATAGCTACTTATATGCACAATCACATACAATCTTAAGCTTTTGAGTACTTTAATATAGTACTCTAATATACAACAAAGTATTGAATCCAACTTACCTGAAGTCCTTAATCAGCTCACTCGACTTAACACAGGTCACTTATTTTCATATGTCCTATAATATAAATACTCTTTTAGTATTTATATCCGTATAATATATAACTTAAGGTTATGATTTGACTCAATTTTCCATATATATTATTTATTTCTAATTTATTCTAGGTTAGTTTCAAAATCGATTTACAAATCTAGTTCCGATTTAGGTTCTAGTTCAATTTCAACTATTGGTGTTATATGTAAATCTTAAGATCTCATTTCGAATCATAATGTGAAATTAATCATAGTAGATACCCAATTTTTACCCTCTTTATTTTATTTTTATTTTTTTATAGGCTTTAAATTAGGAAAAACACAAAAAAAAAAAGGAAATGAAAGAAAACCTAAAAAAATTAAGAAATGTAGAAAAAATAAGAATTTTAGGAAAATACAAAAAAATTCAAAAATAATAAAAAAAAGAAAATTGGATAAGAAAGATTTGAGAAATTTAGAAAATGAGAAAATTTAGAAAAAAAATGTTAGAAAATTGAAAAAATTACTAAAAAAAAGAAGAAAAAATCAAAGAAAGTAAAAATTTTTAGAAAATAACGTTTTAATAGGATAGATTTTTTATTTTTAAAATAAGTTTGGAAGTTGGGCCGTTGAACTTAGACTTATATTTAAATTTAGCTCAAGTTGATGGAGCCTATATGTGCAATTTAGTTACACATGTAGATAAAGCACTAGCCAACGTGGATAAGTACATGGACTTGGATTGGGTATCGAGTATGAGGTCTTGGGTATAAGTCTCAGAGAGGGCATATAAGTTTTTTTATTTTTTATCACATTAAAGACTACTACGTATCAGGATTTGATTGCGCCATGTGTCTTGACATGTGGTAGGTCAAGATTGGATGATATGCTGACGTAGCACCACATGTCAGCTACGTGACATGCCATATTAGCCCATTTTTCCCTCCTTTTCTTTCCTTTTCCCTTCGTTTCCCCTGTTTTTCTCCAAAATTCCAGTACTTTCCTCCTCAGATAGCCAATTTCAACATGATTTTTGAACCTCTTCTTATTGTAATTTCGCTAAATCAATGTCGAAATTGCAAACTAGACATAGCCTATTGTGAATCGAACCTATTAATACGTCCAAATACAGTCAAAGGAGCATTCAAATTGAGCTCTAAAATTCGAAAAAAAAAAAACTGATTTTCTATACATTTTCAATAAATCTAAATTCGAGCTTTCCATGTTTTTAGGATCAATTTGTATATAAAAGGGTGTTAGGGGTGCTCACACAAACACATACAACTTCATACAATCACTTAAAACAGTCCCCTTCTCTCCTATGATCACTTTCTCTCTCTAACTTACTCTCACTCTCTCTACTAAGCCTAGTACCAAAGCCGAGCACCTTAAAATCACCCCCCATTACTTAGGCTCTAGAACCCAACCACCTTCGACCTCCATTGTAGCCTATGGCATTGCCACCAACTCGCTACCACCCAAACCTTAACGATCGCCCCTCTCTCTCCTTGAACCACCACTCCAACCACTCTTCAACCCAAACTAATCCTACAACTAAACTTATCATGTCCCTAAATGCCAACCGAATACACCTAACAACCCATACACAGTTGAACCACCGCTACCACCCATGGTTGAATTTCTACCACCCACCAAACACAGTGGCATTGAAAAAACACCCTTAAATCCAATCGGATACGCATAAAAACCAACTTCCCCGCTTGATTAAGTGGCTGAATCGCCTCGAACCAACCCTAATAGCTGCTAGTTCTTCTCCTTCAATCGGTAACTTAAATCCATTGGAGCCCAACTCGAATCCAGTTGACTAACCTGTGATTTGACCCAACATTTGACCTATATCCTTGACCCGTGTCCTATTAACATCCGGACTGACCCTTTTTTTTTTCTTTTTCTTTTTCTAATTTCCTTTTTGGTTTTTCTTTATTTGTTTATTTATTTATTTTTATTCATTCGTTTATTTACCCATCTATGTACATGTAAATGTAATCAAATGTAAAAAAAAAAAAAAAAAAAAGAGCAAAAGAGAAAAAAAATAGAAAAACAAAAAGTAGTTTTTTTTAGTTATTTATTTATTTTTAGTAAAAAGTATGTAGAATAAATAAATAAAAATAAAAAATAAAATTGTTTTATCACTTAGAAAAATTGAGCTTTCCAAAAATAAATGAAAAATGGACTTTTTTCCAAATTAGGATCATTTAGAATTTCCAAAAACAAAATTTAATTTAAGACCCTTTTTAGAAATTTTCTTAAATAAACCAAAATTGAGTGAAACACAAAGTTGATTTTTTTTTTTAATTAAAACAAAATCATCTGCTAAAGTTTTCACAAAAAGAACTATGTACGTCTAATCTCGAATAGTGAGTACGTAAGCACCTACAGAGCGATAATTAAAAAGGTGATTTTTTAAGATTAATTTTGAATTTGGAAAGTTAGTGGTACTCGTAAGGGTTTAAAAACTTAACCCTTGGATCCAAATATTTAGATTTCTAAAACTATTTTTTTAAAAAAATAAAATCGGTTTTTGTCGAAAGACCAGTGGCTAATTTATAATCAATCCACTAAATTGATTATAACTTAACTCTTTTTTTCTAACTTTGGTTAAGTGGTGACTGCAAGATGTTTTCAAAGTGTGAAAAATCAGTTTTCTTTAAACCTTAGTCGATGGTCAGTATTAAACGAGTAAGAGTTTAGTACTAATCAGTTTAGAGAAGACCTAATTTTATAAAATAAAAAAAACCGAGATGGTAAAAAACCAAACTTGACAATCATATTATGCTTGGGTATTCTAAATATCACTTTTAATCTCTAACCAGTATTTTAATTTGTATGATATATTCTAAATCTCATTTAACTAACAAATTTATACCCATGAGAGAAAATTTTACTATTTTCATATAATTACCTAAATTTAAGTTTCATATCTGATTTATTATATATTACTATTATTATTATATTATCAATTTTAACCTAATATTTTCTATTTATTACATTTTCAATTTCACACATTATTAATTTATGTATATTTACTACATAAGACACATAACAATTGCATCTAACACTGTAAATGCTACAAATATCATGGTACGTCAAATATTGATATTCTTAAACACTTAATTACACACTAAATTAGTAATTATTTATTTTATTATTAAATTAGCCCAAAATCACCCATTTGATACGTCATTTTAAGGCTTAAAAATAAAAAAAAAAAATCATTTTTAAAAAATCTCTTCATAGCACTATCCTATATTCTCTAAATAACCTACACAAAAAAATTAATATCAAAACTACACTTACAAGGCTATTTATTTCTATATCAAAGTAGCTCGGGTTTGTGGGATTTCTTAAATACTATCTATTTCTAAATCTAAATCCATCAAACTAAGATTTTTCCCTAAATCTATATACATAAAAACATTAGAATATCAAATTTTATAATTTTCTAAATACATTTAATATTTTACAAAATTAAAGAAATTCTAGTTAAGAATCAAACTCACTTGTCCAAAGATCTTCTAGCCACCAATGGTGGTCTTAGGGGTATCAGCAAGGTGAGGCGGTGGGGATAGGGTATGGTGGTGGTGGCGGCGGCGATTCAACTTTAGGTGGTCGTTGGTCATAGGTTCTCTTTTTGAGCTCTAATTATACACTAAATTTGTTATTTTTTGTAAAAAACCCTAACTCTCCCTTTCTGATTTCTCTTTAATTTTCCTTGATTCATAATTCACTAAATGAGCTCCAATTGAAGGTTAAGGTATTTATAGAGTTGCTTGACATTTTTTATTTAATTTTTGGATTGACATTTGGCCTTCATCTCTTCCTTTTTAGCTTTCTAATTATCTTAGTTTGATTGGGTAATTTTCCTTACTTAATCCCAACTTGCCTTACCTCAAAGCCAAACATTTCCACACTTTTTCTTATTTTTCCTTGATTTTTTTTTGGTAATTTTCCTTAATTATTTAACAATAATTTAGTATATTTCAAGTATTTTTACTTACACATAAAAACTTCTATAGTACAAGTAAATACTCCTAAATATTATTTATGTTATTCAATGATTTTAATGTGCATATAATTTATTTTTATTAATTTGTTAGTTATCGAAAGTCGTTTTATATATTTTTGATAAATAACATATAATATGCTTATAATTCAATATTATCATATTTAATTATTTTATTACTTTTTTTCTAAATTCAAACTTATGTAGTCACTTTTATTAATACTCTTAACTTCGTCATATAATTTAGATTCGATTGAACACTTTATCCAATCCCTCCTAAACTTTACATTTTGAATCCAAACTAACCTAAAAGTTAGAAAAGCCATGAGTACTACTTCATCATTGCTACTTTTGGCTCCCAAGTAATCAGCAAGTTTGGACCTTCATTCCATTGGACCTTTACATATTCCATATCTCCATTTCGCAACTTCTGAACCTAATTATCTAGTATTTTTATAGGCTACTTCACCATTTAAAATTCCTCTTTAACTACATTGGCTTTATTTCCATGATTGCATTCAAGTTCTTAACAAACTTTCTTAACATGGAAACATGAAATACATCATGGCAACTTGACAAACTTAAAGTTAATGCTACTTTATATGATACATTACTAACCTTCTCCAATACTTCAAATGGACTAATATATTGTAGGCCTGACTTTCCTTTTGAGCCAAACCATCTAAGTCTCTTGAATGGACTTATTCTAACATAAATATGATCTCCAATTTCAAATTCCAAGGGCCTTCTCTTCAAATCTGCCTAACTCTTATAATGGTCTTGAGCTTCCTTCATTCGTTATTGCACTATCTTAACCCTCTTACTCCTTTAGTTGATCAAGTCAGGTCCAATCATTGCATATTCTTCATGATCCTTATACAGTGGCAATCTACACTTTTTTCCATATAATGCTTCATAAGGTGCCATTTTATAGTCTCATGGTAACTATTATTATAAGAAAACTCTGTTAATGGTAAATATCTATCCCAATCACCTCCAAAATCTAATATACAAGCTTGCAACATATCTTCTAAGGTTTGAATTGTTCACTTAGATTGTCCATCTATTTGTGGGTGATAAGTTGTACCAAATTGTAACTTTGTACCCAAAGCTTTACATAAACTTTCCCAAAATTTGGAAACAAATCAGCTATCTCGATTATAAAAAATAATTTCTAGCATATCTTGTAATCTTATTATCTCTTGGATATATAATCTAGCCATCTCTTCTATTGAATCGCTCATCTAATAGGGTAAGAAGTGTGCATTTTTCGTTAATCTATCTACAACTACCTATATTAAGTCATAACTAGCATAAGTCATAGGTAATGCTACCATAAAATCCATCATGATACGATCTCATTTCTATTTTGGTATCTCTAAAGGTTGCAATGGTCTACCTAGTCTCTGATGTTCTGCTTTAACTTGTTGGCATATAATGCTTTCTGCTACGTACTGTACCACATCTCTTTTTATTCCATTCCACCAAAACATCAATTTTAAATCTTGATTCATCTTATTTCCTCTTAGGTATACAGTATAACCTATCATGTATGCTTAATCTAAAATTTCCTTTCTTATGTCAGGATCTTACATCATACATATTCTTCCTTCAAATCTCAATATGCCTCTTTCATCCACCTTAAAATTAGAATCATTCCCTTTGCTTAAATTTTCTTTCATTTCCATCATATCCTTATCTTTCTCTAGCTTTTGTTTACTCCTTTTCAATCAAGTAGGTTATAGCTTCAAATTCATTATTTAACTATTAGGCTCACACCAATCAAACCCAATTTTCAACTTTTTAAATTCATACACCAATTCGCAATGGGATGTTAACAATAATGCATCAACACATAACCTAATCTATTCTGTGAAGCATCATTATACACGCTATAAGGTTTATTTAGATCAGATAATGTTAATACTAGTGTTGTAACCACTTATTTATTTTACTCTTGAAAACTAAGCTCACATTCCTTACCTTATTTGAATTTTACATCTTTATGGGTCAATCGAGTCAATAGCCTGGCAATTTTAGAAAAATCCTTTATAAATCGTCAGTAGTATCCATCCATACTTAGAAAACTCCTCATCTGGGAAACAATGTTTGGTTGCTTCTAATCTTCTACTATTTTCACCTTGTTAAGGTATATAGAGATTCCTTCACCAGATACAATATGACCGAGTTAATTTGGTATACAATTTATTTTCTCTTAACTTTTGTAATGCCAACCACAAATGCTCTACATATTCTTCCTTGGTTTTTGAATAGATTAAAATATCATCAATAAACACCATGACAAATTTATCCAAATATGGTTGATATATGTGATTCATTAAGTCCATGAATACAACCGGCACATTTGTCAAACTAAAAGGTGTCACCAAAAATTTGTAATGACTATATCATGTTCTAAATGTAGTTTTAGGCACATCCTCTGACTTAACTTACAATTGATGATATCTTGATTTCAAGTCAATTCTAGAAAATACAGTTGCACCCAGTAGTTGATCAAACAAATCATCGATGCTAGATATCAAATACTTAATCTTAAAGTGACCTTATTTATTTCCTAGTAGTCTATGTACAATCTCATGGTACTATCTTTTTTTTTCACAAACAATACTAGTGCTCCCTATGGTGAAACACTTGGACAAATAAATCCTTTATCCAATAGCCCTTAAAGTTACTTCTTTATCTCTTTAAGTTCCATGGGTGGCATCCGATATAAAGCTTAGAAATAGGCTCAGTTCTAGGAACTAACTCAATAGTGAAGTCTAATTCCCAATGTGGAGATAATTCTAGTAAATCATGTGGAAATACATCCGAAAATTCATGCACTACCGATATACCCGCTACTTTGGGTGCCTCTTTCTTTACTTCCATGGGAAGCACCCAAAAAAATTTCCAATCATCCTCTTTTACTTTTGTTTCATGCAATTCATCACATATCTCTACAATAGCTAAGTTCAATTTACTTTCACCAGCTTTTCCTTAAAATACCATTTCTCCATCATTAAGAATAATAGTTTTACTTCTATACTCTACAATTGTTTTATGCTTAGATAACCAATCTATTTCCACAATTATATCATAACCTTGTAAAGGTAATATTATAAGACTTATAGGGTATTCCTTCTCTTAAATCTTCATTCTACCATCAGTTACCACTTCTCGAGACATTACCTTCTCCCCAATATGAGTTCTAACTCTATAAGTTGTATTAATCTTAACCACACTAATCTCCTTTTCATTTACAAATTTCTAACTTGCAAAGGAATGAGATGTACCAATATTGAATAATGCAAAAGCAAGTTGTCCATTTGTAAGCACATTACTTGGAATATACTAACACTATGACTACTAACTAAACTTTCATTCATAAATCTCAAAAATTTAAATACTTCAATTTAACCTATGCTTAAATTATCATCAAAATAAGTAGTTGAAGCATGTACCTATCACAAGTCCTTTGTTGTTTTCTTCTTTGACACCCATAATCTCCTTAGCATCATCATGATAGTACTCCTCCATCCAATCTGTAGAATCTTTGTCCTCCTCTTTTCCCATATCCTCCGTAAGAAAGACACGAGTAGGTGTGGTCATGTTATTAGAACCTCTAGTCCTCTTAGCTCATTTTGTCCAAATTGTAGACAATATCTAGAGAAATACTCATTTCTACCACATTTGTTATATTTCACAAGTTTCATTCTAGTGTATGCTTACGGCATATGGTTTTGATCTCTACATATAAAACATTTTCCTTTAAGTTGAACACAATTTCTTGGAAAATGATTTGCACTAACATTACCATTTTTGTCATAAAAACTCAAACCAGGTCTTGACTATGCTAGGCTATTAGCTAAAGTTATTGGTCTCCTTCTCTTCTATCTAGAACTACTAGTGGCACTAGGATATGATCTCTTAAATGATAAACCAGGTTGATAACCCTTATTAATCTTTTAACTTCACATTACTTACATCCTTACACGATTGTTTTCTAGTTGCCTTACTTTATCTGCCGCTTTAGTATAAGTAGTAAAATTATAGTCTTCTAGCTTACAACATACTGTAGGGTCAAACCTAGTAAGGAACAAATCCTTCTTTAATTAATCATTATCTTAATATGAGTCAAGTACATATTGCAACAGTTTATTAAACTCAGTTTCATATTATGTCACACTCATACCTCCCTTCTTTAGTTCAAACAAATCTCTCACTATCTTGTTTTGGACATTATGAGGGAAGTATTCTTTCTTAAACTCCTCTTTAAACCTCTACCAATTAATATTATTCCCAAATTGTCTTACTTTTGAATCCTACCAAACTCAAGTAGCTAATTTTAACATAAAGGTGCCATATGCAAACTTTTAGGATTCAAGGACTCTAAAAGCCTCAAAACTTCGTTCAATCTGGTTCAACCAATTGTCATCCAATGTTAACTTACCCATTTCTCCCTCAAAGTAACAATTTGCTTTTATAAACTCAGGGAGCTTATTTACCTCCTATGGTTGCTCCATTCTTTGTTCAGCTACTTGTAGCCTTCTATTTCCCGTATTATCACTAGTCATAAGATGATGAATCAACATTCCTTGCTACCTCATCATTATATGCATACTAATAAGTATTTGCCTAATAGGTATAACCTCTTAAGGTGGTAGAGGTATATCTTTTCTATGTTGTTCCCTTAAGGGTGATGGTATTCATGGTGGAGGGTTTTGATTTTCCTTGGTCCTTCTATTGTGACTCCCATCTCCAGCTTCAACCATACTCACTTAATATTTATAACTTATAAACCTATATACATGTCTATTTATAAGTTATCAAATTCCTTAGTTTTATAAACATTTTAGAAATTACTAAATTCCTACAAATTGTACTTATGTAAAGTAGTAATTACAATATCATTTCAATCAATGTACATAATAGATATAACTTTCACTATTAACTTGATTTGGACAACTTCAAGAACAAAAAGTTACAACTTGATAGACCTTTGAGTATATATATAGGATTTGCAACTCGATTATATCACTACTTATATTAACTAGTACAGACTCGATATTTACAAATATACAATACAAAAGATTACATCAGACTCGTTTACATCCTCTTTTACAACATCTAAACTTGATATAGAAGCTACATAATACACCAAAAGTTAAAAAATACATCAAAAAGTCAAAAGATATATTAGTTTTAGCTAAAATTGTTATTGGATCACATCTAAAGATCTAACTAAACAAGTTAACTAACTATATCAAATCTTCATCAAAAGAAACATCTATAGCAGCAACCCAATAAAAGGGAACTTACTCCATGTGTCCACCTACTATGCTTTCTTTTTCATCACTTGTAGATTCAAAACTTATTGATATTACTTCTAGACTCTCAAGAATCATAATCACATCCTGTACCTCATCATCCTTAGACTCAACGGCATCACCATTTCCTATTCCTTCAAGTTCTACTTCTTCATTCTGCATTGGTCCTAACTCTACTTGTCCTTCTAGTCCATATCTTATCTGAGCTATCCTAATGTCAGCTATCACTTGCATAACTAAAGCTTAAATATCTACACCAGGTTCATTATCACTTTTGTTGAGCTTCGGTTTTTCACCTCTCAGTTCTTTTTAAAAAATAGGTCTTCTTTAAATTGATTAATACTAAATCCTTCTCGTTTAATACTAACTCTCGACTAGGGTTTAAAGAAAACTGATTCTTTTATATTTTGAAAACACTTTAGAGTTGCCACTTAACTCGAGTAAAGAAAAAGAGTTAAGTTGTAATCAATTGGGTGAATTGGTTATAACTTAGCTACCGATCTATCGATTAAACCATTTGTAAAAATGGTTTTTGAAATTAGAGATCTAAATCTAGGGGTTAGGAATTTTAAAACCTTATAGGTACCATTAACTTTCCAAATTTAATTTTAACCTTTAAAAATCACCTTTCATAAACAAAACTCAATTAGTAATAACTCTAATTGGATAACTAAAGTCATCTAAACTAAGAAAAGGAAAATAGGTTTTTTATTTTTATTTTTTACCTAATTTGATTTATTTAAGAAAATTTCTAAAAAAGGTCATAAATTGGAAATTTTTAAAGTGCCCTAATTTAGAGAAGGTTTGCTTATTTTTGTTTTATTTTGGAAAACTTGATTTTTCTAAGTGTTAAAAACAATTTTACTCATTAACTCGTTCACTTATTTTTATTTTCATTATTTTTTATTTTATCTTATTTATTTTTTTATCTATCTTTACTAAACTAAAAAAAGAGATAAACTATTCTTTTTTTCTTGTTTTTCTTTTATTCCTATTTTTCTTCTTTCTTTACATTTACGATCGAGAAATAGAAGAATAAAAAAAAAAATAGCAATAAATTAAACTGTAGGAGGGATCGAACTAAGGAGGATGTGTGCTGGTTGGTTGGTTTGGATGCTGAACTTAGGTCGGTTTGGACAAGTCGAGCATTAGATTCTGGTTGGATTAGAGTTCTTCTTCAACAATAGATCCTTGGTTGGTTTAGGGTGATTTGGATGTCAAATTCACGTGGTGAAAAGGTTTTTATATGTTTTACATTGGGATTGGGGGGGGGGGGGGGGGGGGGTTCAATTTAGTAGTGTTTTGGATCCATTCGGGTGGCCATCAGAGATGAGTGGTGGCAGTGGTTAGGGTTTCAGCTTAAGTCTTTAGTTAAAGGTAGTGGAAGCATGGTGGGGCTCATGGTAAGTGGCGTTGGAGAGTTCGTGCTGTAGGGATGATGTAGTGGTTGCATGTTTGCTCAGAAGTGATTAGAGAGGAGTAGGTTGTAGAGAAAGAGTTGCAACTAGAGAGAAAAAATGATTGCAAATGAGAGAGAGAGTATCCATGAGTGATTCTAATCAATTTTGTGTGATTGTATGTGTTGTGTAGTAAGCCCCAAACCCCCTTTTATACATAAAGTAACCCAATTAAGCTTTGAAAGTTAAGGACTTAGGGCGACGTTCGCATGTGAAATAAAGGGAATTCTAGTGAAAGTGACTGAAAGTCAGGGAAAAAGAAGGGAAAGGGAGAGAAAGAAAATGAAATGGAGGGAAAAAAGGTTGATGTGGCATGCCACGTCAGCCATGCTGACCAACCAAATGTTGCCACATGACCTTATGTGATACGCGATAGCTGATGTGGCATGCCATGTGGTGCCTCATCAATAAGCATCAAACTCGATGCTATCACGTGTCAAGATACATTGCATAATGAGATCTTGATACATAGTAGTTCCTAATTGACTAAAAAAAATAAAAAGGCTTTGCATACCTTCAGCATGATTCGAACCCTTAACCTCCAAGTTTAATCTAGTGCCAAATCTAAGTGCATTACCGTTAAACTGTTGGTTTGTGCCTTATTCATATGTACAATTAAATTGCACATACGGACCAAGTCAGCTTGGGCTAGACTCAAATCTAAGCCCAAGCCTAATGGTCTCTTTCCTCAATTTGTTAAATTATTAATTTCTAAAGTCTATAAATCTTATATTTTCAAATTTTTTCAATTTTCTATAATTTTTTCATTTTTTTATATTTTCTAAATTACTTATTTTTTGTGTTATTTCCTTTTTTTTATATATTTTTCCTAGATTTCTTTTTTTTTCCTATTTTTCTAAATTTCTTATATTTTTTTGTTTTCTTTAATTTCCTATTTTTTACAATTTCCTAAACTTCTTATTTTTGTAAATTTCTTTATTTTTTGGATTTTCTTTAATTTCTCTTTTTTTTTGTGTTTTTCTTAATTTAGGACTCCTTATCTTATTAAAATAAAATAAAGGGGGAAAAAATTAGGTGTTTATAACTGTTCCTCTTTATGGTGAAGTTTGAACAAAACTTTGCCACAAAGATAAAGAGACACTATTTTTGCCCTTGGGATGACTTTAAAATGACTAATTAGCTATCCTAGACTCGATCTACTAAGAATTTGGTGAAGAAATAAAACCTAGTCGTACCTCTTTAGGCTTACTAACCCAGGTAGGAGCATCTCTAAGGGAATAGCAACCTTAAGTTGGAATTGATATAAAGAACCTAAGGATGCTTCTTTAGGCTCACTAACTTAGTTGGGAGTATCTCTTGGGGACTAGTAACCCTAAGATGGGATTGATCTAAAGAACTTGGTCATGCCTCTCTAGGCTTACTAACTTGGGTAAGAGCATCTTTTGGGGAATAATAACCTTAAGTTGGGATTGATTTAAAGAACCTGGTTGCACTTCTCTAGGCTCATTAACCTAGGCAGGAGCATCTTTTAAGGACTAGTAACCTTAAGCTAGGATCGATCTAAAGAACCTGATAGTACCTCTCTAGACTCACTAACCTAAGCGGGAGTATCTCTCAGGGACTAGCAACCTTAAGTTAGGATCAATCTAAAGAACCTGGTTGTCCCTCTCTAAGCTCACTAACCTATATGGGAGCATCTCTCAAAGACTAGTAACATTAAGTTAGGATTGATTTAAAGAACTTAGTTGTGCCTCTATAGTCACAATAACCTAAACAAGAGCATCTCTTAAGGTTTAGCAACCTTAAGTTGGGATCAATCTAAACAACTTAGTCGTGCCTCTTTAGGCTTAATAACCTAGGTGAGAACATCTCTCAAGGACTAGTAACCCTAAGTTGGGATTGATCTAACGAACCTGGTCATGCCTCTTTAGGCTCATTAACCTAGGCGAGGGTGTCTCTTAGCCACTAGTAACCCTAAGCTGAACTAGATGAAGTCCCTTATGGGCTTATTAAGAGAATGCTAGTGAAGGAGAGTGCCTTATGGGCTTGCTAAGAAGAATATGAGGAAGGGAAGTGCCCTATGGACTCACTAAAAGAACTTAGAAAAGAGATTGAGTTAGGGTCGTGCCTTCAAAGGTTAGCTAAACACTAAATGCAGAAGGTGAGTACCTTGTAGGCAGGCTCAAAGACACTGTTGGGAGTAAAAACTAGTCATAGTCTAAATGTAAGCGCAATGTTAAAAAATTGATGTGTTAACATCGTGTAGAAGTACGTACTTGGTCTTTGTTGGTAGCACCCTAACTGTTAAACCTTTTTTGAAAAACCCCATTAGAATTTACTAGCCCATGCTTTGATCCTTTATTGCCAAACCAAATGATCTTGATACAAAACGTTTGAGACTTTGTTAGCCCTGTTATAGAAATCATGGAAATTAACTCAATGTAGAATGCCACCTACTATTTTTGTCTTTTTGGATCTTTTATGAACCAAAGCCCTTATTCCTAACTTAAATATTTGTTGTAGGGTGAATGCTTACTTAAATTTCACACTTCCTTAAAAAATAGACAATAAAGCTCGTTGTTGAGGGCGATTAATCCCTAATAAAGTATTTTAAAGAATTTTGTCAATTACTAATGTCCTAGATCTCACTACTCAACTTCTCTCATATTTTCTGTATATAGGTTCAATTAAATGGAGTAAGGGGAGCTAGACCATTCAATGGAGAGGTTGATTATTCTAACATTAACAATGGCCAAGGATACCAACTTTTGTTTATCGATAATGAAAATTAGACTACAATAACATTCAAAATGACTAACATTTTTGTATTTTGAGTAAAAATTTCCATTGACTTCTCATGGGTAATACAATTTTTTAACGTTAGCATTTACAAGGTCTCTCAAATCTAAACCATCCATTTAGGACAAAATTAAAGCCCCTCTTGGTAAGACTCGCTTCACAACATAAGGGCCTCCATAATTAGGAGCAAATTTCCCTTTAGAGTCTTGCGCATTAGGGAGAGCCTTTGTCAACACCATATCAGTCTCTTTGAAGTTTTGAGGTCATAGCCTTTTGTTGAAAGCCTAAGCCATTCTTTGTTGATAATACTGATTAGGCCACAGGGCTATCAATCTCCTCTCATCAATTAGATTCAACTACTCGATGCGTTTCCTTACCTAGTCGGTGTCGTCTCAAACTGGTAACACTGCTTTAGTGTCGTATACGAAAGAGTAAGGTGTTGCCCTAATTGGCATTAAGATTGATGTTCGATTAGCCATAACTGCAAATGGTAACATCCCATACCAATCCTTATATGTAACATCCATTTTTTCAATGATTCTTTTGAGGTTTTTATTGGCTGATTCAATGACTCTATTCATTTGGTGTCGATAAGGAGTAAAGTTCTTGTGAATGATCTATAACTATAAGCATAATTTTGACATAAGCTTGTTGTTGAGATTGGTGCCATTATCAGTGATAATCATTTCTAGAGTCCCTTATCGGGCTAAGATGTCTCTCTTAATGAACTTAACCATGACCCTTTAGTAACGCTCAATTAAGATGAGGCCTCAACCCTTTTGCTAAAGTAGTCGATGGCGATTAGTATGAAGCTATGCCCATTAAATGCTTTTGGAGCAATCCAGCCGATGATATCTATGCCCTACATTGAAAAAGGCTATAGTGCTAAGAGGCAAGTGGTTTATCTTATTTGCGTAAACATGGCAAAAGTGACAATGCCTGACATGTTTGATGCAATCACTTTCTATTGTTGACTAATAATACCTTAGCCTCAAAATTTTCTTAGCCAACATGTAACCATTAGTGAATTTCTTGCTCAAGTAGTATATAGGCTATTCTTTTCCTTCCTTGTTTTTCTAGCTAAGCATGTACCTTATGGACTCTGGTAATATTACCAAGTATAAAAATAAAGGCCTCTTAAGTTTTAGGGTTACTAAAATTAAAGGGTTCATGAGGAATTCTTTGATCATTGTAAAGGCTTGCCTGTACTTTTTGTCCCCATTGATCTTGGTATTTTTTTTCAACAACTTAAACAAGGGATGACACTTGTCTATAAGTCGAGATATGAACCGGGTTATATAGTTTAAACGGCCCAACAAACCTCTGATTTCTTTGATTGTGCATGGAGGGGGTAAGCCAATTATTGCTTTGACTTTATCAGGGTCTACTTCAATGCCCTTTTAGTTGATTATAAAACCCAACAATTTCCTTGAAGTCAGTCCAAAGGTACACCTCTCTAGGTTAAGCTTCAATTAGAATTTTCTCAACCTATCAAACAATCTCCTTAGATTATCTACATGACTTTCTCCTTCCTTGGACTTTACAATCATATCATTAACATATACTTCAACTTCTTCGTGCATCATGTCATGAAAAATTGCTACCATGGCCCTTTGATAAGTTGTCTTAGCATTTTTGAGTTCGAAGGGGATTACTTTATAGCAAAATGTGCCCCAAGTCGTGATAAATGTTAGCTTAGCTTTATTTTCTTTAGACATTTGAATTTGATTATATCCGGAGAATCCATTCATGAAAGAGAAAAGATGGTTTCTAACTATGTTATCGACTAAGACATTAATGTAGGGCAAGGGGAAATTATCTTTAGGGGTTGCTTGATTAAGGTCTTGAAAATCCATGCACACTCTATGTCAGGATCCTAAAGGAAGCCTAGTAGGATTGCTTAAAATTTCCATAGCACGTGTAAACCCATGATATGGAAACCTCCTTATAAGTCAAAGATTACAAGAATCTAAATGATTAATCACTAAGGTTATTGATTTGTAATTAATTAATTTATTGTAAAATATAATAACTATAGATGTCCGATATCTCATGGTTCCTCAAAACCGTAAAGAATCGATATCCCTTACCAAATAATAAGATAAGATATGCTAACTTTATAAAATTACAAGAAAGATTAAATTATATTGAATTTTAACATATAAATATTTTCTACAAAGGATGTTTTTGTATCACTGATAAATGTCTCAACTAATTCTAATACTATCATATTTATCTTCACCTTGCACTTGACACTCGAGACTTATCCCAATCCCAACATAAGTAAACCTGCAAAAGAAACTTAGGGGGAATGAGCGTAAAACCGCTTAATGAGTTTGACCCTCACCACTACCATTTAAGTAAGTTATCAAATGTTATTAACACACATATAAGCTATCTACATACAAAATGAATGTAGGCATGATAAGTGCAATCAACACATCCATAGGATTTTAGAACTATGGACGGTGTAGAATTACGTCGTCTATACTTCAATTATTCCCTATACTTATCCGTACAAGTTACCTCAACTTACCCGCATAGGGTTGCCTAGAGGCACCACCCCTCTAAGCGACACCCAATTATTATCTTAGTTAAGAAAAGAATTCCAATCCAAATAGGTAGACCCTAAACTAGGGCTATCTACCATCTAAGGCCCTTCAAGTACAAACATGCAAGTCCTCTCACAATCAAAATCTTTCCAAGGCCTCATGCGCATAATAAAGCGAGTCCGCTTGTTATCAATTAGATATCCCATGCTAGCTTTGTTGTAACGATAAAATATTATTCACGTCACTACTAGACCTTACAGAAATCGTAAAAAAATATGTTTAAAGTTAGAAAAACCTTTCCAAAAATATTTCTCTCAAAATTTTGCAAAGCTAGCATTTTCCATTCATACATTTATTAAGTCATAGACATGTAACGAATATAACCAGTTATTTTTGGTCAGATATTTATATTTATCAGTTTAAAAAGGTGATCATACAGATGATAATATACAAGCAGAATAGCTATTTAAACATACAAGCAACAATAAGCAGTAAAGTATCATACAAGTAATACACACAAGCAAGTAGCAGGTTATTAAAACTCCCTCACCTAAATTATTACTCATTCGCTAAGCTTTTGGTGTTTCCAAAACTCGATATTTAAATGCCTAAAAGATAATAAAACCTATAAGTAATTTTGAAAAATTAAACTCCTTAGTAACTAAAAGTCTATTGTGGTTTATCTATTTTCTTAATATAATACGAGTATGGCATGTATAGGGTTTATGATACTTAATAGGATCAATAGTAACTTTTTCGTATATTTGTAAGTTATGATACTTTATGTATTTAGTTATTTATTTCTCCTCATTGTTAGTTTATGGGGTCCATTACTTAGTTGTCTCACTTATTCTTTTCAATTTATCTTAAATCTTTAGTCGTGTATACCTTTTTCATCCAAATTCCACTTTTTATGATCCTATAATTGGTTTTCATCATTTTCGGATGTATGTTTATATAACAATATCCATTTTAGATGTTAAGACTTGCATTTTATGATATAGGTTTAATTTATTAAAATTTTAATTATCATAACTCAAATATTCTTATTTTCTATTTTTATATCTTACTTTATTACTTTATGATCTAATTAATCATTAGATTCTTATATTTTTATAGTATGATAATATTATCACTACTATGTATACTTAATTAAGGTTAAAACAAATTGATTTATGTATTATGGGCCCATTGTGGTTTCGGCCCATATATATACACACATATATATATTCACGATATATTATACATTATATTATAGTATATTAGATATTTATATTATAATTTACATATGTAATAATCCTAACTTATACACTTATACTTCTTATATGTATGTTATGTGTATGTATACTTCTAATATGTTTGTACATATACTTTTACATATACCCATATATACCTATGGTGGTATACGTATTTTTATCATATTTTCCTCATATACCCTTAAGAAATCTTCATATAATTCATATCTTTGCATATTATAAGTTCAATTAGTAAGCTATATGTATATATACTTAGTATTTTCGTTATTTTGGATTATGTACATCAAGAATACTCTAGTATAATAATACTTAGGAATATGTACATGTGTTCCTTCTACACTTATGCTATGTATTTACTAAAATCCATACATAAATACTTCACATGTATCCACATGTTATATGTATATATGTATTTCTACTTACATACTTAAAGTATTTCTACACTTATATGTATGGGTATAAAGATTCCAATTTGCAATAACATATATGTACATATTGCATGATGATCCTAAAGCTAATATAACATAAACAACTAATCAAATGTTAAATTAAGAGATATGTCATGAAATCATACCTTTTTCTTCTTGAAGATATGAAGAGGAGTTTATGTATATGAAGTAATGATTGGGAAGTTGTTAATGGAAGAAGTAAAGAGGGAAATAAAAATTAGAAGAAGGACAAGAGAGAAGAGAGAGTTTCAGTTGGGAAGGGGAAGAAAATCGAGTTTTGTTTTAACTCTAAGTGTGTTTTTAAATGAAGTTTGGAGTAGGATCTAGTGGTTTCTAATGGTGGATGGCAAGGGAAAGAAATGAATGAAAAAAAAACATGCGAAATATGCGATGAAATCCATAGAAAATGGAAGAGATTTCTAGATTGAAAATGACACTTGTTGACTTTGTCAACATTTTGACTTTCATCAAATGTTAGACTTGGTCAACTCTTGAAAATTACATGTAACTTGTGTACATAATGATGGAATTAAGAATAATCAAGACGAAAATTAAGGAAATGAAAGGAAATATGGAATTCAATGAAATAATTAGTAAGAATAATTATTAGAATCCTATTTTGAGTATTTATATCCTATATATATTATTTAGTATGATACTTAGCATAACTATCATGAAAAGTACAATTTAGAATGCCAACATTGGTTATATATAGTATAAATATTAACTAAACTCTTACACTTACATATTACTAGCTTATTTGTATAATTATAAGATTAATATTATCTATAATGTATTATTATAGTTTCTACTAAATTAACTTAGTATGTACCCATTTATGAACAAATGGAAGTTATCTTTGAACATTTATTAATGATTTTATATGATTTAGTATATTATTAAGCATATATAGTGAATTAGGGTTTTGTAGTAGATTTATAATGAATTGGTACATTTTATATCCTTAAAGTTATAGTTTTAGGATTTTTATCTCTTTCGGGTGTAATCTTTAGTGTTTATATACATTTAGAGTCTAAAAGTTTTATACGTGATTGAATTTTCGATTGTTATTTTAGGGTTTTCTAGCACACTTGAGTCCATTTTCGAGGTTAAGTCAGAAAATTTAGGAGTTTATACTCTAACCTTCCCATTCTTCTTATTTTATAGCATTATGTCAGCTACCCATTCAAGGTAGTCAGATACCTCAATGAAACCGACATCCAGTAATTTTCTGACTTCTTCCTTAATCTTCAACAAGACATCTAATCAAAACCTTCTTAACTTCTATTTCTTAGGTTTGATATCTTTTTGTATGGGTAAGCGATGGACCATGATTGATGGATCTAATCTAAGCATATCTTCATAATACCATGCAAATACATCTTGATATTCAAATAGTAACGTGGTCATTTTTGCCTTTTGGTCTTCCTTCAAATTTCCTCTAATTTTCAACATCTTAGGGTTGTCATCAATCCCAACATTAATTATCTCAATTGGCTCGTCAATGGAAATTTTACTCATTTCATGTTTTTGCTAGCATTCTTGCATGTCACTATGATCATTAACATCACTCTTGACAACTAACCTAGTAGGGTCGAAAGTGATATAAATATTTTCATCACCTATTTGTGCAAGGTATCTATGGCATTTATTCAAAGCATTGGATCTTGGAAAAAGAAAAGTATGTAAAAGAAAGAGTGTAAGTAAGGAAGAAGTGAAGGGAAAGGAGATTGATTCTTATTTAGAGGAATCTTTTCTCGAGTACAATTATTTGTAGAACAAAGGTAATTTATTACAAAACTCTATAAAATATTAGACTGTAATTTATCCTTTACCCTAAGGAAGACTTATTGTTATTCATAGGGATGGAGGACCAATTATTCAAGTGCTGGGATTTGTTGGATGGGCCAGCCACTTTATGTCTACTAGAGGTGTCCTATTTGGCAAGCTTTGAATTCTAGACTTCGACATTGATGAAAGTTTTTTATAGTGGTGGGAAGGTCATCAAGGCATGATATAACCTATCACCTTTTCTACCCCTAGCATGCATTCTTTGCCGCTCTTCCATCAAGGTTAGGATGTATCCTAGCCTATAGGTTCCAAATTGGCCTTCTTTAAATTTTAGCCTTTCATCTTTCTCCCAATAAGTGATCATGCACACCTCTTCAAACATTTGGAGCCTAAAGTCCTCTTGTTTCTCAATGCTAATATGGGGTATGGCCATCTCTTTGTAAATTTCATAATCCCGATCACTTAAAATTGTGATGACTTGGCCATTGGAGTTGAACTTAACCTTTTGGTGAAGACTCGAAGGTATGGCCCCTACTGAATGTATCTAAAGCCTTCCTAATAATAGGTTGAAGGTCCTTGGGATGTCCAAAACTTGGAATTGGATATTGAATATCTATGGGCCAATATCAACAGGTAAGTCAATCTCCCCTATTATTTCTCTCTTGGATCTATCAAAAGCTCTTACTGCTGTCAAACTAAGCTTAATAGCGATTGTATCAACGCCTAATAGATCCAAGGTAGCTAGAGGGTAGACATTCAAGGATGACCCTTTGTTGATGAGGACTCTTGTTGTAATGATGTTATTTACCCTCACTATTATAAATAGAAGCTTAGTGTACTGGTTACCTTCTTCGCTTGGTTCCTTAATGGAGAAAGAAATCTGATCCATAGTGAGGAAAGAGTTGGTGACAAACCTAATTATTTCAACTGGTATTTTAAGAGGGACTTTAACTTCCCTCATTGTTCTAAACAAAGCTTCCTAATGCAAATCTGATGCCATCAATAAACTCATGAGGGATATTTGTGTTGGAGTCTTAACGAGCTAATCTATTAATTTATACTCATTAGACTTAATCATTTTGGTGAAGGTAGACAATCCTCCTTCATGTTTAGTTAGTTCATTGTTTAACCTTTCTATCATAGCCTTCTTTTTCAAGTCCTCCCTTAGATCATAGATTTTACCAAAGCGGATAATCCCTCCTACAAGTGAGGTTAACTACCCCTGGTATACTGCCTAGTAGTTGAGAGGGACAATTTTATAATTTTTGGGGCCATAGGCACATGGAAGCCATACCATTTGGTTTGTAGGATTTGCTTCTCTTTTTGTCTGTAGAATCTCTAGATCTTGGACTCTCAGTTGGAACCAATCATGTTGATGGCAAGCTCTGAGTTGTCAAATATCATATTAATGATGGCCCATGGTTAAGCAAGGGGTTGTTGTTGACCTTTGGAGCAAAAGCCTCAACAAAATCTACCTAGATTGTCCCATTGTCAATTAAGTCTTGAATTTTGTTTTTTAACCTTCAATAGAAGTCAATTGAATGGCCTACTTACCATAGATGGTATTAGCACCTTGCATTAGGATAAAAAAATATTGGCCTGTACCTTCACTAGGAGCCTCAAAATGGAGCAGATTATCTTTTCTTAGTTTTTCAACTACTTGACTGAGTGGGACGGGTATTTTAGTGAACTGCCTTAGGGCCTTACTAACATGTAGTTGGCTTTTGTATTTTTGTTGAGCTAGCGAAGGATTTTCCCTGAAAGAGACCCATGCATTAGGTTTAACATTTGAATTAACCATGTTGACAGTAGCTTCTCTAGGCTTACTGGTGGTAGGTTTAGCAAAGGGTAGTCTTCTGTTTGATGTCTCTTGTAACTTGTCGTAGGAGATGGCACTTTCAATCTGATACCCTATTGTTACTACTTCTACAAAGCTAGATAGGCTTGCTCGACTAGGTGAGCAAAGTAGGGTCTCTCAAGAGTGTTGATAAAGGTTGCAGTTAGCTCTTTCTCAGTCATAAGGGTAGATACCCTTGCAGCTAGGGACCTCTAACTTTAGGTGTACTCTTTGAAAGATTCATTGTGCCACTTTCTTAGAGTAATCAAATCCATCATGGTTGGCGCCACTTCAATGTTGAATCTATATTGCTCATAGAATGCTTTAGCTAGCTTTTCCCATGTGTTCACTTGATTCAAATCCAATTAGGCATACTAAGTCAAAACAGGGAAGATTAGGCTATCTTGAAAAGTTTAGACTAAGAGCTACTCATATTGCATATACTTACCCATCTTATGTACATACAATCGGGTACGTAACTTAGGGCATCCGATCCCATTGTATTTTTTGAAGTTAGGTACTTTAAATTTTTTTAGGAAGTTTCCATAGTTGTAAGTCGAGAAATCTATTATACTAGCCTGCTCGAATCTATCATATACTTCGAGCATTTTTATCTTTTTAGTGATTTGTTGACTTAGTCGCTTCTTAAGCTCTTTTAATTAACTTGATCAGCTTCAAGCTTTGGATTGACTAAAAACGAGTAAGTATTTGACTCAAAAGTTGGGTTATCCTTTAGAAAGACCCCTTTTATTTTAAAGGATTCAAAGGCCTGGTTGACTTTGCGGTAGGCTTCTTCTGTTTCTAGGGGTAAGGCTTTAGTGTTCTTTCCATATCGGGCTTTAGAACTATCTTTGTTTGATGGAGCCATAGACCTAAGCAAGGTGATGCTATCGGTAAGAAATCACAATTGATCTACAATCTTCCCCATTATTTGTTAAAAAGATTGGAAACTCAACTTAATAGGATCAATAACCTCAGAATTGATACTGTTGTTGTTGGTGTTGGTGTTGGTGTTGTCATTTCCTTTGTTAGCCATTTTGGTTTAAGAGTAAGTTCTAATAGGACTTCTCTATAAGGTTTGACAATTGGGAGTTATCTTAGTGACTTGGTTAAGATTACTTCTTAATAAGTTAGTACATAAATATTTTTAAAAGTGATAAATGAGAAACTAAGAAATGCATGGCACATGGATGCAGAGAGATAGAATATACTAATAACCAGCAAGATGGTAATTTTTATTATTTTTGTAGCTTTTGGAGTTCCCTTTTAAATTAAAGGAAAATACATTTGTTTCCTAAGAGGAGTATTCCTATCTTTAAATGTTCTTCTGGTGCTTAGTAGGCATTTGCCTTTTCTACTTACAGGACCTTGCCGGTGCTTCTTCCCTCTTTCTTGAGTTAGGCTCTTTCATTTCTTCTAGTTCTTTGAGCCTCTTCTAGGTCATCCTCAATTGACGTTCCAAGACTCAGGAATGTTGTTCAGATTCCCAAAAGAGATACACCTACATATCCTACTCTTTATAGATTATTTCTATTCGGGCTTGTACTTGGTCCATGTAGGTCTTGATTTCAAGATCTAGCTCAACTGGTGCAGGTTTAAATGATCTTTGGTGCTTAATACTAGATCTCCCTTGTCTTATGGAGTTGATCGTACAAATATTCTTTGATAACCTAGTACTTGTCCACTTTTCTTAGCCATTCTCCTAAATCAATGTTTGGGCTAATAGTCCTTGTTTCCCATAACTGCTTAATTGCCTTGAACTTAGACAACTTCTATGGTAGTAGAATCTAAAGGTCATGATATCTAATAGAGGCCTATAGACTATCTTAGATACCTCTGAATTGTCTAATCATATTGTTAGGGTAATAGCTTGTGCTTAATTTCATCCCAATTAGGGGTATTGCTTGATAATTTTTGCAAACTAGGATTACCCTTTTGAAGTTACTCCATCTTGCTATCTATAAGATATCAGTGACTTAGAAATTTCTCAACACTTCTACCCAGTAGTAAGTGGATTTTCCTTATGTGAGATGGACCTTATCGATAAATGAATCGATTAGATTGATGTTATAAGCAAACTCTCCTTGGATTAGATCAAGCCCACAACATTTCACATAGCTCACGAACCATATTGTCAGTAATGCCATGTTGGTCTTTAGTGCACTATCATTCTTTTCTTTCAAAATACTAAGGCTTTTAATATGTTTTGTGAGGAAGGTCAGGACATATAATTTACATTCAAGAAATTGGTTCACTAACTCAGCAACCTTAAAATGGATGAGGAACTTTCAATTAGGGAATAGGAGGGTCTCGAATGTAGCTAAGATAAAGGCTTTTATGCTATTCTATCCCTAATCCTTGAGATTGCTATAGAAGATGCATCGTTGGTTGGATTTAGGCTCAATGACGGATTGAGCTTTTAAGTCTTCTAGTTTGATAGAATTACTATTATAGCTTCGGAAGGCTTTGTTCACTTCAAATTTTCTAATACCCAAGAATCTAGAAAAGGAATTCATAGGGTCTACTTCGAAGCTTGTGGTATATATATTTTCCAAAGCAGGGGCTTGAAGTAATTAGGTATACCCTTCAAGTGTTAGGTTAATCAAGTGAGGCCTAACTCGAAAAACCACTTCCTTGGGTTCCTAAAAGTTGGTCAAAACCCTAATCAAATTAATCTCTATTTTTTCTTTAAGAAGTGATAGAATGGGCTTGATCTTATTAGATGATGGTCTCTTGTTCCCTTGGATTAAAGTGTCGTAACCATTGGTCTAGGATGGGCTTGAGGTAGATGGGCTTACCTACAAAATTTTCCTTGAAGTAGACAAAGTTAAATGAACAGGCTATTTCCTAACTTGAATTACAAAAGAAAAAATGTGTTACAAGATTGTTTGATTATTATTTATAATGACAAAACCTATTTGCAACAATTCTATTTTTACAAAATGTCAAAATTACAAGGGAAAATAAGGAAACTCTAAGCCATTTTGTTAGGACCCTAAATGGGGCCTAGTAGGATTATCTAAAATTTCTATAATATGTGTGCACCCATGATATAAAAACTACCTTACAAGTCAGAGATTGCAAGACTTTAAATAATAAATCACTAAGATTAATGATTTTCAAGTAATCAATTTATTGTAACATAATATAACATATAGATATAAATAACTATGGATATCCGATATCCCACAGTTCTTTAGAACCGTAGAGAATTGGTATCCCCTACTAAATAATAAGACAGGATATACCAACATTATAAAACTGTAGGAAAAATTAAATTATATTAAATTCTAACATATGAATATTTTCTATAAATAATATTTACGCATCACCTATAAAGATCTCAACTAATTCTAAAACTAATGTACATATCTTCATCTTGTACTTAGCACTCGAGACTTATCCCAATCCCATCGGAAGTAAACCTGCACTCGAGACTTATGAGACGATCAATCAAAATCAACAAACCATTCAAATCACGTAACAATCAATCACACAATCCAATCATCAATTACCATATTTAACCATAGTTCTCATAGTAACCAATCAATATCAAACACATGCATATTACGAAACCTCATGCATCAAGTTAATAATATTCAATTTAAGCATACTAAGTACAAGCACAAACAAGTATAGAGTCATCGGGAGTACTTACTTGATTATGACGACTCGCTCCAGTTGTAATAACCGATCAGATGATCCTTGCCTTCATCGAGATCACTTGATCATTACGAGATAACATGGATAATAAGTAGTTGACTTAACTAATGGTTCTAGATATCTATTTACCTAATTCTACCTAGATTACTATCAATTTTGATCCGATTAGATGTTATCACCAATCGTTTATAACTTTTTCATTCTATTTTTGATATTTATGAATTTATAGTCATTTTTCATCATTTTTGGACGTACGTTCATACGGTGATGTCCGTTTTGGATGTTAAGACCCGTGTTTTATAACGTAGACTAAATTTATTAAAATTTTAACTATGGAAGCTTAATTATTCTTACTACTTATATTTATATCCTATTTTAGGACTTAATGATTTAATTAGCTATTAGATTCTTACACTTAAGGAATTTTACATTGGTATTACTAACTCATGTACTTAATTAAGTTTAATTTAATTTAAGAAGTGTATTTGGGTTTTAAAGGATTTTTAGACCCTCAGTACATATACATACTTATGTTATACCCTCATGTAATCTTATAAGTTATTATTTTATAAGCTTACACTTATGTCATCAATTGCTCGTGTCTTCACTTATGTCATGGCTTATGTCATCTTTTAATTGCATCATTACTTACATCAACATTTGATTACATAAGCCTTACCTCATGCCTATGTGTATTATGTATACTTATGTATATTTATACATATGTTAAGTTTATACTTATACCATTACTCTACTTGTATGTATATTAGTATACTCATATACATACTTATACTTATACCGTATTTATACTTGTACATATACCTTATATACCTATACTGTCAGGACCCTAAAGTGGGCCTAGTAAGATTACCTAAAATTTCCATAACATGTGTGTACTCATGATATGAAAACCATTTTGTAAGTCAAAAATTGCAAGACTCTAAATAATAAATCACTAAGATTACTGATTTTCAAGTAATTAATTCATTGTAACATAACATAACATAACATAACATATAAATATAAATAACTATAGATATCCGATATCTCACAGTTCCTCAGAACTGTAGAGAATTGGTATCCCTTACCAAATAATAAGACAGGTTATACCAACATTATAAAACTACAGGAAAAATTAAATTATATTAAATTCTAACATATGAATATTTTCTACAAAGAGTGTTTATGTATCACCTATAAAAATCTCAACTAACTCTAACACTAATATACATATCATCATCTCGCACTTAGCACTCGAGACTTATCCTAATCCCATTGTAAGTAAACTTGCAAAAGAAAGACTATTGGGGAATAAGTTACAAGAGTTTAGTGAGCTATCCCTCATACCATACTGGTAAATGAGTTATCAAACAAATTGTTACAACCATATCAATGCATGCACACGCAGTATGCCAAACAATATATGCAGTTGACCGGTACTACATATAATATTGGATTTTAACGCCCTTTGAGATAAGGGTTGGAGATTCATCGATACTAATCATGACCGGGCTTTAGCACTTAGGTTTTTACCCATAACTTTGAATATCATATTTTGTAAAATATATTTCTATTTTTAAGTCGTCTAATAGTACACAAAATCCCAAGCCTAGCTATGAGGTGGCCCCCATAGTCCACACTCATACCCTATAGCGGAGATCTCTAGACTCGACCCTTAACCATACGGTTGGCGTCTCCATCGCTTAGTAAGCCCGTTGGTTTAGGTAAAGTCATGTTGTACGAGTATACCATACAGAAACACTTTAATATATATAAACAACCCCTGTAATGCCTCTCTTTATCTCTGCATGAAGTGACTGCTGAAATAAGTAATGCGATGCATGGATAATGCATGACCCTTTTAATTTAAGATAAGCCAAATATAATTAGGTCAAATTATGAGGTGATCAATCAGTATCAACAAACCATCCAAATCATATAAAAATTAATCATACCATCAAATCATCAATTATCATATTTAACAATATTTTTCATAATAATCAATCAATATCAAGTATACGCATATCCCGAAACCCCATGCATCAAGTTATTGATATTCAATTTAGGTGCACTAACTACAAGCATAAATAAGTATAGAGTTATCGGGAGTACTCACTTAACTATGATGACTCACTTTAGTCATAATAACCGATTAGAAGATCCTCGCTCTCATCGGGATCACTTGATTATTACGAGATAACAGGGATAATAAGTAGTTGACTCAACTAATGGTTCTAGATATCTATCTATCTAATTCTACTTAGATTATTATCATCCTTTATTCGATTAAACCTAATTGCTAATCATACTTAACTTTTTCATTCTATTTTCAATACTTACGAATTTATAGTCGTTTTTCATCGTTTTTAGACGCACGTTCACACGGTGATGTTTGTTTTGAATGTTAAGACCCATGTTTTACGATGTAGACTAAATTTATTGAAATTCTAACTATTGAAGCTTAATTATTCCTACTGGCTAGTTTTATGATCCATTTTAGTAGTTAATGATTTAATTAGCCATTTATTCTTATACTTAGGGAATTTTACATTAGTATTACTAATTTATGTACTTGATTAAGTTTGATTCAATTTAGGAAGTGTATTAGGGTTTAAAGTTTTGGATCCTAAGTACATATACATACTTATGTTCTTATTTTATAAACTTATACTTATATCATCGCTTATGTCATCAATCGCTTGTATCATGGCTTATGTCATCATGTGATTATCTCATTGCTTACATCATCCTTTGCTTACATAAGCTTTACCTCATGCCTATGTGTATTATGTACACTTATGTACATTTATACATTTATTAACTACATACCTACACCTTTGCTATACTTATATGTATATTAGTATACTTATACATATACTTATATATATATCGTATTTATACTTGTACATATACTCATATACCTATACGGTTATATACGTATTTTAGTACAAATTTTGCATGCCAAATTTTCCTCTTAAGAAAACCTTCCTAATTTCATTCTTTTGTGTTTTTAAGTGTGTATTTAGTATGATATAAGTATGCATAGTTAGGATTTGTTTTAATTTAGGTTATGTACATAGTAAATACTTATGTACAAAGATCTCCATACTTATATTCTTCTAGTATATCCTTATGTACATATGCTTAAGGGCATATACACATGTATTTCTTTTCTCTTCATCATGATTTATATCCTTCTACACTTAAAGGTGGAAACTTTATGCCTTATTCTACATGATCACACATAACATATATCTATTTATCTAATCTACCTAATCACCAAACTAATGAGTAATATAAAGCAATATAAAATAATACGATCACATATGTTAATTTGTGTTTGAATTATGGAGGCAAAGTGGAAAGTTTTGAAAGTGAAAGGGAAAGGGGATGTCATGGCAATGGAGGTGGGGTTTGCTTTGTTTCTTTTTTTTTTTTTTTTATTTTTGGAATGAAGAAGATGGTGGGGTCTAGTAGAAAAGAAGTGGATAGCAATTTAGGAAGGAAAAGGGAAAAGAAAAGCTAAAAGAAAAGAAATCATGAGATGGATTAGATATTTTATTATGCATTAGTATCTTTTATTGACTTTTCTAATTGTTGACTTTAGTCAACATGTGTTGACTTAGTCAACCTTTTGACCTTAGTCAATATGTATTGACTTGGTCAACTTTTCATAAGCATATGCCATTTTGTACACATAATGTAGTAATTAAGGAAAATTAAGGGAAAAATTAAGGAAATGAAAGGAAATAAGGCATTTGGTGAATTGATTAGTAAAAATAGATGATGAGATCTTACTTTAGGTATTTATATCCTATATACATCATTTGGTAAGTTACTTAGTATAACTAGTATGAAAAGTGTCAATTAGGGTGTATATGTTCACTACATTTAACTTAAGCTTTAACTATACCCCTAACTCTATGTAATACTATCTTAATCATATACTTGGAGATAAATGTAATCTATAATTCATTATCTTAGTTTCTAAAGGATTACTTAAGGATTCTAAATATATATGCATTATTGAAAGTCATCTCTAATTTTTCACCAATGATTTGACAAAGTATGAAAGTTATATTACCAATTAGGGTTTTAGGGTATATTATGATAAATTAATGCTCGTATATTTTTAAGGTTATCATTTTAGGGTTTTTATCACTTTTGAATGAAATCTTTAGTATTTACATACATTTAGGGTAGAAAAGTTTCATATGTAATTGATTAGTTCTTTTAGGGTTTTCATTCTCATTAGCCTTGTCAACTCCTAAATTATCTAACATACTCGAGTTTATTTCAAAAGCTAGATAAAAAATTTTAGGGGTTTACATATACGGTCATATACGTATTTTTATACAAATTTCGTGTGCCAAATTTTCCTCTTAAGAAAGCTTCTCCAATTTCATTCTTTTTGTGTTTTAAGAATGTATTTAGCATGGTATAGGTATGTATAGTTAGTATTTGTTTTAGTTTAGGTTATGTACATAGTGAATACTTATGTACAAAGGTCTCTATACTTGTATTCCTCTAGTATATCCTTATGTACATATACTTAAAGACATATACACATGTATCTCTTTCCTCTTCATCATGATTTCTATCCTTCTATACCTAAAGATAGAAACTTTATGCCTTCTTCAACATGGATACACATAACACTTAACTACTCATCTGATTTACCTCTTCACCTAACTAATAAGTAATATAAAGCAATACATAATAACATAATTACATACCTTAATTTGTTCTTGAAATATGGAGACAAAGTTGGAAAAATTTGGAAAGTGAAAGGGAAAGGGAAGGTCATGGCAGTGGAGGAAGAAGAAGGGACTTAATTTTGTGTTGTTTTGTGTTTTTTTGAAAGTGAAAGCAAGTGAGGTCTTAAGGGAAAAGGAATGGACAGCAAAAGAAGAGGAGAAAAGGAAGAAAATTCTAAAGAAAGGAAAAGAAAAGAAATCATTAGAAGACTTAGATATTTTAAGTAAAAGTGACTTTTGTTGACTTGTCTAAATGTTGACTTGGTCAACTTTCCAAAAATAAATGCCATTTTGTGTACATATGAGGTAATTAAGGAAAATTAAGAGAAAGATTAAGGAAATAAGAAGTTTAGTGAATTAATTAATAAAAATAGATAATGAGACCTTTCATTAGATATTTATATCCTATATACACCATTTGGTAAGCTACTTAATATAATTAAGATGAAAAATGTCATTTAGGATATTAATGTTCACTATATATAACCTAAGATCAACTAAACCCTTAACTCTATGTAATATTAACCTAGTTACATACTTAGAAGATGAATGTGATTTATGATGTAATCTCTTAGTTTCTAATTGATTACTTTAGTATTGTATGTATTTATGACTGATTGAAAATTATCTCTAATCTTTTACCAATGATTTGGTATAATACTAAGGTTATATTATCAATTAGGGTTTTAGGGTAAATTGTAGTGAGTTAGTACTTTTATATCCTTAAAGTTATAGTTTTAGGGTTTTATCACTTTCGAGCGTAATCTCTAGTGTTTATATACATTTAGGGTATAAAAATTTTCTACGCGATTAAATTTACGATTGTTATATTAGGGTTTTCATCTTAACTAGTCTTGTCAACTCTTAGAGTTTTCAAGCACACTAGGATATACTTTGGGTATTAGGTTAAAAATTTTAGGGGGTTATGCATTCTATATTTTTATCTCCATCTTAGTTGATTATTCATCGATTTTAGATGTTGTGAATGCATAAGGGTAGGTTCTAAAGGTTCTTAAGCTTATGTGACCTCACTTGTTAAGGAACATTTTGATTAATCACTTTAAGCTTAAGTGGAGATGGCTTAATTAATATTGAGTAGTGGTTACACTATAGCACCTGGAACATATACAATGGCCCTGGTCTTAGGGACCTAATACGATTTGGGTTTGACCGTTTTTATTATACATTTGTGGAAAATTAAACCCTTCCCCTCAAATGGTTAAATAAATAAAATTGAACTTATAAAAGACATTAGTACAATTATGATACAAATAACAAAGAATGAAATAGTAAAAAAATTACACTAAGGTGATTTTTAGAGGTTAATTTTAATTTTGGAAAGTTAAATGACTAACCCTCTTAATGTCCTTAGTGGAGTAGCTAAGCTGTCGAGCTAAGTTTTTTCACCTTCAAGTTCTTTTTATAAAATAGGTCTTCTTTAAATCAATCAATACTAAACTTTTCCCATTTAATACTAACATTCGACTAGGGTTCAATACTGACCATAAAGAAAACTGGTTCTTTTATATTTTGAAAACACTATAGAGTTATCACTCGATTAGAGTCGGGAAAAAGAGTTAAGTTGCAACCAATTAGGTGGATTGGTTATAACTTAGCTATTGATCTATCACTTAAACATTTGTATTAAAACGGTTTTGGAAACTAGAGATCTAAATCTAGGGGTTAGGAATTTTAAACTCTTACGGGTACCATTAATTTTCCAAATTTAATTTTAACCTTAAAAAAAAACACTCAATTATTAGTTACTCTAATTAGATAATTGAAGTAATCTAAACTTAAAAAAATGAAAAGAAGTTTTTTATATTTTTTTTACCCAATTTGGTTTATTTACGAAAATTTCTAAGAAAGGTCCTAAATTAGAAATTTTATTTATTTGTAAAATTCTAAAGTGCCCTATTTTAAAAAGGGCCTACTTATTTTTGTTTTATTTTGGAAAACTTAATTTTTCTAATTGTTAAAAACAATTTTATTCATTAACTTCATTACTTATTTTTATTTTCATTATTTTTTATATTATCTTATTTATTTCTTTTTTTATCTACCCTTATTAAACTAAAAAAAGAAATAAACTATTCTTTTTCTTTTTTTTTTCCTTTCTTGGTTTTCTTTTATTCCTTTTTTTTTTCTTCTTTCTTTATACTTACAATCAAGAAAGAGAAGAATAAATAAAATAAAAAAAATGATAGCACTAAATTAAACTGCAAGAGGGATCGAACTAGGGAGGATGCATACAAGTTGATCGGTTTGAACGAGTAAGATTCGTGTTTTTCTTCAACTGTAGTAACTTGGTTGGTTTATGGCCATCTGGATGTTGAATCAAAGTGGTGAAAAGTTTTTTATGTGTTTTAGATTAGGAGTAGGGGGGAATAGGTTCAATGCCATAGCGTTTTGGAGTCGTTTGGATAGCTATCAGAAATTAGTAGAGGCGATGGTTAGGGTTTCAGGTTGAGGCTTTGGTTGAAGGTAGTGGAAATGCAGTAGGGGTTGTGGCTAGTAGTGTTGGAGAGCTCGTGCTATAGGGATAATGTGGTGCTCGCGTGTTTACTCTAAAGTGATCAGAGAGGGGTAGATTATAGAGAGAGAGTTGTAGCTAAAGAGAGAAAATGATTGCAAATGAGATCGTGTGTATTGTACAGTAAGCCCCAAAGCCTCTTTTATACACAAAGCAACCTAATTAAGCTTAGAAAGTTAAAATCGAAATGAATGTAAAAATTTTTTATATTTAAGTTTTTTCGAATTTTCAAAACTCATTTAATCTTTGCAAATATTGAATCTGGACGTGCTTTTTGTACCGATTTACAGTATTCCACATAGTCTTCATGATTTCACCAAATTTGGTGAAATCATGGAGAAAAATGAGTTAAAATTGGGTTGGAAATAGTGGGAAATTTGATGAAAGTGATGGAAAGTCAAGGAAATATAAGGGAGAGGGAGTGAAAGAAAAGGAAAAGGAGGGAAAAGGGGTTGACGTAGCACCGCATTAGTTGTATTGACAAACCAGATGCTACCACCTATCCTCACATGACACCTGGTAGCTAATGTGGCATGCTACGTAGCACCTTGTTAGCATACGTCCAACCTGATGCTTCTACGTATTAGGACATGTGGTACAATAAGATCCTAACACGTGGTAGTTCATAATCAGCTGAAAAAATAAAAAGGCTTTGCGTACCTTCACCAAGATTCGAAACCTTAATCTTCAAGTTTAACCCAATACCAAGTCCAAGTGTGTTACTGTTAGATCGTTGGTTTATGCCTTGTCCATGTGTACAATTAAATTGCACATATGGACCAGGTTAACCTAGGCTAGATCCAAATCTACGCTTATGCCCGACAGTCTCCTTCCTCTATTTATTAAATTATTATTTTCTAAAGTCTATAAATCTTCTAGTTTTAAATTTTATCATTTTTTTTTATTTTCTAAATTTCTTATTTTTTGTGTTTTTTCCTATTTTTTAAATATTTTTCTTAGATTTCTTGTTTTTTATGCTTTTTCCTATTTTCTTATTTTTTGTATTTTTCTAAATTTCTCTTCTTTTTTTTTTTTCTAAATTTTGTTTTCTTGGGTTTTCTTTAATTTACTATTTTTACATTTTTCTAAAATTCTTTTTTTTTCCTAAATTTCTTTATTTTTTGGATTTTCTTTAATTTTTCTATTTTTTTGTGTTTTTCATGATTTAGGACTCCTTATCCTATTGAAATAAAATAAAGGAGATAAAAATTAGGTATCTACAACTTTCCATCTCTTGTTCCTCCTCTTTAAGTTCTTCTTCCTCTAAATCATCCTCAACATTAGCCTCATTCCTATGTATCTAAATAGACTACTTCTTGTGATTCTATAAGTGGTGGATTCATTAGTAGTGGTTCTTACATTACAAGCTATGGGTTAGGTTTATTTGGTTTCAAGGGTATCTTTATACCTTCTTCAGTTGATTCAAGATAACAAAGGAAATGGTCAATAATCCCTACTGGATAATGCTTAGGGATATGTACGACTCTAGCAGGAATATGGGTGATGTTAGCTGGGTATGGTCTACCCTCTTCTAACGTAGTTAGAAAGTATCTCAAAGGCATCATCAAAGATATAATCCCTTCTTGTTTCAACTACCTCTACTCAAACATTGCTATAGCTGTATACCTATTGTATTGAAGCCCTAAATCCATATCCATCCATGCCCAGTGATCTTGTCAGTTATATAACACATTTCATCAATAAATTTATCAATCATCTCATCAATAGTCTTAAATATATTTCAATCAACCAGCTTTAATAGCAATTGTTACATCTTCACTCAATAGTCAATGGGGGACTCTTCACCATCCTAACCAAAACCTACACAATTAAGTATCAACTATTCCCTTTGACCCTATTATTAAACTTAGTATCAATTAACGTTCAATATACTAAATATTATATTTATTTCTACAATAGCATGCTCAACAAAATTTTCTACTGCCCATTTAATACCATCCACTCTTACTGTGTTCCTATAATATCTATTTCTATTAAATTATGACGCTTCAAAGTAAGTTCACTAGAATTATGCTCTAATACCACCCAAAAACTGTTACGCCCTAAAGTGGTGAGGTTACAATAGTTCTACTGTGCTAACCAACCTATGATAGTAACTAACCTCGCAATTTCTATTAAAGGTACAATTTATACAAGGCTTCCATGACTCATCGCTTTGAAATAAAAAGTTATTCATAATTAAAGATAGAATTTATATACATAACTAAAAACTTTAAGTCATATTTACATAAAGATACTCATATTGTTCGACATTCCAAGGAAATATCCACATGCTAAGGTTGTCTGTTAAGTAACATATTACATAATGATCTAAAAACTTAAGAGTTAGTAGCAAAAATCTAGAAGACTCTATTTTATTAACAAGCTTGAGCCTTGCTCCCTTATAGCTTAGCACTTCAAAAAGATATTGACCTTAAGATAGTTATAGTATGGTATATCAATCAATACCTGTAAGAAAAACTATAAGGGTATAAGCAACCAACAGCTCAATAAATCAGGATGGGGACTTAAGAATGCATAACAAACACAAATAGGGTTTTCAAGCAATTAATTAAATAAAATGCAACATACAAATGCTGTCACACAACATAGTTTGGTCCGTTGTGAAATTAGAGTAATTTCACCTACTTTAATCCAGATTGAAGAGCTTTCATGTTTATGTAATAGCTCACAACCAAACCCTGGTTTGTGTAATGGAGACACCACTCACCCTATGACTATCCTTTAAACCATTGCCCTTATTCTTACCGCAACCTCTCCCCCTATTACATAGTTCGACTAAGGACGAGGAAAAAACCATTATGCTATCTAGTGCTATCTTTTCCAAAGGTATCAATATTTGGTTAGAGAATCTTAACAATCCTCTAAAGGGTTGCAATGCATGTCTAAATAAGGTATTTAGGTCAGTTATAATTAAGTTCAATTCAGGGTGACCAAATAATCTCACAACACTAAATTCATAACTCATCACCAACATAACATCACCATTTAGCAAGCAATCAAAGACACACAAGCACATGTATGTATAGTTACTTAGATGCACAATCATATGCAATCCTAAGCCTTCAAGTACTTTAATATAATACTCCAAAATACAACAAAGTATTGAACCTAACTTACCTTAAAGTCCTTGATTAGCTCACTCAACTTACTACAGGTCACTTATCATTGCATGTCCTATAATATAAATTCTTTTTTAGTATTTATATCATTATAATATGTAAACTTTAGGTTATGATTTGATTAAATTTTCTATATATATATATATATACATATATTGTTTATTTTTTATCTATTCTAGGCTTGTTTCGGAATTAATTTACAAATCTGGTTCTAATTTAGGTTCTAATTCAGTTTCAACTATGGGTGTTATAGGTAAATCTTAAGATCACATTTCGAACCATAATGTGAAATTAATTAGATTATGTTTGACTATCCTAAGTATTACTTTAATCCCTAACTAGTATTTTAGTTTGTACAATACATTCTAATTTTCATTTAATTAGCGAATTTACACCCGATGTAAGAAAATTTTACATTTTTAATATAATTATCTAAATTTAAGTTTCCAACTAGATTTATTATCTATTACCATTATTATGATATTATTAATTTTAGCATAATATTTTCTGTTTATTACATTTCCAATTTCACATATTATTAATTTTCATATATTTACTACATAATGCACATAATTATTACATCTAACACTCTAAATGCAACAAATATCATACTACATTAGATATTAACATCCTTAAACACGTAATTACACACTAAATCAGTAATTATCTATTTAATTACTAAATTAGCCCAAAATCACTCATTTTATACATCATTTTAAGGCCTAAAAATTATCTAAAAACTTATTTTTAAAAAATCTCTTCATAGCACTATTCTACATCCTTTAAATAGCCTACATAATTAAATTGAACCCAAAACTACACTTATAAGGCTATTAAATTATAAATCGAAGTAAGTTTGGGTTTATGGGATTTCTTAAAGACTATATATTTCTAAATCTAAATTCATCAAACTAAGATTTTTCCCTAAATCTACACAAATAAAAACATCAAAAATACCAAATTTCATAATTTTCTAAATACATTTAATATTATACAAAATTAAAAAAATCAAGTTAGGAATCGAGCTCACCTATCCAATGGTCTTTTGGCCACTAGTGGTGGTCTTAAGGGTATCGGCAAGGCAAGGTGATGGAGATAAGGTATGGTGGTGGTAGCGGTTCAGCTGTAGGTGGCTATTGGTCGTAGGTTCCCTCCTTAAACCCTAATTGCATACTAAATTTGTTATGTTTTTTGTAGAAAACCCTAACTCTTCCTTTATGATTTCTCTCTAATTTTCCTTGATTCCTAATTGACCAATTGAGCTCCAATTGAAGGTTGGGGTATTTATAGAGCAACATGATATTTTTTATTTAATTTTTGGATTTACATTGGCTCTTACCTCTTCTTTTTTGGCTTTTTAGTTATCTTAATTTGATTGGTTAATTTTCCTACTTAATCCTAACTTGCCATGCCTCAAATCTAGACATTTCCATCCTTTTTCTTATTTTTCCTAATTTTTTTTTGTAATTTTCCTTATTTACTTAACATTAATTTAGTATATTTTGAGTATTTTAAGTAATTTTGAGTATTTTTGCCTATACGTAAATACATATAAAGTATAAGTAAATATTCCTAAATATTATTTAAGTTACTCTATAATTTTTAGTATACATATAATTTATTTCTATCAGCTCGTTAGTTATTGAAACTCGTTTTAGATATTTCAAATAAATAATAAGTAATATACTTATAATTTAATGTTATGATATTTAATTATTTTATTACTTAGTTTCTTAAATTTAAACTTATGGAGTTATTTTTACTAATACTCCTAACTTCATCATCTAATTTAGGCTCAATTGGATACTTTATCTAACACCCTAAACTTTAAGTACTGACTCTTAACTTCTAGTTATAAGGCTCACATATACTTAGAAAGTATAATTTATATATTAAATACATAAAAAATTGGGAATGAATATGATTAGGAGTAGAGTCTTGTAAAAGCTTAGAAATCCTTTGTAAGCTCATGTTTATAAGGGAATAATATAAAATAATAAAAGAAATTAATAAATAAAATAAAAAAAAGTAGTTTAGTGGAAAAGTGGGCTACAAATGGTTTTGGAAACTAAAACAAGAGGAATTCCATGGTTTTGGAAATAAAACAAGTGGTAGCCCTTGGTTGTAGGAGGCAAAACAAGAGGAGACCATACTTTCATGTACATAATTTTTTAAAAACCACTTGGCATATGGTAAGTTTGTCTCCTGCACCACCTATTATATAAACACGAAACCTACTCCTTGTATACTCATTAGATAGATTTACAACTTAAGAAAACTTGTGAGCAAAATTTTGAATTTTTGAAAAATTAGGAAAATAATAAGAAAATTTGAAAAACCAGTGTGGAATTTGAACACTTATGAAAACTAAGTTGAACGACAACCTAGAAAAAAGTGACCACCACCACTTGATGGGAAAAGCAACAGGTCGATAACCACTTGGTGGCATACGGTAGCAGGAGAACTTTACACTAATGAGTTTCAATTCTTACTCTATTTTTAATAATTTGTTGAAAATAGAAAATTATCTTGGAAATTATGAAAAATTGTATTCCTAAGTTATTTTTAGTATACTTTCATGAAAAAATATCATTTTTTCAAAATGTACATGTTTTATATATCTCTATATTAAGAAAAGGGACATTCCGAGTGAATTTTCAATTTGATTTTCAAAATGGCAAGTGATGTTGTTTCAAGCTCAAACTTTTTTTGTAGGCTCCTCATAATGTCTTGTTTTAAGTTATGCCAAAAGTCTTCTAAAATTTGTTTAGTAGATTTTTATTTATTTTGATTTAGTAAAAGCTGCTAAATCTTGAAATTTAAAAAAAATTCTTGATCTTCAAGTATCTTTGGCCGAATTTAATTGTTAATCACATTTTCGGTGTTAAAATGATGTTTCATGCAGTTGCATGTGATTTTAAGGCAAAAAGTGGTCAAATGGGTGATTTGTCACAATTTTTACAAGTTAAGTGTCTTTTTCACAAAACCAAAATTGCCATTTGTTAAAAACAAGCTTACGTAAGTTTTTACAAAATTGTACAAATCTATAATTCAACTTTGGAATTGGTCAATTTGTTAGTTTGTAAGTTTAGAAATTATTTGGCCTTATAGAAGCTTCTATAGATGGTTACCCATGGAAGGCCTTAATGTGATGATCACTGGAAGCTTCTATAAAAAGGTTTTCGGTGATGGATTACTAACCTCCAGACCCTTCACTTGAGCTTAACTCAAGGGCTTACAAAATCTTATAAGGAGGGTTCTATCTCCTCAGCTCGGCCATGATGAATTCCAATACTAGGAGGGCTTGCTGCTAAACTCCTTCAGTGCTTAGCTTAGATGTACCCTGATTTGCCTTATCTCATGCCTAAATACCAAGCTTTTAGACATTTCTAATATGGCCAACTTGTTAAGTGTCTAGAACTCCTGTACCAACTTGATGAGTATCGAGCACTTGAATGCTAATCTCCTAGGTTCTTCCTATCGACCTATCACTTTACCCAAACAGCTAAGCTCTAATGCTTCACTACCTCATGTGTGGAGGGAATGATAGCGTACTACCTATCTCTACTTTTTTTTTTCCTAACATTGTATTATATTCTCTTTGTCGTACTTGTCTCCTTTGCCCCTTTTAGCAATGTACCAAGTTTCTTTACTTTGTATCATCCTTTATGCAATTTTACTCTTTTCCTCATTTCCAAAGGACTTACTATAATAAGTCCCTTATCATTTGCAGCTAAAATTATCTATCATCATCATATTATTATTGAATATTCTCTCTTATGTCTTGCAAGTAATCCTCTTAAGTTACAAACCCTCACTCTTATCTAATCATGTTAGTAGCTTAAGATTAGTGGTAAGTGAACCTTAGTCCTATGCTTATGCATCATATCAAGCTAAGACTAAGTCGTGTGGTGTTCATTAATGAGTTATATCTGACGAGTACCCTCAAGAAGCTACTAGAAAAGTTGGACCCATTCATTTTCATTTTTTCGATATCTCAAAGGACCCATCTAACTCACTATGGTAACATCATGTGATAACTAAGCTCTAAGGCACATCATCTAGTGAGATATCAAATTAAGTACACTAAAATGTGTCCAAGTAGAAGCTTAAGTAGAAGGTTTCTTGGTGAAACATAACGTGGAAGATAAAAGTAAATATGAGTAGAAACTTGAATAGAAGCTTCCGTGACCTTGAATCTTAGGACTAAGCTTAAGTAGAAGGTATAAGTAATGGAGCTAATAAGGACCCTTCCCTATAAGAAGGTTAAATAAAAAGGATCACGTAGAAAGTTGGGTAGATGGTAAGGATCATATGGAAGGTTCTATAAAAGGTCCAAGTACTACTGAAGTAATCTTACCTAAACACTTAAGATTTAATAAAATGTCTATGTAACTTAGACAAAAACTAAAATACAACTCTCAATTCTAGGTTACTCCAATAATGAGGAACTTAAAGATGTTATTGAAAGCAAGGGATCCTACTCTTAGAAAAGTAGACATTGTGTGTTCGGAGTAGACTTATGTCTATTCACTAGCCTTTAAATTGTGTAACTCACTATAATGTGCTTAGTTGTCTATGTTTAAAATCGAAATTCTAAGATAATGTTGTTTGTTAAATATACGATGCTTATATACTGATTGAACTTGGTTGGGAAGCTCGAATGTGTTACTTGATGACTATGAGGATGTTGCTAAGATCTTAGAAAACACAAGGACATGGCTTAACCTTCAAGGCATTCGCCTAAGCAAACCTAATATAAGGTTTTAATTTATGAGAAGACATTAAGGTAAGATTGAGATAATGGAATGGTACTTGATGTAAAGCTTGGATAATGTGTTATCATATAAGAGAAAGACTAGGCCAACTAAGTATTATGAAATGTGAGATTTGAATGTACACTTAGAAATTGTGCTTGATATTGTGTTGATATTATGAAATGTGAGATTTGAATGGCCACTACATGTGGTTTCAACTAGCTTGGAACTTTTGGCTACTTATTGTAGCCCTAGACTAAAATTATTCAAGGGATCCCTTGACAACTCCAAGTTTCCCTAGGTTGAGTTAGGATATTGATATTGATATTTATGCATTTGGTCATGTGCACGAGCATAGCATGCATTCTTTTCATCGATTTCTAAGCTGGACATTTATACAACATGGTTGAAATTATTTGATTGCTACTCTGTTATTACTTGTTGGAGATGTTTATGATAAGCTAACTTGGCTAGGTAATTATCGTTAAATGTTTGAAATGTCTAAGTATTAGATAGATTACTATTACTAGATTTGTAACTTGTTTATGTTTATCTAGTCTCACTTAGCTCATAGAAAGTTGAGGGGATGTGTATTTGTGCATCTCCAGGTCACAGGTCACAAAAGACAAAGAATAATAGCACTTAGGAAACTAAGATGAGGAAATGAGAGTGTTTAGCTAGAAGATTATGTGTTGATACCAGGAAGTGAACATTCAAGATGATCTCCATGCTATCCCATAGGTTTTGATGAATTTCACTTGAGTATAATTATGTAGTAATGAAATGGATTATGCAGTGTTTTAAGAACAATTAGAAGGTGATACTCCTTGGTAGGCCGATGTTGTAAAGTGATCACAAGTGATGTCTATTGTCAATAAGGAAAAGTATGATTATTCCTTTTATATATTGAGATTATTATAGTTAAAATAGGTTGACTCCACCGTATCGCTAACTTAAGGATGGCATGTAGAGAATTGTTCCCCTATCACTAAGACATCGTTGCAAAGAAAAAGAAGAAGCTTATACTTAGGGAGGCAAGGCATTACAAGTTAACCTTTGTGCCCGTATTGGCCTTGCCTAACTTCAATAAGGTGTTTGAGTTTGAGTTTGATGCATCAGGTGCTAGCATAGGAGATGTATTGATGTAAGAAGGTCGACCTATTGCAAATCATAGTGTGAAGTTAAGAGGACCATAGTTCAATTACTTTGTATATGACAAAGAACTCCTCATACTAATCATATCTTTTCGAATATGGCAACATTATCTTTTGCCACTAGAGTTTATCATTTACACTAGTCACGAGTCTTTGATATACCTCTAGAGTCAGACTAAGCCTTCTAAGAGACAAGCTTAATGGGTTGAATTTCTATAAGGGTTCAATTTTGCCATTAAGCATAAAACAAAAACATGTGCCTAAAATAAAATCCTATTTGCAAGGAAAAACCAATATGGTTGTTGATGCCTTGTCAAGGAGACATGTTCTTACCGTATTATAGACTAAACTATTAAGATTTGCAAGTGTCAAGGAGCAATATCCTTAAGACCCTCATTTTAGTCCCATATATAGATGTTGTGAAGAAGGAAGGACAGTAGATGACTACCATGTGGAGGTAGGATATTTGCTCTAAGGTGGTAAGTTGTATGTACCAAACTATTCTCTCAAGGAACTACTAGTAAGTGAAGCTCATAGTAGTGGACTTTCCGGACATTTTAGAGAAAGGAGAACTTACAAACTATTGAATGAAAGGTTCTTTTGGTGTAAAATGCATTGTATGGTCGAGAGCTATGCAATCTACAAAAAGGCAAAAAACTAAGTTGAGTAAGGGAAAGCTATGCCTTTGCCCATCCTAACCAAACCATAAGCTAATTGCAGTATGGATTTTATCTTTAGATTACCCCAAACTACCTAGGGTAAAGATTTTATAAGGGTCATAGTAGATAGGTTTAGCAAGATGTCACACTTTGTGCCTTATACTAAAACTAACAATGCTTCGGCTATTGCTTTTCTCTTTTTATAAGTTATTGTCTACTTGCATTGAGTGTTGAGAAGTGTAGTGTTAGATCAAGACCTAAAGTTCTTGAGCCATTTCTAGATAAGTCTTTGGTATCGAACGGGAACCAAACTACATTTTAGCACTTCTTGTCACCCCTAGACCAATGGCTAGACAAAGGTCATCATCTACACATTAAGTTTATTACTTTGAGTTGTAGTAGAAAGAACTTAGTTGACTGGAATATATGCTTGCTTGTGGTAGAATTTTCTTATAATAGGATAGTGTACGACACCACTAGGCATACACCATTTGAGGTTGTCAACGAATTCAATCTTAAACTCCCCTTTGATCATATCCCAATGCCATCGATTGACCAAAAAGACTAAGAAGCTAGAACTAGAGCTCAATCCTTCCAACAAATCAACTAAAAGGTTTTCCAACAAATCAACCATGTTGCCAAGAAGATGGAGGAAAAAGCAAAAGGAAGGAAGGTAAAGAAATTTCAACCTAGCAATCTAGTATGGTTACACTTAAGCAAAGAAAGGCTCCTAAGTAAGACAAATAAAAGGTTGTCTGCTAGAGTTAAAAGCTCATTCAAAATACTTTAGAAGATCAATAATAATGCCTTCCTAATAGAATTACTAGAAGACTTTAGAGTATCTAATGTTGTCGAGCCTAGTTTTTCACTCTCCCGGTTCTTTTTATAAAATTAGGTCTTTTCTAAGCCAACCAGTATTAAACCTTTACCCATTTAATATTGACCTTCAACTAGGATTTAAAGAAGACCATTTTTTCAAACTTGAAAAGATTTAGATTCGCCACCCGATCGGAGTCGGGAAAAGGGGTTAAGTTATAACCAATTAGGTGTATTTGTTATAACTTAGCTACCGGTCTATCGATTAAAAAATCAAGTTATAAATATGGTCTTTTTTGAAACTAGAGATTTGGATCTGGCGGCTAATTTATTAAACCCTAAATAGGTACCACTTTTAACTTTCCGAATTTAACTTCACTTTCCGAATATACCCTTTTTAATTTCTAAAAAACATCTAATTATGATACATGCGACTAAATTGATTAATTTACATAAATATCTAAAAATAGAAAAAATAAAACTTTCCATATTTTAAGTCACTCTATACTTACGTACGGGTGCCTACGTACCGGTTATTCGAGATCAAACTTCTGTAGTTCATTTATAAAAAAACTTTAGTGGATGGTTTGATTTTAATTTTTGAAAAAGGATTACATTTACGTTTTTATCCAGTTCAATTTATCCAAGAAAATTCTTTTAAAGGGTCCTAATTAGTGTTTTATTTTTAGAAACTCTAAAATAGTCCTAATTTAGAAAAAAGTCTATTTATTTTTAGAAAACTTAATTTTTCTAAGTGTGAGAATGATTTTTGTTTACTAACCTATTTATTTATTTTTATTTTTATTATATTATCTTATTTATTTTATACTTAATCTATCTATTTCTATTAAAATAAATAAATAGACTACTTCCTTTCTTTTTTTTTCTCTCTTTTTGTTTTTTCTTCTCTTTCTTTTTTTTCGTTCTTTTTTCTTATTTTTTTCTTTTTCTCATTTATAAATTTACAAATAAAAAAATATAAAATAAAAAAATATAAAAGAAAAACCGAGTTAGCTTGGATTGGCTCGAACAACTCGGATTGGCTCACTTTGGCTTAAATTGGCTCACTTTGACTTGGATCGGCTTAGTCGGCTTGGAGTCGACTCGAGAAATCTGATGGTAGTGGTTTTCATAGACACTGTAGGGGATGCTATCTTAAAAAGAGAGGAACCGTACTAGGGAGAGGCAACTTCGATTTTTGTTTTTTCTAAAGTGTTTTGAAGTTTTCGTTGTGTTTTGAAAATGAAGAGTAGACTCTTATTTATAGGTGTCATGGTCATGTTAAGGATGGAAAAAATTAAATGCATTATGATTTTCTTTCAATTTTAGATTGGACGAACCTGGACAATATGTGGTGCCAAATACATAGCTGTGAGTGTATGAATGTGCCGGAGTGTGTCTGAGTGTGTCGGAATGTGTCTACCATACTTAAACGTGAGTTGACAAATGACGTGACGATGACATGGCCCATAACATAGCGATGACGCGACAATAAAGTGAGAAAAGAATATAAAAGATACATTTTACACCTTTTATGGATTCAACCTAGGATCTCTAAGTCATATACAATATCAAGTTCAGATACTTATCCAACTGAGCTATTGGTTTTTCCTTATTCATATATGTAATTAATTGCACATATGGACTAGGTCAGCCTACGCTAGATTCAAATTTAAGCCTAGACCTAACAACCTTTTATTCAAAATTATTGAAATTGAAATTAAAATTATATTCTATTTAAATAACCTAAAAATTTAATATTTTCTAAATACCTTATTTTATTTTGTGACTTTTCAAATTTCTTTTTTTCTTTGTAATGTTTCTAAATTTCTTATTTTTTTGTTCTTTTTCCTATTTTTTATATTTTTCTAGAATTCTTATTTTTTCTAAATTTCTTCATTTTTTGGGGCTTTCTTTAATTTTCTATTTTTTTGAACTTTTTCTAATTTAGGACCCTATAACCTAATTTGAAAAATAAAAGGAGGGGAAAAAATTAGTTGTCTATAGATGTATTCAAAATTATTGATCTCAACCTACACCACTTAGGCAAAACACAACAAGAGGACTAGCGAATTTGATACCAAATCCAAATAAACTAGAAAGGGATGATAGGAATTAAGCCATTGGACCATTGACCTGAGCTCGAGCTCGAGGGCTAGAAAGCATGGCAAGGTGCATCCTCTCAACTCAACCCATACTTGAAGAATCTAAGCTATTCCTAACTACCAACTTACTCTAGATACCGAGTTGAGTACCCTCCCAATTGTCAATGATCAAGTACTAACCTGAGCACTCCTATGGTAGTAGCCCGGCTACACTTGTTCCAACCACTTAGGAGCACATTCGAGCTTACACCACCATAGAGAGCTCGTAGATTAGCTCGGTATGATTTGAATTTGATTGTACCTTTTTGTCTACTTTAATAGAGTTCATCCTAGTAATTGTCAACCATGTGTCCCATCCATCTATGTGAAGGAATCTGCTAAAGAAGGTTATATTTTGCAAATTTCTTTTATACCCTTATTGTTTCTTGTATTTTACTTATTTTGGACAATGTACTTTTAGTCTTTTCCATATTTATTAGGTTACCTTAATATTTTAGGTATAAATACCTTTTTTGTAAGTAGCTATAGCCATCATCCTGACAATATTATTGAATATACTAAACTTTCTCCTAGTGTTAAGATCTTGCTTATTACCTCTCTAACTCTTATCCTAATCCTTAAGCAAGGTTAGGTGGTAGGTGATCTCATTGAGCTATTTATATGTCATATTGAGCTAGTTTGTGAGTCTACGAAGGTTCCTTGGTGCATCATATCCTTGAAATCATTAGTGGGTTTTTCTTGTTTCTATCTATTCTATGCCATTTACCATCTTGTACTTCAATCTTTCTACAAGCGAACCTATCCCCAATATTGTTGCCCTTATGTATCCTTGGCATGGCATATCAGATTCCATCCAAGCTAGGGATTTCTGATGAAAGGTAAGCATGTCTATGTGCTAAGCAACTTGACTTATGAGTTACTAGTTTAGGAAGCTCATGCAGATGGCCTTACTAAGCACTTTGAGGAAAAGAGAATACATGAACTGTTAAAAGAGCAGTTTTATTGGCTAAGGATGGTGAAAGACATGTACAAAGTCCTATAAAGGTGTGAGGTAAGCAAATAAGCTAAAGGAAGGAAGGAGCCTTATGGGGAATACTATAAACCTTACCTTTTAATGGGCTTATGAATCAACTAAGAGTACTTCTCGAATGTTCCCAAGGATCAACTAAACTAAAAATCTAAGTTTACATCTAAAAATGAATTTAGTTTTCCAATTTGAAAGTTTATTATCAATAAAACTTGACTATGAGAACTACGAACCTTAAGTTACCCAAAACCCTAAACCTTAAATCAATTAAGGACTTGTAACCTTAAGCGACTAATTGAGAATTTAATTTGAATAATTTTATTCAACTCTATAAAATTTCATAATTTTATAAGAATTAAATCATAACTTACAAATCAATTTAAGAAATAAACTCTAAAAGAATTTCATATAAGACAATCTCCTTATCTTCATGCATAAGCCTTGTATATGTAAATAAGTGAACTAACCAATCACCCTAAATAGCTTATCAATTAAGAGTTGGAATCATTTATCAACTGATAACATATCAAAAGCTAGTGATAAAACACTTTCCTTATATCACCATGACTTATACTACATATGCGCAAGTTATCATATTATTTTATATATTCAACTTTTAATTAGGTGACAAGACAACTCCATGCCAAAAAAGAAGGCCTACATGGGTGGTTGTAAGAGGCTATTAATGGGGGCCATGCTTTGTCATTCATCCATTAATCACATTGTCTTACACAATTACTATTCATCCCTTAATACTTATATAATCTAGTCTTACCAAAAGTTGGCATTTGTCTATGCTAAAAGACAACCAAATTGAAGCTTCTTGAACACACTTCCCTCCCATTCAAAACTAGCCACTCACATCCTCACTTCACTCTTATTTTCACATCCTTTTCTCTCACTTAAACACAAAACAAAAAGAAGAAGTTCAACCCCACAAAATCAACCTTGTCGTTACCTTTTTCTTCCCTTCTCACGACTCAAAGCTTCACTTTGTTACCCTTTGTTTGTCAACTTCAAAAGCTACTCTTAGAAACTTTAGAATATCCACAAAACCCTACCTTAAAGATCAAGACTCAAGTTTCCAAAAGAGCTTATCAGAAGAGGAAGGGAAAACAAGGAGCATAAAGAGGATACTTAGTACATAGCCACTTTGTTTACGCTTTAAGACGAGTAAGTTGTTTCCTTGTTTAAGTGACCTAGTATGCCATGTTAGGAGACCATGTTTTCATGAAGGTATTAGCATGATCATAAGATGATAAAGTAGCTAGACCACCTTAAGGAGTAAGCTTATGAATCCCTTGCATGAAAGTTGGAGTATGAGCATGCTAAGATGGTATTATGTAAGGATACATGTTTAATACTTAGAATGGAAGATTTTAAGTTGAGAAAAATCATGAAATGTGCACATGAAAGAAGGGAAATCATGCTAGATGTGAAGGATATGTAGTTCATTTGGAAGTTATTTTCACTTCTATTAAGTTAAACATGCTCAAATCTAGCCTTAGGCAAAGGAAAATTCATTACATGAAGATTTTATAAGGAAACCAACTTTGTAAGGTATGAACTATGGCATGGAAGTTATGATAAGTATGAGATCTATCATTTTCATGTAGGGTATAAGCTAAATAATGATCTCATGGAAGAGAAGTTAACTCAAGATTTGAATATAAGTGGCATAGGTTCATGATCTAACTCCTAAACTTAAGGAAATGATGAAATAAGTTGAAAAACCAAGTGAGTACCCCTTGGATTCATCACAACCAGATCTGAAACCATAATAAAAGCTACTTAAAAATATAATAGAACCAAGTAAACAATGCAAAAAAACACCAACTAAGGCAAGTACAATAAGTGTATAAAGCCTAAAACTCAAAACCGAACCTTAAACTTTCAAAATAAGCCTCAAACTCCAAGTTGGGCCTTCATTTATTTTATGACCATCAACTTAAACCACCAATAAAATTTGTATTGAGACCTTTAAGAAGCCTACATAACACCCACTAGGCCTAACAAATTGATTATCCTTGATTTCAATAAAAAACAAGTCCATTTGACAACTTTAGCCCACATAAAAGCCCAAGAAGTTGTTGTTAGCCTTAGAAGTGTAAATCAAAGTTGGAAATTTGACCTTAAGGAGTATTTTAAGTTTAGAATGAAATCATAAGCCTAAGCCCAAAAGACTACCTAAGGTATCAAAAAGCCCAACAATCAAACAAAGCCTAAAAGTACTTTACATCACGGGGAATGCTACTATTCTGACCAATAAACTAATTTGCATGCGTCATCTTGAAAATCTAATCTCACCACATTAAATTACACTTGAAAATGATGAAGATTTACTATAAGATCATTAAAATCAGATTTAAGACGAGAAGTTATATGTGATTGAACTTTTACGTAAAATTGGGAAAAATACGAAACCTAGTTAAAAGTATAACTTAAAGGGTTTTAGCTTAACTTTTTAAGTTTTATTTCAAATCCTTATAGTATCATATTTGCGATGTCCAGGGGACCCAACTTTTAGAGAAGACTTACCCTTGGACTACTACGATTGATCCAGATGGCTAAGTGATTGATTCCTAATGACTCTATACTTGATTTTACTTGTAAAGTAGATGCACTTAAACATATATAAGGAACTTGATTGCTTATGGGATATAAGAAATGCATTTGTGTGATATTATGACTTAATGCTATGACTTGTTAATTATATAACAATAAGAATTGTTTATAATGACATCTATGTATAGTTGTATGGAATGAAATTGTTTAATCCCCACTAAAACTAGATTAAGTACTTATTTGATTAAGGAATTCAACGAATCATACATTTCTCATAATCATATCATACTATACTGACTGCTACCTCATGCAGAAGATGAGAAGGGACTCATAGGAGGAGAGCCTCCTACAAGATTAGGCATTAGCTATGCCATCATTATATTATTGAGTCTCTATCTTTAGCTAACAAGATTATTAGGCACTAGGGGACACTAACCATGAGCGAAGGATTGTGTTTTGTGGCTTTTGCTTAAGGTGTTTGATTATAGATTGCAGAGGCTACCATACCACTAGACTTGAAAATTTTGGTTTAAAGTACAAGATGTAAAAAGACAGAGTACATTTCATATAAAAGTGGAATATGATATATATATATATATATATATATATATGTATGTATATGATTTTGTATTCACTTGAGCACAATAGTGCAATTGGTATAAAAACCCAAGTGCTAGGACCTGATTGTGGTTTATGACCGTTAATCATCTCCAACCCTGACTATAAGAGGCATAATTTTGAGTTGCATGCAGTTCCTAGGTTGTTGCATGTATTGTTTGGCATTCTAATTATTCATGCATCGTATGTTTGTGCATTAAATAAAATTGTTATGCGATATTGACGAGGAGATTTATCTCACTAAGTGTAAGCTTACACCTCGATAGATTTCTTTTGATGTAAGATCACCTCTTTGTCCATCTGGGCTAAAGAATGCTTGAGATGAGTTTCGTGTGGAGATGTGATGGTGCACTCAAAGAGCAAAGAGGGAATTTTGTAATAGTATTTTGTAAATTTTTGTTTATCTTTTTCAGTTTGAAATTTTAGTTAGAAATCCTTAATGCAGATTCTTATGTGAACTGCATTTGTGTTGTAATATTTTTGGTGTGGAATTCTACGAATCCACAATTTAACTTTATTATTCTATGACTAAAGGGTAAATTTTAGTTAAAATGCTTGGTATTACATATCTATAGGCCTGATGGTAATATGAAGTGGAAGGAGTCTTGTGTGTGGTATAGAAGGCCTATGATCAATGAGGGGATTGATTGTAAATCTTTATATGATATACGACGATCTAATGCGACAATAATATTGATAGGTCATGATAAATACACATCTTGACCAACACATGTTTGGCCTTAGACCAAGTTGAGCATAGGTTTCATGCTTGGACTAACCTCTTTTTGCAAGAGATCATACGACTTCATGGAATCCTTAGAAGTATTGTTTCAGATGGGGATACAAAGTTCATAAGCTTCTTTTGGCAAAACATGTAGAAGAACTTCTTTTGATGTTCAATATTTCTTGTCATCCTTAAGTGGACGGTCTGTTCAAAGTGGTGAATAAGATGGTTCATAGTCTATTACGAGCCACTATTAGGAAGAATCTTCATGACTAAGACTTACGCATGCCCATTATCGAGTTGTCTTATAATCGCTCTACCCATAGCTTGAGAGGAAGATCACTCTTTAAAGTTGTCTAAGAACTTAACTTGAGCTTACCATTAGACATGATTGCTAGCTTGATCCTTCGAGGAAAAATTCAATATAGCTTATAGTGAGTTAAGGAATTCCAGAGACTACATAAGAAGGTTGCCAAGGAACTAGCCATAACAATGGCCTAACAGTGAGAGTAACATAACAAAGGTTGAAAGAGCATTGTTTATAGCCCAAGAGACCTTGTTTAAGTTCACTTTAGTAAGGAGTGGTTCCTTAGAAAGAATACAAACATGCTATCACCCAAACTGGATAGCCCCTTCAAGGTTTTACGACGAATCAATAACATCACCTATGAGCTAGAATTACAAAAGGGTACAAAGTGTCACTAACCTTTAACATCTCTGATCTAACACCTTATATGCTAGAAGAGGAAGTTAACTAAGATTTTAGGGAAAATCTTCAATACCTTCGAAGAGCTAATGGACTGCCAACCATAGGACCTCTTACTTGAGCTGATCTCAAAAGTTTGTATGGTTTTATATGAAGAATCCAATCATCTTAGCTTGCTTAGGATGAGCTTCAGTATCAAGAAGGCCTATTGATGAACTCTTTACGTGCTCAGCTCGAATGCACCCTACTTTGCTCTATTACGAGCACAAATGTCAAGCTCATAACTCCTCCTAACATGATTGGCTCTCTTAGTGTCGAGATCCTTGACTTCAACCTCTAAACTCTTCTCTACTAACCTATTACCACATCCAAATAGCTTAACACCAGCACTTTGCTACCCTAAGGTATCGATGCAATGGCTATACACCTCTTATCTTAGCTTTTTTCTAACATTATATTATGTTTCTTTTATCTTATTTGTCGTATTTACCCAGTTTAGCCAGTATTAGGTAACTTTATTTTGTATTGCCTTTTTTGCAATTTCATTCTTTCCTTTTTGTCACCTTAGGGACTTGATTGTCCCTTAATAGAGTTACCGAGTCTTACAATTTAAATTCCTATATTTTATCTTTTACTTGGTTAAATAGGCAAGTGTACCTATCATTTGTTATTATGGATAAGTATAGGGTCATCTTTACTAGGAAAAGGATTCAAACACAAGTACTAATTTTTTTCCCATTAATTAGCAACCAAATAATTTAACAAAGTAATTTAACTGATCTTTATAACTAAATTGTACTAATTCTAATATTTCACCAAGAAAACACAACAAATATAATTATAACACAAAAACAAGAAGTTACAAAGCAGGTCTACTTCGTCATATTAACATGGCTTATGAACTATTCATCATAATAATTACTTATCTACCGGAATTCTCTACTTGAGTATTCTTTTAAGAATTACTCAATTCTAATCCTAATTGCATTCCTCAAAATCTATTCTCAAAGAATGAATAAGTCAAGATTGCAATAAAAGCTTACTAATCCTTGAATTCCATATAACATGCAGCGAACTTCCTAAAAATATCTCTATTAATAAGAGTAATTCGTTTTATTGATTAAGATCTATTCAGTGGAATAGTTTCTCAACGTATTCCATTGAAATCTACTGTAAGATTGTGTCATGTACTACACTATCTCAACTTATATGAAGTTTAATCACTAAAAATTTGTAATTATTAGGAATAATAACAATTCACAATGCATTAATGTTAAAATGACTTAGTAAACCCTATTTTGTCACTTACACATGATAGAAACATAACCAATACAAGGAAATAATAAAAAGGAAGTAAAACACAACATAAAAGAAGAGAGAAGAATAAAATCCCTTTTTATTCACTTAAAGGATTCTGGTACACAATACACCGACATTGGATTCTTTACAATTCTCTCGAAATTAATGAAGAACATTACATAAAAAACTCTTGTCTTAGTATCACTACTTAAGAACACAAAAAAGAAACTTAATGGTCTTGATTCTAATGGTCTGTTGTTTTTCTTGATGGTGTCTGTTTTAACATAATTCTCTATCTCGATCTGGTGTTATCTCTTCTCTTGTCTAAAAGTCATGGTATATTTATACTTGACTCGTCAAAGGACTCGAATTATAACACTTCAAGACACCACTTGATGTTAAGATACTTTCTACATACTGGTTTGTGTGAAAATTTGAAGAAGAAGAATTGTGTCAACTCCCATTACGCTTATGACTCGAGGAGTGATAGTCTTGGAAAACAAGAATCAACAATAATCATGGCCGTGACAATGGATGTGAACTCCTCATCGCTTCATTATAACTCATTACTCCCATGATTGAGGGCATGATAATCCTTCTACTATACAATTATGCCGTAATTAATAGGAGGATCATCAAAACTTCCTCAATCACCCCCATGATGGAGGGCATGATCATTATTGGCCATTCCAATGCTTTATTATTATACCTATGATTGAGTGAATCTTGAATCTACTTCAAGGTTTTCTTCTTCTCATGGTCGTGATTGCCTTTAAAGTCACTATTCTTGTGTAAATTTCATCCACTTCCTTGTGATTCATCTGAAATCAATACATTATATAACTATGCACCAAAACTTAAGAATTAAATCACAATTATGAACAATTTATGCCTAAATATGCATTGAAAGTGTAGAGTAATTTACACTTAACAAAATTCCCTACACTAAAGCTTTGCTTGTCCTCAAGTAAACACTTAAAACAATCAATTGCACATTTAACAAAGCATACCCAGTAGATTAACTTTGTGCTAAACACATTGTGTTTTTGGAACAATAACTAATATTCTAAGACTAATCAAATTAAAACACACTTCACCCTTACTATTTAATGATAGTTTCCAAAGGCACAAAAGTTAGCACAAAGTCAAATAGATCAAATGAAAATCGGTTATACTTCATCTACTTCCTTAAGTGTATACAAAAAAAAACTTTCAATTACTTCTTAAGAACATTAATCTAGAAGAAAAGTACATTGCATCTATTTTTCTCCTATATTTCTACTTCTTTCATTAAATCTTTCTAAGGATAGCTTGCCCATTACATTTTCATTTCTTTTTTCTCTCTTTATTTATTTATTTATTTTTAGAGAGAATGACCAAAGATAAGCAGTAGAGTTAGACTTTGCTCTTGTACTAACTCAATCCTTATAGATCTTTATTGCAAAGTTATAAAGACAAAAATTAGTAGTGGGGTCAAACTTTGCTCTTTTGAGGAACCAAAGCCTATACTTACTAATTTAGTCCTTAAACACTTCAAATTATTCTATTTTGAAGAGATTCTCAAGAAGCATCAATAAGTGAATCATTTCATTTTCCCTTTTCATCTATGATTGAATGAACTCCAAAAGTAATTGAAAAGCAAATATACAACTTTGTAAGTGTAGAAATAGAATCATTTAACCTTACACTAAAGACTCTGATTCACTTCTAACCTTTAAATTCATTCATTAAATAGCAAGTAAGTTTGCTTCACTTAGATTTTATCTCACAGTTTTAATCAAGTGTATTAAATCCATAAGAGGTAAGTAAGGTATAAAATTAACCCACAAAATTGACTACTATTTTGTCAAATCCACAATCTTATTAAACTAATTCATAACTTAAATGAAACAAGCCTAAGTGGAAGATTTTTTATAAGTGGGGTTAAACCTTCCTTACACTTAGAGAAAGACATTATCTTTAATGCTTGAGGAAAACAAACATAGAATAGGAATATAAAAGAAAAATAGAAACAAAATGAAAGACAATAACAATGAGAATAAGACTGCTCTATTTGAAGTTTGATTGATATGTTAGGTCTTAAACCGTCAAATAGTACATCTTCCAACACTACGAAAAATGGAACAACAAAAGAGATCTGACCATTAAGACAAAACAAAATCAAAACATAACAAACACATGATATGAAAGTTTCCATTAAAAATACATCATTGAGGTTAAGGTAAGGATTCTAAAAATAACAAAATACAACAAAAGAAAAGAAAAGAAAGAAAACAAATTAGTCATCCTTAGCGTCCGTCTCTTCATTGAAGCCATCTTTCTCCTCCCCGAATGACTCATCTTCATTCTCATTCCCAACTCCTTGTCCTATTGCTTCTAGCTAGGCTCCATGTGTTTCCTCTTCATCATTACTATCTTCTTCTTCTGACCCTTCCTCTTCATCACCAGATTCACCTTCTCTCGATTCTTCATCTCCCTCTTCTTCTTCTTCTTCTTCTAGAGCACTTACTAATGGGGGAACTAAAGGTTGACTTGGACCTGCGTCCTCTTAGGTTTGAGGACAAGAGAAGCAAGAAGGAATATCCGCTCCTACTTTCGTGGCAATGTTCTTCAAAAGCTCAACAATTTCCTTCTAAGTCTCTTTGATCTCAACAACTTTAATTTCCAATCTCTTCAAACTACTTACTAAGACGCTTGATGTGCCTAACACGAAATTCGAAGCACCAGGGTCCTTGGTTCATTTGAACTACATATAGAAAAATAAATTATGAATACTCCAGTAAGTATATTGAGTTGAAATTAAGTAATATAGAGAAAGTAAGGTGGTCGATCCCTCGAGAACTAAGAAATTACTAATCTTATGTTAGTTTTTATCAATATTCAAACAATCAAAATTAAATTTATTAATTAAATAATTACTCTAAAACTATTGAAAAGAAAATAACTATGAAAAATCTAAAATTAAGCAATCAATTGAGAATTGTGGGAAAACAAAATCCACCTTAGATTATGAAAATCAAATTGTTATCATATTATATAGATTAATAACTATATGATTATTCAAGTGAAATAGTTATGCTTTAAAATTTAAGGATTTAAACTCTTAATTAATTAGTCAGCTTTCACATCTTCTAATTAATAGTGGACTCTAAATTATAATCATATATCTCCTGATATTATAATTTTCTAATGTCCTAAATCAATTATCCCTATTGTCTTGGTGAATAATCAATCGCCGAACATCGTATTAATCTCTACATAATTTTTAATTAATTCAATTAACTCTGCTTCCACATTGATTAATCAAATCAACTAAAAACTTCTAACAAACCCTAATCAACTCCTGTATCATTAGGGTTTCTAAAAATTATAATCAATTGAATAATTATAATTGAAATTATAGAAATTACAATCATGAATCATCCATATATCTCTTAATCCTATAACATGAACACAATCATCGTCTTTACTATCTAGAGTTTCATCAATTCCCACAAATAATTTTAGTTAGCCATGGATTTGAAAACAAAAACACAAATATTGATTGGGATTGCAAGGAAATTCATAATTGAAAGTGTATGTAATTCACAAAATTGCATTATAATAATTGAAATAAAAGTCATCAATTCTGTATTTGAAAGAAATAATCTTCAATTGCAACTTCAATCTTGGTCTCCACAGCAAAAGCGAAATCCTCTCAATAATCAAAGTGTTTTTCTTGAAGAATTCTTCATAAACTATCTAAAACTATTCTATGACTCTCGATGTCTAAGGAGAAGCGTCTACCCATCCCCTCCAACCATGAAACATAAGCTATTTATATGAAAAATTAGGATTAGCTTACGTGAAGTTTCTTTTTTCATGAAGGCCAGCGGTGTAAGTGCAAAGTCGGCTTTTAGGTCAGTGGCATAGTCATCGAAGGTTACTGGTGCAAGTTATAAGTTGTAAGCCGATAGCCTTTAATTCCAAATTGTATAAAATTCCTCTAAATTGTCCATAATTCCACTCTTAAATACTCTAATTCCTGAAATGTCCAAATGAACATAATTAAGTACCAATTATCAATGATTTCTATAAAATCTATAATAATTCTATCTTAATTTGCACTTTAAAACATGAAAATTATGTCTTTATCAACTCCTCCACACTTTAACTTTTGCTTGTCCTCAAGCAAGATAAACAGAATTAAAAAAATATATCATTGAAAATACAAAGTTCCAAATTGCTAATCTAAGACATCTGGTATTTCACATTTTTAAACTCACTAATTTATAATGCCCACTGCTCTAACCAATTCGAAATATGTGATTAAAGTACTACAATTGAAATTAATCAACTATTCCAAAGCAAATAAATTTTAATCCAAGCGTTTAATCTAAGATTTTTATTTCAAAAGTATATACTCAGTTTTAAAAGGAAAAATACCCAGTTAAACTTCACTGTTGTTAACAAGCATATTATTTATCTAATTATTCCAATAAACAAATTAATAAAGCAGTGAAAGCATATGGTATTTGCTCTATCCTTAGATTTCCTTTATTTTTATTACAAGCCTTAATTCATTGCATTCAAATTTCCATTTTCCATTCCCCTTCTTCTCTTTTTTTTTTTTTTTTTTTCAAGTTTAGATACTAAACTTTTGCCTTTCCACCCTTCTTGTTATAATAAGTGCATTGAGTTGGCACATCTCAATCTTATCACCCAAGTGACTAGGTTTTAAAGGGACTTCTACAAACTCTTCCTCACTTTAACATTTAAGTTAGGATACTCTTAACTCAATTTCTTGAGTCATTAGAGTAAAGGCTCTCATTTCCTAAATTATTTTTTTTTTACTCACTATAATTTTTCAAACTTTCTTTTATAAAAATCAATAAGTTCAAAGCTTCACTTACCATTTTCACTAAGTGTTAAAGTGTTGTTAGAACAACTAAAAAGACTGTGTACTAATTAACATTGCATAGAAGTAAACTTATTTACTTTTCACTTAAGGACTCAACTGACTTTTAAATTTCAAATTCTAAGTTAGGTTCCTAAAGAATTGTCTAATTAATTTTAACTGAGTACAAAAATCTCAACATTTGTGAGTAGGGCACTAGTGAGTCAATTATTCAAATTATAATCAGATGCTATCAACAATTTCTTTGTATAGTCTTTAGATTCAAAACAACTAATTTAAGAACAAGTAAAGCTCATACTGATAGGAAAGTATAACTATTTCTAAACAAAAACTGACATTAAAATTGATATTTTCATTTCCTTCCTTCCCCTAACTTTAGAATAGATAGTGTCCACACTATCTTCTATTCAATATGTAAGAGGAAATAAAAATTCACAGCAAAAAAAAAAAAAAAAAAATGAAAAACTGGTACTCCCCTAGATTCAACTTTTAGCAACTATGATAATTCCAAGCATAAGATCATTGCTATCATAGAGTTCAAATTTGACTTGCCTCATCAAACACAAAGAAACATGAAATAGCAAAAATAGCATAAAAGTCTACTGAAAAGTACATAGTAAAGCTAATGATCTAAAGTTTAACCAAACAAATGGGTACTAAATAAAAATAACTAAGTAGCTAAATAAAAGAAAAAGAAAAGAAAAGAAAAAAATGAAAAAAAATAGACAAGAAAAGCATGCAAATATCTAACTGTCTCTATCAGTGTTGCTTCTCTCTACACTGGAAGTCTCACAATGGAATTGCTCTATAGCTACTAGCTAAAAACATGAGGTAGCGGACTTTAACATATTGAACATAGTAGTTTGAAACATTGTATTCATCTTCCTTTCTTTATTGATCTCATTCTGGTCTTCTTTAATTTCAACACTCAATTGTTCATAGCTACTATCTAGAGAATGAGATGAAGTAGATACTCTAGTAGCAATAGGATGAGATGAAATAGATGCTCTAGTAGCAGGAGGAGTATTTTTAGGAATATCTTCCTCATCAACAAGATGGGGCCTATTATCTATCTTGACCAATCCCTAACCTCTAAATGGTGTAGTAGAAATAGGTTTACATGGGATACCATCGTCCCCCTTCGGCTTGTTAAAGAGACCCATACCCTTCAATCATGTAGTAATATACCCACCACAAAAGATAACCTATGTCCTAGTATCATCAATTTATCTATAGATGAAATTTGCTATCTCTACTCCCAGATATATTTGATATCTAGAAATCATGCTATATAGATAAAACATGTCGAAACTAGTTACCTTACTATGGCTGATCTTCTTACAGTTGAGAGTATGAGCAAGCATATAGTGGAGTAGCCTATACTCCACTATTGAGAAAGTTGTGGTGAGTGACTTTGAAGGTACCAAATTGTCCTGCCTAGGATGAATCAATTGGAACCAAAATCTCTTAATAGACATATTACTAGGCTAAGAATTAGGTAAATTGACTTCCTCCTCCTCATATAACCCAAAAAAATAGCCAATTTGACTCAATTCAATGATGTGAATTTCTCCATAAACTTGAAATGTAAAAGTAGACATACGCCTACTTCTCTCTAACTACAAAGTGGATAAAAAATCAATGGCTAAATTTCTTTAAGTAGGTTCTTTTACCCTAAATAACCGAAACCATGTTTTATCAGGAACCATCTGTTGGATTCTCTCATCCATTCTATATTCTTGCAAAATTGTCCAATCTAGATATTGCTGATTCATGAATGTCATCCATTGTAGCTTCCTCCTTCACTTCCTAACATACTCCTAATGTGAGAGCAGATCACTGCATGAACTTCTAGAAGATGAAGCGACTGTTGTCTTTTGTTTCTTTCGCGGTTGGATCTTCTTAGGTGGCATGGTGAATGTAGAAACCACAAATCTGTAAGGAAAAATGGAAATGTATATAGAATAAGTAAAGGGAGTGAGTGTATGAGGTTGTGGATGCGCGAGAGAGGGAGAGTTTGAAAGAAATCTAAAGAGAGAGAAAAACTAAAGAGGAAATTTGATAGAAAAAAAATGAGTGAGGAGAGAGAGAAAATTGACAGTCATGCTTTTAAAAGCACTGTACGTTAGCACTTATCTTTGTATGCCGATAGTATACATTGTTGACATATATGCCTAGGTCGACTAATAGGCCAACGAACTTTAGTGCCGGCCTTGAATTCAAATTTCATGCGTTTCTCTTTTCTTCAAATTTTTTTTTTTTGTTTAGGCCGAGAGCCTTCATGCCAATGGCTAGCCTAAAATTTTTTTGAATAAAATTAATTAATAATGAATAAAAATAATAATAATAATTAATTTGGTTAGACATGGGTTGCCTCTCATGAATTGCTTAGTTTATAGTCACTAACTTGACTTTTCCGATCTTATTGTGGGTCCATGCTCACCACTATAGGGGTGTCACTTTCTATGCTTTCTCCTTCAAAATAATGTTTGAGGAGATGACCATTTACCTTGAAAGTGTGATGCTCTCCTACCTTCAACTCAACTATACTATAAGGAAAAACATTAGCTATTTCAAATGGTCTAGACCATCTAGATTTTAACTTAGAAACAATTTCAGTCAAGAGTTGTAAAATAACACTTTTTGACTAGCCATGAACTCCTTCTGTTGAATGTTCTTGTCATGCCATCGCTTGGCTCTCTCTTTATAGATCCTAGCATTTTCATAAGCTTCTTCTTTGATCTCGTCCAGCTGGTTCAATTGGAGCAATCGCTTTTCACCTACAAATTTTAAATCAAACTTAAGGTATTTTATGACCTAATAGACCTTGTGCTCAAGCTCTACAGGTAAGTGACATGATTTACCATAAACAATTTTATATGGAGACATTCCTATAGGGGTTTTAAAAGCTGTCCTATAAGTCAACAATGCATCATCAAGTTTTAGAGACCAGTCTTTCCTGCATGTATTGATAGTTTTTTCTAGGATATGCTTTATCTCTCTATTGGATACCTTAACTTGTCCACAAGTTTGTAGATGATATGGGGTGGCAAGTACGGGGTGGCAAGTTTATGAGTGACTCAATATTTTGTTAATAGTTTTTGAAATTTCCTATTATAAAAATGCAACCCCCCATCACATATAATAGCCTTAAGTACCCCAAACTTGGAAAAAATGTTTTTTTTTTTCAAAAATTTTATTACTACTTTAGCATCGTTAGTTTGTAGAGCTACTACTCCTACCCATTTTCAAACATAATCTACTGCTAAAAGTATATATTTATTTAAAAATGATAAAGGGAAAGGGCCCATGAAGTCTATTCCCCATTCATCAAAAAGCTTAATTACAAGAATACTCTTTTGTGGTAATTCATGTCTCATAGAAATATTCCCGATCCTTTGGCATTGAGCATAAGACATAACATAAGTCCTGCAAGCACTAAACAAACTACGCTAATAAAATCCACAAGATAAAATTTTAGCTGTAGTTTTTTCCACACCAAAGGGGCTTCTTGCTTCTTTAGAATGACAATGTTGAATTATGTTAAATTGTTCTGTTTCAAGTACACAATGTCTAATTACTTGGTTAGCACAGCTTTTAAAAAAATAGGTTCATCCTAGAAATAAAATTTCACATCATGTAGAAACTTTTTTTTCTTTTAAAATGAGAAACCGTATGGTATGCTTTTACTAATGAGGTAATTAACTTTATTAGCATACCAAGGTAATTCTCGGATATCTACTGCATAAAATTGTTCATCAAGGAACTTTTCATTAATGGGTGGCTTTAAACACCTCGATTGTAATTGAGACAAATGATCAGTAATTATATTTTTAGTTCCCTTTTTATCTCTAATTTTAAGGTCAAATTCTTGTAATAATAAAATCCATCGAATTAACTTAGGTTTAGTATCAGCTTTAGCAAACAAATATTTCATAACATTGTGGTCTATGTATACCATGATCTTAGAACTTATGAGATAGGTCCTAAACTTATCACAAGTGAATATAACCACTAAAAGTCTTTTCTCTATCATAGCATAGTTTCTTTACGACTCATTCAAAGTTCTACTCGCATAGTATATAACATGAAATAACTTACCTCTCCTCTACCCAAGTACTACTCTTACAGCATAGTCGCTAGCATCACACATCATCTCAAAAGGAAGCTCCTAGTTTGGTGCAATGATCACTAGTGCTGAAGTATGCTTCTCCTTTAATAGATTGAATGCCTACAAACAACTGTCATAAAAAACAAAGGTAGAATCTTTTTTAAGTAAATTACAAAGAGGTCTAGAGATTTTAGAGAAGTCCCTGATAAATCTCCTATAGAAGCTAGCATGCCTTAGGAAGCTCCTGACTTCGTTGACTAAAGTAGGTGCTAGCAACTTCTCTATTATCTTCACTTTGGCTCTATCAACTTTAATGCCCTTTTTCGACACCTTGTAAGTTAAGACTATTCCTCTCTTACCATAAAGTGGCATTTGTGATAGTTCAAAAGTAGATTAGTCTCTTTACACCTTTTAAGTAGACAACCTAAATTAGTCAGACATGAATCAAATGACTTCCCAAAGATAGAGAAGTCATCTATAAATATTTCAATAAAATCTTCTAACATGTCAGAAAATATAGACATCATGCATCTTTAAAACATTGCGGGTACATTATAGAGACAAAAAGGCATTCTCCTAAAGGTAAAAGTGCCATAAGGACATGTAAGAGTGGATTTCTCTTGGTCCTCAGGTGTGATATGAATTTGATTGTAACAAGAATATCCATATAAAAAATAGCAATAAACATGCCCTGAAAGTTTTTCTAACATTTGATCTATAAAAGGGAAGGGGAAGTGGTCTTTACTGGTAGTGTCATTTAGTTTTCTATAGTCAATGCAAACTCTCCACCTAATCATAGTACGAGTAAGGATTAACTCATTTACCTCATTTTTAACCACAGTCATACCACCCTTTTTTGGTACTACTTAAATGGGACTAACCCACTTACTATCTAAGATAAGGTAAATAATACATGCATCCAACAATGTGAGTACTTCTTTCTTCACTACCTCCTTAAGAGTTGGGTTAAGTCGTCTCTATGGCTGTACTGTGGGTTTGCACTCAACCTCAAGCAATATCTTGTGAGTGCAAATTAAGGGATTTATTCCCTTTATATCGGCAATGGTGTACTTAATGGCTTCTTGATGCTTTTTCAGAATTCCTAGAAGTTGTTTCTCTTGGTCAACTGTCAAAGAGGAGGAGATAATTATTGGCAAAGTATCATTTGTTCTAAGATAAGCATATTTTAAATGATTAGGTAAAGGTTTAAGTTCAAGCACTGGAGGCTCTGTCAATGATGGAACTAGCTTCTACTCCTATCAGCAAGTTGCAACATGACATGAGTCTCCTTGCAATCTCCAATTCCCAGGTTCCTAAAAATAGATAAAGGCATTAAATTTTATTTGCACTTGAATCAATAAGAACCTTATTAAAATGAAAATTTCCTATAGTACAAAGAACAATAAAACTCCCCTGAACTCTTTGTTTTCTAGGTAGGGTGGATAAATTTTTCTAAAGGATCATGGAGCATTCCCCTGTAAGCATTATTGGTTTGTTCCCATCAATCTTTCTCTTCTTAGTGAGCAAATCTTTCATGAATTTAGCTTAAGAAGGCATTTCCTGTAGTGCTTCTACAAAAGGGATGTTGATTTGTAGCTTTTTGAAGACATTTAGGAATTTGGCAAATTGAGTGTTTAGCTATTGTTGCTTCAATCTTCTTGGAAAGGGGACTAGAGGGAATTACAGTTTCACTTTTGGTGACTTCTACGTTGGTTCCTCTTCTACCTCCTTCCCTTTTTCTACCTTTGGAATCTCCACCTTTTCTTCAATACGTTTGTCAACTATTTCCAATGCTCTTCCACTCCTCAGCATAATAGCATCGACACCTCTAGGATTCTCTTCAGTATTACTAGGTAAGTTACTTAACTATTGAGAAATCTGATTAATTTGATTCTCAAGGTTTCAAATAGTCGCCTGTTGATTCTGTAGCAAGGTGTCGGTTTTTTGCATATAGCTCAACATGAGCTCTTCCTTTCTAGATTAATTTTGCTAAGGTAAAGCGTTTTGAGCAAGACCTTGCTTCTAGAATCCAGGTGGTGGTTGGAATGCATTGTTATTATTTCTCCATGAGAAATTTGGATCATTACACCACCTAGGATTATATGTATTCGAATATGGTCTTTGATTGCTACGTTGAAAACTGTTGACAAAATTCACTTGTTCTCCGCTAGTTAGAGTTGAGTGGTTCCCAATTAAGTACTCAACAGTCAAATGTGGTCTTGAACATAACTCACAAAAAGTGATAGGGTTAGCATGAAAAGACTGTGTTGCGATGAGTTTACTTACTTTAGTAGTGAGAGTTACAATCTGAGCTGTTAATTAGTATACAGTGCTATTGTCATTAGCTATTGCCACTCCTAACTTACTTCTCTCATTTTGCCATTTATGTGCACTAGAGGCCATTTCTTCTATCGGTGCGCTTGCTTCATTATATGTCTTTCCCATCAGAGTACCTCTAACTGCAGCATTAACTAGGGACCTTAATGTCTCATCTAGACTAAGATAAAAGATCTTAATCAAGAGATTGTCTGGCAAGCTATGATGTGGGCATTTTTTATCATCTCTATGAATCTCTCCTATGCTTCATAAAGTGACCCACCACTAAACTTGGTAAAGTTGGTGATGTTGTTCCTTAATTTTATAGTCCTAACCGATGGGGAAAATCTCTTTAAGAACTTCGATGAAAGATCAGCTTAGGTGGTCATAGACTCTTATGGTAGTGAATGAAACCAAGCTTAAGCTTTATTCCTTAGTGAAAAGGGAAAGAGTTGTAATTTGATAACCTTGTCTGTCACATTATTCATCTTTAATATTGCAGTATTGAAGGAATCCTGCAATATGCTCGTCAGGACTTTCATTGGGATATCCTCCAAATTGATTCATCTAAACCATCTATATAAGGGATGGCTTCAACACAAAGTTGTTAGCTTAAATAGTGGGCCTCCTTATAGCCGAACCCATCATCGTAGGTATTGCATAATCTCGTAGTGCTCATGAAACTCCTTGTATTTGATTGTTACCTTCATTACTTACCATCTTTTCTATTCTTCTTTTGTTCTCTTGCCTCAAATGATGTAAAGTGCACTCTATTTTTGAATCTAATGGTAGAATTTTAGCATTTTCACTCCTGCACATAAAACACCTATAAAGAAAAGCAAAAATAATACACATCATTAAGTGCGCCTAAATTACCAACAAAATTAAAAGGTTCAATATTTCCAGTCCCCAACGACGATGCCAAAAACTTTGTTTATTTGAACTATATATAGAAAAATAAATCGCCAATACTCCAACAAGTATACTAGGTTCGAGAAAGTAAGGTGGTTGACCCCTTAAGGACTAAGAAATTACTAATCTTATGCTAGTTCTTATCAATATTTAAGCAATTAAAATTAAATTAATTAATCTAATAATTACTCTAAAACTATTGACAAGAAAATAACTATGAAAAATCTAAAATTAAGCAATCAATTAAGAATTGTGGGAAAACAGAATCCACCCTAAATTACACAAATCAAATTGTTATCATATTATATAGATTAATAGCTATATGGTCATTTAAGTGAAATTATTATGCTTTAAAATTTAAGGATTTAAACCCTAAATTAATTAGTCAGCTTCTGCATCTTCTAATTAATAGTGGACTCTAAATTATGATCATATATCTCCTAATATTATAATTGTCTAATGTCCTAAATCAATTATCCCTATTGTCTTGATGAATAATCAATCCCTGAACATCGTATTAATCTCTATATAATTTCTAATTAATTCAATTAACTCTGCTTCCACATTGATTAATCAAATCAACTAAGAATTTCTCACAAACCCTAATCAATTCCCGTATCATTAGGGTTTTTAACAATTATAATCAATTGAATAATTATAATTGAAATTATAGAAATTGCAATCATGAATCATCCATATATCTCTTAATCCTATAACATGAACACAATCATCATCTTTACTATCTAGAGTTTCATCAATTCCCACAAATAATTTTAGTTAGCCATAGATTTGAAAACAAAAACACAAATATTGATTGAGATTGCAAGGAAATTCATAATTGAAAGCATAAGTAATTCATAGAATTGCATAAGAATAATTAAAATAGATGTTACCAATTTTGTATTGGAAAGAAATAATCTTCAATTGCAACTTCAATCTTGGTCTCTACTGCAAAAGCAAAATCCTCTCAATAATCAAAGCGCTTCTCTCGAAGAATTCTTCAAAAACTATTCTATGACTCTCGATATCTAAGGAAAAGTGTCTACCCATCCCCTCCAACCATGAAACATAAGCTATTTATATGAAAAATTAGGGTTGGCTTGCGTAAAGTTTCCTTTTTCATGAAGGCTAGCGATGTAAGTGCAAGGTTGGCTTTTAGGCCAGTGGCATAGTCATTTAAGGCTACCGATGTAAGTTGTAAGTTGTAAGCTGGTTGTTAGGCCAATGGCTTTTAATTCCAAATTGTATAAAATTCCTCTAAATCACCCATAATTCTACTCTTGAATTCTCTAATTTCTAAAATGTCCAAATGAACATAATTAAGTACCAATTCTCAATGATTTCTATAAAATCTATAATAATTCTATCTTAATTTGCACTTTAAAACCTGAAAAATATACCTTTATCAGTTCTTAATGTCCAATTCATGATCTGAGACTATCGTAATACCCCATTGATTAAAAGCGATTATAGATCAGTACAAGAGTTTTTTGGCCTATCACTTGTAAGCCATAACCTCAAATTTCTAAGGATTCTCATAATTAGTCCCCCTACAAAAATACCCTCACTTTTACCAAATGTTTGCTGGCAAAGTCCAAATGTGGTTAGGATTCCTACAGTCATCAAAAACCCCTTAAGTAAATTGTATAAGGCCAGTAAGTCATGCTCCCCCAATGCCTCAAGGCTCATGCTTCCCATAAATCGTCTTAATAAGAATATAGTGGAAGACTTGAGCACTATTCTTCTTTAAAATTCAAGCCTTGGATTTGCTCGCCCTAAAACTATTTTCAATGGAGATTTTTCTACAAAACTCATTCACTAAAGTTTGCTAGGGAAGACTCACTAGCAAATCAACAAATTCATCATCCTCAAGCTTAAACTGGGTATACAACTCCATCGCCTATACAAAGGTTAACATATCGAAGGTATGACTTCATCCAAATGCAAAGAACTCCACCTCATTGTCCATTTTTGAACCAATATATTCATACTTGATCTTGAACAATGAGAGGAAAGCCAATTTTGTTTGTTTATAAGTCTTCTCCTAAACCATAAACAACTTTAGCCATGGTCTATTTCCTAGCAACCGTTCCATGGCTATCTTCAAGCTGTACTCCCCTGGCTTATCCCAATCTATGACATGGTGTCTTATGATGATCTTCTTAGTAGCGAATTCCTTAAATCTCTCTTTTTACTCTATAGTCATACCAACTAGTATAGTGACTGCCCTACTTGAACTTGTAGCATCTGATTGTCTAGGAGGACGAGAAGGAGACTAATCAGCCTTCGGTCTTTTATACTAAGAAGTTGATATTTTAGGTGCCATTTGCAAACATCAATATTAGTTTAAACTCATGTACAATTTAAGTACAATTCAGACTAAGCAAACCCATTTCGACTTCCTTCAACTTGCAAACGTAAAGTATCAATCGACTAATCATGATCAACCCTAACCTATATTCAAGCATGCATTACATAAGTGAATTCATAGTGACTCAACTTGTAACCCGAGCTTCAAGTAAGGATTCGTATCTCCCCTCAACAATACAACACTCTACTTCACAACATTAATACATAAACACAATACAATTCTCAATTGTTTTACAACACGTCAACATATAGAGAACTAACTATCAACATAGTTTTATATAACACTTAATGACTACGACTAAACTACAACACCAAATTAGGCTCAATTTACAAAAATCCCTCATTCAATCATTGTCAATAGAAATTAGGGTTTAAGCTTGGTATATAAAATTTCAACACAAAGTCATGAAAATCAAAATCTAATTATGATATAAACACAACTACTAGTATTATAACAACACTTTCACAAGATATAGTATACACACACATATAAATCCTAAAGTTATATGAAAGAAATCATTGTAAATGTAGAAAAAAGAAAGAAAAAAAGGAAAATCATACCTTAGAAGAGTGTAATTGCAATGAGAGTGTTTGTACAAGAGTTAGAATGGATTGGATTAGGGGTTGATGTGAAGAAAATGGTAATGGATATTCCAAGGAAACTAGCATGAAGAGGGTTATCATGAGCAGAGTTTAAAAATGTAAGAAATGAGAAAAGAGAGAAGGAAACTTCTTATATAGTAGGGTGGTAGGAAACTAATTATAACCATGACTCGGGGCGTGATGCCTCTTTCGAGCTTGATCATAGGCATGATGAGTCAAGTGATTAGCACTGTACCTAAAATTTTTTAACTATCATGGCCTATACCATTTAATAGTCATAGGCGTAAACAAACCCATGACTAGTAGTATGGTAAAAAATTTTATACATAACTCATTTTATCACGGCCATAATTGAAATATGAAATTCCTAAGGGAAGTAATCACAGCTGTGATGGAGCTGTGAAATTTTCTAGGGAAGTGATTACGGCCGTGATGGACAAGTGGATTAACCCTATTAATTGATTATGACCGTGATTGAATCTGTGATGAATGCAGTGCTTAAAAAAAATAAATACTTACCTTTATTATGGCTGTGATGCATACTGGCCTTCCATCCTCTATCTACATCCCTACACTTTATGAAATTCTTCTCTTCCCTTTTTATTGCCATGACTTCTACTTGATGTTTCTTGTATTTTCTCATCAAACTATAGAAAAAATACACTTAAAGCAAACCAAATAAATAATGAGATAAACAATAAATAATTTAAACTTAATAACTTCAAAGTGCTAAATCAATCACAAGAGTAAAGCTAATTAAAGGACACATATTTGTTTAACATCTCAAGCTTAATGTTCCTAGATTATTTAGTTTCGTTCCTTGAATTAAAGAAGTTTTAAATCCTCCCTCCCTTCATTCTAATCCACTTTCCCATGGTATAACTTCAACCATTGTTTATTAACCTTGAATGTCCCTTTTTCCAAATGCTTAACTTCCACCGCCCTAAACGGAAACATTTTCTTCACTAAAAATGGACCTTACCACCTAAACTTAAGTTTTGCAGGAAATAACTTAACCCTAGAATTGTACAAAAGTACCAAATCATGTTCCTTGAATTACTTGAGGTACTTAGTCCTAGAATCATGAAAATGTTTAGCTCGCTCCTTATACATCTGATTGTTCTCATAAGCTATCAAATGCCACTCATCCAATTCATTGAGTTGGAAATGCCTAAGTTTACCGGTTGCTTCATAATCTAAATTTGCTATCTTCAAAGCTTAATAAGCCTTATGTTAAATCTTTACCGGTAAATGGCAAGCCTTACCATATACCAATTGATAAGGTGTAGTACTTAATGGAGTTTTGTAAGCAATCCAGTAAGCCCATAAAGTGTCATCTAGCTTATTAGCCTAATATTTTCTGTTGTGTACTATGGTCTCTCCAAAATCCTTCTTAGGTCCCTAATCAATACTTCCACTTGGCCACTTGTTTGTGGATGGTATGGAGTAGCCATCCTATGGTGTACCCCATATCTCATAAGGACTCATTCAATCTGATTGTTGCAAAAGTAGGTTCCTCTATCACTAATTGATGCTTGAGGTGCCCCAAATTTAGAAAATAACTTTCTCAAAAATCTTGCTACAACCTTAGCATCATACGTTGGTAAAGCTTGAGCTTTAACCCACTTTAAGACGTAGTCTACTACAACTAAAATATACTTTTTACCATAAGAATTGGGGAATGGCCCCATGAAGTTTATTCCCCTAAACTTCAAAGACTTCACATTCTAAGATGTACTTTTGTGGCATTTCATCCCTCTTAGAGACATTCCCAATTCTTTAACACCTATTGCAACCTACAACATAATCATCAGCATCCCGAAATATACTTGGCTAGTAGAAATCAGCCTCTAACACCTCTTAAGCTATTTTGTATGTGTTATAGTGACCACCTGTTGGCCCAATATGGCAATAAAACAAGATTTTTATCCTTCTTCATGTGATACATAATGTCGGAAAATTTGATCAATACATAATCTAAAAAGAAAAGGATCTTCTCAAAAGTAATGGTTTAACTTTGAGTAAAACTTCTTCTTTTTGTAGTGATCCAAGGCTTGAGGTTGAATCTTCCACACAAAATAGTTTGCTAAATCAGCAAACCATCGAATGTTGTGGGTCTCAACTGTGTAAAGAGCAAACGAGCTTTCTTCTAGAAATTTATTATTATTGTCATCCTCATTTAATTCCTCTAGATGTAGATTATCCAACCTAGACAAGTAATTTGCAGCTAAATTTTTTGCCCCCTTCTTATCCCTTATTTCCAAATCAAACTTCTAAAGCAACAACACCCGACGGATTAATCGTGGTTTCGCATCAGATTTAGATAAAAGGTACCTTGAAGTTAAGTGATCAGTGTAAAAAATCACTTTTGAGAGAATGATGTAGGGTTAAAACTTATCAATAGCAAAAATAATCACTAATAGGTCCTTCTTAGTTGTGATGAAATTTGCTTAAGTTGGAGTGAGTGTCTTGCTAGCATAATGTATTGGCTAAAAGTATTGGTCTTTTCACTACCTTAATAATGCTCCTACTATTGAGTCACTTGCATCACACATTGATTCAAATGGCATGGTTTAATGTGGTACCACCATGATAAGATTGTTGGTCAGTTTTTCCTTTAGAATATTAAAAGCCTCTAAACAACTCGCACTAAAATGAAATGGCACACCCTTCTTAAGGAGCTTTGCTAATGGCCTAGATATCTTAGAGAAATCCTTAATGAATCATTGATAGAATTTAGCATGTCCTAAGAAGCTTCTCACAGCCTTCACAAATGATGGTGGTGGTAACTTTGATATCGTTTCTACCTTAGTTATATCTACCTCAATTCCCTTATTTGATATTTTGTGTCCCAACATAATGCCTTGCTATACCATAAAATGGCACTCCTTTTAGTTGAGCACTAAATTCGTCTCTTCATATCCCTACAGTACCCTTTTCAAATTTGCAAGGCATCCATCAAACATGTCACCAAACATAAAAAAATCTTGCATAACAACTTCCATCACACCCTCGACTAAATCCCCAAAAATAGCCATCATGCAGCATTGGAAAGTGGTTAGTGTGTTACATAGTCCAAACAGCATTCTATAATATGTAAAAGCACCATAGGGGCAAGTAAAGGTAGTCTTCTCTTGTTCTTCCGAAGCTATCGGAATTTGAAAATAATCAAATATCTCATCTAGAATACAGTAATATTCATGACCTACTAACCTCTCCAACATTTGATCAATGAAAGGTAGTGGAAAGTAGTCTTTCCTTGTAGCATCATTGAGTTTCCTATAATCAATGCACACTCTCTAACCAGTCACAATGCGCATTGGTATCAATTCATTCCTCTCATTTGGTACTATCGTCATGCCACCCTTCTTTGGAGTTACTCGAACCAAACTTACTTACGGGCTATATGAAATCGGGTAGATGAGTCCTACATCCATCAACATCACTACCTCTTTCTTAACTACTTCCTTCATGTTAGGATTCAACCTCCTTTAAGGTTATACCACCAATTTAAATCCATCCTCCATCAAAATTTTGTAGGTGCAAAAGGAGGGATTAATTCCCTTAATGCCTGATATCTTCCACGCAATTGCCCTCTTTTGTTCTTTTAGAATAGATAAAAGTTTTTCCTTTTGGTGAAAGTCAAGCCTTGATGATATGATTACTAACAACTTAAAATTTTCAGACAAAAAGGCATACTCTAGGTAAGAGGGCAATTATCTCATTTCCAAATCTAGGGGCTCCTCAACCGATGGCTTCAAATGAGTAATATAACTTTGATTTATCATCTCAACCTCAAAATCCTTTACTTATGCAGTGTACACCTCTAACTGAGCGATCACTTCTTTCACCTCCTCAACTCCATCTATCTCATTTGCTCCTATCAAGCATGACTCTAAAGGATCCTTACTCAAAACATCCTACAAAAACCTAGAAATGGTGAAATCAAAAGAATCAATAGCAAAGCATTCATCATCACCACTCATTGATTTCTTCAAGACGTTAGGCATTCTGATCACCATCTCTATGCTTTTGACCTAAAGGACTAGCTTGCTATCCTTGACATCAATCATAGCACCCGCAATTATTAAGAATGGTCTTCTTAAAATGAGTGGAACTTCAATATCCTCATCCATGTCCAACACTACAAAATCAATAGGAAAAATAAAGTCATGTACCTTTAACAATACAACTTCTACATCTCCCTTCAAAAATCACATAGATCTATCTACTAACTGGATGCTCATTCATATACTTTTAGGCTCTCCCAAATTTAATCTCTTGAACAAACTATAAGGCATTAGATTGATGCTAGATTCAAATTCTACCATTGCCCTCTTTACAAGAAGGTCTCCTATCAAACATGGAATGATGAAGCTACCATGATCCTTGAGTTTCCTAGGCAACTTGTTCAAAAGAACTGTAGATCACACTCCACCTAAGATAATAGTGGAAAGTTCCTCCAATTTCCTCTTATTGGAAAGAAGCTCCTTTAAAAGTTTTGCATACTTAGGTATCTAACCTAAGACTTCTACCAAAGGAAGGTTAATGTGCAACAATTTGAAGATCTCTAGAAACGTCTTATTATGCTCATCATCCTTATCTTTCCTTAGTCTAGAAGGGTATGGAAAAGGTAACTTATACTCCTTTGGTGCTACTGGTAAGGTTTCCCTAGCCTTAACTTCTTTCCTCTTACCCTAGATCCTCTCTAAAGTTTATAACTCCTTGCCACTTCTAAGGGTTACTACCTTAACATGCTCTTAGGGTTTCTCTCAGTGCTAACAAGTAACGACCCAAGAGTTCTTTCAGACAACATCTTAGAAATTTGCCTAAGTTGATTCTCTAAGTTATGTATTGATGCTCCTTGATTTCTTAAGGCTACTTCTATGGCTTGGTGGTGATTCTCAAAGGTCTTGATGTATTAATCCAACATCTCCTCAATGGACATTGGCTTATTCTAAGGGGGGGGTAGGGGAAATTGTCTCTAAAATCTAAGAGGTTGCATGTTAGAGCTTTAACCGGTGTTGTTGCCCCATCTAAATATAGGATGATTCCTCTAACTTGGATTATACATGTCACTGAAAGGATCATTCATTAGTTGGATTAGGTTTCCTATGTAGTCAACCTCTTCTACTTGATCAATCTCTAAAGAGCATGCCAACTCAGAATCTAAAACTGCTAAGGCCTTGTTCTAACCCATTGTGAGACTATTAAGCTTCCTTGTCAATATCTCTACATTATGTGCTAGAGTAGAAGTGGCATCCAACTCATGTTTTCCTACTGGCCTTCTTTCTCTTCCTCTTGCTCTTATAGATGACCATTGATAATGGTTATTAGCCAAATCTTCAAATAATTGAATACATTGCTTCAGTGACTTATGGTTTAGGCTTCCTCCAACATCTGCATCAATGAGCTGCTTGGTTGTATAGTTTAACCCATTGTAGAATTTCTAAACTTGGTGCCAATCCAAAAGCCCATGATAAGGACACTTCCTTAATAAATCCTTCCATTTCTCCCGTGCTTCATACAAAGTCTTTGAATTCATCTAACTAAAAGAAGAGATATCTACCCTTAGCTTAGCTGTTCTCGAGGGTGGAAAGTATTTTCTTATGAGTAGCTTAGCCATCTCTTGCTAGGAATTGATGGAATTTCTTAGCATAGAGTTAAGCCATTGCTTTGTGTTGGATCTCAATTAAAACAAAAAAAGCCTAAGGTAGATAGCATCCTCTAAAATGCTACCTATCATAAAGGTGTCACAAATCTCCAAGAATTACTGCAAATGGTTATTGGGGTCTTCATCAGTTAACTCATCAAACTGAACACTTTGCTAGATCATCTAAATGATACTTTGCTTGATCTTAAAAGTATTGGCTTAAACCTTAGATAGGGTGATGTTAGTACTAGCCCCATCCAGGTTGGGCCTATAGTAATCTAACATTATCTTTAGAGCTACGAGCAGATTTACTCATAGCTCATTTCTCACTTATACTACATTCCGATTTCCATTAAGAGGTAGGTCTAAATTCAATGGTGGATCTCTTTGAATACCATCTTTTGGATTCAAGAATTGGTTTTCTAACAGTGGCTTGACGTTTTGATCATGATTATTCTTTTTGGATGACTCGAATGACTTTATTCCGATTCTCAACGATTCTCATGCTTTTACTTCCTTACTACTAGATGTTTGCTTCTTAAAATACTCTTGGACTTTCTTCAAGTTACTTCTGAATGCTCTTTCAAGTTTACGATCAAAGTTAGCTAAATCACTCATGCTACTTCAGGTCATAAATTGTAAATCAACAAATAAGTTAAAGTGAGCACAAAGATTTCAACTAACATAATAACAAATAGAAAAGAAAGCAAATGCTAGAAGAATAGGAATCCTAATTTTCCAAATGAAGATGTCCTTTTTCCTAGCAACGGTGCCAAAAACTTGATCGCTTCTTAATAGAGCCACCAAGTCTTACAATTTAAATTTCTATATTTTATCCTTTACTCGATTAAATAGGCAAGTGTATCTATTGTTGATAGTCAGTTTTCGCTCATCTGATATACTCGTTCATTCGGCTGCTAATATGCTAAGTATTTAAATCTCTCGGCATACCACTAGATGGATGACATATGGCATTTCTACCGAGTAGAATAAATCTATTCGAAGTTTGAATTCATGTCCATAACACGAATAGTTATCACAAGCACAGTTATATTACATAACTGCCTGCTCTCGTTACATATCAAGGGAGATGTCAAATCAAGAAGCCTTCACATCTCTTAACAGTTATTCCAATAATTGCCTTAGACACTAAAACTATTGAAAAATATTGGAAAGAAACTCTATAAGAGCTTTCGAAGACTTTTTACTTACTCATATATTTTCCATACAAGTCGCCCTACTAACTTAGGCATCGAAGTGGCTACACTAGATTGGCTGCAGTACCAAGCATTTTACTTTCTTTTGTAAAATTTTCCCTTATCCCAAAATTCACTAACAACATTTGGCACGGTCTATTTTTTCCTAAACACACCTACATGACTAAAACAAAAGAATCTAAAAGTGTAGGTACTGGCATTTCCTCCCAACATCCCGAAGGAGGGAGTTGGCATACTGATGAGTAGCAATTGGCTAAGCTCGAGCAACTTTGCCTTGACTTCAAAATAAAGACCAAGGCCATTACAACACTAAACATAGCGATGATTCAATTTATTCACCTGTGTTGTAGAAGATGAAAGCTAAGAATAGGATAGGACCTTTGGTTCCTACTTTTAAAAGGAATGACAAAGGCAAACAACCATAACAGGTGCACCATTCACGTCCTTAGCATGTCAGCACCGCTATTGCCCCAAGCAAGTAGTTCCAAATTAAAAAGAGTCCCTTTGTTCTAGAGATTTTGAAGGAAGTGATATCTCGGCACATCAAGTTACCATAGTTTGAGACTTATGATTAAACAAAGGAGCCTAAAGACCGCTTAGAGTACTACTATATGTTGGCCAAGTTGCATGGTTTGAGTGATGTAGTGGCTTATCAAGCTTTTCCTTTAACATTGAGGAATGCAACTAGTACATGGTTCAAACAATTGAAACAAAATACCATTTTCTATTTCAATGAACTAGCAAAGGTGTTCCTTCAGCACTTCCTCATAAGCAAACTTCCTATTAAGGACTCTTTAATCCTTAACACCATTAAACAAAAGTCCGATGAGTCAATCAAGGACTATTTGGCCAGATTTATGGCCAAGATGGATCAAATCCTAGAACTGGATATGAGTGTGGCCCTCAACGTCGTAATTGATGGAGTCAAGCCACTTAGAGACTTTTTCAAGTCTCTTGTAAAGAATAAGCCAAAAAAATTTTCCAAGTTTAAGGCTAAAGCCACCATATACATTTGTCAAGAAGGCAACATAAAGGTATGGTGAGAGGCCGATTAGAGTAAAGGAGATAGAAAGAATGACAAATGAAGAAGTGCAAAGGATAGACTCAATACAGACAATGACCCCAGTTTAGATGCCGAAAGGAAGAGAACGAGGATCTTGACATATTCCTCCCACATGCTTGTCAATTGTCCAATCATTGACATTTTGATGGAGGTATGTAGGGAGAGAGGTGTCCTCTAGTGGCCAAAAAGAATTAGTGGGAATCTCTTAAGGAGAAACTCCAACAAGCACTGTAATTTCCACCATGACAAAGATCACAACACAAATGAGTGCATTCAGCTCAAGAATGCAATCGAATGTGGGCACTTGTGCAAGTTCTTAGCACATGATGTTGAAAATATCGAGAGACCATCTCAGAGGAGACACGAGGACCAAGAGAATGACATACGGCTGGCAATAGCTATAAGAGATGTAAGGGATGTGAATTCCAGCAGAGCACTCAATGGAGTGATCAACACCATTGTCGGTGAAACTATTATAGGCCAATCAAGCTCTTCGAACTCAATTAATGCTAAGAATTACGTTGCAATATTTAAGGAAGAAAGGTCAAGATCGAAAATACGATATCTTTCGAAGAGGAAGATTTTGTAGGCATCCAAAGGCCGTACGATGACACATCCGTCATCAATGCAAGAGTCGCCAACTTTGAAGTCAAGAAGATTCTTGTTGACACAGGAAGCTCGGTAAATATCATTTTTTAGCATGCCTTTGACTAAATGAGGCCTAAGATCAAAGCGCAGCTGTGGTCTTATAAGTATGGTCTCTATGCCTTCAACAATCAACTTGTCTAAGTAGCTAAAGTTATTTTTTTGTCGATAGAAATTGGCAATGACGAGCATATTGTAGAGGATAAACTAGACTTTCTCGTCATCAAATGTTGGTCCCCTTAAAACATGATAATGGGATGGCTGTGCCAACATTTATTTGGTATTGTCCCTTTAACTACACATCTTAAGGCCAAGTTCCCTACTTTCATGGGGGTCGTCATGTGCAAAGGGGATTAGCAATTAGCATGGTCCCTGTACATAAGAGCCTTGAGATAGGAAGAAATATTTCAAGTTGAAACCTATTCGAAAGGTAAGTCAGTCAGCATCAAGAATGCCGAAAGTGATACTAAGGAAATTCCTTTGGGGGAGGACTTAGGGAAAATAACAAGAATCGGCAAACCTTTGTTAGCAGAAACTTGACAAAGTTTGATCAACTTCTTGCAGGCCAATATTGATGTGTTTGCATGGTCTCCTTTAGACATGCTGGGCATCACAAGAGAAGTTATGGTGCATAAACTCTAGATTGATCCAAACATAAAGGTTTTCTAACAAAAGAAAAGGCATTTTGCACTAATGTGACAAGTAGTAATAGAGGAAGAAGACTAGATGATATTGAAGGTAAGATTCATCCGAGAAGAGCCTTATTCGACTTAGCTAGCCAATTGTATGTTAGGCAAGAAGTTTAATGGCAAGTAAAGAATGTTGATAGACTTTACAGATCTTAATAAGGCCTGTCCTAAGGACTGTTTCCCATTGCCAAAAATTGATCAGATGGTAGATGCAACTACTGGACATGCATTGCTTTCCTTTATGGAAGCTTTCTTTAGTTATAACTAGATCAAGATCGACAAGGAGGATGAAATCCACATGTCTTTTGTCACTAACTTTGGAATGTATTGTTATACAGTGATGCCCTTTGGGCTCAAGAATGTCGGCGTAACACACCAAAGACTTATTGCCAAGATGTTTAAACCCCAAATTCACAGAAACATTGAAGTATATGTCGATGACATGATTATGAAGAACGTGAAGGAAGATCAGCATCTTGCTGACCTAGAGGAGATATTTGCTACATTGAGGAAATACAACACGAAACTCAACCCATAGAAATGTGTCTTTTGCACAACATTAGGGAAATTTCTTAGATACATGGTTACTGAATGTGATATTGAGGCCAATTCAAGAAAGATTGAAGCCATATCACCTCGTATGATCAAAGAAGTATACGAACTCACTAGGCGAATTGTTGCCCTCAATAGATTTGTGACGAGAAGTGTAGATAGGTGCATAGAATTCTTTAAATTTTTAAAGAACCCAAAAGAATTCAACTAGACTAATGATTGTAAAGAAGCTTTCAATGAGCTTAAGGAATTTCTTGCATCACCCTCGATACTTTCGATACCCATTCTTGAAGAAAATTTATATTTGTACCTATCGGTTAGTTACTGAGCTCTTTCTTCAATACTGATTCAAATTAACGGCAAGGAACATTGACTCGTTTATTATGTGATTCATGTTTTGCAGGAACCAAAGCTTTGGTATATAAAGACTGAAAAATTTTTACTAGTGGTAGTTCTCTTGGCATAAAAGTTAAAACCGTATTTTGAAGCTCATTTGACTATTGTTCTCACTAATCAACCATTGTGAGAGGCTTTGCAATAACTTAATTCTTTAGGGAAGATGATGAAGTATGCCCTAGAGCTCATTGCCCATGGTCTACAATATAACCCCAGAATGGCATTAAAGGCCCAAGCAGTGGAAGATTTTGTAGTTGAATTTTACTGGCAAGGAAGATTGTTTGGAGATTGTCGAGAAGCCGATCTGGTTCCTTTATGTAGATGGTTCTTCAATGCGAGAAGGAAGTAGTGCAAGCCTAGTTCTTTAAGGCCCCCATAATGTCAAATTTCACTACGCTCTGAAATTTGGATTCCTAGCTAGCAACAATGAAGCAGAGTACAAAGCTCTAATTACTAGATTGAAAATGGAAAAAGAAATTGGTGTTGAGAAAATCAAATTGTTCTCTGATTCCCAACTAGTGGTAAATCAAGTCATAGAGAGTTATGCAACAAGAGAAGAAGAGATGAGCAAGTACCAATTAGTGGTATTGATGTTCATAGAAGAATTCCAATCCTTCTCCATTCACAAAATTTCGAGAAGCAAGAATATTGTTGCTAAAAAGTTATCAAAATTGGTTTGTATGGCATTCCCTAAGTTAAGCAAGAAACTTTTGGTCGAGTTTCTTTTGCAGAAAGATTATCCAATCTCTTGCAAAGCTATAAGTTAGCTCCTTGCCCAAAAGAAGAACCATGGATAGATTCCCTAGTGAATTATCTAAAAGACGGTATTCTCCCTGACGACAAAAAAGGAGCATGAAGATTAGCATACCAAGCTACGAACTACACATTGATTGATGGTCAGTTGTATAAATACAGAATATCACAACCCTATCTTCAATGCATTCCTTTGAGAAATGCCTAGAGGGTTTTGTCCAAGTTGCATGGTGGCGTATGTAGTAACCATGTAAAAGAGCAGATGTTATATGTTCAAGCATTGCAACTTAGCTATTACTGGTTGACTATGAGAGAAGATGCAAAGGAAGTTGTTTGACATTGCCCTTAATGCTAGAAGTACCAGTCGCCGAGTTATGCACCTACAACAAAGTTATGTAATCTAACCAACCCTTGGCCTTTTACTTAGTGGGGCTTAGATATTCTCAGACCCTTTCCGAAGTCTACCGCCTATCGACAATTTGTCATTGTTGCAATGGATTACTTTACCATATAGGTAGAGGCTAAGGCTGTAGTGAAGATCACCAAGCAAAAAGTGGAAGCATTCATCTTCAGCACCATCATATCATGATTTAGAGTTCCCTACATGATAATTACAGATAATTGCCTGCATTTTGACAACAACAAATTCTAGACATTTTGTGAGAAGTACAACACTCACCTTAACTATACATCTGTAGCACACCCTCAAATGAATGGACAAGTTGAAGCCATAAACAAGATCATACTGCATAGCCTTAGATGGAAGGTGGATCAAGTTAGGGGGAAATGGGCTATTGAATAATTGAATGTTTTATGGGGGTACCGAACCACCCACAAAACTACAATAAGGGAAACGCCCTTTAACCTAACATGTAGCTTGGAAGTCGTGTTGTTGATTGAACTAGACTTACCTAATTTGTGAACACACAATTTCGATGTTATGCTCAATCAAGTTAGAAGACATTATTGATGAAATTCGAGATATTACAAGAGTTAAGGTTGTAGTATACTAACATAGAGTGGCAAAGTATCACAATCATAAAGTGAAGCATAAGGTTTTCCAACCTAGAGATTTGGTTTTCCGTAAGATGGAAGCTACTAGTGTACAAATGACTCAAGGAAAGCTTGGTGTGAATTGGGAGGATCTTCTCAGGATCTAAGAAGTCATTGGCAAGGGGGTTTATCGACTAGAAAGGTTAGATGGATCTATCATCTCTCGAGCATGGAATGCCAAGAATTTGAAATTATATTTCAATTAATCCATTGGATGATTTTTATCACCACTCATTTGGCGACAACCAACTTGTTCGTCAGATTACAATACTTATTTGAAAATTATATTTGAAGTCTCATTATGTTTTTTTTTTCATTACGATTGCTGAATTATTGAGTTCTAGGCTGCACGGCAAACAAACTGATTTAGGTTTTAGCCTACTGCAATTAATGAACTATACAAATTAACCTTACAGTCAAGTAATGCGGCTAGTCCATGCATCAAACGACTGACGGACAATAGAAATACTAGGTGTGTGAAATAAAACATGTTGAGAGATTGTTGAACGTGTGAAATAAAACATGTCGTGAAACAAATAGCATGTGAAATAAAACATTCTAAGAAATAACTAGTGTATGAAATAAAGCATATCAACGAATAAGAGCGTAAAGCAACATACGTATACTATATATGTTGTGAAAACGCAATACCTAAAATTAAATGAATTAGAGACTTAAAAGAAAAGTATTTTCACTCAGCAAAGGTTACAAGCACTTAGTACAATGTAAAAGATATTTCAACTAATAATTATATGAGAACATAATTATGTGCTAGTACAATAGAAATCTTATGGCTTATTCTTGAATTCAGCATAAGTGAGTTTTAGATTAGTGGTCGGGGCTTCTTTAGTAATTGGGGTCTGAAAGTAGGCAATTTTCTTGGTGTGGCCTTCATTGTCACCTTGATTTATAGTTTCGACACCTGTCTCATTGTCTTCATCTTCATTGGCACTACTGACTTTGTTGTTGATGTTAGTAAAGTCAAGACAGGAGAGATCGTAATCAAGGTAAAGCTTTAAGACCTCCTCTCTTATTGCTTGGACCCCCTCCAACAACTTCTTCCATAGAAGCCTCTTATATTACTGATTAGAAGTGACTATATCGAGAGCCTCTTCAACTGATGGTCCTCTCTTCATAGTCTCCACCAACTCAGCTACATGGCTCTATAAGTTCGAGTTGTTGGTCTCTAATTCCTTTATCTGCATTATAAGCTTATATTCAACCATGCTCATTGTGCAAAATAGTATAGCCCAAGCCCTAACACTCTTCTTTCTTCTTCTGCATATCTTCTTTTTGGCATTCAAACTTTTTATACTGCACTTCCATTTTAGCCTTCAGGCTCATGATTTCATCAATAGCAAGGTTATGTGCCAATGTCTCAGTAGCCAGTTCTTCTTGGAGCTTTCTTACCTCCATCTTAACCCTTATCCTCACATTCTCAGCAACAGTAGTTTAGGCTTTCGATGCATTGCCTTCTTCATCCTTTTGTCCAAGCTTGTGGATTTCTTGGTAAGTCGTTAGCTAGCGAGTTCCTTCCCCAATCTTTTATTAGTAGTCGGCGCCGTCTTAACTACTAATGATGACCCTTCTATGGCAGTAGCATTTTCATCCTCCTCACCAAGATATGTCTCTTGTCATTCATCATCCCTCAACTCATTAGAAGTTTGAATAATCTCGATTAGAGGCTCTTCAAAATGAACAACCTCGGTCATTAGTGTCTTCTCACTCTCCTTTAGCCTCTCAATTGGATGGGAGGTCTTTTGTACTATCGCTTGCTTCGCTGTAGCCTCTTTTGCTAGCTCCTTTGCAATAGTAAGTCGAGTGGTAGTTGCTAAGGTAGTTGCCCTCTTATCAACCTTGGATTTTTTGGCCTTAGCCTAAGCTAGTAGTTTAGTTAGATTCACCTCACTAGTACCCATATCTACGATATGAGTAAACAAATTAATATAAATACGAGAAATGATGAACTTACATTTTCCACACCAAGCATGGCTCAAAGGCCACAATTCTCCCCCTAAGTCTCGAGAACGGCTTTCCTCTTATGGCTATACTTGGTACAGTGGTAACTCATTAGCGTACCTTCTTTTTTAGAAAAGATTGGGTCTCCTTTTTCGTAATGCCATATAATTCTCTTGGCATCCTAGAAGAACATTTTATTCCTCCTCCTCTCTTGAATTTTCCTCGCTACTGCTACATCATTCAGCATCAAATCTATATCTTTTGTATGTATCGACTCAGTCCATTGGGTCTAGAAGTCTAAGTCCTCGTCAAACACTATTGACACAAATTTATCATACCACTTGTGAATCTTGGATTCTAACCCATCCATGAACATACGCCCATGCCTCGAAGCAGCAAAGTACCACCCGTTAAGTTACCTTCAAAGACTGATGAAAAACCAAAATAGTTGAGGTATAGCCTTAACTTTGACTTCTTTGCAGACTATCTCAAAAGCTGCCAGAAGCCGGTATGTGTTAAGTGAGAACATACTCGACATAACTTTAAAGTAGATGAAGAATTCCTTAACAAAAGCTGAAAAAGGGAAGTGCAACCTAACATCCAAATATTTTTAGTATATATGGAATTCGCACTCCCTTAGGAAGCATACCCTTTCCCTATCTCTCGGCCTCCTCAAGTTCTATGTTCCAAGAAGGTCTCACCAGTACTGATTGTACTTTGTGACAAGAACTCTATCAATGGAACTAGTAGTTCCATCTGGAGAGTCGTAAGAATAGGCTATTATGTTGTATAAATATCTTGCTAAGGAGTTTCCCTCCTTATCCTCGAGATAATTATCAGTAGGAAGCTCGTTAATTTGAGCAAGTTTATCCTACTTTGCCTTCATACTATTGGCCGAACCGCTTAAAGAACATTCTGCCTCACTCCTTATTTAAGGAAGGAAAGTGGCCTCAGTTTTCGTTGCCTTAGAATCGGAGAGGATAATTTGACAAGTAACTTTGCAAATCATACTAGAATGGTTGTGCAAAATGATATAACACAAGTCAAAGAACGTAAGTTTGAAGATGAGAAAGCAAATGAAAGCTTAAGATGTGACTAGTGAAATGAATTATGATTGTGAACAGTACTTTATATATGGATGATTCATCCTCGTAACTACAAATCTACTTCTAACAGTAATGATGTGTTGATTTAGTAATAGTGTGGATTGTTAACATGTGTTTTATGATAGAAATCTAATGGCTAACAACTTTCTGATAGTTATTAGGCCTACAATAAAATGATGACCTAGGCGATAGATGTTATCCAACTTTTTGGTTTCTTGAATAGGCAGGAGTTTAGAAATTGCGACCTTTTGATTGGGATGTAATCCATCCTACTTCTTATCTTGCTTGACATTAATCTAAAAAATCACTCCCCCATTCGGCTTCTAGTGCAATATATATATGCAACTCCCTTTATCAAGTACTCAAACACAGGAGTTGGGGGGGCAAATGTTGATAATTGGTTTTTGTTCATCTGATATACTCGTTCATTTGGCTACCTTTCTACCAAGCAGAATAAATCCATTCCTGGTTTAAATTTAAGTCCGTGGCATGAATGGTTATCACAAGCATGGTTATATTACATAATTGCCTGCTCTTTCTAAATAAGTATCCGTCCTTCTTGTGATAGTTATCAAGTGTTTGACCTTCTTCACATTGGGCATAGATGGGTCCAAAGTGCGAATCCTCAACATATAAACCCTTTTATCATAGAAGACCCCAGTAATTGAGTTTATAGTTTGGTCAAGAGGGTATGTTGTCTTGATAGGGCATCAACTGCTACATTATTCTTACCATTCTTGTACTTGATGACATAAGAAAATCCCTCCATAAACTGAATCCACTTAGCTTTTCTTCAAGACAATTTGGGATAGCTCTTTAGATATCTCAAAGATTTATGATCAGTGTAGATCACAAATTCTTTCGATAGTAAATAATGTCGTCATACAATTAGGGCTTGGATCAAGGAGTAAAGCTTCTTATCATAAATATAATAGTTAAGGGTAGCTTTTTTAAGCTTTTCACTAAAGTAGGCAATAGGTCAAGGCTCTTACATTAACATAAAACTTATGCCTAGTCTTGATGCGTCACACCTCACTTCAAACACTTTGTTAAAGTTCAATAAAGTTAAGATAAGGATGGTAGTCAACTCTCCTTAACCTCTTCAAAACTCCTTTACTCCTTCTCTCCCTACCTGAACTCTATATTTTTCTTTGTTAGCTTAGTAAGTAGGGCTATAATGGTACCAAAGGTCCTTATGAACCAATGGAAGAATGATGCTATGATATGGAAGCTTCGTACGTTAGCTAAACAAGTCAGTATAAGCCATTCGATAATTGCTCATATCTTCTCATCATTAACTTAGATGCCACTACTACTCACAACAAATCCTAGAAAGATTATATTAGGTCGGCAGAAGTCACATTTCTTTTGATTGGCGTAAAGCTTCTCTACTTAGAGTTTTAATAAAATGGCTCGAAAATGCTCTTGGTAATTCTCTAGGTCAGGACTATAGACAAGAATATCATCAAAATACATGATAGCAAACTTTCTAATGAGTTCTCAAAGTACGTAGTTCATTAGTCACATGAACGTACTAGAGGCATGTGATAGTCTAAATGACATCGCTGGCCATTCATACAATTCATGGTAAGTCTTAAATGCAATTTTTTGATTCATCTCCCTCTTGCATTCAAATTTGATGGTATCTCGATTTGTGGTCAATCTTAGAGAATATTCTTGCTCTATTCAACTCATCAAGTTAATGTCATTAAGTGGTGGTATATGGTAACTGTACTTAATGGTAATGCAATTAATTGCTTACCTATCTACACACATCCTCCATGTCCTTTCCTTCTTTGGCACCAATAAAGCTAATATGGTACATGGGCCGAAGGACTCTTATACATACCTTCTCTTAATTAGCTCATCTACTTACCTCTACAGCTTAACAACTTGTTTAAGGTTTACCCTATAGGTTGGTTTGTTTGGTAGAGTAGATCTTAGCTACAAGGCTATCGTATGCTCAATGCCTTGGAAGGAAGGCAAACCTTTCGGCAGTTCACATGGGAACAGGTCGGTAAGCTGATCTAGTAAGGACTTCACCTAGGCAAGTAGCATTCTCTCCTCTGATCTTCTCATATCAAGCAACCTTTTGAATAGCAAATAAGTTGGCTCTTCTTTCTCCATTTCTCTCTTCTTTTCGGCTCGGGCTCGGGTCATCACCAAAGCCTCCTTCTTCTAAACTTGGCTCGATTAAGTGAACATGCTTTTAACTTGTTTAAAGTCATTGGGGTTAACTTCATCGTCTTTCCTCATACTTTAGGGAACATGTGTTCTTCTTGCCATCATATGTCATACTTCAATCAAACATCCATGGTCATCTAAGTAGAATATAGGATGCACTCATGGGTAACAAATTACAAAGCACTTCTTCTCGATAGTTTCCACCACTGATTGGTACAATCACTTGTTTATTCACTTATAGGGCTCCCTTATCACTAAGCTAGTGCTATTTATAAGGCTTAGGGTAAGGCTTGGTCAACAACTTCAACTACTAGACCATGAAAGCAAATGTTGCATTAGTGCAGTTGCCACTATCAACTATTAATACATACAACAATCCATTTACTTTATAGCTAATGTGAAATAAATTCTCTCATTGTTCATCATCGTATACATGACTTACACTCGTTGTTCTCCTCAACACCAAGGTTGCAAGCATAAAACTACCCTCCTCACTATTGATTATCTCCTCCTCTTCGAATAGCCAACTTTGTTCAGTATTTTTTGACTCTTCTACTTCCACATTAGTATTGTCTACCTCAATAGTTGGCGCTTCTCCTTGAATCACCATACTTCTTCTCTTTGGACACTAAGTAGCCATGTATCTAAACCCTTGATACTTGAAGCACTTAATCTCACTTGTCTTTCTTCTTGAGCTTTAGCCTTTCTCGAACTTCCTCATAATCTCCTTCTCCTCTTCTCGAGTCATTTGAGTAAGTTTGACTTCTATAACTTGGCTAGGTTTCGATTACATAAGTCTATGTAGAATAGGTTAGCTAGTCATAGGTCGGTTGATAGGAGCTCGGAATCTTCCTACTTGAGTCCTCTCAATTCTTTAGGTAGCTTAGATAGCCTTATCAAGTGAACTAATATACATTATTTCTAGGATATCTCAAATTTCATACTTCAACCCACTAATGATCCAAGATACAGTTCAATCTTCAATATCGATTACTTCCCATCGGATCGTTAACAATTAGAACTCCTTCACACACGCATCTATACTCAATCCTCCTTACCTCAACTCTTGTAACCTTTTGAATGTGTCTTGCAAATAATAGCTTGGAACAAATCTTCATCTCACGACTCTCTTCATTTCATCCCAATGTCTAACTTTACGTTCTCCTTATCTTCTATGGGTAGGTTATTGATTCTTCCACCATAGGGTAGTATAACCAATGAACTCCATCACAGTAAGTCTAACCTTAGTGTTATCAAGTACCTCATGACATCCAAACTACTTCTCAATCTTATCTACCTAGTCTAAGCAGTCTTCAGCATCAACACTAATGGAAAAACTAGGGATATGCATCCAACACTCTAGGAGCTCAAACATTTCTCTCCTTAGGGTTATAATAATCCTTCACTTCATCACCTACTTCATCATCCTCGTTGATCTCTTCTAATGCTAGTTGGTGACTAACAAGTCTGCCTGTACCTCCAATTTGATGTGGATGAACCGGGGCATTAGCTCGGATGTAGTGCTCATTGCCTTTCTTAAGCTTTTCATTGGCTCATCCTTTATAGGGATCATTTTCGGCTTGTTGCCTATTTCCGTTTATGGTAGTCACTAGGTTAGCTACCAAGTCAATAAGCCTATCTAGTTAGTCATCTCTAAACTAGGGGTGGAACTTCCTTATTGAACTTAGCTATTTCAGAAGCCACTCTTATGGTTACCTAGAGTTCCTTGAACACTAGAATTGGATATTTTTGACTTTTACAAGTGATTAACAGAGCAACAGTAAGCCATTTAGAGCACTAAGCAACCAAAACTTGCTTAAATGTAGCTAAACTATGATCTAACTTATCTCCTGCTGACTTGGCTATCAGATTCTCATATGTGTTAGATCTGCTCTTACCCAACAACGATGCTTTATTCCAAAAGATAACCCCAGACTAGCCTAGTTGAGCTATAGGCATCTAACTCAAATTTAGTTGACTTCTTCGTAAGACTAATTGGCTCTCAACCTAATCCAAATCAAGTCGGTCCCTAACTACAATCCTTTTCCACTTCCGCCTACTTTATATCATATTTCTAATGTCTAACCCCAAGCGGTGTGTATCTTCTAACATAACGTTCCAAAATGATTCTTTCTTTTTCCATATTAAATAGTCTTTGTCACTTTTACCTCTTTTAGAATATCTTTTGTAACCTAATTGTAAGAATACCCTTTTGTCTTTTCATACATGTAAAGTAGCCCTAATAGACAGGTATATAAACCCCAACTTGCTTGTACGTAGACAGCCATTCATCAATACATAAATTATTCAAGTCTCCTTTGAGCAATCTTAGTGTTCTTATTATTCTTGAACTCTTATCTATTCCCTTTAACAAGGAATAGTGGTGAGTGACCCTTCAGTTTGGACTATTGCGTCATATCTGGTGAATTGTTGGCCGAGTAAGAATGAGTAGTGTATCATATCCATTTGATAGCTACTCGAATTTTGCTAGCTTTTCTTTTGTTCCTTTTAGTTTGCTTCATTGTGGTGCCTCTCTATGTGCCTGACACTAGAGACACATAAAAACGGTGCGAGATTGTTTAGCGTAGTTGACTTGAAGTATAGGTACCACTAGATTCACATGGGGTTAGGGGACAATTGGAAGACTACATTTAAGACCTAACATGGTCTATATGAGTGGTTATTAATGCCCCTTAGTGTTTCCAATGGCCTAAGTACTTTCATGAGGTTAATGAACCATGTGTTGTGAAATTTGATAGAAAAATTTTTTATGAACTACTTTTATGCAATACTAGTATACAATGCCAACGTGTCTAGTCATACTAACCACCTTTGAGCTGCATTCGATGTGCTTCAAGCTAAAAGACTATTTGGTAATTTGAAGAAGTATTGTTTTTGTTAGGGGGAAGTGGTTATCCTAGGATATGTTGTTGGTCAAGGAGGTTTATAAGCTATTGATGAGAAAATTAGTGCCGTTGTTGATTAGCAAACCTTAACCACCTGTGTCGATGTGAGGATCTTCTATAGGTTAGCTTCCTCTTATTGCCATTTTATTCAAGGTTTTAGTACCATTGTCTCACCTCTCATTAAGCTAACAAAAAAGATTATAAAGTGTAGATGGAAAGAGAGAGAATAGAGAAGTTTTGTGAAGGTGAAGAAGAGATTGACCTTTGCACCTATATTGGCTTTACCTGACTTTAAGAAGATATTGGAGTTTGAGTGTGACACATCAGATGTTGTCATAAGAGCTATATTTATGCAAGAAGGTCAACTTGTTGCCTTATCATAGTGGGAAGCTAAGAGGACTACAATTGAACTACTCCATATGTAATAAGGAACTTCTAACTTTAGTCTGAGCTCTTCATGTATGGCAACATTGCCTCCTTTAAAAGGAGTTCATCATATACAACGATTATGAATCTTTGAGATATCTATGAAATCAGATTAAGCTATCAAAGAGTTAAGCACGATGGGAGGAATTTTTAGTGGGATTTAATTTTATTATCAAATATAAGCAAGGCAAGACCAATGTCATTGCCAATGCCTTATTAAAGAGGCATACTCTTCTTACTAAACTATAGACTAGGTTGTTAGGATTTACAAGCATTGAATAGTAATATTCTCAAGACCATCATTTTGGTCTAATATATGAGTGTTATGAAGAAGGGAGAATAGTAGATGAATATCATGTAGAAGAAGGCTACTTGTTTTGTAGTAGGAAACTCTATGTGCTAACTTGTTCCATTAGAGAGTTGTTAGTGAGAGAAGCTTATAACAGCGGACTCTCTCAACATTTTGGAGAGAAAAGGACCTATGAGCTATTGATTGAATGGTTCTTCTTGCTTAATGTGAGGTAAAATGTGCATCGAGTGGTTAAGAGCTATGTAACCTATAAGAAGATAAGAAACCTAGTTAAATAAGGGAAGGAGATGTTGCTACCCATCCCAATAGAACCATGGGTTGATTTGAGCATGGATTTTGTCCTCAATTTGCCTCAAACTACTCAAGGCAAAGATTTAGTGATAGTCATTGTGGATAGATTCAACAAGATGGCCTACCTTATGCCTTATACAAAAATTGATGATGCTTTGGCTATTGTTTTTTATTTTTGTAGGAGATTGTTCACTTGAATGGAGTGCCTAGGAGTGTATTGCTAAATTAGGACCTAAAGTTTCTAAGCCATTTCTAGAGAACTCTCTAGCATCGAATAGGAACCAAGTTACTTTTCAACACTTCCTATTAGCCCCAAACAGATGGCTAGACGGAGGTCATCAATTGCACTTTAGGTTCACTACACTAAGCTATAGTGGGGAAGAATTTGATTTAATGGGATGTTTGTTTACCCATGGTAGATTTTTTCTTACAATCATACTATACGCAACACTATTGAGCATACAACCTTTAAGGTCATCCATAGCTTTAATCCCAAGCTTCCTCTTAACAATACCCCAATGACTATCTCTAACCATGAAGACCTTAAAGCTAAAACTAGTGCTCAATCCTTTCAATAGATCTACTAGAAAGTTACTCACCAAATCAACTGAATTGCTAGGAAGATGGAGGAAAGAGGAAAATGAAGAAAGGCAAAATAGTTTCATCCCAATAACCTACTTTGGTTACACCTAAGCAAGGAAAGGTTCCTAAGTAGAAGGAAAAGCAAGTTGCTAACTCAAGCTAAAGGACCATTTAAGATACTCTAAGAGATTGATGATAATGCCTATCGATTGGAACTACCTGAAAACTTCAAAGTTTTTGATGTGTTTATTGTTACCAACCTTAGCCCCTACAGTTCTAAAAATGGACAAAACGATGATTAACTCAATTTGATCCCAAATGCCAATCAACTAGGAGAAAGTGATAGGAATCTAACCACTAGACCCATAACTCAAGCTCATGCTTAAGGACTTGAGTGCATGGCAAAGCAGATCCTTTCTTCTTGACTTATATTGAAGAATTTAAGCTGCTTCTATTCGCCGATTTACCACAATCACCTAATGAAACCCTTCCTACTTATCAATGACCAAGTGTCGACCTGAAGACTACTTTATTGATAGCTTAACTAACTTACTCATCAATTTGGTGATATCTATTCCAAGTTGCTGAGATCATGTCTGAGCTAACCAAACCTTCGAAGCACTTACTGATTAGCTTGGTACCCACTAAGTTTAACTATACTTTTTCCATCAATTTCTACAAGAGCTCATCTTCTAACCAACAGCTACATGTCTTGGTTCCTCACATGAGAGAATTTACCATCAAAGCTTCTATTTCTACAATTTCTATTATACCATTACCTATTTCTTTTATTTTACTTATTTTGGATAGTACCCATTTTTTCTTTCTGTTATTTAGCATGTTGTTGTAATATTTTGGATATAATTACCCTCTTACATATATCCATAAGCATCATCTTCCACTATTGAATATACTAAATTTCCTTCTTATCTAAAGCTATCGACTTACTTCTCCTTTTACTCTTGTCCTACCCTTCGAGCAAGTTTAGGTAGTGAATGACCTCATTGAGTTAGTCATGTGTTATATCAAGCTCATTCGTAAGTCATTGAAGATTCCTTAATACATCATATCCTCGAAATCATTTATGGTTTGGTTGGTTTTCTTTTGTTTCACATGTTTACCATCCTTCACTTTAAGCTTTCTATGAGCTTGGGCTTACCTCCCATATTGTTTCCTATATTCGCTCTTTACACGACATATCAATTTTTGAGCTATATGCATTCATTGGTGTTGTGGACTCTATCGTAATAAATATCACAATTTTCATTTGAATTCCTTCATAGTGGGTTTCTACTCATACATTTAGGCCATTGTACCACTCTTTGATTCTACACTTCCATTAATATATTCGATATTGGATGGCTAAGGAGAGTATGAACAGAATAGGTCAGAATATGTAATCTCTTTCTTGTAGTACTACTACCTTTTAAATATTGGTTGTCATGACCACCAAGTCTATCTTTCACACTCTTTTCTTATTCTTATCATTTTTTTTTTATCATTTCTGCTTTGATTTGGCTCAAGCTAGGATTTTATGTTATTTACCTATTGATTACTCTTATCTTTTCTTGATCTACCTTTATCCCTTCTCTTGAAATGACATGTCCTAAAAAGGATATCTCTTTCAACCAAAAATCACACTTGGATAGCTTAGCATATAGCTTGTGTTCCCTTAAGATTTGCAATACTAACCTCAAATGTTCTTGATGTTGTTTCGGGGTTAACTAATATACTAATATATTATCAATGAAAAAAATTACACATTTGTCCAAATACGCTCTAAACACTATGTTCATCAAATCCATGAATACTGTAGGCACATTAATCAATCCAAATGACATTACTAAAAACTCATAATGTCTATATCTCGTTCCGAATGTTATCTTAGGCACATCCTCCGATTTGATCCTCAATTGGTGATATCCTGATCTTAGATCAATACGAGAGAACATACTTGTGCCTTGTAGTTGATCAAATAAGTCATCAATATAGAGTAACAGATACTTGTTCTTTACAGTCACTTGATTCAATTCCCTATAATCGATACAAAGTCTAAGAGAACCATCTTTCTTCTTGACAAACAAAATAGGTGCTCCCTAAGGTGAGACACTTGGTCTAATGAAACCTTAGTCCAATAACTCTTCAAGCTACTTCTTTAGTTCCTTCAACTCCATCGGAGCCATCCTATAAGGGGCCTTACAAATTGGCTCGATCTTGAGCATTAAATCAATGGTGAAATCAATCTCCCTCTTAGGTAGTAGTCTTGGTAACTCTTTTATAAACACATTAGGAAATTCGTTCACTACTTGAATATCTTCTATTCTTGGCCTCTCTGATTCAACCTCAACCATGTTCATCCAACTCGTTTCCATCATCAACTTGAAGGAACTTAGCTCCACCTTGTATGCTGATTCTCCTTGAAATTCTACCTTGGATCCTTTTAAGTCCTTAAAATACACTTTCTTCTTCCTATAGTCAACAATAGCTCCATATGATGTTATCCAATTCATGCCCATAATCATCTTGTACTTGCCTAAATCAAGAATGATAAGATCCATCATGCTCTCGTGGCCTTGTATGCTAAGTGGGTAATTCTGCACCATCTCCTTTGTAGTAACCATGCTTCCTATAGGAGTCCGTATACTGAAACTTGACTTAGTGATGGCTACGGGCAACTTAACTCTTTTCACCACTTTATGGGCAATGAATGAATGAGTTGCTTCGGTGTCAAACAAAGCGTACACCGAATGTTCCTTTGTATCAACATTCCTTGGATCAAATTTAAAGTCAAGTTTTTACAAGCTATAATTATTGAACTTTAAAACTCTTGTTACTAAATTAAACACTTTTCCTACTAAAACATACTTCTTATAATACAGCTAAGCTTAAAAAGCAAGTTTAAGCAACAAACCTGTAATCAACTTGATGTCCATATTATCCCTTACCTCCTCATAATAGATGACCTTCTCCTAGGGATACTCTTCATAATTCCATCCTCCTTTCAAATTGTAGACTCTTGCGACATTCATAACTTTTAGTCTCTACCCATTACCTCCAACAACTCTCCCCATCCCAGGGCATCCTATAGTTTATACAATGGCATTTTGGTATTGTGGACAAGTGTTAGCAAAATGTCCTAGTTGTTTGCAAGTGTAGCAAGTCATAGCCATCTTCTTTGGACAATCTGCTACCAAATGATTTCCATCTTTGCAAAAATAACACTTGCTTTGGAGTTGAGCACAATCGCATGGATAGTGATTCCCCCTACACTTCCAACATGTAACCTTTCCATTCCCATTCTTCTTTTGGATCACCTTATGGGGCCTTAAAATCTTTCTCACCTTGGAACTTAAGCTTCTAGGCTCTTCAAATGGCCTTTTGCCAAAAATAGTAAATTTTGGCTTCAACATTTCTTCTCCTTATCTCTTTACGGTTTCCAATACTTTAGCCTTTTCAACTGCTTCATTATAAGTCCTTAGTTGAAACTCCAAAATCTTCCTTTTTAACTTAGGGTCCAGTCCCCTCACAAAAATCTGCTTCTTCATCCAATCACTGTCATGGTACTTAGGTGAAACAAATTGGAGTAAGCAAATGAAGTCTGCCTCATACTGCTTAAGAGTGCGGTTTCCTCTTTTGATTCCAAATAACTGATCATTGTACTTTACTCATAAACTCTCAATGAAGTAGTGCCTCAAGAACTCCTCCCGAAAATCCTCCCATGTGATGGGTTGTTGTAGTTTTCCTCTCTTGGTTTCCCGCTAAGTCCTTGCTCTCAAGTGGAGTAGATAAGTACCATATGTCATCTTCAAGTAGTATGGTACTTCAAAAGCCTTAAAAGATCTCTCAACTTGCATTAACCAGTCTTCGGCTTCATTGGGATGGCTCGTATTTCCATCAAAATATCTATTACACTTCAAGAATTCTAGCAATAAGTTCCTTGGTGGTCGTGGCTCATGATGAACTAGGTAAGGGTCTCTTGTTAACCCTACTGGTAGCGATAAAGGTGGTGCTATTGCTAAAAACTAGCCTTCCATAGCCATAGGTGGTGGCACCGACACCTGGGAGACTTGCTCTTGTAGTGCTGGTTGAGGAGGTGCTTACGCCCTCTTTAGAAAAGTCCTTAGTAAAGCATTAATAGCTTGTATGGCCATTAAAATCTCTTCAGTCCTATCAACTGGCATGTCCTATCCTGTGTATTCCTCTAATAGCGCTCTCTCTCTAGGAAGTCGTCTCCCGTACCTTTGCTCGTGGAAAACAAGTTTTAGAGTTAGGTCCAAATTAACTCATTCCATAACTTTGTTCAATCCATTTCTTTACTTAAATAAATCAATCATAATACTTGAAAATCATATTGTTCTTCTTCAAATTATCCATGATAAAGTACTTCTCCTTAATTGCATCATCAGAACAAGATTAAGCAATATAGAACATAAAAGAAGTCCTTTTTATTAATTCTCTAAACATACTTAGAGTTCAAATACAAATCCCTCTAAAGTTACACATGCTTCCTAGGATCATTGAAATTGAAACTTAATACAACTACAAATTGGAAAGTAAACACAATACAAAACTGATGAACCTCACTATACTTTTACTTAGAAAACAATAACATCAACACCATAATAATGACATTGGAAACACTTTGAAAGTTCAAGTTGCCCTTAACTAATCATGCCTCAAAAAAGGTTTAGCTTCATCATCGTCTAGCCAGCCTACTTGTCGAGGCCTCCTTCTAGGAAACAAAGACAAGGTTCCTTCACCTAGACAGGAAGGTGGGCTTGGATGGTAAACCAATTGGAATAGCTCATGAGTCAATAGAAACTCATAAGGTTCTGGCTTGAGTGGTACTTCCACTAGATATTCCCTTGGAAAAAGAGGTAGAATATCAATGTCTTCTTCCAATTCAAGGGCATCAAGGTGGATGTTGTTGATGTCCGGCTCTACATAAGGGAAGTAAATATTAGCAGGAGCTTCTAGTGAAAGAACCCCATTCTGCTTGCCCATCTGAACCACTCGAAGGTGGTTAACCCTCAAGTCATGCACTAAGGCATAACCGTAGCCTAGTTGATGCTAGTGCTGGAAACTAAGGGCAGTCATTCTTGGGCCATCTTACACTAAGAACACCATTTCAGCTTCGATGTCGGTTCCTTCCTCCCTTTCCATGAAGTAAGCCAACTCTACATCTAACAAAACGAGTCCATGTGTTTGGATTAGAAGGTCCTAGTAGCGATTTCTCCAATGGAGACTCAACCTTAACCTCCAGGAGGTCCATACATCCTAAAGTTTACATGGTGTTCCTACCAGGCCTATGTCTTCACTAAAACTTAGAGTCTTTGTTGATACTTAACAAGAGTCTCACCTTCGTACATCATTAGAAACACCAAGTTCCGACGAACCTTGCTTGCATTCCCTTGATCAACAAGAAAATTTGTTAAAGATTATGCATTCTTTTAGGATGGTTTCTTTACTTGTTTAATGACTTAAGGGTCCTAACTCAGTTCTACCCAACTCTACCTCACTTGGTAAGCGATTCTTAGCATCTAAGCTCCGATTTTACTTACTTTATTATTAGTTTAAACCTAATGTTTTGGTACCACTAAAACCTATCATGACCCAATAGTATTGTTGTCGTAGTAGATCGCTATATACCGCATAAAGGTCTACTATCAACTCCCTTGTTAATTGCAGACTTATCATATGATACACATGGCTCCTTCTACTATACGCTACTAATAGGCCCATAAATAAATAATATAGTGCATTTTACTAAAATTAACTTATAAGATATAAATTAATCAAGTAAATGTGTGAACTCGTTAAGTTTTACACTAAAAGAATATTACAAACAAATGCAGTTCATAAAAGAAATTGCATCATAAACTTCAAACTATATTATGAACAAAAATAAAGGTAAATAGTTATCTACAAAAGCTATTACAAATCCCCTCTCTGCTCCTTAATCGCTCAAATTCATCTTTACATGAGGCTCACCTTAGGCATGCCTCGGCCTGGATGAATGAAGAGGTTTCCCTGTAATAAAAGAAATTTATCGCGGTATAAGCTTACGCTTAGTGAGATAAATATCCTCGTCAATACCATATGACAGAAATTTATTAGATGCACAATTATATGAATGCATTAATAATCAGTATACCAAACAACACATGTAATGGCCTAAGAACTGCATACAACTCAGAATTACACCTCCTGTAGTCGGGGTTTGGAGATAATTAATCGACCCAAACCAAAATCTAGGTTCTAGACCTTGGGTTTTACATCATTTGCACTATTGTGCTTAAGCCAAAACAAAAATATATGTATATATATACTTTCTTTACTAAATAACAAATCATATTTTTAAAATTCAAAGTCTAGCAGTATAGTGGCCTCCGCAATCCACAAACACATGCCTTAAGTAGAAGCTATAAGACACGGCCCCTCGCCAACGGTTAGCATCTCCGGGTACCTAGTAAGCCTGTCAACATAGGACAGAGACTCAATAAAATGATGACATAGCTAATGCCTAATCTTACAGGAGGCCCTTCTCTTATGAGTCCCTTCCCATCTTCTATATGAAGTGGCAATCGGTGTTATCCGAATGCAATTATGGGGAATGCATGATTCATTGAACTTCTTAATCATATAAGTGATTAGTTCGATTTTTCATGGTGATCAAATAATTTCATTCCATACAATTGCATGTATGAATTATCATAAACAATTTCCATTATTACATGATTAACAAGCCATACAATCACAAATTCATACACATGTACTTCCCATTTCCTACAAGCAACCAATTTATGTATATTTAAGTTTAGGTGTATTTATTCTACAAGCAAAATCAAGTAGAGATTCATCAAGAATTCACTCACTTAGCCACACAAGTCAATCAAAGTAGCATAGGTGTAAGTCATCTCCGAATGCTGGGTCCCCTAGACATCGTGATCATAAAACTATAAGGATTTGAAATAAGACTTAGAAAACTAAGCTAAAACCCTTTAAGTTATACTTTTGATTAGTTTTTGCATTTTTCCCGGTTTCTTACTTAATGTTCAATTGCATAAATTTTTTTTGTTTTAAATCCAATTTTTATGACCTTATAGTCAATCTTCACCATTTTTGAGTGTACTTTAACTTGGTGAGGTTAGATTTTTGAGATGAAGCATGCAAACCTACCCATAGGTCAAAACAATAGCGGTCCTCATGATTTAGAGTGCTTTTGGGCTCTGTTTGGTTAGAAGGCTTTTTGGTAACATGGGGAATCCTTTGGGCTTAAGCTTAAGATCTCATTCTAGGTTTAAAATATTCCTTAAGATCATATTCACAACTTTGATTTATATTCCTAAGGCTAACAATCACTTCTTGGGCTCTTAAGTGGGCTTAAATTGTCAAATGGGCATGTTTTGTTTTTCCAAATCAAAGATGGTCATTTTCTTGGGCTTAGGGAGTGTCTTGTGTGTCTCTTGAGAGTCTTAAAACAACTTTTATTGTTGTGCTAAGTTGCTAGTCAAAAACTTAAGGTGGGTTAAACTTGGTATTTGGGGCTTGTTTTGGAAGTTTTAAGCTTAGTTTTGAGTATTAGGCTTAATACACTTATCGTACTTGTGTTGGTTGATCTTTTCACTTTGTTTTCTTACTTTTATCATGTTTTTAAGTATCTTTTAGGAATATTCCAAATCTAGTCACTTTGAGTATGAGGGCTTCCAACTTGCTTTATCATTTCCTTAAGTTTAGGCGTTAGATCATGAACTTAAGCTACTTGTATTCAAATTTTAACTTGACTTCTTTTCCATGAAATAATTATTTGGCTCATACATTACATGAAAATAGAGGATCTCACATTTGTCATATCTCCCATACCATAGTTCATGTCTTACAAAATTGGTTTCCTCATAAAACTACATGTGATGGATTTTTTCTTTACCTAAGTCTAGATTTTAGTAAGTTTAACTCAATAAAAGTGAAAACAACATCCAAATGACTTATAAACCCTCATGTCCAACATGCTACCCTTTCATTCAAGTTCCCATTTCAAGATTTTCTCAACTTAAAATTTTCCCTTCTAAGTGTTAAATAAGTATCTCTACAAAATACTAACTTTAAATGCTCATAATTCACTTTTCACATAAAGGTTTCATAAGTTTGCTTCTTAAGGTAGTCTTGGTTGTTCTATCAACTTATGATCATACTCATATCTTCAAGAAATCATGGTCTCTTAACATGAATACTAAACTACTAACATAAGATGTACTTACTCGTCCTCAAAGCAAAAATATGGTGGTTGTACAATAAGGCTCCACTTATGCTCTTTGTCTTACTTCCTCCTTCTTGTACCCTTTTTAGAAACTTGAGTTGTGGTCCTTTGAAGTGGGGTTTAAGGAGTGTTCTAAGGATCCTAAAGGAGCTTTGAATCTTGGCAAAAGCAAGACATAAGAAGAAGATGAATGCTATGAGTGTGGAAGCTTGGAAAGGTAGCCGTAAGTGAAAGATCTTATAGGGTTTTTATGTTTCCTCTTTTGTGTTGATTTCAAAGTGAGAGAAAAGGAATTGAAATTGAAATTGAAATTGAAAGTGAGAGCAATGGGAGAAAGAGTGGCTAGTTTGGAATGGAGTGGAAGTATGTTTAAGAAGTTTGATTTTGTTGTCTTGTAGCATACACAAAAGTCAACAATTGCAACTCTTGATGATGTAAGCATTAAGAGGTGAATAGTGGAGTGTAAGATAAAGTGATTGATGGATGAAAGACAAGAGCATAGCCCCCCTTTTCTTGCTTGTACAAACTAGCCATTATGGTCTCTTTGTGGCATGGAATTGTCTTGTCTCATTTATTAAAGTTAAGCATGTGAAATCTTGTAATAATTTGTCCATATATAGTATAAGTTAATGGGTGATAAGGAAAGTATTTTATCACTAGTTTTTGATAGGTTATCAATTGATAAATGACTTCAACTCTCAATTCATAAGTTATTTAAGGTGATTAGTTGGTTTACTTATTCACATGTAAAGATTAGACATGAAGATAAGGGAATTGTCTTATAGGAAATTGTTTTAGGATTTACTTTTTGAATTGCTTTGTAAACGATGATTCAATTCTTATAAAATTATGAAATTTTTTAGAGTTGAATAAAATTATTCAAATTAAATTATCAATTAGTTGTATAGGGTTAAAAGTCCTTTATTGTTTTAGGGTTTAGGGTCTTAGGTGACTTTAAGGTTCTTAGTTTTCCATGTTCGGGTTTCATCGATAATAGGCTTTCAAATTGGAAAAGTAAGTTCATTTTTAATTATGAACTTGAGTTCTTAGTTTAGTTGATCCTTCGGAACATTTAGGATATACTCTTAGTTAAATCATGGACCTACTAAAAGTAAGGTTTACAAAAATGCCACATACTTATATAATTCTATGGCAACTACTCAAATGTGCATAGCATCTTCATAGCCATAAAAATCAAATATCTTCTGAATCATCTCCTTGCAATCCATTTACTCATTAGCGTTACCTATTCTTGAGAAACTCAAAATTTGCACCTTGATCTTCTTAGCTCCTCTTTGGGCTCAGAGTTCTTGCTCGTCATATTCATGAAATTGGTTATCTTCATCTTCCTCCTCTTCCACTCCTTCTTAAATGGCTTCCTCCAACTCAAGCCTTCATTTGGCTCGCCCTTCATCTCTATAGGTCAAACTGCTAAAGGATGCATGGCAACATTAACTCAAATTCCCACTCCATGCACTCTTGGTCTATCTTACGCATCATACTAGACATTCCTTTCATAGGGTTAAGCGTTCACAAACCTTTGTACAGTTACAGCCAAGTTGGTCATAAAGGTGGTGAGGTTATGGATTTGTTCTTCTATAGTTCGTGGGGGTTTGTTGCTCAATATGACTATGCCTAGGTGCACTACTATCAAGATTACCTATCTCCCCATGTAAACTTGAATTCGACATTTACTCAATACAACTAATGACTATGCATCTAAATAAATACCTACCTCAATGCTACTAGACACAATTTAAACCACACTTCAAAACAACCTACTCTATTCTAAGTAGAAAAACTAGGGTATAACAGAGTACCCACAATACCAACAACAATAATACTTCTACACTACAATACAACTATACAGTTCTTAGTCACTACCTCAAGCTTAATATTAAGGATATTACGATGCACCTTAGAGCTAAGTTATCATAAAGGTTACCATAGGGTAAGTGATAGGGATCAACTTACTAAACCCTTGAACCAAGCACAAGAGCAAGGACTTGAGGGCCTTACTAAGCGTATCCTCTTTGACTTGCCAATATGAGAAGAGTTTGAGCTCTTGTTTATAGATGACCTACTATAACCTTTGAGTGGAACTCCACCCTTTTATTGTCAATAGTTGCCAAACTTCAAGCTGAAGGGATTCCAGACTACCTACTCTTGAGTTTGGTAAACTTACTTACAAACCAAGCCATCTTTACTCCGAATTATGAAAGTCACATCCTAGCTTACCTAATCCAAGTGTACCTACAACCTAGCTTTGCATCCATTTAATCTAACCATACTATTTTGTTTGCTTTCTCAAAAGCTCTCCAATTGCTACTTGCTACATATCCTAGTCCCCACATGATAGAATTTGCCACCTAAAGCTTCTATTCCTGCATTTTCTTCTATGCCCTTACTTATTTCTTGTATTTAACTTATTTTAGATAGTACCCATTTTATCTTTTCCATATATAGAAAGTATCCCTAATATTTTAGTTATAAATATCCTTATTACATGTAGCCACAACAATTGAATCCTTATGATTAAATATACTAAAGTTTCTCACTATGAGCTATTAGCCTATTTCTCCTTTCACTCTTATCCTATCCCTTGAGAAAGGTTAGGTAGCAAGTGAACTCATTGAGCCAATTGTATGTCATATCGATTAGCTCGTGAGTCTGTAGAGGTTCTTAGGTACATCAGATCCTCGAGATAATTTGTGGTTTTACTTGTTTTCTTTTATTTTGTACATTGTTCACCCTTCATTTTAAGCTTTCTATGGATTGGAGCTATCCCTAATATCATCGCCCTTGTCTATCCTTAACGTGGCATATCATCTTCATATCAAAGTAGAGGTTCATAATGGGTAAGTAGTTAGCTTGTATGTCATATTGTAGCTATACTATGTTAACCATTGATGTGATTAAGCATGTTGAGTGTACGTATTAGATATGGTATTGAGTGGAAGGATTTTAGTGACCATAGTCTCTTCATGATTACATGCAGTATCATACTTTGTTTTAATGTATTTTAAAACTTAGAAGACAGAGCAAGTTACTAGCTAGGTATCTTTGTTTTAGGTTTTAATGATGATAACTGTATGCTGAAGTGGTAATTACCAAGATATTAAAGAAGCAATGGAGGATAGAACTCAAGTAGCTTTGTGAATCTATTCTATGGATATGATGCACCAATGAGCATAATACAAATTGTTCTTCACTTAATATGACTCATAAGCAAAGAGATAACGTTCACTTACCTTAAGTTACCAACAAGATTAGGTAAGAGTGAGAGGATGTAACTTAGAGAGGATGTCTTGCAAGAACATGAAAGGAATATTCATTGATGACAATAATTAAACTGATTTCGGCTACAAAATAAATAAGACTATTTATAGTAAGTCCCTAAGGCAACAAGAGTATAAGGAAATTACAAAAAAGGGTAATTACAAAAGTAGATACCTAACATATACTTAAAAGGGTAAATAAGACAATCAATACAAAAAGGGAATGTAGTATAATGTCAAAAAAGTGGTAATAGGTGAAGTGTTATTATTGGATCTATACTCTAGGTATTAAGATTGAGCTATTTGTCAAAATCGTCCAAGTTAAGCTACTTGATAGAGTAGTTAGGTCAAAAGTACAATTTAGAATGTTCTTATATAAAGGGGGTTGACTTGGATGGTAGTTAGAGCTTGGCATCCTTAAGTTTGGCCACATGAGTTGGTTTTAAGTTCTCAACATTAGTGCTCTCAACGGAGTAGAGGAGAGTACATTTGCGTTGACTATGTAAGGGGTTCATACAAGGGCTACCTAGGAAGGGGAGTTCATCTTGAACTAGTAACAAAGATAACATCCTTCTAACTAAACCTAATAAACCTCTAAGGTGAGCTCAGGTGAGGGGTCCAGAGGTTGGTAGTCCATCAATAACCAAGATAGGAATCAACTAGTTTCATATTGTACAAAAATGATAATAATTTTGTTATGACTAACTTTGCGTTTAGTTTGATAAGGTATAGTAGAAGATAAGTCAAAAAATGTATTTGATTCCTTATAATAAATCCCTAGGTTAGAAAATAGAATAAAGAGTAGATTGGCTTAGTAAGTTTCAACATAGGAACATATAACCAAAAATGAAGGCCTTTGTGACTTTATGAGTTAAATATTACAAGACGTAAGGATTATTGTAAAGGTTCCTTAGATTGAATAACTTAAAGTACTTCGATCACAACATAGAATAATAAACTAGATAATGATAAGTCCATTAATCAAGATGATAATAGGCTCAACCGCGAATAAGGGAATACGACAATTAAAATGAAACAACCCAAACATCTCTTATAGAAGCATAAAGGAAGTAAGAGTAGGATCATAGAAATATAGTAATTAAACGAATAGATATAACTCTTAAGTAACATTTATGTTATCATTTCAAGTTTGATAATGATGGATGTGTAGTAATAATTGTTGACGGTTGATTCTCGTTCTGATATACAAACACCTGTAACATGACGAAACGGCTATGGGGGGCACTAGAGGATGCTCTAGTATGGCCACTCCGATGCCTAAGTTAGCTCCCTTTATGAGAGTCAAGTTGTGGAATGGTTATCCAAATGAGAGAATGGAGAAGAGACTCCTCTTACCTGGGAATCTTGCTTGATATTTATAGTAAGTCAATGGAGATTGTCCTTGGACTGGGCCATTGGATTGGGCTTAAATATTAGGCTTACTAATATAAGCCCACATAACAGTTGTCCAAAAAATGCCTATCAACACTTGGCCTCCATTCACTTTGGTGACTAAGTTAAAAAAGAGAGTATTTAGGGAAGTTGATTTTATAGGGTTTCTAGATAGGTTTGCAATCCCAGCCTGAAGAGGCTAGGGTGCTTGAAGAAGTAAAAGGCAAGAGTGATTGAAGCACTTAAGTGATCAGAGCACTTATAAATATTGGTATGCTTAGGAAGGCGAAAACTTGAAGAAGCTGGAGTGCTTGATGAAGCTAGTGCTTAAAGAGGTAAGAGTGCCTCAAGAGGCAAAGGCCTAAAGAGGCTGGAGCACTTGATGAAGCAAGTGCCTAAAGAGGTGAGGGCTTAAAGAAGCTGGAGCACCTGATGAAGTGAGCACCTGAAGAGGCAGGAGGGCTTGAAGAGGCGAGGGCCTAAAGTAGCGAGTACTTGAAGAGGATAGAGCACCTGATGAAGCGAGTGCCTGAAGAGGCAAGGAGCACCTAAAGAGGTACGAGCGCCTAAAGAGGTAAGGGCCTAAAGAGATTGAAGTGCCTAAATAGGTGAGGGCCTAAAGAGGCTAGAGCACTTGATAAAGTAAGTGCTTAAAGAGGCAAGGGCCTAAAGAGACCAAAGTGCTTAACAAGGAGAAGGCTTAAAGAGGCTAGAGCACCTGATGAGGTAAAGGCCTAGAGAGATCGAAGTACCTGAAGAGGTAAGGACTTGATGAGGTCAAGGTGCCTAGAGAGACAAGGAGGACTTGAAGAGGCCAATATAATCGAAAAGGTTAGGGGAGTACGCAAGTCATCCAAGTTAGATATAACCTGTACTAAGTAAAGTTGTAAAATAGGATAATTAGCATTTGATCTATTTAAAGTATAGGACTTTAGCTTACTTATTCATCGTCCATACAAATTATCAGACTTAGAATATTTCACCCTTTACATCTAAATGGCCTAGCCTTTCCAAGAAACTTGTTATCTATTCGTCAAACAAAGCAATTGTAATTGAGTAATTAATACATGGATATAACTTGATAGAGAGTTCAAGAAGTGAACTTGAATGCGAAAGCTAAAAATATATCAACTCAAGCATGATATAGAAGACTTATCTCAAAGAATAAATGATTGCTTAGAGTTGACTATCCAAACGTAACTTGATGTTGAGACTGGAAAGAGCTCAAATATCTTTGATAGTCTCTTTGATATAGAGAACTCTCCAATTCGTGACAATTATAATTCAGTGTTGCCATCACCTGCTAACTCAACATCTCAAGCACTTATAGGTTGATAGAAAAACTTAACATGGCATGACCTATAAATTAAGGCTCGGTTGAGAGGAGCTTAAGCTTTAAGCTCCTATCACATCGCTCAGAGAATAACTCGGTAGTTGGCTTCTTAATGTCAGTTGTTTAGCCTACGTAATTCACAAGTTGACAAACAACATATACTTATGGACACCTTGGCATCAATTAGATAACAACATGACTGTTTCAACATGCATTCACATTTTCAAACTTAAGTACATAGCTTGATAACAACATGACTCTATTTCAATGAGAATTATCTTGGATTCAGTTTGGCTAGGGAATCTAGTCGACCAATTAGTCATGGAAGTTAGTCATCTACCCAGTCACGGAACTTAGTTGGCATGTCGACTAGGGAATTCCATAAACTGCACAGTGGGCACCTACTACTAGGTAATTCAGTCGGTGCTATGAAGAGTGCTCCTCAGCCACTTGGCATGGAGCTTAGCAATTTGATCTCTAAAATACTTGGCAGCGTTAGAAACTAGACGGTACAACCCAAAAATATACTCTGCCATCGTCAAGAATCTTTAGTATGGTACTTGGTTCTCCTTTTAAAGGAATTTTGGCAAAGTTGATGGCAAAGACTGCTCGACTTTTGGCTTACTCTAACTCAGGTCGGCTTTAGATCAATTTCTATTATATTAGAGTTGCTGATCTGCCTAACTATAAGTGAGTAGCTTAGCTAGCATGTCCACAATGTATGAGTAGTACTCGGTAAGTTAGCATATGCTTGTAGCTGATCAAGAAAGTAAAATCCAGTTAAGTAGAACTCGAAGTTCAAGCTCATGTTTGAGTAGAGAAGCTTGGTTCTTTGAGCTTAAGATGGGTGACTCAACAAAAGTTGTTCGATAAGGTTACTTGGCAACTCAATGTTTCGGCATCAATAGCTCAATGACTTAGTATAGTTGGGACATACTCGGCTACTCGGCCTTTCAATGAAGAATGCTCTTCGGCTACTTAGTAAGGAGATTGGGAATTTGCTATAAAGTACTTGGCAACTTGCTGCTGCTTGAATTTACAATACTCGCTTGGAACTAAAGCCTCTTCTCGGCTGTTTGGCACAAGGATTAAGAGTTTCCATTTGGTAGTATACGGCTTAATCAAAGCTTCTTGGCACATTAAGAGTTACTTGGCATCCTTGGAAACATACAATCTTGGTACTTTCAGGCCGATGGAATAGTACTTAGCACATTCTTAAGATTTCATCTACGTACACTAAGCTTAGCTTTTGTCTTCATGTTGGCCTACTCAATCCTTTTGTCAGCAAATTCAATTATCAATAGATCTCGACTTGGTCGAAAAGAACTCAGAGTACAAGTTTCTAATTCAAAGAGGCCTTGATAGATGGTTATAATTATCTGACGGATAATTGGCATTTGTATCAGTGAGAGTTTCTTGTTAGTTGAGAGAATTTTTCAACTTAGCATGCTGCTCAAATCGATCAACCCACTCAAATTGGCGAAGGGAGTACTTAAGCGAATTCAAATTCTGCTATGTTTTCAAATTCATGAGTAATATGGTAACTGCTTATAGATAATCCTACTATTGTTTTGAATCTAACAACATAATAGAAGTAGCATCGATACAATGATGGTTACATGGAAGTTTTCAAATATCTAGAGCACACACAACTTTAAAGAAAAAACCATGAAATTCCCAATTGTATTAAACTAGTTTTCCTACGAATAATGTTTAGAGCCCCTTCATTGACAATGAAAAAGCAGTTACTTAAGGTAATTTCTTTTTCATATTGTGAATAGGCCTCAAGAAAAGATAGTAAACACTACTTAAATGTTTAAAGATGCATCAACACAAAGATGTATAAGAAGAGGAAAAATGAAATTCAAAAGGCTAAAATGCATTGATAAACTTTGAACTGATTTCCACCATATTCAGAGAAAAAGAACTCTAATATACCACCTTTTGAATAAATCCTTGCAAGATGGAATATCTTCTAACATGATTTCAGTGAATCGTTAGAAGGAGTGGTAGTAAATTATGTCTTTGTAATTTTCCTTGTTCCTACAAACAATGCCAATTGTAAACCCTACGAATTTAGCTTTCTAAATATAGAATCAAATACCCAAACAATAGATGATTTCCTAAAGTCAATAGAGCCAGTGAGATTTAAAACCGATTAAAATCTCAATTCAAAACCTAAAGTGAATATGAAAAAACCTTAAATTATCAATTGAACTTCTAACCGCATACGAAGACCCTAAAACCTTAAGTATATGTAACTACCAAAGTTAACCATGAACCTTATCAAAACCCTATGATAACAATTGAAGACTTAATCGCGTATGAATATATTAAACCCTAAATATGTAAAAACCTTAGAGATTATGTCCTAGAGTAATAAGAACCCTAAAACTATAACTTTAAGGATATAAAAGCACTGATTCACCATAATTTACCCTAAAACCCTAAGTAATAATATATCCTCCATATATTGCCATTTTATTAGTAAACGATTAAAGATAACTTTCAATGATGCATAAATATTTAGAATACTTAAGTGATCCCTTAGAAACTAAGATATCATATTCTAGATCACATTTATCTTCTAAGTATATAACTAGGATAGTATTACATAGAGTTAGGGGTATAGTTGAAGCTTAGGTTAAATGTAATGAACCTTAACACCCTAATTGGTACTTTTTATACTAGTTATACTAAGTAGCTTACCAAATGATGTATATAGGATATAAATACCTAAAGTAAGATCTTATCATCTATTTTTACTAATCAATTCACCAAATGCGTCGTTTCCTTAATTTTTCCCTTAATTTCCCTTAATTACTACATTATGTATGGAAAGTTGACCAAAGTCAAAAGGTTGACTAAGTCAACACATGTTAACTAAAGTCAATATTTAGAAAAGTCAACAAAAATGTGCCTTTCATTTGAAAAAAATATCTTCCTTCTCATGATTTCTTTTCTTTTCTTTTAGCTTTTTCCTTCTTTTTTTTTTCTTTTTGTGCCGTCCAGTTCTTCCTTCTTCTAGACCCCACTTTTCTTCACTTTTTCAAACACATACTAAAACAAAAGCAAAGTCCCTTTCTTCTTCCCCTTTCCAACTGTATCTTCCCTTCCCCTTTCATTCTTCTTTCCTTTTCAACTTTCCATCCATTTTCAAGAGCAAAATTAAGGTATGTACTTATGATACTATGTCTTGCTTCATCTTCTTTACTAGTTAGAAGAAGAGTTAGGTTAGGTTAAGTATTTATGTGTTATGTATATATATGTTGATTTAGAGTTAAAGTTTCAATCTTTATATATGGAAGTGTAGAATTCTTTAGGCAATGGAAGAAAATGTATGTATACATGTCTTTGAGTATTTGTACATAAGGGTATACTAGAGATATACATGTATAAAGACCCTTATATATAAATATTCATTATGTACATAACCTAAACTAAGACATATACTAACTATACATACCTATACCATGCTAAATACACCCTTAAAACACAAAAGGAATGAAATTAGAGAAGCCTTCTTAAGAGGAAATTTAGGCATACGAAATTTGTATAAAAATACATATGTGACCATATATATATATATATGTATGGGTATTTGTACAAGTATAAATATGGTATAAGTATAAGTATATGTATAAGTACATAGATATACATATTAGTATGTTAGAAGTATAGGTATATATATAACATATGTATAAAGTGTGCAAATATATAAGGATAATAATGGACTAATGATGTAAGAATTGATGTCATCAAAGGATTACATAAGCCATGACATCATCAGGTGATTACATCAGCGATGATATAAGCATAGGTTTATAAAAGAAGAAATAATCAGATTACATAAGCATATAACATAGGTATATACATGTACATAGAAGCCGAAAATCTCTTAAACCCTAAGACACTTCCTCAATTGAATGAAACTTCATTAAGTACGTGAATTAGTAATACTAATGTAAAATTTCCTAAGTGTAAGAATCTAATAGCTAATTCAATCATTAAGTCATAAACTAGGATATAAACATAAGCAATAAGAATAATTAAACTTTAATAAGATAAAATTTCAATAAATTTAGCCCATATCATAAAACATGGGTTTTAACATCCAAAACGGACATCATCGTATAAACGTGTGTCCGTAAACGATGAAGAACGACTATAAGTTCACAAATATCGGAATTAGAATGAAAAAGTTACAACATACACAAAGGAAGTCTCATAACTTACAAATATAAGAAAATGGTTACTATTAACCCCATTGAGTATAATAAACCCTATACACATTATACTTAGGTTATATTAGGAGAAACTAGATAAACTATAATAGACTTTTAGTTAACTAAGAAGTCTGACTTCTCAGAATACTTATAAGTTTTACTATTTTGATTTAGGCGTTCAATATCGAGTTCTAGAAACCCCAAAGTTTGAAGAATGAGCAATAATCTAGGTGAAAGAATTCTAATGACCTACTACTTGCTTATGCGTATTACTTGTATGATGTTTTACTGCTTACTGTTGCTTGTATATTTGAATGACTGTTTTGCTTGTATATTTGAATGACTGTTTTGCTTGTATGCCATCATCTATGTAATCACCTTTTTAAATTAATAAATATAAATATCTGACCTAAATAACCTATTCTATTCATCGCATGTCTATGACCTAGTAAATGTATGGATGGAGAGTCCTAGCTTTGCAAAATGTTGAAAAGGGTATTTTTGGAAAAAGTTTTCCTAATCTTAAACGTATTTTATACGATTTCGATAAGGGCCGCAGTACTAGAAATGATATTTTATCGTTAGGGCAAAGTTAGCATTAGTTCTCCACTTGATAGTAAAAGGACTCGCTTTATTGTGCCTATAAGGCCTTAGTTAATTTTGGTTGTGAGAGGACTCACAAGTTTGTGCCCGAGGGGCCTTGGAGGGTGGATAGTCCTAGTTTGGATTAAAACTCTTTTCTCAACTAAGGTAATAGTTAAGTGTTGCCTAGAGGAGTGGTGCCCCTAGGTAGCCTCATATGGGTAAGCTAAGGTGCCCTATGCGGGTAAATACAGGGGATAATCAAAGTGCAAACGACGTAATTCTAAACCTTCTATAGTTTCAAACTCCTATGGATATGTTGCTTGCATTCTTTATGCTTACATTCATTTTGTATGCAGATAGCTTGCTTGCATGTGTGATAATAATATGCGATAACTTGCTTGAACGGTGGTGGTGAGGGACGAACTCACTAAGCTGTTTCATGCTCATTCCCCCTTAGTTTCCTTTACAGGTTTACTTACATTAGGATTGGGATAAGTCTCGAGTGCTGAGTATGAGATGAAGATATGTATCTTAGTATTAGAAATAGCCGAGTACTCTTTAAATGATACATAAACATCCTTTGTAGATAATTTAATTTTTCTTGTATTTCATTTATAATGTTGGTATATCCTATCTTATTATGTGGTAAGGGATACCGATTCTCTATAGTTTTAAGCAACTATAGGATATCGAATACCCATAGTTATTTATATTTGTATTCTATAGCAAATTAATTACTTAAAAATTAGTAACTTTAGTGATTAATCATTTAGAGTTTTGCAATCTCTAACTTGCAAGATGGTTTTCATATCATGGGTGCACAAATGTTATGGGAATTTTAGGTAATCCTACTACGCTCCCTTTAGGGTCCTAATACCAATTGTTGACTGGTGATTCTTGTTCCGGTATGTAAACACCTGCAATACAAGAAAACAACTATAGGGGGTGCTATAAAGCCCTAAAATTTTCGATCTAGCTTTTGAAATAGACTCGAGTATGTTAGATAATTTAGGAGTTGATAAGGTTAACGAAGGTGAAAACCCTAAAAGAATTAATCAATCGCGTAAGAAACTTTTCTACCCTAAATGTATTTAAATGTTAAAGATTTCATTCAAAAGTGATAAGAACCTTAAAATAATAACCTTAAAGACATATGTGAACTAATTCATCATAATATACCTTAAAACCCTAATTGATAATATAACCCTCGTATTTTGCCAAATCATTAATAAAAGGTTAGAGATGACCTTTATTCATGCATATATGTTTTGAATCCTCAAATGATCCTTTAGAAATTAAGATAATGAATCATAGATTACATTTATCTCTTAAGTATATGATTAAGATAGTATTTCATAGAGTTAGGGGTATAGTTGAAGATTAGGTTAAATGTAGTAAAACTTAATACCCTAAATGCTATATTTCATCTCAATTATACCAAGTAGCTTACCAAATGATATATATAGGATATAAATGCCTAATGGAAGATCTCATTATCTATTTTTACTAATCACTTCTTATTACCTTTCATTTCCTTAATCTTTCTCCAAATTCTTCCTAATTAGTTCATTATGTACACAAAAGGATATTTATTTTTTTTTAAAGTTGACCAAGTCAACACATGTTGACTAAAGTCAAAAATTTGAAAAGTCAACAAAAGTGTCTTTTTCATTTGAAGAAAATATCTTCTTCTCATGATTTCCTTTCTTTTCTTTTCCTTTTGCATTTCTTTTTCCTTCTTCTCCTAAATTGCCATCCACTCCTTTGCTACTAGACCCCACCTTCCTCTTCATTCCAAAAACAAAACAAAACAAAAAGAAACAAAGTAAAATCCCCTCCTCCATGTTGAGCTTCCCTTCCCCTTTCACTCTTCTTTCCTTTTCAACTTTTCAACCATTTCATCCATAGTGAAGGGCAACTTAAGGTATGTTATTTTATTCTTATGTCTTACTTCATCCTCTTTACTACTTAGAAGGAGAAAAGGTTAGGTTATGTATTGTGTACATATATATATATATGTTGATCTAGGCTTAAAGTTGCAATCTTTACATGTTGAAGTGTAGAAATCATGGCGAAGAAGAAGGATATGCATGTGCATATGTCCTTAAGTATATGTATATAAGGATATGCTAGAAGAATACATGTATAAATACCTTTGTACATAAGTATATAATATGTACATAACCTAAAATAAGGTATATACTAACTATATATACATATACCATGTTAAATATACTCTTAAAATACAAAAAGAATGAAATTGTGAAGCTTTCTTAAGGGGGTAGATAAGGCATACGAAAATACGTATAAAAATACATATGCCACCATATGTGTATATGGGTATATGTATAAGTACATAAGTACACATATTAGTATGTTATGAGTGTAGGTAGGTATATAACATATGTATATGTATAAGTACTTAATGACATATATATTTACATGTAATGAATGGATTACATAAGCTATGACATCATCAAAAAGATTACATGAGCCATGACATAAGCATATGCTTGTGAAAGAATAGATTATAAGATGACATAAGAATATAACCTATATATGTATACATGTACTTAGGAGTCGAAGATCCTTTAAACCCTAATACACTTCCTAGATTAAATTAAACTTAATCAATTATGTGAATTAGTAGCACTAATGTAAAATTTCTTAAGTGTAAGAATCAAATAGCAAATTCAATCATTAAATCCTAAACTAGGACATAAACATAAGCAATAAGAATAATTAAATTTCAATAAGATAAAATTTCAATAAATTTAGCCCATATCATAAAACACAAGTGTTAACGTCCAAAATAGACATCACCGTGTGAACGTGCGTTTGAAAACGATGAAAAACGACTATAAATTCGTAAATATTGAAAATAGAATGAAAAAGTTACGTACGATTAGCAATTAGGTTTAATCGAATAAGGACTGATAGTAATTTAAGTAGAATTAGGTAGATAGATATCTAGAACCATTAGTTGGGTCAATTACTTATTATCCCTATTATCTCGTAATGATCAGGTGATCTCGACGAGGGCGAGGATCTCCGGATCGGTTATTACGACTAGAGCGAGTCGTCATAGTCAAGCGAGTACTCTCGATGACTCTATACTTATTTGTGCTTGTAGTTAGTGCACCTAAATTGAATATCAATAACTTAATGCATGGGGTTTCAGGATATGCGTGTGCTTAATATTGATTGATTATTGTAAGAAATATTGTTAAATACGATAATTGATGATTTGATGGTATGATGATTTTTATATGATTTAGATGGTTTAATGATATTGATTGATTGCCTCATAATTTGACCTAATTATATTTGACTTATCTTAAATTAAAAGGGTCATGCATTATCCATGCATTGCACTTACTTATTCCGGCCGTCACTTCACATGGAGATAAAGAGAGGCCTTGCGGGGGTTGTTTATATATATTAATGTGTTTCTATACAGTGCACTCGTACAACATGACCTTACCCGACCCTACGGGCTTACTAGGTGATGGAGACGCCAATCATATGGCTGAGGGTCAAGTCTAGAGATCTCTGCTGTAGGGTGTGAGTGTGGACTGCAGGGGCCACCTTACCGCTAGACTTGAGACTTTGTGAACTACTGAATTTTTGGAAATGGAAATGCATTTTTGTGAAATATGGAATTCAAAGTTATGGGTAAAAACCCAGGTACTAGAGCCCGATCATGATTGGTGTTGATGAATCTCTAACCCTTATCTCGAAGGGCATTAAAATTCGATATTATATGAAGTATCGATCAACTGCATATATTGTTTGGCATACTATGTGTGCATGCATTCATATGGTTGTAACAATTTGTTTGATAACTTGTTTGCCAGTATGGTATGAGGGATAGCTTACTAAGCTCTTGTAGCTTATTCCCTAATAGTCTTTCTTTTGTAGGTTTACATACAATTGGATCAGGATAAGTCTCGAGTGCTAAGTGCGAGATGAGGATATGTACATTAGTGTTAGAATTAGTTGAGATCTTTATAGGTAATACATAAACACTCTTTGTAGAAAATATTTACATGTTAGAATTTAATATAATTTAATTCTTCCTGCAGTTTTATAATGTTGGCATATCTTGTCCTATTATTTGGTAGGGGATACCGATTCTCTGTGGTTCTAAGAAACTATGGGATATCGGATATCCATAGTTATTTATAATTATATATTATGTCATGTTACAATAAATTAATTACTTGAAAATCATTAATCTTAGTGATTTATTATTTAGAGTCTTGCAACCTCTGACTTGCGAGATGGTTTTCATATTATGGGTGCACACATGTTATGGAAATTTTAGGTAATCCTACTAAGCCCCCTCTAGGGTCCTGACAGGTGCCGAATGGTGCTCTAGCATAGCTACTCCAATGCCTAAGTTAGCTCCCTTCATGAGAGTCAAGTTGTTGAATGGTTATCCAAATAAGAGAATGGAGAAGAGAGTCCCCTTACTTGAGAGTCTTGCTTAATATTTATAGTGAGTCAATGGAGATTGTCTTTGGATTGGGCTATTGGATTGGGTCTAAATATTAGGCCTACTAATATAAGCCCACATAATAGTTGTCCAAAAAATGCCTATCAACAATAATTCTAAGGAAGGTATATTCACATGTAAGAACCTTACTTTAATAACACAATAAAAGGAAGCACTCACATAAGTTAACTGGTGGTTTGTTGAAACTACTATATAATAAAAATTGATTGATAGTAAAATGAAGTAAAGCTTAGACTAAAGAAGCAATTAATTTAACTTTAATAAAGAACCTAAATGCTAGGATAATAAATCTAGGCAAGATTAATGGAAATATAACATTAATTAACTAAATTTGATAATGATAATGAATGAATGAACTATTGATGCACAAAAACATATACAACTAGAACTACTTAGATTCTAAATTAGGAAATACCCTTATTAGGAACAGTAAGAGTCTTTTAGACTCATAAGCCAACTCAGAAACTTATTTAGAAAGTAACTTTCCATAAGATCTATTCAATTGACTGTAGATCTGGAACACTAAGCATAGGAATTTCATGAACCTCATGAACTTGACTCAATGGGTTGATTACTCTTAAATTCGTAAAAATTATAGGAGCATTAAAGAAATGACTTTCAACAAAATGATCTCCTACAAGGTAAATCTTATGCACTAAAGTTAGTATGAATTGGAATAAATAAAGAGTGACCAATCAATATCATGTAATTAGATTTAGAAAACGGAAAAAATAGACAAATTAGATGTATGATGAGATATACTGGATATAAGCAAATTTCAAGTAGTAATCTTAGTACCATATCAATATAAAGCATTCAAAAGACTACAGCATAAGGTGATTGGCATGAGTTAACTTAGAAGGTTAAGTAGAAGTTAGTTTGAAAGGTTAGGGTGCAAGTGAGTTATAACCTTAAGGGTAAAGATGAGCATGAGATACTTTTTAGTTTTCTAGATTGCATAATAAAAATTAATGATATGATAGTTTTGAGGAAAAAACTTTTCTAAAGGGGGATAGAATGTAAGACCCCACAATTTTAGCAAATAAGATTAAGTCCTAAATTTAGGAAATGTAAGTCTTATATTTTTGCGATTAGGTTCTAAGAAGTCAATTTAGTGTATTCACGAAGGTAGCCTAAATGACCTATAGTTTTACGTGTAGATTAGGAATATTGATTAAAGAGATTCCATGGGCATGAATCTTGAAAACATAATAAAATAATATTGATATGGCTAAAATAATTAATTTTAATATATTAAGTTTATATAAATTAAAATCACACAAAATAGTCATCTATAGTTAACAAACTCTTAAAGATAAATTATATGAGCATTAAAATTATAGAATGACATAAAAAAAAGTATATATGAAAAGAAATATATGTATACCATGTGTAATTATTAGATATTAATATACCCTCATAACTACATAAAATGCTTAGATATATGCAAAATAAGCTAAATTAAAAATAGTTATTAAATAGGGAAAATTGATGGCAAATTGTAAAACATCCTCGTAGAGTTGTAACAAGCTAAGGAGTTAGGATTAGCATAATAGGAAACATGTAAAAATAATTTCAGGACACATATTTAGCATATATGACACAAGGGATGTTGAACTCGAGTATCATAAATATTTCCTTAAGTCGATAAAACCACATAAAATGAAAACTAATTAAAATTTTAAACTCAAAACTTCAAATGAACTTGCCCTATTATACGATTTGGAAACCCTAATCATTCAAGAAAACCCCAATCCCTACATACGTATACTTTTAAAAATGTAAACCTAAACTCAATAGAAATCGTAAATATCTAATCGTAAAAATTTTTATAACTCTATAAAATTATCCTAGTGCTTCAAAAGCCATAAATCAATAAAATTATCATTAATTTTTGCAGAATCATATGAAACCGATAATGAACAAATCAATGATGATTTCATGTAATAATAAAAAGCAAAACTAAAGCTAGTTAAATGAACAAATTAATAAATTTACAAAATTAATTTCACTTCTATACATAAGTAGCCCCATAATATGTATATATATATATATATATATATATATTACTAAGCAGTTTCCTTCTTTTTTCTTAATCTATCATATGATATATACATATATATGTTACACAATAAAGCGATGATCCAAAATAATTAAGCCAATTGAATCTTAAGCTTATATGTGTAAGTCAATTACTCTCGAATTGGTGAAAAATCTTAAAATATACTTAAACTCACTTGAACCCTAAAACCTAGGATAATCAAAGACTTATGACCCTAAATAAATAATTAAAAATATAATTTGAACAAATTTTATTCAACTGTAGAAAATTCTAAAATTTCTTAAGAAGCAAATCAAAATCTACAAATTAATTTAAGAACCAAGCCTTAAAAGAATTTCATATAAGACTATTCGCTTATTTTCACTTATAAGCCATGTTACACATGGATAAGTTGTAAACCTTACTTTTAGCGGACTTGTGATTCAACTAAGAGTACTTTCCAAACATTTCAAAGGATAAACTAAGCTAAGAATTCAAGTTTGCATTTAAAAACAAATTTAATTTTCCAATTCAATAGTCTATTATCAATAAAACTTGAATACATTAATAAACAACCAATTTTTTGAATTAAATCATAACTTCAATAGTCTATTATCAATAAACTTGAATACATTAATAACCCTAAGCAACCAATTGATAATTTAATTTGAATAATTTTATTCAAATGTAGAAATTTTCATAATTTTTTAAGAATTAAATCATAACTTATAAATCAATTTAAGAAAACAAACTCCAAAAGAATTTTATATAAGACAATCTCCTTATCTTCATGCATAAGACTTATGCACATGAATAAGTAAACCAACCAATCACCCTAAATAACTTATTAATTGAGAGTTGAAATTATTTATCAGTTGATAACTTATCAAAAACTAGTGATAATATGTTTCCCTTATCACACCATAACTTATACTACATATGAACAAGTTATCACCTTATTTTATGTGTTCAACTTTTAATTAAGTGACAAGACAACACCATGCCCTATTTACTCCTTACTTGGCCGGTTGGAATAAAAGGAAAAGAGAGGCCATGCCGTATCATTTTTCTATCACTCAAATGCCTTACACATCTACTATTTATCCCTTAATGCTTACATTATCTAGTCTTGTCAAAAAGTTGGTATTTGTACATACTAAAATACAATCAATTGAAGCTTCTCGAACACACTTCTCCTCCCATTCAAAAATCAGCCACTCTCTCTCTCTTTTACTTTCATTTTCACTTCCTTTTCCCTTACTTTAAACACAAATCAAAAGAAGAAACCTAACCTTACAAAATCCCACATTGTCACCACCTTTTTGCTTCATAACTCACAACATAAAAGCTTGATTTTGTTGCCTCCTTTTGTCAATTTCAAAAGCCACTTTTAGGAACTTTAAAATATCCTCAAAGCCCCACTTCAAAGATCAAGACTCTAGTTTCCAAAGGAGCTTGCAAGAAGAAGGAGGAAAAACAAGGAACATAAGAGGATACTTAGTTTCACAACCACCATTTCTATGCTTTTAGGACGAGTAAGTTGTTTCTTGTTAAAGTGACCTAATATGCCATGTCAGGAGACCATATTTTCATGAAAATATTAGCATGATCATAAGATGATAAAATAGCTAGACCACCTTAAGAAGTAAGCTTGTGAACCCTTTTACATGAAAGTTGAAATATGAGCATGCTAAGTTGGTATTATGTAAAGATATATGTTTAACACTTAGAATGACAAATTTTAAGTTAAGAAAATCATGAAATGTGTACATGAACGAGGAGACATCATGCTGGATGTCAAGTGTATGTGAGTCATTTAGATGTTATTTCCATTTCTATTAAGTTAAGGATGTTCAAACTTAGCTTTATGTAAAGGAAAATCCATTACGTTAAGTTTTTATGAAAAAACCAACTTTGTGAGACATGGACTATGGCATGGAAGTTATGATAAGTGTGAGATCTGTCAGGACCTTAAAGGGGGCCTAGTAGGATTACCTAAAATTTCCATAACATGTGTGCACCCATGATATGAAAACCATCTTGCAAGTTAGAGATTGCAAGACTCTAAATAATAAATCACTAAGATTAATGATTTTCAAGTAATTAATTTATTGTAACATGACATAATATATAATTATAAATAACTATGGATGTCCGATATCCCACAGTTCCTTAGAACCACAGAGAATCGGTATCCCCTACCAAATAATAGGACAGGATATGCCAACATTATAAAACTGTAGGAAGAATTAAATTACATTAAATTCTAACATGTGAATATTTTCTAAAAATAGTGTTTATGTATTACCTATAAAGATCTCAACTAATTCTAACACTAATATACATATCTTCATCTCGCACTCAATACTCGAGACTTATCCCCTAATCCCATCGTATGTAAACCTATAAAAGAAAAACTATTGGGGAATAAGCTACAAAAGCTTAGTGAGCTATCCTTTATACCATACTGGCAAACAAGTTTTCAAACAAATTGTTACAACCATATGAATGCATGCACATGTAGAATGCCAAACAATATATGCAATTGACTGATACTACATATAATATTAGATTTTAATGCCTTCTGAGATAAGGGTTGGAGATTCATCGGTACCAATCACAACCGGGCTTTAGTACTTGGGTTTTTACCCATAACTTAGAATTCCGTATTTCACAAAAATACATTTCCATTTCTAAAAATTCAGTAGTTCACAGAGTCCCAAGCCTAGGGGTGAGGTGGCCCCTGCAGACTACACTCACACCCTACAGCAGAGATCTCTAGACTCGACCCTTAACCATACGGTTGGCGTCTCCATCGCCTAGTAAGCCCATAGGTTTGGGTAAGGTTATGTTGTACGAGTGCACCGTACAGAAACACATTAATATATATAAACAACCTCCGCAAGGCCTCTCTTTATTTCCGCGTGAAGTGACGGCCGGAATAAGTAATGTGATGCATGGATAATGCATGACCCTTTTAATGTAAGATAAGCTAAATATAATTAGGTCAAATTATGAGGCGATCAATCAATATTAGCAAACCATCCAAATCATATAAAAATCAATCATACCATCAAATCATCAATTATCATATTTAGCAATATTTCTTACAATAATCAATCAATATCAAGCACACGCATATCTCAAAACCCCATGCATCAAGTTATTGATATTCAATTTAGGTGCACTAACTACAAGCATAAACAAGTATAGAGTCATTGGGAGTACTCACTTGACTATGATGACTCACTTTAGTCGTAATAACTGATTGGAAGATCCTCGCTCTCGTTGGGATCACCTGATCATTACGAGATAGCAAGGATAATAAGTAGTTGACTCAACTAATGGTTTTGGATATCTATCTACCTAATTTTACTTAGATTACTATTAGCCCTTATTCGATTAAACCTAATTGCTAATCGTACATAACTTTTTCATTCTATTTTCAATATTTACGAATTTATAGTCGTTTTTCATTGTTTTTGGATGCACGTTCACACGGTAATGTCCGTTTTGGACGTCGAGACCTGTATTTTACAGTATGGGCTAAATTTATTGAAATTTTATCTTATTGAATTTTAATTATTCTTATTGCTTATGTTTGTATCCTAGTTTGGGACTTAATGATTGAATTAGCTATTTGATTCTTACACTTAGGAAATTTTACATTAGTGCTACTAATTCACATACTAGATTAAGTTTAATTCAACCTAGGAAGTGTATTAGGGTTTAGTAATTTAGGAATTTAATTATATATACTCTTCTTATTTTCTCATTTTCTAAACCTATGCTTATGTCATCGCTTACATCATTATTCGCTTATGTCATCACTTGCTTATGTCATGGCTTATGTCATCATGTGCTTACCTCACCACTTACTTCATCATTTGATTACATAAGCCTCACCTCATGCTTATGTCTAATGTACATTTCACTTCTTCCCTTATGCTTATGTACATATACCTTATACATATATATACTTATACCTATACTTAGACTTATACCATATTTATACGTGTATACATACTCATATACCTATACGGTTAGATACGTATTTTTATACAAAATTTCGTATGCCTAATTTTTCCCTTAAGAAAAGCTTCCTAATTCCATTCTTTTGTGTTTTTAAGTGTGTACTTAGTGTTGTATAAGTATGTATGGTTAGATTTTGTTTTAATTTAGGTTATGTACATGGTAAATACCTATGTACAAAGATTCTCATGCTTCTCTTCTTTTAGGATTACTTTATGTACACATTCTTATGAGCACATGTGTATGTTTTCCTTTCTTCTTCTTCATGATTCCTAAATTGCTATACTTAAAGATGGAAACTTTGTGCCCTCTTCTTCAAGATCATACTTAACACATGCCTACTTGTCTAATCTACTTAATTACCTAACTAATGAATAATAGAAAGCAACATAAAGTAACTTAATCACATACCTTAGTTTGTATTGGAAGGAGACAAAAAGGAAAGTGATGAAAGTGAAATGGAAGATGAAAGCTCACGGCAATGGAGGTGAGGTTTTGCTTTATTTCTTTTTGTTTTGTTTTGTTTTTGGAATGAAGAAGAAGGTGGGGTCTAGTAGGAAAGAAGTAGACGGCAATTTAGGAGGAGAAGGAAAAAGAAATGCTAAAGGAAAAGAAAAGAAAGGAAATCATGAGAAGGAAGATATTTTCTTCAAATGAAAAAGACACTTTTGTTGACTTTTCAAATCGTTGACTTTAGTCAACATGTGTTGACTTGGTCAACTTTCAAAAAAATAAAGACCCTTTTGTGTACATAATGAACTAATTAAGAAGAATTTGGAGAAAGATTAAGGAAATGAAAGGAAATAAGAAGTGATTAGTAAAAATAGATAATGAAATCTTCCATTAGGTATTTATATCCTATATACATCATTTGGTAAGCTACTTAGTATAATTAAGATGAACAATATCATTTAGAGTATTAAGGTTTACTACATTTAACCTAATCTTCAACTATACCTCTAACTCTATGTAATACTATCTTAATCATACAGTTAAGAAATAAATGTAATCTATGATTCATTATCTTAGTTTCCAAAGGATTACTTGAGGATTCAAAACCTATATGCATGATTGAAAGTCGTCTCTAACCTTTTACTAATGATTCGGCAAAATACGAGGATTATATTATCAATTTAGAGTTTTAGGGTATATTATGATGAATTAGTGCACATATATCTTTAAGGTCATCATTTTAGGGTTTTTATCACTTTTGAATGAAATCTTTAACATTTAGATATATTTAGGGTAGAAAAGTTTCTTACACGATTGATTAATTCTTTTAGGATTTTCACTTTCATTAACCTTGTTAACTCCTAAATTATTTACTATACTCGAGTCTATTTCAAAAGCTAGATTGAAAACTTTAGGGGTTTACAAGATCTATTAATTTCATTTAGAGTATAAGCTAAATAATCACCATATGGAAGAGAAGTTAAGTCAAAGTTGGAATAGAAATAGCACAGGTTCATGATCTAATCTTTAAACTTAAGGAAATGATAAAACAAGTTGAGAAACCAAGTGAGTGCCCCTTGGATTCATCATAGCCAAATCTGGAACATAAATAAAAGCCACTTAAAAATATGATAAAATCAAGTGAACAAAGGGAAAAGATCAACCAAAACAAGTGTAGCAAGTATATAAAGCCTAAAACTCTAAGTTGGGTCTTCATTAAAATTCTTACCAATACTTTAAAATATTAAAAAAAGGTTGTTTTGAAGCCTACAAAAAGTCCACCTAAGACTCCATAAGCACAACAAAGTCACTAACTTTAGTTTGAACAAAAAACAAGCCTGTTTAACAACTTAAATCCACATAAAAGCCCAAGGAGTTGTTGTTTACACTAAGAGTGTAAACTAAAGTTGGAAATCTAACCTTAAGGAGTATTTTAAGTTTAGAATAAATTCCTAAGCCCAAGCCCAAATAATTTCCCAAGTTACCAAAAAGCCCATTAACTAAACAAAGCCCAAAAGCACTCCAAATCATGAGGATCGCTATTGTTCTGACCTATGAGCAGTTTTGCATGCCTCATCAAGAAAATATAACATCACCACATTAAAGTACACTAAAAAACAATGAAGATTGACTATAAGATCATAAAAATTAGATTTAAAAGAGAAAGTTATACATGATTAAACTTGAAGTAAAAACTGAGAAAAATTATGAAACCAAGTCAAAAGTATAGCTTAGAGGGTTTTAGCTTCGTTTTCTATATTTTATTTCAAATCCTTATAGTATCGTATTTACAATGTCCAGGGGACACGACTTTCAGAGATGACCTACCCTCGGACTACTTCGATTGACCCGTATGGCTGAGTGAGTAAATTCCAGACGACTCTTTACTTGATTTTGCCTATATAATAGATCTACCTAAACTTATATATGTAAATTAGATGCCTGTAGGATATGGGAAATACATATGTATGAATTTGTGATTGAATGTTATGGCATGTTAATCATACAATAATGGAAATTGTTTGTGATAATTTATACATGTGATTATATGGAATGAAACTGTCTGATCATCTTGAAAAATCGGATTAACCACTTATATGATTAAGAAATTAAATGGATCATACATTCCCCATAATTACATTTGGATAACATCGACTACCGCTTCGCAGAAGATGGGAAGGGACTCACAGGAGGAAGGCTTCCTACAGGATTAGGCACTAGCTATGTCATCATTTTATTGAGTCTCTATCCTAAGCTGATGGGCTTACTAAGCGCTGGGAGACGCCAACCACTGGTGAAGGTCCACGCCTTGTGGCTTCTGCTTAAGGCATGTGTTTGTGGATTACAAAGGCCACCATAGCACTAGACTTGGGATTTTGGAAATATGATTTGTTGTTCAAGAAAGAAAGTATATATATATATATGGTTTTGTTTTAACTTAAGTACAATAATGCAAATGAAATAAAACCCAAGGTTTAAAACCTGGATTTTCGTTTGAGTGGGTTAATTATCTCAAAATCCCAACTACAGGAGGTGTAATTCTAAGTTGTATGCAGTTCCTATGCCACTGCATGTGTTGTTTAGCATACTGATTGTTTATATATTCATATGATTGTGCATCTAATAAATTTCTACTATGCGGTATTGACGAGGCTATTTATCTCATTAAGTGTAAGCTTACACCCTGACAATTCTTTTGCTTATAAGTTGATCGATAGTTGGGATAGGGATAGGAACTGAGCAAAGAGTGCTACTGTCACGAACTGAGGACGGTCTAGTCGTGGCAGACGCCGTATACTGTACAAAGAACCCCTGATTGGTTATCCTTCCAATCAAGAACTCTTCGCACAATATACAAGGCTCTACAACCACTAGTCTCCAAAGAACATCCAGATTCACATGATATCATTACACAAACATATTTATATAAAATTTAAGTTATAAAGCTTACAATACACAGTCATTCAATAAGTCTAAGTTTATAATACTAAGATAAAAAAAAGTACATGGGTAAGAGTCTACATAAATTGTTCTCTCTCAGTACACATAACAGCTCACTCTTGCCCAAGTCCCCAGGCTAACCTGTGGCATCCCTCGTCCTGTCTCTACGAATAAGCTATCCTGCAACAAAAGTCTATAGGGGTGTAAGCCTAAGCTTAGTAAGCAAAACCCTCAGCCACACCACAAGCAAGTTATAAGTACATTATATTCAAGCATATTAATGAATGATCAACCAGTATGCCAAACAATACGTATAATTAACTAGTTCATATACGTAACTCAGATTTAACGCCCTCCGAAGTCAGGGTTGAAGTTTACACGGCACCAATCAGATTCGGGTATTATACTAGAACTTACTTTACTATGGAATTCCACATTCCGTACTTATATCAAATAATTCTTTTATTTTTAGAAAACCCAAGTTCTAGTATAATTGTGAGTGGGCCCCCGTAGTCCATACTCACCCCTAAATGGAGGCCTCTAGACTCGACCCTTAGCCAGGCGATTGGCACCTCCAACGCCTAGTGTTCCCGTGGGCCAGGGTAAGGTTATTTTGTACGAGTGCACCGTACAGAACCAAATAAATAAATAATATCAACCCCCGAATGGCCTCTTTTTACCTCCGTGTGATGTGACGGCTGGAATAGTATCCATGCTATGCATGTTAATGCATGCCCCAATTTCTTTTTATAGGCCGAGTATAATTAAGTTCAAATTATGCTATGACCATCCAGTTGTACACACAATCATTTTCTATACTACCATGCAACAAACAAGACATTTTCTATACTTAAAGTACATTCACAATAATACACACGGTTACATACATAAGCATTTTCCCAGACCCCACACAATAGTCAATTAACAATAGTATTTAAGTCCGCTATCTACAATCACAGAACAAGCATGGAATCATTGGGTAAATACTCACTCGGCCATGGTGATTTGCCTTAATCGTAGTAATCAATTGGGAGGTCCTCGTTCACCTCAGGGTCACCTGATCATTATGTGATAACGCTAGTAAGTATTTGAATTAACTAATAATTCTAAACATTTAGTTACCTAATTCTACTTAGTCTACTATTAACTTTTACCCGGTAAGACTTTAATTTCAATCGTATATAACTTTTTCGTTTTATTTCTAATATTTATAAATTTATAGTCGCTTTTCATCGTTTTCGGACGTATATTTATACGGTAATGTCTGTTTTGGATGTTAAGACCCCTATTTTACATTATGAACTAAATTTATAGAAATTTTTAGTTATAATACTTAAGTATTCTTGTTACTTATATTTGTATCCTTTATTCCTTAAATTCTTATAATTTAGGGATTTACTTTGCTATTACTATTTCATGTATTGAATTAGGTATAATCTAATTTAGAAGGTGTATTAGGATTTACTGATTTTAGTACTTAATTATCTACACTTTTCTTACTTTTCTTATTTTCTAAACCTATGCTTATGTCATCACTTACATCATCTTTTCTTTATGTCATTGCTTATGTCATCACTTGCTTATGTAATGGCTTATGTCATCATATGCTTATGTCATCACTCACCTCATCATTTGATTACATAAGCATTACCTTATGCTTATGTCATATGTACATGTCTTATGTACATTTGTCCCTTACTTATACTTATGTACATATGCCTTATACATACATATACTTATACATCTACATATATTTATACCGTATTTATACATGTATTCCTACTCATATACCTATACGATTGGTTACGTATTTTTATACTAAAAATTCGTATGCCAAATTTTCCCTTAAGAAATTCCTCTCAATTTCATCCTTTTGTATTTCTATGTATGTATTTAGTATAGTATACACATATATAGTTAGATATGGTCTTAAGTTAGGTTATGTACATGATAATTACTTATGTATAAAGGTTCACATACTCGTATTGCTTTGGTATTTCTTTATGTACACATACCTAAGAGTACATACACATGTATTTCTTCCATTTCCTTCATGATTCTTCATTTTCTATACTTAAAGATGGAAACTTTGTTTCCTCTTCTTCAAGACTTCACTAAACACCTAACTACTTATCTAATATACCTAATTAACTAACTAATGAATAACATAAAGTAACATAAAACAACTTAAAGACATACCTTTAATTGTGTTGAAGTTTTGGAGACAAAAGCAAATGAATGAAAGTGAAAGAGGAGAGGGATGTTCACGGCATGAAAGGAAAGTTTTTGGTTTTGTTTCTTTTGTTTTGTTTTTAATTATGGAAGACAGCAAATGGTGGGGTCTAGAAGAGGAGAGGTGGATGACAACAATTGTAAGGAAAGAGAAAAGAAAAATCAAAAGGAAAAGAAAAGAAAACCATCATTAAGAAGCTAAGATATTTTCCTTATCTCTTAAGACCTTTGACTTTTCAAAATGTTGACTTTAGTCAACATGTGTTGACTTGGTCAACCCTTTGACTTTGGTCAACATGCATTACCTTAGTCAACATTCCTTAAGTATGTGTAATTTTGTGCACATAATGTAATAATTAAGGGAAATTAGAGGAAAAATGAAGGAAACGAGGGGAAACAAGATATTTGATGAATTGATTAGTAAACATTGTTGATGAGATCTTACTTTAGGTCTTTATAGTTTATATATCTCATTTGATAAACTACTTTGAATAACAAATACAAAAAGTACAAATTTGAGTATTAAAGTTCACTACATATAACCTAATCTTCGACTATTACCCTAACTCTAAGTGAAACTATCTTAATCACTTACCTAAGAAGTGAATATAATCTATGACTCATTATCTTAATTTCTAATGGATTACCTAAGGATTCGAATCATATAAGTATGAATGAGGGTCATCTCTAACCTTTTACTAGTGAATTGGACAAAAGATGAGCATTATATTATCAATTAGGGTTTTAAGGTATATCATGTTGGATTAGTGCACATATGTCTTTAAGATAATCATTTTTAGGGTTTCTATCACTTTTGAATAAAATCTTTAGCATTTAGAAACATTTAAGGTAGAAAAATTCTTTACGCGATTGAGTAATTCTTTTAGAGTTTTCACTTTCATTAGCCTTGTCGACTCCTAAATTGTCTAACATAGTTGAGTTTATTTCAAAAACTAGGTTAATAATTTTAGGAGTTTACAGCTACCATTGAATAAGTATGATGAAAAGCTTGTGTAGTTAATTTGAAATGCTCCAGAAAATGACTAATATCTCAATTAAGTTTAGTATTTTTAGTAAGTTTAGAATTTTTTGGAATTATCCATCTTATTTCATTATTTTGGTAAGGGATACTAATGCTCTACAATTTTGAGGAATTGTGGAAAAATGAATATCTATAATTATTTATATTATATAATGAGTCAATGAACTAAAATTAATGACCCCAGCGATTAACTATTTAAAGTCTTGCAATCTCTGAATTGCAATTTTCTTATCATGGGTGCACATGTGATAAGGAAATTCTAGGCTAGCGCTCTCCCCCACTCCCCCTCCCTTTAGGGTCCTTACAAGGGAAGTCGGAAAAAAATTAGCAACTAATTCGTTCTTGTTTATAAAAATCCTAACATTTTCTTAAGGCAAAGTTTGGTCATCATAGAGTCTTGGGAAAATAATGCAAAGTCAATGGAAGCTTAGAAGGGAAATTTAAGGAAACTTAGAAAATATTAGCACAAGTTAAGGCAATTTAAAGTACGTAGACTTAAAATTACTAGAAGTGTGCCACCACTGCTACTTGAAGGAATGGCTAGCGCTTATACCAACTGACATACCCTCTCCCCTTAACGTTAGCTAAAGCTTAGTTTTTGATAAGTTTCATATTTTCTTCATTTTGGTCAAAATTCTACTAAAAATGGAAAATGATTTCCAAAAAATTTAAAACTTGGTTTTCTTAGTATTTTTGCATGAAGATTTCATATAATGAACCAGATTTTAAGTACATGTATATGCTCCCTAAGAAAAACATCTCCTTCAATGATTTTCTTTCGTAGTTTCAAAAACTCAAATAACATAGTTTCGGTCCAAATATATATATATATATATACATATTTGTGTGTAAACTCTTAAAAGACTATATTTCATGCTATGTAATTAGTTTTTCAAATTCTTAAACTTGGATTTTGGATAAATTTTGATTTTCACTTGAATAGTATGTTAGTGGAAGTTTTTCTTAAGAATGCTTAACTTGATTTTGTATAACTATGACTTATATTAGTTTCTTTAGTATACAACAACTAACACAAGAAAATGTCAAGTCCTAAGTTGATGATTTTATACGGAAATTGGAGTTCAAGATTGAAACTATATGATTCTTAACCCTTTATTTAAGAACTTTGAGTATACGAAGATTGGTGATGGAATTAAATATGACCCTATGAAGTTAGGATATTTTAATGTTGAAAAAGAGAATTTAGTGTGATTTTCTAACTAAGAGTAAGCTCAATTTGTGAATATATTAGTGAAATATAAGAGTTGGTGCAGGGCCAAAAACCTAGTAAGAGAGTAATCAAATGCAAGAAACTTAATATTTAATTATAATAAGATTCAGAAACTTAGTCAAAAGGTAGTCTGGTGTAGGATGTTTAATCACAATAGAAGTTAGAGGGTAGGTTAGAAGGTTGCCTATCTAATACTCTAAGGACTTTCTTAAGTTAATAACTTATGTCAAAAATTTGCTTGATCAAAAACTTAAATTAAATATAAAGTCAAAACATAGGTCAAAACCTATACCATGTAATTCATACTTAATAAATGGTTTAAGTAACTTACTTGACTTAAATGAAAGACATGCTACAACTTCTTAAAAATGAACCCTTATTTCACAATATTGGCATGAACTAAGGTTGATATATTAAATGATTAGGGATAACTAATGAAGATGAGATAGACTATCCAGGCTAAGTGAGCAACAGAGATTTAAAGTAAGTGGAATTGATGTTTTACTAGATTTCAGAGTATTATTTTAGAATACTTAGAGGCTTTAATTAATACCTTTTTTGTGAATGTCATTTAGTTGTTTGTACATATATGACGTCTGTGCTTGAATATTGTTCTACTAGTATAGGAGTTGAGCTTTATGTAGCTTTCATTTGGTGCTTATTGCTTCAATTGGATTGTTTGGAATTAGTTAATCGCCTAAAAAATGAACTAACTTAAACTCAACTTAACTTCTAACCTAACATGTATCATAACCTACTAAGTGAAACAACTAAGGTCTATTGAGCCAAACACAGACTTTTTCATTGATGATAGCAAAAATAGTCATTTCTTTACCTTTAATCTAACTAAGTGACAAGAGAGGAGGTCATAATGAAGTTAGGGACAGTGGTTTGAAGGTAGTCATAAGTAGAAGGTATTCTCCATTGCACAAGCCCTTGTTTAGCTTTGATTTGGATGTACTTAACTTCAAATTCCTGAACTTAAATTAGAATGGGTATAATTTCTCAAATCTTACAAAAGATCAAATAACATCATACATTGACACTTGGTTTTTCATACATTGTATCTAAATAACTTAGTTGAAAACCTTGCTTGTCTTATGCAAAATATAGACTTCTCTTTATATCCTACTTACTGACCAAGTTATCACTTATTCCTAATAGATTCCGTTGAGATCCAAAGTCGTAGTTACATTTCATCAATTTTTCCAAATAGCAACTAATGGGGTCAGGGAGTGAGGATAAAAGAAGATGCTGTTGGTTTTTGTTTTCTTTTGTCAATTGATGTAACTTTTTGGGGAAACTAATTAGGTGTCACTAGGTGGCCTAATAGTTTTTGATCCTTAATCCGTAATGTACTTAACTTAAATTTATAATCTTAAAAGCCTCTTCTAAAGATAAAACTTTTCCCTATAAATGCATTACTTAGAATTATGTATTTAAACTTATAGTTTTATTTTGTAGGTCCTCCTTAGAACACTATTTTGACAGATTGTACCATGGGTTTTATATCTAATAGGTATTGACCTAGATGTTTTAAAGCAATTAAATTGAGTATGCCTTGTGTGGACTAAGTCTACAATAGCAGCTATGAGATTAGATTCTATCTTAAGAATGTTTGAATGGCGATATTGTTACGACTCCATCTTTTCAAGGCATAACAAAATCCATGCATCAAGGGACTTCAACTCATTTTAAAATAATGTGTAAGCCTTTAATCTAATATATTTCATTTTCCATTGAAATGAAAAATAGCCTAGTTTGTAGGAATAAGATTCATGAAGTGAATCATGTATGTGTGAAATGTTTAGTATGCTTGGTTTGTTTCATGTTCTTCATATAAGACATGCCATTAATATTGAATATGACATGAATTAAATCATGTATATGTGAAATGTTTAGTTGTACTCCATTGGCTGGAGTTTCACATATTTAAAAGTTAGTGGACTAATGTGTAATGGTCAAATAACAATCTAATAAGATGATGGTCAAGGGATTAGACAATTTAGACAACTGAACCTCATGTGAAGCATCTTAGTTAGCTTCCAATATTTATCTTAATATTTTTTTTGTTTTTTGTTTACTCATTTAATTATTTTTTTGGAAATTTTAGTCGGTAAAATGTCATTTTAACTTTACTTTAGTAATTTTTGTTGAGCTCTATCTTAATAGATTTCGATGATAACAAAAAGGTTAAAATGTATTTAATAAGAATACTAAGCATACAAGTCAACTTTAGAATGAAATTAGTTTAAGAAAGAAAATAAAGTTTGAAAATGTACTAGTTAGAATATATGTCAAAAAGTATATCAACAAAAGAACACAATAATATTGATAGTATACAAAATCGAGATCAAAAAGCGCTCCTTAACTATTTTTTGAATAGTCTAAATTAATTAAGTTGAACAAATTTAGTAGTAGGCCTAGCTCCACTTTTATTGGGCATATTTGGAAAACATGTTCAATTCCATTCCACTAAGTTGGATTTCATCTTTAGGGAATTGAAGTTGGATTACTATAAGAATGCTAAAAAATTGGAATTAAGGAGTGTTTGATCAAGTTTGAACAAATCCACTTTGGAAGGATATTATTTTGACATTTTTGCAAAGCTTAAGAAGGCAAGTCAAAGTTAAGTACAGTAAGAACAACAAAAAATGAAAGGAATTACTACACCATTTTTTATACATTAGGTTCAAATAAATATCAAGCACAACAGGAAGCTATGATAGATTAGTCATTATTTGGAATTTAAAAAGATTGGTGCAAATTTTTTTTTTTAAGATAAATATAAACTTTTCAAGAAAAAATTGCAGCTTGAATTGATGAGGATAGAAAAGAAAAATTCAAGATGTTTTATTTAAGATAAGCCTTGAATATTATGATATATTCAACCAAATTTTAAGGATATTTTTATTTTGAAACTTTAAACAAGATTTGAAGAAGGATAATGATCACTTGAAGTAGGATATGAAAATGCATTTTTAAAAGAGAGATCTACTAAGAAATTAAATTTGAATAGAGGATGAGGAAGGTTTCTTTCAAAATTCAGAATAGATTAAGCTACAACTTCTAGATAAGGCTCAACAATCTAAATAATTTGTAGCTTGAAAGGATAAGGATGAATCAAATCTCAAATAAAATGATATGTTTTAAGGATTTAGCCACAAAATTGTTGATAAACATGATTGGATTTTTATAGGACTTTTTTTAACCTAATATCATAAGAAGTTGGTAGGTTTCAAATGATTGAAGAGTGTTGCACAAGCCCCATCAAGGTTAATATAAAAAAAGTTTTATTTATGCTTATCAAAATAATAAGAAAATCATAATTCAAATTTTAAATAGAATTATGGTGTACTCAGATGAATTATACAAGCTACAGCATTCAAAAAGGGACTTCAAGTTCAGCATGCAACATATCAAGGGTTAACAGCTTATAAATTTCAATTTCAAATGTTTAAAAAGCTCTTAATGTCTTAGGTTTTTTCTCTAACAACAAAACAACTGTTTGAATGAAGATTGTTTCTAAGAAAATTCAAGAACTAGCCATTTCTAGTTATTACTCAAAGGGACATTCAATAAAAGATGAAGTTATAGAAGAAACAACACATAATACTTTGAATAGAGCTAAACATTTTTAGAAAGACTCTGTCAAGCAAACTATCAGGAACTTTGTTAGAAACTTAGTTAGAAACTATGCTATATAGGGATTTTACTCTATTGTTTTTGTATCTTATGCGAAAGTCTTAGAGATATATCTATTAATACATTATCTCATTTGTTGTAATCATTATTGAGAAGTTGTATTTGTGTAAGTGTGAGGTTAGAGAGTCTTTGTAGGCCTATGTTAGCTTAGGGAGAAGCTAGTTTGAAAAGGCAAAGAGTGACTAGATATCCTTATAACCTTAATATTCATTTTAGATTATTGAAGGTATTGAATTAGTGGAACAGCACCAATAAGGAATACCAGGTCTTAAGTAATAGAGCTAAAATAGAGTAATAGGCAAAAGACCAAAGCTCTATAAATCATACGTCTGATTATCTCTTCCTTATCTTTGTTCATTTTCTACATTTTATTATTTGAATTGTTATTTTTGTAGCTAAGTTAAACAGTCAATATTCTACTCTCTCATGCCATTTAAGTTATTAAGAAGGGTTTTTGATTGAAAAATCAGAAAAGTTTTAGTTTTTTTGCAAAAGATAGTAATTTATCCCCCCTATTGATATCTTACATGTGATTTACAATTGATATCATAGTCATGCTCTTTTATCACATTGAGTTAAAAATCAAATGATAGAAAGTAATGGTTCATTGATTGTTTAACTTGGAAAACCTCTATTCATTGATGCTACTAACTTCCCTTATTGGATATTTAAGATGAAGATGTATATAAAGGCTACTGATTACCAAGCTTAGGGGATCATTTCAAATGGAGATATCAAAGTCTCAAAAACTCCTTTTACATCAAATGAAATAACTTAGGCTAAATTGAACTTAAAGGCTAAGAACCTTCTTCTCTTTACTATTGCACCTTCTGAGTTCTATTTGATCACATCATATGGTATAGCTAAGGAGATATGGGACACATTGGTTTAGAAATATGAAGGGACGGACACCATTATAGAAAGAAGGATTAATTCCTTAATGCAGTATTATGAAACATTTCATATCCTTCCTAGTGAAGAGATTAAGAATTCATTTAGTTGCTTTATTGTTATAAATAATGAGTTATCATCTCTTGGAAAGAAAATGAATGATGCAAATTTTGTTCGGAAAATGTTATGGACCCTTCCTAAGGCTTAGAATTCAAAGAAGACAACCATTGAGGAAGCATGTGACGTATTGATGCGTCTCCAGGGTCAAATACACAAAGAAAGCACTATAACGAGGTGAATCGAAAAGAACAAAGAAAAAGTTAGCAAAGTCTAGGCAACTACCGATTGGATATAACACACTGCTCGATCTTACTCGGCTTAAAATCCGCCGAATATAACACACTAGAACGAATTAAAGGGTTACTTACTACTACTCTTTGCTAAAGCGAATAGATAAGAATTGAGAGTTAACGAGAACACTAAGGTTGCTTAAAGGGAATAATTTTGTATTGAAAGTTGGATGATGGTCTGCGTACTAGGAAAGTAAGGGTTTATATACTTGCCTACTAGGGTTATTTTATATGTATGAAAAGACAAAGGGTATTTTACAATTATATTACATTATCATACTAAAAAGGGGTGAAAAGGACTAAGAATATCCAATATGGAAAGGAAAGAATTATTATGAAACATTGTGTTAGAAGGTATGTATCACTTGATGGCTATATGTCAGGAGTATGATACATAGGCAAAAGTAAGAAGTGCTAGGAGTCAAGGGCCGACTTGATCTAGATCAGGTCCGAAGTCAATCAGCTTGGCAAAAAGGTTAGCTGTCTTGAAGTTAAATGCTAGTGGGTTAGGTCGGTAGCTCTGCTTAGCCAATTCAGGGCTATCTTTTGGATTGGGACTTCGCTGTTGGGCAGGGGCATGTTCGACACACATGAAGATCTAAGAGATAGGTCGGTAGGAGGTTGAATTGGGATGGAAGTCCCTATCTCGGCTATGGCTTAGAACTAGTATTTTTCACATAAGCCCTTCAAGCCCTCTAATTCTACTTCTTATGATTGATCTAGGAAGTTGATTCCTATCACGTGTCAAAGCTTAGTCTAAGTCAGTTATGTAGCAAGTTGATAGCCTATGAAACTAACTTTCACAAAGTAGAAAGTATGTCAAAAGATCTAAAGAAAACATATATAGCCTTCAAAGTTAGTGATGTAGAAATTGAATCAAAATGTGATGAATCTTTTGAAGAAGAAGAAGAAGATGTGTCAATGTTAGCAAAGCAATTGAATCGCTTACTTAAAAGGAAAGGTAAGAGAACTTATAACTAAAAAAGGTTTACCTCTAACAAAAATAAGAGTGATGTACGAAAAGGATACAAAGAGAAAAAAAAAAAGAAGAGAGTGATATCAATTTACTCTCCCTCTTGATATTTTATATAGGACCTACAATTTTCTTAAAAGTCTCACCAAACTTTCAGTAAGGATGTGTAAATAAATTAAGATTTTCATGTACATTTCTTGTATTCACCTCTTTCTTTTGTTATATTGAATTAATAATTCACCTTTGATTATGATATAACATTTTATAAACATTTTCATGTTCAATCACCATATGCATCATATTTCATTTTTCACCTTTAGTATAATAGATTGGAAGAGCATAGTTTTAGTCTTATAATTAGTTTGACCTTAATATACTGATATTATAGTCAAATATTGCTCTTTTAGATGCTTTCATATAGAGTGTCATCCTTTAGATGGATTATATCATAGTTTCCTTATGTACGTCCCAATAAAGGTGAAGCCCAAGGCTAGCCCTTATTGAATAAATCTTAGTCATTCCTTAGATGATGCCACTTGTATATAAAATGGACTTCCCTAGATTTATAAATCATCAAACAATGAGTGATTACATTGAGTTTTTAGAACTTCTCTCATAAGTATTAAAGTACTTTGTATGAGAAATGCCAATTAGCTCTCATCTAGATTCTAGAGAGTCAAAGTATGGTATATGAGAGTTAGTCTACATAACCTGAACATGACAAGTAGTATTAAGGTTCTAGTATGAGAGAGCTAGTTGAAACCATGAGTATTGATGATGTTGTCTATGATGGTATTTGAATAACTCCTCTTATTATAGGTGGGTTGATTGATCAAGGGAGGTCTTATAGTAGTGGATGGACCCATCAATGCTAAGTTGGTTAGGTTGATGATGCCTTAGATACTATTGTTCATCAAGGAAGTGGAGATCTAAGAGATGCTATGCATAAAGCTACTACTAAAGAAGGTACTAATGATTTTGGTATTGTTGGTTCTTATTTAGGTGGTGTTAGCTTCACTCCAACTTAAATAATTTCTACTAGTAATAACTAACATATGGAAAGTACAGGAAGCTTTAAGTTTGAGGCTACAAAGAAAAATTATGCTTGAAAGCCAAAGAAAATAAAAATTCTTTTATGGAATTGTTGTTGTTTTGCTATAGCCATTTCCTTTTGATGTTTTTGTTTGCGAAACTTAGTATTCTTGATATACAATGTTGGTTTGATTCTTTCTTTTAAGATCATAGTATGTTTTAGCTGTTTTGATTTGGTCTACTCATTTACTTAAAAAGACCTCCATGGTATGACCTTATTTGTTTTTGATGAGTTATTTAATCTAACGGGAGTTGTTTGTATGCTTTTTCTTATTCTATATGTTTTGTCTTCATCTAAAGGGGAAGAATACTAGCATCTTAATCATTGATGAGACATGTTATTTTTTTCAATGTAGTTTTCAGTGTAAGAGGAATAAGTTTAGAGATTTTGGTAAAACCAAATTAGAAGACCTAACTTTTACTAATCAAGGATATTTAAGTAATTAGGACTATAAATAAGTTAAATTACATGTGAGTTACTCAAGTTCGACTTGATTTTTACTTAATCTCAACTTGAGAACAATCGAGTCAATCTCGAACTCAAGCCCCTCAAATAGTTAATTGGGTTGAGCATAAGCCTGATAGTGCTTACATCAATTAGTTTCGAAGCTTAATTTATTTTAAGTAAATTCAACTATTAGTTGAGTTTAAGTTGAGTTTTGATATTAATATTATTATAACTAAATTGAAAAATATTTTTATAAAAATTAAGCTAAATAAGCTAAATCAAATTAAGTCAAGCTCAAGCTTAACAATTGCTACTTCGAGTTAAGTTCAAGCTTGAGCTCAGCATTATATCATTTTGACTATAATTGTTTACATCCCTATAAGAGTATACCTAGGAAAGGGATTCAAATCAAAGATGTCACCTTTAATAAAAAGTTATGAATAAATTCTCCCCATGCTAACAAATTGATTAAATTATTAGAAGAACGTTTCTCGAATAATGAACTAATACCTATTGTACCTATCTTTTTTTCTTATTAAGGTAAAAGTTGTTTCAATTTTGAAGAATATTTTTTGTCAATATTTTATAAAGGATTGGAATATAGAATATAATTATGAATAGTGATTTTACTACCTTTTCATATAAGAAGGCCTGGAATATAGAATCTATCTAAAAATATCCTTAGGCTCATAGCTATTAATATTTTATCTAAGGAGAGGTTTATAAAGACTTAGAATATAAAATATATTTATGAACAATGATTTTGCCATCTTTTCGTATATAAGTTGTCTTGAAATCTTAAGTTAAGGAAAATGTTTTAACAAACCATATTTCCCATACATTTAAAATATGATTAACTCTCTTAAAGAAAATTTTACATATTTTACCAAGAAACCACCTCTTTTTCTTTAGTCCAATCCAATCTACTCCCCTAACTCCCTCCCTCCCTCCCTTCCTCTCTCTCTCTCTCTCTCTCTATCTATGATAACATGTTCATAACACCAAGTACTTTAACTGACCTATGTCATCTAATTAGATGTAACCCATGCTTATTTAGGGTCACAGATGATATTGATGAAGGTCACTTTCACAAATGATTGGGTTAGTAAATGTACTGGTGGTTTGGTTGCCCAATCAGATCAGACCCATGTTTGGTTGTGGTTGGAATCCTTTCTTAAGTTTGGTAAAGATCATGCTCATGATAGCTAGCTTTGATGAAGGTTGTTAGTAGTAGGGTATGGTGAAGGTTAATGTAATACCTCAGGTTTTCCTAGTTAGTTCGATAACCTTAAGATTTGAGCTTCTAAATTTAGGATGCTAGGTTATGTTATTCATTTTATTTTAAACTTCATAGTAAGGTTAGAAAAGTTAAAAAAGTTAGACGAAATAATTCATGTAAAGTTAATTTCTCAAAATAAGCTATATAAAAATATTAATTTGAGAAAAGTATCAATTTATCGATAATTATCGAAAACGTGAAATTTGAACTTTTAAATATAGCAAGATATTGGAGATAAGTTAATTAACATTCAAAAATAATAAACGAAGTTGAATTATTATACATAATATACATGTATTTATATGTGATATGCATTAATGTATTAAATATATACACATAATAACAATAAATTATCAAAATAAAGTAAAATAATATAAAATGATGGAAAATTAATTTTAAAAAATGAATGGATGAGTCATCAAATGATGTGGCAACCTAGGCTTAATTGGAAAACATGAGTTAACACCTAGTTAACTAGAAAATAATACATGGCACCTAAGGAAAAGGGAAAAATGACATGTGTAATTTCTCTTTTTGACTTGTAAAAATGTAAAAGCCTATAAATAGGGTTCCAATCATCATTTGCAATATTTTAGAAATCTAAAAACACAAGACTGTCATTTTAGAAAATTGGAAAATATTAGGAGAAAATAAAATAAAAATAGAATAAGAAATAGGATTAGAATTAGTCTAGGTTGATCTAATATGGTGTTGATATCTTATTATTGTGGCCTTTTAAGGTCCAGTAGAGGGTGGCTGAAGAAGCCTTTTTTATAAGGTACAGCGGCCATAAGGTGGTCAAAGGCAACCGATTTAGGTGAACCAAAATTTTGCCCATAATTTATGTAATTTTGTAAAAATATTAATGTTGTTAGTTAATTATGAAATTTAGGTTTTGGGAGTTATTTTAGGTTTAGAATAATATAGTCATTTTATTTTAGGTAAATAATTAATGGAAATATGGGTTCCTTAAGAAAATACCCTATTTAGACGAAAATTAAACTATTTTTCATAAATATTAGATGATGCTATTTCAAGCTCAATTTTTGTACATAATACACCTAATATATATATATATTTAATTTTGGTCATAAGAATTTTTGAAATTAAGCATGTTTATTATTTTTTGTAATTATTTTGAATAGAACTATCAATTTTATTAAATTGTTGAAATAATTAGTTTTTGATGAAATTAATGATTGAGTCCTACATGTTTAGAATTTTGGAAGTTTATAATGATATTTAGAATATTTAATTTTTATCTCGTACGTAATTTTATTTATTTTCCTTAATTTTCTATAATTTCGAATTAAAACCGTTATTTTCATAAAATTAGATAATAGCCAATTTATTGTAATTCATGGTCCATAATTAAACTACATGTTTTTCTAAGTCTATAGGATTTTCCATGGAATTAATCATGCTCATATACTATTTATCACATATTTTCTTAATATAAGCTTATATTTTAACTTCATATGTAATATAGTAATTAGTAATAGTAAAACACTTACCAAATTCATGTATAATGAGGACATTGGGGTATATTAAGGGTTATTGGAGAAGTTTGGATAGTGTGATTTTTAGGGTTTTAGTTTAGTATTAAAGCTTAATGTGGTTAATTATAGAGTTATGATAATGTACGATCAAATCGGTAATGTAAAAGGGTATTTTTGGGTTTTTGACAATATTGATCAATCTTGTTTTTTAAGATATAGTAATAGTACTAAAAAATAACAATCATAACGATACAAAGTTTACTAAAATCGGATAGGAAATGAGTACGATACGATCAAAAAAAGTTTAAAGACATGGTAAGGAAAGTTTTTGAGAATTTGGATTCAACTAGTACTTAACTTGGAAGCTGTGTTTATATTTTCATAAGTGTGACAAGTAATGAAGGACCATGCAGTGAGGTTTAAGATTTGCACTATTACTAAGCCTACGTAAGTGGATATAACTCATGCTTGGAGTATATATATTGCTACTCATAACATTGCATTCTATTTTATGCTATGTTGATTGAATATGGGCATATCTTAGGTGAATTAATATACTATTATAGTGGATGTTGATGTTGATATGGTGATTTTGAATGACAATAACTGTATCTTAGTTAAACTGTTATATTGCTATGTTAAGTGATAATTTGTGCTTGCAAATGATTGTACTAATTAGGAAAATTGAGTGATTGCTAACTCAATCTTCTAGGTGTTCACTTAAGTGAATCTTAATTCAAATACTAGAATTCCACTAGGGAGAGTTTGAAAACTAGAATTAGATCACTAGGTTGAATTAAACTGAATACCTAGTTGTGCTAAGTGATATACTTAAGTTGTTATTGTATATCACGGCATGGTATTACATAAAAAGGACCTACAAGTCAAAACTTTTAGAATAAGGCTTCCATGTAATTATGGAAAAAGCATGGCTTTATGAATTCGATTTTTCAAAGCATATAGATTGCATTGCCCAAACTTTATGATTATTTTGATAGTCATATTTGGTAGACTATAGAGTGTAGTCTAAGTTGGCCTTGTTGCCTCTTTAATTTGGTAAACTATAGTGTATAGTCTAATTTTGTAAAATAAAGTTGGGGGATCCTACTCCTAAGTAACTCCTTGTTGCCCATAGGGTCTTGAATGTTTTATCCAGATGCCCGGTTATGTTAAGTAATCGGATGAAAATTGAAAGGCATAGGATGTCGATATCGATGCATACCACATACATGAGCATAGCATGCTGCAATGCTAGCAACAAATGCTTAGTTAGGCAAATGGATATGTGAAGTTGAACTTGCAGGTTATCATCGAAATGTTTCATTTATGATATGTAATATTGACTATATTGTATTGTTTGTTATCTAATGTCACCTAACTTTAGTTGCTATGGAGATAAAATGTTTTATCCTCAGGTAAATACCATCGTGAAGGGCCCAACATTAAGGGGAATGTATACTGAGTATGGAAGTCGGAGTCAGTGACTTTTATATGAAACCTGTACTAAGTTAGGAATCTTACTATTGTGAAGATGATGAAAGAAAAAGTTGGTTTATGTTTTGATGTAAATATTATGGAGTATACATAGGTTATAACTGAATATCTAGCTGAACTTTGATGTAGTAACTCCTTTATCATGTAAACAAAGTTGTCTTTTGACCAATGAACTAGTTGAGTTAAATTTTTAATAGGTATTCCTGTGTAATGATACATTTCGTACTATGCCGAGATGTGACAGCTAAATCTAGTGAAGACCTTCAATGGTTAAGTCTCCAATGTTCATTGGTGCTAACTATGAGCGCTGTTGATTAATTAGTGCTTGTTGGCAACATTGGTTATAGTACACAAAGAATGTAGAAAAGGAAAGACAGTTTAGATTTTTAGGAGTATAATGGATGGTTTCCTTTTATTTACAATTTTATAATGGATGGATTTTTCGGAAAGATAGTTTAGATTTTTACCTAACTTACTTATTTGATCTTAGAGAACGTAGTCCACATAGTGGAACATTGTTTCTCTAATCTACCGAAAAGTCGTAAATGAGGAGGAAAGACTAGATATATATAGGCTCTTATGCATGATGGCATCTGTTGGATCATTTAGGTAATTAACAAATGAGATGAAGTTTTACTCATTCTATAATTATCTTAAATGAGCTTGTAAATGGCCTAAGGTTAGTAGTCTTCCTCATGGTGCATGAGCTTGCCTAGGAAAGGTTAAAGGCAGATAGATTGGTCTAACGAGCTCTATTAAGAGCCTTTTGAGCCAATTGTCCCTAAATCTTCTTAAGATAGACTAGACTCCCTAGGCTCCACCACTTAGCTTAAAGAGTCAAGTACAAATAAATAATATAGTAATTTTTAACCTTTTGCATTTTGCCCCCTAACAAAAATTCTTAGATGCTGCTAAGTATGCTCATGGAGCCTTTATATTATTTATGGCTAGAAGCGTATGATCCTAACAACAATGCTGCAAATTTATTTGTTGCATATTTTATTGTGATGAGTTTGTAGTACTACTTAATTGTGCATGCTACTTCCAGTTTGTTAGAGATTGCATTTCCTTTAAGGCAATATGTACATAAAATAGATCTTTCTTTGTAGACAATCTTCTTTCCATGGCTTTGTTCTCTTCCTTCAATATTTTATACATCTAACATCTAGGAAATTTAATTCAAACATAAAATAAAAAGAAGAAAACCCATTAAATAAAAGACAAGGCAACATGGTAATTTAACAACTTAAGTAGAGGGCACAATAGGAATTACAAAGGGTTAGGGTTATGTGGTTGACCTAGCTTTAAAAGCTTCTCTATTCCATTGTTACAAGCACAAATTGGCAATATAGAAAAAGAGATATTCTCTAATTAACTATGCAACCCTACATAATTTTGCTAAGGTAAGATGTGTTATCCTTTTGTTCTTCAAAGATTTCAATAATTAGATAAGAGGCTAATGTCATTAGGGTTGTAGATATGGGCGCATTGTTAATTTCTATTGGAGAATAGGGGTTATGTTGAAGAAAAATGTATAAAAAATGGTAAGGTGAGTATTATAATCAAGGAGATTTTGTTTCTTGTTAAATCTAATAGAATTATTTGTATAGGGTTGATCATCGAAGGTTGTGGAAATTGCAAGAGTCAAGGGTTTATAAGATTTCATGAAAAGTCCAAGTATGAAAAGATTTGTGTTTATTTGATGTTTAAGTGTTGAAAGGATGGAAGGAATTATATGATAGTTTGAATTGTATCCTTAAAATGGAATTTAGAGTTGGAGAATCATGGAGTGAAAAGAGAAAGGAGTTTTTGTACTAGGAGGAACATGGTTAGATAATACGACTGTGGTTTCTAACCAAAGACCCCTCACAATGGAATTTTCATGTTAGTCACATTGTGAGAAGAAGTTGAAGGATGAAAAGATCATGGCTATGAGTGTGATCTTGCTTATGGTCATCATCAATAGAGTTAAACATGGCTATGATCTTAAGTATGTTTTCCTTCAAAGATTATACTCTAAACATACCCATAAGCACCACTAAGCCATGTGGATAGATAGATACTTGTTACGTGTTGTTGATAGTCAGATTTCATCCCTTGAATTCACTTAACCATTTGATTGACAAATAGTTGAGTAACTCAGTTCTTGGCATACGTCGACTAAGATAAATTCATGTTTTATTTGAACTTAATAAAAGTGGTTTGAACAATTATCGTCCAACATAGTTCCATTACATAACTGCCCATCACTCCTATATTTTTAGCATGTGCTTAATTGTGAGGTCTCTACATGTCTCATGATCAATGATTAACTACTACTTTAGGCATATGATGTTCACCTATAAATATAAAGAAAAAGCACTATAAGAACTCTTTCATGATCCATAACTATTACTTATCTTCTCTTGAACATATTTATTGACTTAGGTATTTGAGTGGCTATACTGGACTAGGCCTAATACCGTTTAGTTGTTTGTGTTTTGTAAGAGTAAGATTTTGTCTAAAAATCCCATAACAACATTTGGCACCATTTGATTTTTTCTTATACACCCATATGGAATGAATTAGATTAATAAAAAGTACAGGTGCCGGTACTTCATCCCACCACCTTAAAAGGAGAAGTACGTACATGAAAGAACAACGTTTGGCTAAGTTGGAGCAACTTTACCTCAACTTAGCCAAATAAAACCAAGAATTGAGCAAAAATCATGAAGAGATCCTTGATCTCCTCCACGATAATGTCCACCCACGTCAATGCAAAGAACATAGCAATCACAATGCCAATAATAGAGATGACTCATACTATTCCCTTAAATTACCGAGAAACCAAGTCGGAGTTATAGTAAGACCTTCGACCCCTATGCTTGAGAAAAATGACAAGAGGAAGCAACCATACTAGATGTATTGTAAACCCCTAAAATTTTTAACTTAATACCCAAAGTAGATCCTAGTGTGCTTGAAAACCCTAAGAGTTGATAAGGTTAGTTAAAATGAAAACCTTAATATAACAATCGAAGATTTAATCGTGTAGAAAATTTTTATACCCTAAATGTATATAAACACTTGAGATTACACTCGAAAGTGATAAAACCCTAAAACTATAACTTTAATGATATAAAAGCACTAACTCACTATAATTTACCTTAAAACCCTAACTGATAATATAACCTTAGTATTATACCAAATCATTGGTAAAAGATTAGAGATAACTTTCAATCACTCATAAATACATACAATACTAAAGTAATCAATTAGAAACTAAGATATTACATCATAGATCACATTCATCTTCTAAGTATGTAACTAGGTTAATATTACATAGAGTTAAGGGTTTAGTTGATCTTAGGTTACATGTAGTAAACATTAATACCTTAAATGACATTTTTCATCTTAATTATACTAAGTAGCTTACCAAATGGTGTATATAGGATATAAATATCTAATGAAAGATCACATTATCTATTTTTATTAATCAATTCACTAAACTTCTTATTTCCATTCATTTCCTTAATCTTTCTCTTAGTTTTCCTTAATTACCTCATTATGTACACAAAATGGCATTTGTTTTTGCAAAGTTGACCAAGTCAACACATGTTGACTAAAGTCAAATGGTTGACTAAGTCAACACATTTTGACTAAAGTCAATATTTAGAAAAGTCAACAAAAGTCACTTTCACTTAAGAAAATATCTAAGTCTTCTAATGATTTCTTTTCTTTTCCTTTCTTTAGACTTTTCATCCTTTTCTCCTCTTCTTTTGCCATCCATTCCTTTTCCCTTAGGACCCCACTTGCTTTCACTTTCAATAAAACACAAAACAACACAAAATCAAGTCCCTTCTTCTTCCTCCATTGCCGTGACTTTCCCTTTCCCTTTCACTTTCCAAATTTTTCCAACTTTATCTCCATATTTCAAGAACAAATTAAGGTATGTAACTATGTTATTATATAGTGTTTTATATTACTTATTAGTTAGGTGAAGAGGTAGATTAGATGAGTAGTTAAGTGTTATGTGTATCCATGTTGAAGAAGGCATAAAGTTTCTATCTTTAGGTATAGAAGGATAGAAATCATGGTGAAGAGGAAGGAGATGCATGTGTATATGTCTTTAAGTATATATACATAAGGATATACGAGAGGAATACAAGTATGGAGACCTTTGTACATAAGTATTCACTATGTACATAACCTAAACTAAGACAAAATACTAACTATACATACATATACCATGCTAAATACACTCTTAAAACACAAAAAGAATGAAATTGGAGAAGTTTTCTTAAGAGGAAAATTTGGCATACGAAATTTGTATAAAAATACGTATATGACCATATAAGTATATGGGTATATGTACAAGTATAAATACGGTATAAGTATAAGTATATGTATTAGTATACTAGTATACATACAAGTAGAGTAATGGTATAAGTATAAACATAACATATGTATAAATATACATAAGTATACATAATACACTTAGGCATGAGATAAGGCTTATGTAATCAAATGATGATGTAAGCAATGATCCAATTAAAAGACGACATAAGCCATGACATAAGCAAATGATGACATAAGCGTAAGCTTATAAAATAATAACTTATAAGATTACATAAGGGTATAACATAAGTATGTATATGTACTAAGGGTCGAAAAATCCTCTAAAACCCTAATACACTTCTTAAATTGAATTCAACTTAATTAAGTACATGAGTTAGTAATACCAATGTAAAATTCCTTAAGTGTAAGAATCTAATAGCTAATTAAATCATTAAGTCCTAAAATAGGATATAAATATAAGTAATAAGAATAATTAAGCTTTCATAGTTAAAATTTTAATAAATTTAGTCTACGTCGTAAAACACGGGTCTTAACGTCCAAAACGGACATCACCATGTGAACGTGCGTTTGAAAATGATGAAAAATGACTATAAATTCATAAATATGAAAAATAGAATGAAAAAGTTATATACGATTAGTGATAAAGTCTAATCGGATCAAAATTGATAGTAATCTAAGTAGAATTAGGTAAATTGATATCTAGAACCATTAGTTGAGTTAACTACTTATTGTCCCTATTATCTCATAATGATTAGGTGATCCTGACGAGGGCAAGGATCTTCTAATCGGTTATTATGACTAAAGCGAGTCGTCATAGTCAATTGAGTATTCCCGATAACTCTATACTTATTTGTACTTGTAGTTAGTGTACTTAAATTAAATATTAATAACTTGATGCATGGGGTTTCATGATATGCATGTGTTTGATACTGATTGGTTACTATGAGAACTATGGTTAAATATGGTAATTGATGATTGGATTGTATGATTGATTGTTACAGGATTTGAATGATTTGTTGATATTGATTTGTCATCTCATAATTTGACTTAATTATATTTGGCTTATTTTATGTTAAGAGGGTTATGCATTATCCATGTATTACATTACTTATTCCAACCGTCACTTCACGCAGAGATAAAGAGAGGCCTTATTGGGGTTGTTAATATTTATTAAAGTGTTTATATATGGTGCACTCGTACAATATAACCTTACCTAAACCTACGAGCTTACTAGGCAATGGAAACGCTAACCGTATGGTTGAGGGTCGAGCCTAGAGATCTTCGCTGTAGGGTGTGAGTGTGAATTGCAAGGGCCACCTGATTGCTAGGCCTGAGACTTTATGAACTACTAGATTTTTAGAAATGGAAATGTATTTTTGTGAAATACAGAATTCAAAATTATAGGTAAAAACCCAAGTGCTAGAGCCCAGTCATGATTGGTATCGATGAATCTCCAACCCTTTTCTTAGAGGGCGTTAAAATCCGATAAAATATGTAGTACTACTCAACTGCATATATTGTTTGGCATATTGCGTGTACATGCATTCATATGGTTGTAACAATTTGTTTGATAACTTGTTTGCCAGTATGGTACGAGGAATAACTTACTAAGCTCTTGTAGCTTATTCCCCAATAGTCTTTCTTTTGCAAGTTTACTTACGATGGGATTGGGATAAGTCTCGAATGTTGAGTGCAAGATAAAGATATGTACATTAGTGTTAAAATTAGTTGAGATCTTTATAAGAGATACATAAACATTCTTTGTAGAAAATATTCATATGTTAGAATTTATTATAATTTAATTTTTCCTATAGTTTTATAATGTTGATATATCCTATCTTATTATTTGGTAAGGAATACCGATTCTCTATAGTTTTGAGGAACTGTGGGATATCGGATATCTATAGTTATTTATATTTATATGTTATGTTATGTTACAATAAATTAATTACTTGAAAATCATTAATCTTAATGATTTATTATTTAAAGTCTTGCAATCTCTAACTTACAAGGCGGTTTTCATATCATGGGTGTATACATGTTATGGAAATTTTAGGTAATCCTACTAAGCTCCCTTTAGAGTCCTGACATGCACCATGCTAGACCCTCACATGTTACCACCCTTGCTATGATGAGTAAACAATTTGAAATTAAGAAGAGCCCTTTCATCCCTAAGATCTTAGAGGAGGTGATACCATAGAACATTAAGTTGCTACAATTTAAAACCTATGATAGAACGAGAGATCTTAAGGATCACCTGGAGTACTACCTTACCTTAGCCAAGTTGCATGGCTTAAGTGATGTTGTAGCTTGCTAAGCTTTTCCCTCATCATTGAGGAATGTAGCATGTACATGGTTTAAGCACCTAAAGCTGAACACACTTCCGTCTTTCGAAGATTTAGCAAAAGCGTTTCTCTAACACTTCCTTGTAAGTAAGCTTCTTGTTAAGGATTCTTTTATCCTTAATATGATAAAACAGAGATAAGATAAGTCTATCAGAGATTATTTGGCTAGGTTTATGGCTGAGATGGTCTAGATTCCATAGCTAGATATGAGCATAGCTCTCAACACAATTATTGATAGTATCAAGCCCTATAAAGACTTTTTCAAGTCTCTTTCCAAAAATAAGCCGATAACTTTTGAAAAGTTCAAAGCCAAAGCCACTTCTTATATTTGACAAGAAGACAACATTAAGGCTCGTAGAGAAGCCATCAAAATAGAGGAGACAAGAAAAGTGACAAAAAGAGAAGCACAAAAGATCAACTCGAAATGGATGATGACTAATCTCCTAATGCTGAGAAAAAGAGGCTGTGTATCCCAACATATTCAATCCACATACCACTTAATCGTCCAATTGTAGAGATAATGATGGAGGTGCATAGGTAGACAGGTGTGTTGCAGTGGCTAGAAAGGATGAAAGGAAATCCTTTAAGGTGAAATTTTAACAAATATTGCAAATTCCACCTCAATAGGGGCCATAATACCAATGAATGCATCTAACTTAAGAATGCGATTAAGGATGCAAATCAGTAAGGATACTTGAGAAAGTTTCTTGTGTATGATGCTAAGAATATTGAGCGACCATCTCAAAGGAGATAGGAAGAATAAGTGAATGTCACTCGCCCAATTCATGCTGGGAAAGATGCAAAAGAAGGAAGCACCAATAAAGCACCAAATGGTATAATTAATACAATTATCGATGGACCTTTCGCTAAAGGCCGATCAAGCTCTTCGGGCTCAACTAGCACCATTCATTATGTTTGTAATGTCTAAGGCAAGAAGCCCAAAATTGACAATATAATTTCCTTCATAGAAGAAGATTTTAAAGGCATTCAAAGGACCTATGATGATGCACTTATGTTAGTGCAAGAATTGCCAACTTCAAGGTCAAGAAAATTCTTGTTGACATAGGAAGTTCAGCAAACATTATTTTCCAGCATGCTTTTGATTAAATGGGGCCAAAGATTAAGGTACAACTGAGATCCTATTGCTATGATTTATATTCCTTCAACAATCAACCTGTCCAGGTGACCAGAGTAATTCCTCTACCTATCTAAATTAGAGATGATGAGCATGTTGTGGAAGACAAAGTGAACTTCCTTGCTATCAAATTTTGGTCCCTATATAATATGATTATGGGAAAATCATATTAGCACTTATTTAGCATCATCCCTTCTACTGTCTATCTCAAGGCTAAATTCCCTACTCCTATTGGAGTTGGTGTATGCAAAGGGGATCAACAATGGTAAGATTATTGTATATGAGGGTGTTAAGACAAGAGGAAATTTTTCAAGTCAAAACTTTCCAAAAAGGAATGTTAGTTGATGTAGATAATGATGATGATGAAATAGAAGAGATTGCAGTAGGAGATGATCTTGAGAATACAATAAGGATAGGGAAACCCTTGTTGACAAACATCTACCAAAGTTTAATCAAACTCTTATAAGATATTGCCAATGTATTTGAGTGGTCTCCCTTAGATATGCCGAGCATCCTTAGAGATGTCATGGTACATAAGCTTCAAATTAATCAAGCGCTATGATAATTCAATAGAGGAAAAGACATTTTACCCTTAAGAGGTGAGTAGCCATATAAGAAGAGGTCCATAAACAGGCATGATTCATTTAGGAAGAGCCTTATCTAACTTGGCTTGCCAAATCGGTGTTAGTTAAGAAGTCTAACAGCAAGTAGCATATGTGCATAGACTTTGTGAACCCGAACAAGGCTTATCCTCTAGATTGCTTCCCCTTACCAAGAATAGATCAAATGGTTAACTTAACTACCAAGCATTCTTTACTTTCTTTCATGGATGCTTTTCCTCATTACAATCAAATTAAAATGGATGAGGAACATGAAGTTTACATGTCATTCGTCACTAACTTTAGAACATACTATTATATGGTGATGCCCTTTTGGCTAAAAAATGTTGTTGCAACTTATTAGCAACTTATCACTAAGATGTCCAAGCTACATATTCATCAAGACATTGAAGTATATGTTAATGACATGATTGTGAAAAGCATGATAGAGGATTAGCATCTCACCAATTTTAAGGGGACATTCTGTACTTTAAGGGGATATAATTTGAAGCTAAAGCTACAAAAGTTCATTTTTGATGCTACTTTAGGAAAGCTTTTAGGGTATATATGGTCACTCGGTGTGGTATTGAAGCAAATTTAAGAAAGATTGATGCTATTAGAAACATGAAATCTCTACAAACTATAAAGGAGGTTTAAGAGCTAATTGGATGAATAGCCGCCCTTAATAGGTTCATGTTAAGAAGCACATATAGGTATGCAAAATTCTTTAAAATTTTAAAGAATCCAAAAGATTTCAAGTGGATGGATGAGTAAGAAAGAGCATTCAACGACCTTAAAGAATTTCTCATATCACCACCAATACTCTCAACACCTAGTCTAGGAGAGAATTTATATTTATACTTGTTAGTCAGTTACCGAGCACTTTCCTCTATGTTGGTTTGAATTGAAGGTAAGGAGCATCGGCTAATTTATTATGTGAGTCATGTCCTACAATGATTGAAACATCAATATACTAAAATTAGGACATTTGTGTTGGTAGTGATTTACTCGGCAAGAAAGTTGAAACCATGTTTTGAGGCTGATCAAATTGTAGTCCTCATTGATTAGCCTTTATGGCAAGCATTGCAATGGCTGGATTCCTTAAGAAGGATGATAAAGTATGCCTTAGAGCTAAGTGCTTATGGAATACAATACAAACCTAAAACAACATTAAAAGCTCAAGTGTTGGTGGATTTTCTAGTTTTGTTCATAGGTGAAGAAGATAATATAGAAATTGTTGAGAAACCGATATGGAATCTTTATATTGATGGCTCTTTGACTAGAGAAGTAAGTAGTGTGGGTCTTATCCTAGAGGGGCCCCATAATGTTAAGGTTAATTATGCATTGAAATTTAGATTCCTAGCTAGTAACAATAAAGCAAAATATGAAGCCTTAATAGTTAAACTGAAATTAGCAAAGGAAGTTGATTTCAAGAAAGTTGAAGTTTTCTCTGATTCACAACTTGTTGTGAATCAAGTCAAAGGGAGTTATGTGGCAAAAGAGGAAGAAATGAGCAAGTACTTGTTAATAGTATAAATGCTCACGAAAGAATTTCAATCCTTTTCTATTGACAAGATACCGAGGTGCAAGAACATTAGAGTTGATAAGCTGTCAAAGTTTACCATTATGGCACTCCCCAATTTGAGTGACAAAATATATGTTGAGATTCTCCTATATAAGAGTTTACCAATTGTTCAACAGAGCTTTGAACTAGCTCCCTACCTAAAAGAAAGGCCTTAGATGGATCTAATTATAGATTATCTAAGGGATGGTGTCCTTCTTGACAATAGGAAAGAGGCTCGAAGGTTGATTTATTAAGCTGCAAATTACATACTAATAAATGATCAGTTGTGCAAATACGGTATTTCCTAGCCTTATCTTCGATGCCTCCCTCTAAAAGATATACAATGAGCATTATCCTAGCTATATAATAATGTATGTAGTAACTATGTAAAAGCACAAACTTTGTATATTTGTGCCCTATGAGTGGGCTATTACTAGTCGACAATGAAAGATGACATGAGAACATCAATTCGACAATGTCCACAATGTTAAAAGCATGAGGTGCTGAGTCATGCACCTTTAACTAAATTGTGCTATCTAACCAGTCCTTGGCCTTTTACCTAATAGGGATTAGACATACTCGGACTGTTTCCAAAGCATACAACCTAGTGACAATTTGACATTGTTGTTATGGATTATTTTACCAAGTAGGTAGAGGCTAAGGCATTGGTAAGGATCACCAACAAAAAAGGTTAAGGCTTTTGTTTTCAACTTTATTATATCAAGATGCGGGGTTGCATTTATGATAATCATAGATAATGGACTACAATTTGATAATGACAAATTTTGGGCATTTTATGAGAAATACAGCATCCATTTGAATTACACACCCGTAGCTTACCCTCAAACTAATGGGCAAGTGGAATCTATTAGCAAGATCATCTTATACAGCTTGAAGAGCAAAGTTAATCAAGCCAATGGAAAATGGGCTAACGAATGACTAGATGTTTTATGTGGTTATCAAACCACCTATGAAATCGTAACAGGAGAAATGCTCTTCAAATTGGTGTATGGTACAGAAGCGATATTACCGATTGAATTGGACTTGCTAAATCTATGTATGCAAAATTTCAACTTGATGACCAACTGGGTTGGTTTGACAAGTAATTTGGATACTATCGATGATATAAGAGATGTTGCAAGAGCGAGAGTTATAGCACATCAATGTAGGGCAGTTAGGTATTACAATCAAAAGGTAAAACATAAGGTTTTTTGGCTTGAAGATTTGGTTTGTAGTAAATTAGAGGCGATTGACATGCGAGTTAAGCAAGGGAAACTCGAGGCAATTCGGGAGGATTTGATTAGGGTCGGGGAAGTCATTAGCAAGGAGGCCTATCAACTAAAGAGGTTGGATGGAATGATCATCCCTCACACATGGAATGACAAGAACTTAAAGCATTATTTTAATTAGTCACTTTGTCATTTTGAATTATCTCTACTTACTCTATAAGGCAATAGCCCCACTCTTGTTTCAAATATGAACACTTGTTCTATATTCCAATGTTCATTCATTTTCCTTCCTAATCATTTCATGATTAATGGGTTATTATCAAGTTCAAATTGCATAGTGAACAAACTAGTATTTAATAAGTTCAAACTTATCGCAGTTAGAAAACTTCACAATTTAGACAAAAAGCTAAATAATGAATGTTTTAGTTCTTATAGACAATCTTGTGACTCAAGTAAGATGATTAGTCCACATCTCAAATTACTAACGGACATTGTCTTTAAAAATGACATCCAACATATTGCATGTGAAATAAAACATGTTGAGGAAAATAGGCATGTGTAGTAAAACAAGCCAAGGAAAATGGGCATATGAAATAAAACATATTGAGGAAAATATGTGTGTGAAATAAAACATGCTAGGAAATAAAGAGTGTGAAATAAAACGTGTTAAAACTATTAACTAACATAAGAAAAAAGTGAATAATATTAATACAATATTAAATGTTCAACCATGTAGCCAAACCAGGTTCATACAATTCTATAAAAATAAAACACGGTAGCAATCCTAGGATTTTGAGTTGTTCTTAGATTGTACAAATGCATTCCTTTGATCAGACGATGGGGCCTTACTGGAGCATATTTCTTTCTCACTATTAGGGGTTTTGGAATAGGTGGATTTCTCTTTATGCACATAGGGGATCATTCTTGAGATCCTTAACGATGACTTTATTGCCATCACCTTGCATATGACCCTCAACACCTATACCTTTGTCGGCTTCTTCATCAGTATGATATTATCATCGACATTAGCAAAATCTAGGTATGAAAGATCGTATTCAAGGTAAAACTTTAAAATTTCTTCTCTCATTACTTGGACTCCCTCCAATGACTTCTTTCTCAGTAATATCTTGTATTGCCAATTTAAAGTCATGATCTCTAAGACTTCCTCAACAGAAAGCACTTTCATCATTACCTCCTTTAATTCGGTAGTACGACTTTGCAATCTGGAGTTATTGGTCTCTAATTATTTATTTGTACCCTAAGTCTATCCTCATCATCACTCATTGAGCTGAGCATTCAGCCTAACCCCTAGCACTCTTCCTTTTTCTTATGAAATTCCTCCTTCAAGTCTTCATCCTCCTTATATTGCTCCTCATACTTAGCTTTAAGGCACGAGACTTCATAGGCCACTAATGAATGTGCCAATTTCTCGATAGCTAGCTCCTCTTGATATTTTCTAGCCTCCATAGTATCCTTGATTTTGATACTCTCAACTGCCATAGTAAGAGCCTTAGAGGAGTTGTATACATCCTCAATTTTTTGTAACAAGTTGACAATTAAAATGAAAAATTCTCTTAACCACCTAGTAGAACACTAAATTTTGAGTACCTTTTTCATCTCAATATCGGCTTCATCCAAAGTTGTCAAAACATAGCTATTGATTAGCATGCAAACAAGATTATGTCTGTAATAAAGCATGTGCCATAAATGAAAGGATTCAATTTATCCTTGCACCATATAATTTAGCTGCAATATGTGCCTTTTGACAACTACAAACCCTATCGATGTCCTTCTTTGCAATCTCTTGTCCATAGGAAGAATGACACCTTCCATCAAAGTTAGGGATTTGGTCTTGTTGCCTAAGGCCGAAACAGTATAGAGAATATTTTGGCCATAACACTAAACAAAGTACTTGCCTACCTTGCTATTAGGGACAAATTTGATACCATTGATATTGAGAGCTTTGTTTCTGATGCCCTCCTCTATCCTCTCATCTAAAGTCTTGGATCTTTTAGATAGATGTTAGCTGGTGAACTCTTTCCCACTCCTTTCACCGGCACTCAACACAATATTTACTTAAAGCGATGGCCCCTCAGCATCCTGATGGTGGGTGATTTTAGCTCTGCTGCCAATGCTGATAACTTGGCTAGAATCTCTTAGCTCTTCAACTAGAGGAATATTTTCTGGAAGTAGAATCACTTCAACTTGTATAGCCTCAATAGCCCCAAGCTTTTTGCTCCCTTATCGCTTGTCAGTAAGATAGGATACCTTCTTTTAGGTTGCTATTGGCTTTGCTGTTTTCTCTTGTATGGCTTTTTTTGGAGCAATCAGTCGGGTCATAGTTAACTTAGCCCTTACTCTCTTGTTGGCTTTAGATTTTTTGGCCTTTGCTTTCGCCAAGAGCTTAGTAAGATCTATGTCACCAATGCTTATGTCTGTAATAAAAGGTAAATGTATTAACAATAAAAATAGAGAAACAAAGGACTTACATGTTTTGTGTTGAGTGAAGCTCAAAGGATAGATGATTCTTCCCCTAAGTTACAAAAATGGCTTTCCTCTTGTAAATCTACTCAATATAGCAATTACTTACTAGCATACCTTCTTTTTCAAAGAAGATTGGCTCCCCATTTTCATATTGCCTTATTATGCTCTCGACATCCCAAAAAACCATTGTGTTTTTTCTTCTTTCTTAAATCTTTTTTTCTATGGCAACATCATTCGGCATCAACTAAATATCTTTCATACAAATGGGTTCAATCCATTGGGCTCAAAAGTCCAATTCTTCATCCAATATAATTGACATATTATTGCCATGCCACTTAAGGATCTTGGACTCTAATCTATCCATGAATTTTCACCCATGCTTACTAGTCGTAAAGTACCAATCACTAGGTTGCCTCCTCATTATAATGAAGAACTTATATAACTAAGGCATAGCCCTAACCATAACCTGTTTACAAACTATTTCAAAAGTTACGAGAAGCTAATAAGTGTTTAGTGAGAACATGCTTGGCGTTACTCAAAAATAGTTAAAGAATTGCCTAACAAAAGCAGAAAGTGGGAAGCATAGTCCAAAGTTGAGATACTTCAGATAAATGTGAAACTCACATTCTCTTGGAAAGCATACCCTTTCCTCCTCTTTTAGCCTTAATAGATTTCATACTTTAGGAAGATCTTGCCAGCATTTATTATATTTTGAAACAAGAACTTTATCGACAATACTTACCACTTTGTATAGAGAATCACTAAAGTAAACCACGTAATTATACAAATACCTAGCTACAGATATTCCTTCTTTATCATCTAGATAGGCATCTACTACAAGAGAGTTAATATGGGCAAGTTTATCCTACCACTCCATGGCACTATTGGTCGAGCTACTACTCCATCTCGTTCCTTTTTTAGGGGAGAAAGGTAGTCTCAGTCTCAGTTGCCTCGAAATTTGAAAAAATAAGTTGATGAATTACGTTTCCAACCATACCTGATTCTAGCTATATGGTAAAAGTTACAAAACTTTTAAGAATTTTGATGATAAAGAGAAGATGAAAGCTTAGAGATATAGATGAATATGAAGGAAATCTTCTTTTAGTATTGAAAATTCCTTATATTGAGCAATTTACCCTCGTAACGCTAATACGGTTCTAACAAGAATGATGCATTGATCAGATGGTGTAGCATGGATTTTTGACACATATTTTCATACAAGGATTTGATGGTTGTCATTGCTCTAACAGTTATTAGCCCTTTAATATAATTATAGCTAGAGTGACATCTATCGTATGTATTGCCACTTAGTTTTTTAGACAAGCAAGAAATTTAAAGAGTTGCAACTCTTCAGTTAGGATACAACCTATTGTATTCTAAACAAAAATCAAAAGATTCCTACATTACTTGGCATTTGGGAAATTTAGCTTTTCATACTCCAACACCACCAATAGAACCTTAAGCTTTATTTACTCCCTCAAGTTAAGTTCTCGTCTACGAGAGTTAAAGGACAAATGTTGATAGTTAAATTTCTTCCTTAAAATTCACTCGGCCATTTGACTAACGAAAAGTTGAGTAACTCAATTCTTGACATACATTGACTATGATAGATTCATCTTTGGTTTGAACTTAGTAAAAGTGGCGCAAACAATTATTGTCCAATATAGTTCCATTACATAACCACCCATTACTCTTATATTTCCAGCATATACTTAATTATGAGCTCTTTATATGTCTCATGATCAATGATTTACTGCTACTTCAAACACCTGACATTCGCTTAGAATTATAGAGAAAAAGCACTATAAGACCTCTCTCATGAACCATAACTATTACTTATCTTCCCTTGAATATGTTTGTTGACTTAGGCATTGGAGTAGCTATATCAAACTACCCCCGGTATCGTTTAGTTTTTTATGTTCTATAGGAGTAAGATTTTATCCCATAATCACATAATAGCACGTATCAGATCTTGGAATGTGATCCAATAGCTTTATGCTACGTATAGTTTTGTTTTGCAAAATGAAAAATGTACAAAATGCCTATTAGAAGACTTAAACTCAAGACCTCTCTCTTTTTTCCGATGTTAAGACTTAGTATGGTACTAGTTAGGCTGTTAGCTCATACCCTATTAAATAATGCAAATAAATTGCATATAACACTTAGAAATAGATAGGGCCAAATTTAAATGACTAATTCCAAGCTTAGCTTGGCCTGCTATCTAACCTTTATTTTTATTTCTACTATCTTAAGAGTGTTATTTTCCATTTTATTTATTTTCCTTAATTTTTTTACTTTCCAATTTTCACTTTTTTTTTCTTTTTCTAAATTTTTAGATTTTTCCCAATTTTCGAAAAAGTTTTTCTTATGGTTTTCCAATTTTTTATTTTCTAAATTTTTCTTTTTTTGTATTTTTCTAAATATCTAACTTTTGTTGTATTTTTCTATATTTTATTTATTTTCTTTTTTTCCCTCATTTTTCTTGTATTTTTTCAATTAGGACTCTTGTTTCTATTCTAAAAACTATAAGGGACAAAAATTTGGTGTCTCTTACTATCCTTTTTTGTACTGAAGTTTAGAAAAACTTTACTACAAAGATAAAAGAGACACTATTTTTTCACTAAGGATAAAAATATACCAATAAGTGCTATAGATAACTATCTATCCTAAATTTGATCCATTGAAGATTTTGTGAAGAGGGGAATAGAATTTGCTTCCTATAGAAGAGATTCAAAATAAAATAGGTATGCTCTGCAAATAGGCTAAACCTTGAAGATACTATCTTAGATAGATAGAAAGATGAGTAGATAGATTTTTTTTCAAGAGAAAAAAAAGAAAAACTTAACTGACCGTATTGGCTGGATGGTTTCTCAAGTCATCAAATTTAATATTATTTTGGAGGGATAGATAAAGAAAATGTAAGCACTTTCTTAGATTGATGGATCTTAGGCATGCCATTTTAGATAGATGGATCTTAGACTGATGGGCTATCTTAGATTGAAGGATTTTGAAAAATGTGATACCATTCTAGATTGATGAATCTTGAAAATTTTTGTTACCATCTCTAATTAATGGATTTTTTGTCCATCATCTAGGATTGATGAGTTCGAAAATTTTATCATCATCTTGAGTTGATGGGTTTGAGAATTTTGTCACCATTTTGGATTGATGGATTTGAAATTTTCAACACCATCTTGGATTGACGATTTTTCCTTTTTCATCATGAAAATTTTATCACCATCTTTGATTGATGGGTTTGAAAAATTTTTCACCATCTTAGATTGATGGATTTGAAAATTCAAACACTAGCTTAGATTGAAAATTAGTGCCATCTTAGATTGATGGGTATAGATACCTTATTTTTGCCCCATTTTTATTTCTCAATTTTTTTTTAGAATATGATAAAGTGTCATAATTTAGGAAAATTGTAAAAAAAAAATAGAAAATTAATAATATCCGAAAAATAAAAAATTTAGAAAACTATAAAAAAATATAAAAAAGGAAAAAGCACAAAAAATAAGAAATTTAGAAAAACTACAAAAAAATGAAAAAAATTTAGGAAAATATATAGAAAAGTGACAAAAAATAGAAGAAACTGAAAAAATAGAGGATTTAAAGGATTTAGAAGAAATAATTTTTTTGTTTAGTAGGATAGATTTTTTTTTTTAATTAAAGTAGAGAGGGGATAGCTTGGCCCTATGTTCAAATTTGAATCTAGCTAAGGCTGATCATGTTAATATGTGCAATTTAATTGCATATATTGACAAGGCATAGGCCAATAGCCAAACAGATAAGCATATAGACATTGCATTAGGGTTTAGTTTGGAATTAGGGGTTCGAAACTCACTAGAGCCATAAAAATGCCTTTTACCCTTTCCTTTTTTCACACTCCATATACTGCTACATATCAAGGCATCATCGGGCCACGTGTCTAATTGTATTACATGGAACTCTATAATTAGCCTTGGCAATGCATTTTCTTTCCCCCTTTTTCTTTTCCCCTTTCCTTCACTCTCCCATTTTAAACAAAAAAAAAAAAAATACACATATATGAAAGGGCTGGGGGGCAGGGGGTAGGGGTGGGGCAAGGGGGTAGTGCTCTCACCCTTGTTGCACATAAAAAACCAAAGGCAGCTTACTCTCTCTTAGACCTTCCCTCTCTCTTTATCACCAAAGCCATACAGCACCCACACATGATCTAAATGAGCATACATGAATAGCAGACTAAACCCACTAATATACAGCCAACTCATGACCACCCAATACACTCCGTAATAGCCCAGCACCATCTGTAACCACCATCCTCTCTTCACCACACAACCTCGATGCTCTTAGATCAAAACGTAACCCTATGCGAACAACCTCCATGCAACTAATAACCATCATGTCTAGCTACACCAATGATGCAACCACCATCAAAACCTAACACTAGTCACTCTTTGAACACCACCCACTATATATCTTCACAATAGTAGCACCATACCCAATGCACCAACCTTAACCAAACCCAACACGTAACACCAATCCTCTACGACCAACTTCTATACCCACACATCATAGCCACTATTTGCTACACAATCCACATGTAACCCTTTCCCATCACCTATACGTACACAACCCCTCCCACCCTCGATTGCAACAACTGTCCCATCCTTACCATTATCCATAACCTATTTAGCCACACCCTAATCAACAACATATAGATGATTTGAGACCACCACTTACCATCCAAACACTGACCACCTCTAAAACGGTTGCCATTGGCTATGGAGCTTTTGTAAACCCTTTGAAGCTCAATCTAATTCACACAAAAGCGTTGTCCCTTGCTTAATTTGGTGGCTAAATTGAGCTGAAATGCCCCCTCTAAGCTACTACGTATGACCCAATCCACAACCCATAACCTCACATGATTTGTAACCAACTCGACCTGAAATCCAACCTAGTCTGCATCTACGACCTAACCTACATCTGTCCCCTCTAGTCTGGCCTTCACATGCTATTCGGTTTATTTTTTATTTTTTATTCAATTGTATATTTTTATTTTATTTTATATTAGTGTAATATGTAATTTTAAATTAAAGAAAAAAAAAAGAAAAAAATAAAAATAAAAAGAGAGAAAAATAAAAGAAAAGAAAAGAAAAGAAAAGAAAGAAAAAGAGGAAGAAAAAAAAAGAATTATCTAGTTTTATTTTTATTTATTTTCACATTTTTAACAAAAAATAAATATGTAAATAAATAAATAAAAATTAAGTATATAAATAATAAAAAATAACAAAGAAAAATGTTTTATCACCTAGAAAAACCAATTTTCCAAATAAATCAAATATAATCAACCCTTTTTTCCAAAATTACAACATTTCAAGAATTTTCCAATAATAAATTCTTGATGTCTAACCCTTTTAGGAAATTTCTTTAAATAAATCAAACTAGCTAAAATTGTAAATCTGGTCTTTGTTTTAAAACTAAAATCAAATCAACCCACTAATGCTCTAAAAAATGAACTATAGAAATTTTATCCCAAATAGTGGGTATATAGGCATTCATATATACGAGGCGACTTAAAATATAGAAGATTTTATTTTCTTTCTATCTTTGTGAATATTTGTGTAAATTAATTAGATTAGTTATATGTGATATGATTAGTCGTTTAGAAATTAAAAATGGATATTACTAAAAAGAAAAAATAAATTTAGAAAGTTAAAAGTGATACCCGCTTAGGGTTTAATATGATAACCCTTGAATCTAGATCTCTTGTTTTAGAAAACTATTTTGTAAAATTGGTTTTATTATTAGATTGGTAACTAAGTTCTAACCAATCCACCTAATTAGTTATAACTTAACTCTTTTTTTCGACTCCGGTCAAGCAACGACTACAGAGCGTTTTCAAAATATGAAAACAAATTGGTTTTCTTTAAACCCTAATTGAGGGTTTGTATTAAACAGGTAGGGTTTAATATTGATTAGTTTAAAGAAGAATAATCTATAAAAAACCAAGGAGGAAAAAACTAGGTTCAACAGCTTGACGACTTCACTAGAGAACGTTAAGAAGGCTAGCCACTTAAAAATTTTTCAAAATTAAAATTGCTCTTCGAAAATACCCGCGTTATTTAGTTATTTGCTTATTTATTTATTTAATTGTATATTTGTTATTAACTTCATGTGTATATTTTGTTTTTATTATCATATTTATTTTATATATCACATATATTGGGACATTGGAGTGGGGTGGGGGCTACAAGCGGGTTCATTTTGCATCAAAGATGCAGGGTAGATGTAGTCAGACCTAGGCTATCTTAGGGGCTATTGTGTAAACTCCAGGCATAGTGGGGTAACTACTGTTTGGGGTTAATTAAGCTACCCCACTTAAGCTCATTATGACCAATGAAAGTGTTTTCTAAAAGTAAATGAGATCACAAAGCTTAAGGACCTTTTAGAACCCATCCTAATTGTATATAGCCCCTTTAAGCTTAAGTTAATACACTACCCTTAAGAATTTCAACCTTACTAATTGTTTAAGAGTTTTAATGCAATCAAATTTTTTAAAATAATAATAGGGTTGTAACTTAAGAAGTAATGCATTAACATAAACGATCCTAACATCTTCATATTTCTACGTGCTTTCCTTTGTTGCATTGATGACAAATTCTTGTTTAAAATCATGTAGACCTAGAATGGTAGGCAACTAAGCAAACAATTAAGGGAATGATAGGCTATAGGACATCTCTAAGATTTGTGAGAAATTGTTGAAAGATGAGATTGCCTATTTGAAGGAAAAGCTAAAGTCTTCAAAAGCTTACAATCGTGCCTTAAGGTCCCTTGTAGCATAGGTCATCGAGGATACCTATGAGATGATAGAGGACCTTAAGGCTTATTTATGAGACTTAATATAGGGTTTTTTTCCAATTCACATCTAAAGAGCCTAGAATAAACATCAAGTTCCTAAATAAATGTTAGGTTCTCTACCTTTGTTTTTCTATTCTGATCATTTTCAACATAAGAAAGTTCTCTTTAGTTCATTGTTCTTCTTCAACATTCCCATCTTTATAAATAGTCCTTCAATAAACGTTTATCTAACCACTATTCCTTCTCATTTAAGGAGATGTAAATAAAATCCATAGTCTTGTAAACTAAAACCTTAAAAATCACCATCCTTATTTGTAAATATTTTTCTTGTTTTCTATAAAACAAAACTTTAACTTTCTCTCTTAAAAAAAAATTAAAAAAGAAGAGAAACAAAAATTGAAAAAATGAAAAAATAAGAAAAGAAAAGTTACTAACAACTATAAATCCTTATGGGCTCAACGAGCCAACACAAGTTTAAGCCTTTGGCCTACTCAAGTAGCTAGCCCCAATAGTTAACTTCCAGCCCACACAAGGCCCTTCAACTTATTAAGGGAGCCAATACAAGCTCAAGCCTTTAGCCTAGTTAAGTAACCAACCCAAACACTTAGTTTCCAACCCATATAAAGCCCTTTGATCTATTAAGGAAGCCAACATGAGCCCCTTGGCCCATTCAACCTAAACATGAGCCCCTTGGCTCATTTAACAAAAACACTAGCCCTTTGGCTCATTTAATCTAACCAACCTTGGGCTCATTCAAGCAACCTACCTAAAACAAGCCACTTGGCCAGGCATTCAATCTAAACACCAACCTTGGGCTAATTGAGGTAACCTACCTAAACATAAGGCACTTGGCTAGGTATTCAATCCAAACACTAACCTTGGGCCTATTCAAGCAATCTACCCAAAGAAAGCTTTTAGGCTAGGTAGCTAACTCGAACGTGAACCATGACCCATCAAGGCAACTAACCAAATAAAATCCTTAACCTACAAAGGTAATCAAGCCAAGCCAAAACCCATGGTCTACTCAGAAAGCTAAGCCTAATCATAAACCAAGCCAAAACACAAAATCAAATACTAAGGCATGATTTGAGAAACTGGTGGGTAAAGTCAATCTTTACTTTGGGCAAATAAAAAATAGACTCCTCCTTAAGGAATTGGTAACCCGCTTTTGAAAAAAAAGTTTTAGAATAAAAAGAGGCAAACTATATCTTATATACTAACCTCAAACACATTGAAAGTTAAGCGACTTAATGGTAAGGATATATTGGACTCATTCCTTAAAGGAGGCCCACTTCAAATATGATACATAGATTAAAATGAAGTTAGACATTCATTTTCAAATCCTAAACAAAATTATCTCTTATTCACCCCATTAGACCAGTTTAGAGTATTTTCAAATTTAAACCCTATTAAGAACGACCCTACAATGGGGTAATTTGGAGGTTAGGGTCATTGATTAGAAGATAAGGATAAAATTAGTTTATGCTTGCTTAAGAAATGTCAATTCAAAAATAATTTTTGTTTTTGATAAATTAATTTCATTGAAATGAAGACGATCCAATTCCTTTTCAAACACCTTAAGATTATACACATCTCACTTGAGCCCATACAATAGAAATTTATGGATTTAAGGCCCTAAATCACTTAAAGGGCAAAAACTTGGGATTGGAGACAATCATTCATAAGGCCGAAAGAAAAGAAAGAATAATAAGAGATAGTAGGGCAAAGTAATTATGAAGGAAAAAAAAGAAAAGAAAAGAGAAGATGAAGAAAAGAGGCTAGAAAATTAGGCACAAATGTAAGATAAAAGCCCCACGAGATATATCACATCCTAACAAAAGCAGCTAAATCAAATCAAAAGGTCGAGAGTAAAAGCCCAAATAGTCCTAAAGATACAAGGCCTTGAATCACATTCCAAAGCCTAGAAACCCAAAATTTCTATTTCTACTTTGAAGCCTCTCTTACCTATGCTAAATCATATAAGGCCTTCCTACCTACAATATCAACCTTGCATAGTAAAAACTCTTTTAATCATTAAAGATGATCTATCTTTAATAAAAATTGTTTTTGAAACTGGGGAAAACATACTTCTAATTTTTCCTAAGGTTCTTGACTTGTACACCTAGGATAAATAAAAATATTTGCTTCAAAATAGGCCTATTTATTAATCCTTTTTGAAACCCTTAGACCAAAAGCCTAAATTCATAATGTTGAACCAAAAAAGACCTAACGGATTGATCAAAGTGTGTCACTTACAAAAAGGACTGTAATTTTTAGAACTAAAGTCGAGAGTGAAATCTAGACAGAAAGCTAGCAAGGAAGACCTTTTCGATTAAACTAATCATTGATTACCTTTTCCTTAAGAAAAGAATGTCTTAAAATCACAAAGACCCATAAAGGAGCCCAACATCAAGGTCAATGGCATTAAGAAACTCCACATGATTACCAAGGATTAGGGTAGTTATAAACTTGTTCCTTAAATAAGAATTTACAACCATTGGCAAACTTTCAAAAAAGAAAAGGACAAAGAAAAAAAGAGGAAGAAGAGAGAGAAAGTAAAGTCTTGTCACAAGATTTTTGTCTAATCTATGTCGACTCAAGTAGCCAAGCTTTCAATTCATCCGTTTCCTTTTCAAGGTGGTCACATTTTTTAAATTAACCTCAATGGTCTAGATCATTCTTCCTTAATTGCAGTTTTTTAATATGCTTTAACTCTTTTTTCAAATCAAGAGGCCTATCCCTAATGTATTTTTCGTAAATGTTTTTTCAACAATTTCCCTATAAATACTTTTTCAATTCAAGAAGTCTTTAAAACTAGTTGCTTTCCTTACTTTACTTCTTCAATCCTTCATCAATTTCTCTTAAGGTTAAAGCCGGCTCTTAGAGCGCTATCCCCTCTTTTTTTTCGTTTTTAGGTATTCAGCCAGCCTTTAGGACATTGTCCCATATTTCATTTTTAGGGATCTCACTAGCCTTTAAGCCATCATCTCATCTTTCTTTCTAGGGTGCTAGCCAGCTTTCGTCAATTCCTCATAAGGTTCAAGACAGCTCCTAGAGCATAATCTCCTCTTTTATTCTTTTCAAGGTTCCAGCCAGCCTTTAGAGCATTAACCCATCTTTTATTCTTTTTAAGGTTCTAACCAACCTTTAGGGAACTATCTTGTCTTTCATTTTTTAAGGTTTAAGCTAGCTCTTAGAGCGTTATCCCATCTTTTATTCTTTTTAGGGTTTTAGCTAACATTTAAGATACTATCCCATCTTTCATTTTTAGGGTTCAAGCCAGCTCTTAGAGCACTATCCCCTCTTATATTTTTTTTAGGGATCTAGCTAGCCTTTAAAGTGTTGTCCTGTCTTTCATTTTTGAGATTCCAATTAGCCTTTAAGGCATTGTCTTGTCTTTCATTTTTAGAAGAAATAACTAGCTCTTAGAGCATTGTCCCCTCTTCTATTTAAGGTTTTAGCTACCCTTTAGTGTGTTGCCTCATCCTTTTAGGGTTCTAGGGACTCTTTAAGGTACTGTCCCATCTTTTTAAGGTTTTAGCCAACTTTCAAAGTGCTATCCTCTCTTTCGTCAATTTCCTTTAAGGTTTTTAAATGAGCCCATAGGGCTCTCACCTTACCAATTCCTTATCGTAAGCCCATTAGATGCTTTTCTTTACCAGCTTCTCTTAGCAACCCCATATGGTTCTTCTCTTCACCGAATTCTCTTAAGCGAACCAAAAGGGCACTTCCTTTCATCTTCAATTTCTCTTAGCAAGCCCGTTGGGCACTTTCTCTCACTAATATCTCTTAAGCAAGCCTATAAGGCACTTCTCCTCATCAAAACCTCTTAGTAATCCCAAAGGGTTCTTCCTTTCATCAACAATTCCTTCTAGTAAGGCCTCAAGGCACTTTCTTTTACCAATTCCTCTCAAGTAAGCCTAAAAGGTACTTTCACTCATCATTGATTTAAGTTAGGATTGCTAGTCCTCAAGAGATACTCCCGTTTAGGTTAGTTAGCTTAAAGTATCACAACCAAGTTTTCAAAATAGATTTTAACTTAGGGTTGCTAGTCCCGAAAGGACACTCTCACCTAGGTTAGTTAGCTTAAAGGAGCACTATTAAGTTTCAGTTAAGGGTCTTAATCAGCTTTAGGAGCACTTCACCCATTTTGCCTAAGTTAGTGAGCCTAAAAAGGCATGATCAGGTTCTCTAGATCAATTCTAACTTAAGATTGTTAGTCCATGAGAGACTCTCTTGCCTAGATTACTAAGCTTAGAAGCGTACGACTAAGTTTTCCAAATCTATCCTAGCTTAGGGTCACTAGTTCCTGAGAGACACTCCTACCTAGGTTAGTTGTAATACCCTAGATTTCAAGCCTATACAATTTACCTTGAGATCAAAGCTCCTAAATTTAGGATGCCAGTCTAAGATATCGGTTTAATTTTAAACTTCACAGTAAGGTTACAAAAGTTAGATAAAGTCATTCAAGTAAAGTCAATTTCTCAAAATAAGCTATACAAAAATATTAATTAAAGAAAACGTCATTTTATCCCTAAAATTGATAAATATCGAAAATGTGAAATTCAAGCATTTAGACATAATGGGATATTACAGATAAGTTATTTAAGTTATAAAAATAATAAATGAAGTTGAATTATACATGTATTAACATAGAACATGCATTATTTGAATTAAATACACATATATAATAAGCAATTATTATTTAAATAAGGTAAATTAATATAAAAAAATTGGAAAATTAATAAAAAATGCAAGGATGAGTCATCATACCTATGTGGTAGCTTAATATTAATTTAAATGATGAGTCAAAAGCAAAGAAATGAGGAAATGACACCTCATGCATTGAAAATCCAAAAAAATGACATATGCAAGCCACATGTCCAATTTTTATAAATTCTTATCCAATTAGAAAATATAAATAGGCCTTGTACACTTCAAAAACAACATTTTGGAACTCTAGAAAAAATAGAAAATCACTCAAAAAAATTTTGAAACCAATTAGAAAAAAATAAGAAAATTAAAGCAAAAACAAAGCACGGAATCTAATTAGCCGATTCAATAGGCTATTGGTATCCAATTGTGGTGGCCTTTTGCAGTTAAGGAAAGTACCACTAGAGGGGGTGTTCTGATAAGGTTGGGTGGCCTAAGGGTGGTCGAAGGCAACCGGTTTAGGTGAACCAAATTTTCGGTCAAAACTTTGTAATTTTTCTAAAGATAGCAAATGATATTATTTAATTATGAAACTTGGTTTTCTAGAGTTATTTTATGTGTAGAATAATTTAATAATTTTATTTTAGTGAAATAATTATTTGAAATATAAGTACCTTGAGAAATGGCTCTGTTGGACAAAAATTGAATTAAATTTTAGAAATAGTAAATGATGTTCTTTTAAGTTGAAAATTTGTATGTGACATACTCAATATATGTATTTAATTTTAGTAACAATAATTTTTTAAAATAATTATGGTTACTATTTATTGTAATTATTTTGGATAAAACTAGCAATTTTGCTGTTTTAGTAAATTAATTAGTTTTTAACAAAATCAAAGTATAAGCCCTATATATTATAATTTTTGGATGTTCATAATGATGTTTGGGACACTTGAATTTTATCTTGTGATTAAATTCATTTGCTCGCTTAATTTTTGCTAATTTTGAGTTAAAACCGCTATTTTCATAAAAATATATAATAGTTATTTTAGTATAATTCATGGTCAATAATTAAACTATATATTTTTGTGAGTCTATAGGATTTTTCATGGAATGAATCAGGCTCGTATACTATTTGTTATGTATTTTGATAATATAAACCTATATATTAGCTTAATATATGATATAGTAATTAGTACTAATGTGATATTTGTTAAATATGCAAAGGATTAGTATCTTGGAATACATAATAAACACTGACCAACTTGGGGAATGAGGAATTTTCTGACTTTTAATTTAGATTTAGGATTTAATTGAGTTAATTACAAGGTTATAATAACATACAGTCGAATCGGTAACATGAAAGGGTATTTTTGGATATTTAGAAAATATTGGTTAGCTATGATTCTTAAGATATCTTAATAGTACCTAGAATAACAATCGTGACAATATAAAGTTTACAAAAATCGGATAAGAAACGAATAAGATACAATCGGATTAAGCTTGAAAGCGCAATAGCGAAAATGCATAAGAACTTAGTATTGACCTATTAGTTGACTTGGAGTCTGTATGTATTTTTCTAGGTGTGATAGGTGAGGAACGACCACATCGTAAAGCTTAGGATTTTACACTACTATCAAGCTTAGGTAAGTGGATATTTCTATTTTTGTACAAGTAGACCTATGTCTACTTGACTTAGAGTTAGTTGTGTTATGAATTGTAATGACGTACTAGATTGATTGGATACTTGATTCTATTGAATGTGTGTTGAAAAAGTGAAGTGTTTCTTTATGTATGACTGATTCATCAATATGTATTTCTATTTGGAAAACTTTGAAATTGAACTGTTCTTTAAGGTATTTGCCTAAGCGAGCCCTATGTAAAGAAATGTAATATAAAGCTAAGAAACAAAACTGAAGTTAAGATAGTTAAATTGTTTATAACATGGAACTTGAGATTCATGCCCAATACTAGGTAACTGTATTGTTTACTGCATTCATGGCATGGCATAAAAGGACTTATGAGTCGAGTTTCTAAAAAGCTTGAGAACTGTTGAGTTGGCTTTGGGACATATATAATGCATTGTTCAACTCATTCTAGCCACATTGAGTAACCAACTACGTACTAGATTTTCAAACCATAGAGGATGGTTTTTGTTGGGGGCCCTACTCCTAGGTAACTCCCTACTGCCCTAGGTTCCTGGATGTTGTATCTAAATGCCCAGGTATGTCAACTAATCGGATGAAGAATTGGAAAAGTATAGGATATTGGTACCGATGTATGCCACATACATGAGCATAGTATAGATTTTTTGCATAAATACTTTTTATTAATAACTCGGGTTACAAGATTGAATGACTTATAGTATTGATCTTTGTGAATGTATGTATGTCCATTCTATGTTTTGTTTTATCCACTATCACTTAGCTCATAGAGAGCTAAGGGGATGTTTGTATATCCTCAAGTTATGAAGAGAATTGATAGGATAGCATCAATTAGGGGAAGAAGTCTTTTAAGAGCGCATAAGATGGAGTCAACAACTTTTAAAAAAGTTTTATTGTATTTTGTTCTTAGTTCTATAAATGATTTGTATATATATAAAAAAAAAGGTATTATATTTTTGGTTTAGTTAAGTTTGTTAGATGTAATCTTTTGTATAAACAGGTGTTAAGCTAAACTTTGTTCTAGTACTCCTCCTTTGTTATAAATAGAAATTGTGTTAAGTATAAATAGGTATCTTTGTGTGATGATACATCCTGCGCTATGCTAGGATGTGACATTAGTAAGCCAAGAGAGGCATGACTAAGTTTTCTAGATCAATTCTAGTTTAGGGTTGGTAGTCCTTAAGAGATGCTCCCGCCTAGGTTAGTAAGCCTAGAAGGGCACAACTAAGTTTTCCAAACCAATTCCAACTTAGGGTTACTAGTCCCTTAGAGACACTCTCACCTATGTTAGTGAGCTTAGAAGGGCGCAACTAGGTTTTCCAAATCAATTCTAACTTAGGATTACTAGTCCCCAATAGACACTCCTACTTAGGTTAGTGAGCCCAAAAGGGCACAACCAAGTGCTCCAGATCGATCCTAGTATAGGATTGTTAGTCTATAAGAGACGCTCTTAACTTAGTTAGTTAGCTTATTAGGGTACATCTCTTTAAAGCCTTAACCATCTCAAAGAGTGCTTTACCCATTTTATCTTGGTTAGTCAACTAATGGGGGTACGATCAAGTTTTCAATATCTTTTTAGGGTCTTAGCCAACTCAAGGAGTACTTTGCCCATTTCACCTTAGTTAGTCAGCTCATTAGGGGCACGTTTAAGTTTTCAACATCCTTTAAAGTATTAGCTAGCTCGAGAAGCACTTTGCCCATTTCACCTTGGTTCGTCAGCTCATAAGGGTACGACCAAGCTTCAAGTCCTTTTTCAATCTCTCGATTAGCTCTTAGAGTGCCTGTTCTCTCTTTTTACTGTTAACTAAAATCCCTAGTAGACTAGGCCTAGGATAGCTAGCTAGCTATAGTGCTTCTTAGGACAAAACCAACTTTTGAGGCAAAAATAGTATCTCTTTTGTTTTTATGGCAATGTTTTGCTCAAGCTTCAATATAAAGAGAAGCAGCTGTAAATACCCTTTTGCACCCTAACTTAGGAAAAAATGCAAAAAATGTAGAAAATTAATAAAATAAAAAAATAAGAAATTTAGAAAAATATATTAAAAAAAAGAGAAAAATATGAAAAAACACAATAAAAAAATTTACAAAAAATGGAATAATTTAGAAAAATATATAGAAAAGTCACAAAAAATAGAAAAAATTGTAGATTTTAGGGATTTAGAAGATAAAAAAAATTTAGTTTAATAAAATAGATATTTCTTTTCATAAAAGTAGAGAATGGACCATTTGGCTACGAGCTTGGATGTGAATCTAGCCTAAGATGACCTTCTCAATATGTGCAATTTTATTGCACATATTGACATGGCATAAGCTATCGGCCTAACAGACAAGTACATGAACATTCCATTTGGGTTTGGTTTGGGATTAAGGGTTTGAAACTTACTATAGGCATAAAAATGTCTTTTACCCTTTTCTTTTTTCACACTCCCTATCCTACTATATGTCAAGGCATCATCAGGCCACATGTTTGATTGTGATACGTAACACTCTATGATTGGCCTTAACAGTGCATTTTCTTTCCCCCTTTTTCTTCTACCCTTTCCTTTTCTTTCCTTCACTTTCTTGTTTAGAAAAAAAAAAAAAACACACACACATGCTAGCAAGGGCTCTCTCATACATCACACACAAAAAATCCAAAGGTAGCTCACTCTCTCTTGGACCCTCACTCTTTATTACTAAAGCTACGTAGCACCCATGCACACATAAACAGTATTCTAGACCCATGCATACACAACCATCCAATTACCACCCAATACACTCTACAACTACCTAACACCATTCGCAACCACCATCTTCTCTTCACTACACTACCTCAGCACTCTTACATCAAAACGCGACCCTACGTGAACAACCCCTATGCCACTAGTAGCCATCATGTCTAGCTACACCAGCAATGCAACCACCAATAAAACTTAATGCCAACCGCTCTTTAAACACCACCCATTATACATCTTGACAACAGTAGCACCATACCTAATCTGTCGACCTTGACCAAACCTAATATGCATAAAAAATTCCCTATGACTAACTTCCATACCTACTTACCATGGCTACCATTTGCAGCACAATCCACGTACATCCCCTTCCCACTACCCACACATGCATGGCCTAAGCCACCCTCGATTGTGGCAACCGTCCTATCTTCACCACTATCCATAACCTAATTAGCCGCACCCCAACCAATAGCCCACAGATGATCTGCGACTACCAATCACCATCCAAACACTGGCCACCTTTGAAATGACCACCATTACCCATAACGCTTCTCTAAACCCTCCTAAGCCCAATCTAATTCACATAAAAGTGTCATCCTTACTATTTGGACTTATTAATATTTGATTAGTATTGGAAGTTGGGTGTTGAAATCTTCTAAGTCTAAGGCCAATTGCCATTTCTAAGTTTGTGATGCTCTTTTATAGCGTTGCCACATTTCCTTCTAAATTTGTAAGTCTCTTTTCCAAGCTTGGATCCTAAGACACTTGGAGACTAGTGTTTATGGAAAATAAGATTTGTAACTATTGGACTGTCTAACATACTGCTTTTTCTAGGGAGGTGATCTTATCATCAGGCATTTAGACTTAAACCTAATTGGAAGGGTCTACACCTGTTAGCAACCTTTGATCTTTTTTTTTTTTTTTTTTTTTCTTACAAAAACCTTTATTTTGCAAGAGAAAAAGGACCAGCTTAACTTCTTATAAGGAAAATTTTATTAGAATTGAGAAATGAAAAGAAACTTTACAATTAATTTTATAGGAGACGATAAGAAAGAGAGAAAGGCTTATACCAAAAATATACAAGTAAGGCATATTTAGATGAGAAAATCCTAGGTTTATAAGCTTAAGTGACATACTCTTTACAACACTCTTACAAACACACAAAAACTTAGAGTAGGAAACATTTCAAAGATGATTAAAAAAAAAAAGTTACGGTTAACTAAAGAAAAGTATTTACAACTTGTAGGTATTTAAAAGATTGCCTATAATTATACTTATGAGAAGTGAAATTAAAGGAGAAGAATTATTTTACAAAGGGAAATTTTATGGGATACCTAATATTTACAAATAACTATCATTTCTATTTAGGAAATGTAGATGCCGACAGGAATGGGTAAGTGAAAGCTAATGACAATAGCAATAAAAAGAAAAATGTAATGGAAAATGAAAAGTTGGTAAGGGGATCTATTCTAAAATAAAACATTAAGAAGACAAATATTTTATAGTTGCAAGGCTCTACATATATGAAGGGTTTTTCAAGATTTATGAATTTAAAAAGGGTAACAGATATAGTCAAATTGCAATGTATTTATAAATTTAAAGGCCGAAGGAATCTATAAAAACCTATGACAATCTATCAAGTGGTGAATTGTAAAATTTTACAAAGGAGGGAAAATGTTTATGAACTATGTCCAATTCTCTTTATTTTAAAGTGAAGAAGACTATTTATAAGTTGTGAGGTTTTTAATTGTCATAAAGGCTAGTTAAAATAATTTACAAGTATGTCTTAAAAGGTTAATACTCTTATTCTATTCTAAAATGGTAACTTAACTAGTAGCAAAAGAAAATTATTTTACAATATACAAGGAAACCTTTTGATTTAAGGGACAAACTTTAAGAGAAATGCAACTTTTATAAAGATAGTAAGGATAGTAATATGATTGTTTACGAACATAAGTAAAGCATGAAATAATAAATATAAGAAAAGGTGAAGGGATACAAATGTGGATGTAGATGCAAAGGACTAGTGACTACATAGTAATGTGGCAATATAAAAGTGTTTAGGGTTGGGACATTACCGAAATTCCATTTTTATAATAAATTTGCAATTATAGGGAAATGGAATTGCTATATGGTAATGTTATTTATAAGGAATTTTCTACATTTACAAGAAGGCTTATAAACAAAAATACAAAATATAGGGAAAGTACAAATTTATAATGGAAAAGTCTTATGCAAAGATCTAAATTACATTTAGTAGTACAGGAAAAGTATATTACAATGTTTTTATGGTATAGTGGAATTCCGATAGAGTCCTAACCTTCGTCGGTGGTATGGCCCATTATTATTTATTTATAGGTCCAAAAGTTTGTGTATGCACTCAAGGTAAGTTATAAAGTTCCTTAAGTTTTATAACCCTATAGACTTTCGAAGAAATGGTTCATCAATCACATCGAAGCTTAAATGGGTTGGCCTAATCAATCCCAAATGGTGGCTATACAGTTGCACTAGAGCCTACATAATAGCCTCTTGTAATAGGGTCTTAAGATAGCCTACATTTGATTGTATCTACCATGCTTTCATGATGTAGTTAATATAAACCACCCAACCTAACCTACCTTCCTTCCCCAAAAAACCCCCTTAAAAAAAAGGTACAAAAAAAAAACTTAAAGTTAGCTGCAAGAAGAAGTTAGTATGTCTATCTACAATAAAAAAAAGTATTTATAAGAGAAATAAAACTTGAAATGGATATTTTGAAATATAAAGTTAAAATGAAAAGGTTTAAGTGGTTAATCCTTTTGACATCTCCAGTAGAGTCACTAAGCTTTCGAGCCTGAATTTTTTGTTTTATTTTACATAATCTAATCAATATTAAGCTCTACTTATTTAATACTAACTCTTAACTAAAAACTAAGGAAAATTTGGTTTCTTTATATTTGAAAAAAAAAATTTGGAGTCACCACCTAATAGAATTGAGGAATATGATTAAATTAGAACTAATAGGGTGGGTTGGTTCTAATTTAGTCACTAGTTGGCATTTTTGAAAATCTTTTGAAAAAATTTCAAGAAATTGAATATCATGAGTTTAGAGCCTAACTTATTAAACATAGGTACTATAAAGACTTTTCAAATTTTAATTTATTTTTTAAAGCAACCTTTTTAATATTAAAGATTAACTCTAATTTACAATTAAAGAAAAACAATTCTATTTACAAAAAGAAGAAAAAAATAAGTAAAAGAATTCCTTATTTTAAGTTGCCTTGTGGATATCTACGTACCCTCTAATAGATATCAAATTTACTTCATTTCAATTTTTGTAAAACTTTAGTTAGTTGGTTTTGTTTTAGTTCTCAAAGCAATCAAATTTTTGTTTTTTTATCCATTTTGGTTTTATTTGAGAACAATTTTAAAAGGATCATAATTTAGTGTCATTATTATTATTTTTTTTTTTTGAAAATTCCAAAATCCTTAATTTGTGAAAAAGATCTATTAATTTTTTTATTTTTTTGTAAACAAAATTTTCTAAGTTATAAAGACAATTTCTATTTATTTCATCAAAATACCTATATTTAAAATAAAAGGGTCTTGAAAAACTCTATTAAAAAAAAACTCAAATTGCAAAAGATGCAGATCTAGGTGTTAGCATGGGTTAAGAAGTGGATCGGGTCAAGTTATAAAGTCAGTAAGTAGGACAAATTTTGGTCACACATGCTTGGCACATGGTTATGTAGTGGGATTGGCTCCATGCGATGGTGAAGGTCAATTCCAATCGACTTGAGCACCAAATGAGTGAGGGAAAGTGGTCTTATGGGTTTTTCATTGTGACATATCGGTTTAGTGGTGGTGCAGCGGTCTAAGGTGGTGGTTTAAGGGTTTTTGCAATGTGGATGCCGATGGGTGGTACTATTCGATACACATGATGGTTATTGGAGTTCAAAGGAGAGTCGAGACTTATGTTTTCGGAGTTTGACAAGTCCAAACATGAAGTTAGTTTGATCTAGGGAGTAATGGTTCATGGTGTTTTATAAGGATATGGTGGTCGAGTTTAAGAGCCTAGAAGGAAGGGAGCACCACAATGGTGGTTGTTTACATTGAAAGAAGTTTTGGTAGTCGCAATATTAGAGAGTGAGAGAGAGAGAGAGAGAGAGAGAGAGAGAGAGAGGTTATGGTAAAGGATTTGTAAAGGGATAAAACTTGAATCTAAGCTCAAAGAAGCGATGTTTGTGGGTTATTTAGAAAATTTTAAATTTTTCTCAAAACAAAACTTAAACACGTCCCTTCTTATTATTTTTAATAAGTATGGCATAAAACAATATATAGAAAACAAATAAAACACAAAATAAAGGAGAATAGGCATAAGAATATGAGGCTTAAGAATTATAATGCTTCGGCCTTATGCTTACTATACATTTCTAGCTCCACTGCTAGAGACCTAGTATTCCATACAGGCACCATTCCACTCTCCACTTTTCATTATCTCAATCAAGAGGGAAACAAATGCAAGTCGTCTGCTTTATCTCATTAGGCTTGCCTTGCCTAAACACAAATCTATAATTTTTTTAATCTCTTCTCTAATACAAATATTATCTCTCAAAAAATAAGATTTATAATGACAATGAAAATAGAATGAAATGATCCTCAAAATGTAAGAACAAGATAATAATAGAGTAGAAAAATTGTCCCTAATTTAGCTTATGAATGTGTCTCTGAATTCTCTTGAGGAAGAAGTTTTTAGTAAACAATTGCTTATCAGTATATCTCGATAGTTTGAATTTCTTTGCTTTTATATACTTCAGGTACAACATCTCTTTACTAAAATCTTAGATAATACTTGAACAAATTGAAAAAATCTAAAGTTATCTTGAACTAGCTGTTGGAAGTTGTGATCTATTGAATTATGGAAGCTAAATCACTCTTGTTGATTAATTCTTCTTGAATATTGTATTACTGCACTTATGGTAAATAATGTTTACAAATTTTCTTGTGTATATACTTTGGTTTGTTATCTTAATCCATTAAAATGTCCTTTAAAAAATTGAATTCCTTTGAAAAGAAATATCTCGTAAAAATTAGGAACAAATCATGATACTTGATAATCTTGGCATTTGAACTTTAAGCTTTTGATATTTTCTAGTTGAAGCTCTTCCACAAATAAGCTTGTATCAAATTTGATATTCTCAAATAAGTCTCCTTTAAAAATATTGCTTTATCATATCAATTTGAATTTAAAATTTTTACATCAATATGGATAAGATTCATCCTTTTCATGAATTTTCTTCACATATATGCGTATGTCCAACCTTGATCTAAGCTTTAATAAACATCTTATTTGAATTCTTCAAAATCCTCTACTTATCTTGATAGTAGTCCATCATAAATCTCATGTGAAACTTGATAAACACTTGATGAACCTACCTAATTAAAAATCTATTCGCTGTCATAAAATGCTTGTCCAAGCGAGCTTGTTTTCAAAAATATGTCATTTAATCCTCCTTAATCCCTATGGATTTAACATCTAACATTGTGGACATGTTAGATATATTACCTAAATATATCCAATAAGTGGAGCCAAGCCTTCAAACAATTAAAAGTCCAATAAACCTCATGAATTTTACCGTTCTATAAATTTCTAATATTGTCTATTGTCTCTGAATTTGCTTGGGATTCTAAAATTTAAACTTTAAATAAAATCTTATCTTTTGCTTAATAGCCTACACACTTAATACAATGATTAAAGATCTTCGCTCTTTTTGTTATCATTAATACAATGATGAGAGAACTCAATATTCATCTCCTTTTTGATGATAACAAAACCCTTTATTAGAAAAATATTGAATGATATATAAAAGGTTTTGTATTGCAAATCATATTAGATAAAGGCATAATACGTAGAAAATTATTAAAGTTCATATTGCATAAAGAATTTTCAAAAATCTAATATTAAGGATATCATAACAATGTTAGAATAGAATTTGTTCAACAATTCAAATTAAGTTACACTTGGACAATTATTAAGTAAATATTTTTCCTTATTTCTCCCATTTTTTTGTTACCATCATTTACTTTTACTCCCCCTCAATTTGATATAGAAAGAAATGCTAATATTTCATTGATAAAAGATGAGTACATCAATTTGTCTTCGAATCTAATTCTAACTATGATTCTAACTACAAAAGAAACTTAAATACAAGATTAAACTTAGACTTTGGATAGACATTAACACCAGAGAGTTGAGCAAATAGCAACTAAAATAGATAGAAATTAAAACATGAAGTCAAAGTGCCTTCTTCTTCTTTTTCTTTTAGCAAATTTTCTTGACTCTTACTGGAACGCTTCATGGTGGTAGCAGAGTAGATTCTTTCCATGGCAGCATTAGGATGGTTGATGGAGGAACTTATGGTGCTACTTCCTATACTGCTAGATTAGTTTTAGTAGACAAGCTAAGTTCAGCTTGTGGAGATGATAAAGTAGCTAGGATTTCATAGTTGGACTCAAAGGATGTGAATTAGTCGTAGCAACTACATGTTCTAGAGATGGAGGTTAATCAAGTTGATCATGAAGTAGAATATCAGATTTTGGAACTTATGGTTCCATAGGTGATTTAGGAAATGACTTCTTAGGTGGAACATTAGTAGAGGGTGATGGTTTGGATGATGTGGTTTGTGTAGCTTCTTTGAGAGATGCTTGCTACTTGATTAACAGCCAATCTTGATAGGAATCAACTCCTTGGTCTGATTACGTATAGCCAAGCTAGAGGACTCTAAGGACTCATTTAGAGAATATTAGCTCTAGGCCATAGCCAGAATAGGGATTCCTATCCTGAATTGATCTCTTGCCAACTAGACTATCAGATCCTTACCTGTACTAATTCAACCCCTGATCAACAGCGATACTTTATCCTAGAAGATAGCTAAAAATAGCTTAAGCGAGCTCCCGATTTGACTGTAGGCATCCAACCCCAAATCAAGCTAACTTCTCATTTGAAGAAATGATTGGACCTTAACCTATTCCAAATCAAGTCAGTCCTTGATCATAAGCATTATTCTGTTTTTACCTACCTTGTATCATATTTCTCCCATCTAACCATAAGTGATATGTGTCTTCTAACACAGTATTCCAAAATAATTCTTTCTTTTCCATGCTGAATATTCTTTACCCCTTGTATCCCCTTTAGCATGTTTTATGCAACCTAATTAGATAATACCCTTTAGTCTTTTCATACATGTAAGGTAACGGTAGTGGATGGGTATATAAACCCCCACTTTCTTATATGTAGAGAATCAACTAATTAATATAGAATTATTCACATTAAGCAACCTTATTGTTCTCATTATCTTTTAACTCTTATTTATTCCCTTTAGCAAGGAGTAGTGGAAAGTAACCCTTCAATTCGGACTAGTGTGTCATATTTAGTGAATTATAGGCTGAGTAGGATCGAGTGGTTCGTCATATCCATTTGGTAGCTGCTTGAACTTTGCTAGCCATTTTTTTTTCCCTGTTTGTTTTTAGTCCATTTCATTGTGATGCTTCTACGTATGTTTGACCCTAGAGGCACATCAACTTCACTAGTATCAAAGTACAATTTTAAGAGAGAGTGTGTAAAGTTGCAATGAAGTTTTGGTTCGCTTTACTATTAGTGGCTACTGTATTCTTTCCGTAGCTACTATAATGTGTTTGTGTGATGGTAAGTGTAGTTTCATTATTACTTTGTTTCTCATTGTGGAGACAAAGTAAGTTTGGTTCTATTTTGTTTCAATGATCATTGGGCACTAAAATTGCTAATGAATTGTTAATCTATTTAAGAAGTATTCTACTATGTCAAACTTAAGTGTTCAACATATCATTGGTGTGGAAGTAACAACCTAGGGTCCGTTGACAATAAACTTAACAAACTTATAAACCTTGTTAGGAGTTTAGTTACAGCAATGCAAGTTAACAAGCAACTAGCTTAGGATATGTCATTGCAAAATCAACCTAAAAATATTCAAGAGAGGGGTTATGGCCAAGCTAATCGAGCCTATTGCCCAATTCGACCCCCTTAAGCTAGAGGAGCTACTAGACGAAGACTAAAGTTGAAGGAGATTGAGGAAGATAATGAGGAGTTAGATGTTAGAGAGTTTAGGGAAGAAGAAGAAGAAACTAACTATTACCAAGTATAAGGATGAAGATGTTGAGCTTCTCGAGGGCTAGATAATGTCAAGGTTTAAATCCTACCCTTTAGTAGAAGTGGAGATACCAATGAATACTTAGAGTGGGAAGAGAAGGTTGACAAGGTGTTTAAATGTTACAGATATACAGATGCTGTCAAGATTCGACTTGCTCCGTTAGACTTTACAGGGTATGCCACCATATGGTGGAAGAATTTGAATGCAACTAGAGCATGGAATGGAAGATGAGTTGTTAGGACTTAGGATGAGATGAAAAGGTTGTTAAGAGGAAGATTTGTACTCGAAACTTACTTGCAAAATACGTTTGCAAAGTTATAGGAGCTTCGCTCAAGAAGCCAATCTATTGATGACTATGTAAGAGAGTTCTACATGCTTATGATCAGAGCCGATGTCAAAGAACTAAAGGCCCGTATAGTGTCGAGGTTCATTTTTGGGCTCAAATATGAGATTCGCAATATCGTAGAAGTGCAAAGGTTTTATACTATGGAAGAGGCTATCAAGATAACGCAGAGGGTTGAAAGGTAGAGGAAAAGTGTTTTGAGCTAACCTAAGCAAACATTCTTGTGAGTCTTAGTACTACACCGACCTATTTAAGCCGAGCCAAGAGGCCATACAGAGTCGAAGATAGGAATGACCAATTTGATGATAGCCGGGTAAACCAATAGGCTCAAGCCGAGGTTAGGCCAACCTCGAGGACATATGAGAAAGGGCAGAACTTCAAATGGAAGACTATTGAGGTAAAATACTTTAAATGTTTAGGCTTTTGACATATAGCTACCAAGTGTTCGAACTAATGTGTCATGGTGCTCCGAGGAGACGTAGTGGATAGCACCAATGAGAGCGAGCTCAAGAAAGAAGAGGATGTTAGAAAACCTGAAGTAGAAGACAAAGAGGAGACCTGTATCTATGTCAACTAGGGAGAAGTAATGACCATAGTCTTGAGATGAGCACTAAGTTCCTTATTGAACTCTAAGAAGGACTAGAGGGAGAATCTATTCCATTCCATGTATACTGTGAAAGGCCAATTGTGCATGATCATTGTAGATGGAGGAAGTTGTACCAATGTCGTTATACAGTCTTTTGTGCAGAGGTTGGGTTTGTTGACCTCAAAGCATCCCCGACCTTACAAGTTGTATTAGCTTCATGATAAGGATACTTTGTACATAACTGAACAAGTGACCATACTATTCAGTGTAGGGAATGTGTATAAAGATGAAGTAGTTTGCGATGTCATCCTTATGGGAGCTTCACATCTACTACTTGGATATCCTTGGTTGTTTAACCGACGTGTTACTCACAATGGGTATAAGAACACCAATGCCTTTGTTAAGGATGGAAGGAAAATTGTGCTGTAACCTATGATCCCATCTTAAGTAAATGAAACTCATAACTAGCTCACTCGAGCTAGTAAGAAGAAGGCCTTGGTGATGAACCGAAGAGAGCTCCATACTACTGAGGAACCTATGTTCCTATTGGTTAGGAGATTGTTAGAGAAGAGGGAATTACAAAATGTTTTAGAAATGATCAGAAGCTTGCTTGATGAGTTTTCCGATGTAAACCTTGCGAATTTAGCTTTCTACGTATAGAATCAAATGCTTAAATTGTAGATGATTTCCTAAAGTCAATAGAGCCAGTATGATTTAAAACCAATTAAAAATCTCAATTCAAAACCTAAAGTGAATATGAAAAAAAAAAAAACTTAAATTATCAATTGAACCTCTAATCACATACGAAGACCCTAAAACCTCAAGTATATGTAATTGCAAAAGTTAACCTCGAACCTCATCAAAACCCTAAGATAACAATTGAAGACTTAATTGCGTATTTATATATTAAACCCTAAATGTCTAAAAACACTAGAGATTGTACTCGAAAGCAATAAAAACCCTAAAACTATTACTTTAAGGATATAAAAGCATTAATCCACCATAATTTATCCTAAAACCTTAAGTTATAATATATTCTCCATATTTTGCCATTTTATTAGTAAACAACTAAAGACAACTTTCAATCATGCATAAATATTTAGAATACTTAAGCGATCCCTTAGAAACTAAGATATTGTATCCTAGATCACATTCATCTTCTAAGTATATAACTAAGATAGTATTACATATAGTTAGGAGTATAGTTGAAGCTTAGGTTAAATGTAATGAACCTTAACACTCTAATTGGTATTTTTTATACTAATTATACTAAGTAGCTTACCAAATGATGCATATAGGATATAAATACCTAAAGTAAGATTTGATCATCTATTTTTACTAATCAATTCACCAAATGCTTCATTTCCTTAATTTTTCCCTTAGTTTTCCTTAATTACTACATTATGTATGGGAAGTTAACCAAGTCAACACATGTTGACCAAAGTCAAAAGGTTGACTAAGTCAACATGTAGATAAGTCAACACAAATGTCCCTTTCATTTGAAAAAAATATCTTTCTTCTCATGATTTCTTTTCTTTTTTTTTTCTTTTGGCTTTTCCCTTTTTTTTTTTCTTTGTTTTGCCGTCCACTTCTTTCTCTTTTCTAAACCCCACTTATTTGCCTTTTCAAAACAAAGAACACAAAACAAATTCCTTTGTTCTTCCCCTTTCCAACCGTATCTTCCCTTTCCCTTTTACTCTTCTTTCCTTTTCATCTATTCTCAAGAGCAAAATTTAGGTATGTACTTATGATACTATGTCTTGCTTCATTTTCTTTACTAGTTAGAAGAAGAGTTAGGTTAGGTTAAGTAGTTATGTATTGTGTATATATATGTTGATTTAGGCTTAAAGTTTCAATCTTTACATATGGAAGTATAGAACTCTTTAGGCAATGAAGAAAGATGCATGTGTACATGTCTTTAAGTATGTGTACATAAGGGTATGCTAGAGATATACATGTATAAATACCTTTGTACATAAGTATTCATTATGTACATAACTTAAATTAAGACATCTACTAACTATACATACATATACCATGTTAAATATATCCTTAAAATACAAAAAGATGAAATTTGAGAAGCTTTCTTAAGAGGGTAGATAAGGCATACGAAAATATGTATAAAAATATATATGTCACCGTATGCGTATATGAGTATGTGTATTAGTATATGTATAAGTACACATATATAAGTACTTATAAGTACATAAGTATACATATTAGTATATTAGAAGTATAGGTATGTATATCACATATGTATAAAGTGTGTAAATATATAAGGATAATAATAGATTAATGATGTAAGCAATGATGTCATCAAAGGATTACATAAGCCATGACATCATCAAGTGATTACATAAGCGATGATGTAAGCATAAGTTTATAAAAGAAGAAATAATAAGATTACATAAGCATATAACATAGGTATATACATGTACTTATAAGCCGAAAATCTCTTAAACCCTAAAATACTTCTTAAATTGAATGAAACTTCATTAAGTACATGAATTAGTAATACTAATGTAAAATTTCCTAAGTGTAAGAATCTAATAGCTAATTCAATCATTAAGTTCTAAACTAGGATATAAACATAAGCAATGAGAATAATTAAGCTTCAATGAGTTAAAATTTTAATAAATTTAGCCCATATTGTAAAACACGGGTCTTAACGTCCAAAACGGACATCCCTATGTGAATGTACATTTGCAAACGATAAAAAATGACTATAAGTTTGCAACTATTGGAATTAGAATGAAAAAGTTACAAAATACATAAAGGAAGTCTCATAACTTACAAATATAAGAAACTAGTTACTATTAATCTAATTGAGTATGGTAAACTCTATGCATATAAGACTTGGGCTATATTGGAGAACTAGATAAACTACAATAGACTTTTAGTTAACTAAGGAGTCTGACTTCTCAAAATACTTATAAGTTTTACTATTTTGATTTAGGCGTTCAATATCGAGTTCTAGAAACCTCAAAGCTTGGAGAATGAGTAATAATCCAGGTGAAGGAGTTCCAATGACCTATTACTTGCTTATGCGCATTACTTGTATGATGTTTTACTACTTGCTACTTGCTGTTACTTGTATATTTGAATGATTGTTCTGCTTGTATGTCATCATTTGTGTGATCACCTTTTTAAATTGATAAATATAAATATTTGACCCAAATAATCGATTCTATTCGTCGCATGTCTATGACTCAGTAAATGTACGAATGGAGAGTGCTAGCTTTGTAAAATGTTAAAAAGGGTATTTTTAGAAAAAGTTTTCCTAATCTTAAATGTATTTTGTACGATTTCGATAAGGGCCGCAATGCTAGAAATTATATTTTATCATTAAGGAAAAGCTAGCATAGGTTCTTCACTTGATAGCGAGAGGACTCACTTTATTGTGCTTATAAGGCCATAGTTAATTTTGGTTATGAAAGGACTCGTAATTTTGTGCCTAAGGGGTCTTGGAGGGTGGATAGTCCTAGTTTGAAATCCCCCTATTTGGATTGAAACTCTTTTCTCGACTAGAGTAATAGTCGAGTGTTGCCTAGAGGGGTGTTACCCCTAGGTAGCCTCATGCGGGTAAGCTGAGGTATCCTATGTGGGTAAGTATAGGGGATAATCGAAGTGTAGGCGACGTAATTCTACACCTTCTATAGTTCCAGACTCCTATGGATGTGTTGCTTACATTCATCGCACATGCATTCATGTTGTATGTAGATAACTTGCCTGCATATGTGATAATAATATGTGAAAACTTGATTGATCGGTAGTGGTGAGGAACGAACTCACTAAGCTGTTATATGCTCACTCTCTCATAGTGTCTCTTGCAGGTTTACTTACATTGGGATTGGGATAAGTCTTGAGTGCCGAGTGTGAGATGAAGATATGTATCTTAGTATTGGAAATAGTTGAGTACTCTTTAGATGATACATAAACATCCTTTGTAGATAATTTAATTTTTCTTGTACTTCTTTTATAATGTTGGTATATCTTGTCTTATTATTTGGTAGGGGATACCGATTCTCTGCAGTTCTGAGGAACTGTAGGATATCGGACACCTATAGTTATTTATATTTGTATTCTATAGTAAATTAATTATCTAAAAATCAGTAATCATAGTGATTAATCATTAAGAGTCTTGCAATCTCTAGCTTGCAAGGTGATTTCCATATCATGGGTGCACACGTGTTATGAAAATTTTAGATAATCCTACTAGGCCTCCTATAGGGTCTTAACATTCGACCTATTTCCAAAAGAATTGCCTAAAGGACTACCACCAGTCTAAGGCATAGAGCATTGTATTCATCTGTAGCCAAGTGCTACCTTACCGAACCGACCTGCATACAGGATGAACCTTGAGTTGAAGAAATAGGTGGACGAGCTCATAGAGCAAGGCTCTATGACGGAAAGCATGAGCCCTTGCGTGATACCAGCTTTACTTGTTCTAAAGAAAGATGGTTCATGGTGTATGTACATCAACAGCCAAGCAATCAATTAGATTACTATCATGTACTGATATCTGATACCGAGTCTCATTGATATGTTGGATGAGCTTCATGGTGCTAAGATATTTTCAAAGATTGATCTATGAAATAACTACCACCAGATACGTATGAGACGTGGAGATGAGTGAAAGAATGCCTTCATGACTAGGCATAGACTCTACAAATGGTTGGTTATGCCATCCAGGATTACTAATGCACCATGCACATTCACGAGGTTAATGAACCATTTGATGTACCCTCAATTGGTAGGTATGTGGTCATGTATTTTGATGACATACTAGTATATAGTATCGACTTAGATAGCTATGTTCAACATCTCCATGACATATTTGACATTTTGTGAATTGAGAAGATTTATGGGGACATGAAGAAGTGTATGTTTTGCTAGAATGAGATAGCTTTCCTTAGGTTTATAGTGTCATGGGAAGAGATCTAAGCAGATGAGGAAAAGATCCAAGCTATTCTAGAATGGCCGATGCTGAAGAATGTCACTGCGGTCTTAAGTTTTCATAGCCTAGCTTCTTTCTATAGGCGATTTATTAAGGATTTCAGTATAGTGGCCACCCCATTGACTGAGTTGACAAAGAAGAGTGAAGGATTTAGGTGAAATGACCATGCTGAACAAAGCTTTAAAGAAATCAAGGAAAAACTCACCTCGACACCTGTCCTTTCATTACCTAATTTTGACAAACCCTTCAAATTTAAGTATGATGCATTGGGAGTAAGAATTGGCATTGTCCTAATGTAGGATAGACGACCTATCACCTACTACAATGAGAAAGTTAATGGTCTTGCCGTGAATTATTCTATGTATGAGAAGGAGTTGTGCTCCCTCTTCTACTACCACAAGAGTTTATTATTTACACTGACCACGAATCATTGAAGCATCTTAGGAGTCAGAACAAACTCTTAAAGAGACAAGCTCAGTGGTTAGAGTTTATGGAAAGGTTCTTGTACATAATCTAACATAAGAAGAAAAGTAAAAATGTGGTCAGTAACACTTTATCATGACGACAAGCTCTGCTGACCACTTCGTAAATGAAGTTATTGGGATTCTCACTCATCACTATGCAGTATACTACTGACCCTTGCTTTGGTCCTGTAGTTGAACATTGCCAAAAAGGGGTAGTTGTTAGAGGATATTATCTTAAGGATAGCGATCTATTTAAAGACTACAAGCTATGTATTCCAAACTACTTTACGCATGAGATATTGATCAAGGAAGCTCATAGTATAGGATTATCTGGTCATTTCAAGGAGACCAAGACAACCAATCTATTGAAGGAAAGCTTTTACTAGCTTGATTTGGCTAAGGATGTCTATAAGGTAGTAAGGTGTTGTAAGGTATGCAAGCGAGTAAAGGGGAAGAGAGAACCTCATGAAGAGTACATGCTACTACCAACACCAACTTTACCTTGGGCCAACCTTAGCATGGACTTTGTCCTAAGGTTGACGCCTAGGGGGAAAGATTTTATTTTTGTTGTATTAGACTACTTTAGAAAGATAGTGCGCTTCATTCCATGCCATCAGACTAACGATGCTTTATATATTATTGATTTATTTTTATACGAGGTTATCCAACTACATAGGGTACCGAAGATTGTTGTCTTAGATCGAGACACAAAGTTTTTGAGCTATTTTTAGAAGACTCTTTAGGGAAAACTTAGAACTAAACTTATATTCAACTCTAGTAGCCACCCTCAAACTGATGGCCAGACTGATGTGGTGAATAGGATGCTAGGCAATCTACTCAGAGCTGCCGTTGGAAAAAACTTAAGGGATTAGGACTTGTGCCAACCAATTGTAGAGTTTGCATACAACTAAATGGTTCGTAGCACTATTGGAAAGACCCCATTCGAGGTTGCCTATGGCCTTAATCCTACTATTCCCCTGGATGTGATCGATACCCCAACAGTTACTAAAGAAAGTTAATTTGGAGTTGATCGAGCCTAAGAATTGCATGAGCTACACTAGTCTATAACCAAGAAGATTGCTAAGTTCAATCAATGATAACGTGAAATTGGTAGCTAAGGCCGTTGAACTATTTCTTTCTAGCCAAGAGACTTAGTATGGATACACCTCAGTCAAGAACGATTCCTACACTTGACAAAAAACAAGCTATCTCCTCATGCTGATGGTTTGTTCAAGGTCTTAAAGAAGATTAACCGCAATGCCTACTAGAATGAGTTACCTGATGACTATGGTGTTTCTTTTACCTTCAATGTGTCTAATTTGATTCCTTACTAACCAACAGAAGAAGAGCCTATGAGCACCCTAAAAGAAAGAGTAGATACTGCTTTAGATTTGAGGACAAATCTTTCTAACCCCTAGATAGATGATAGAAATCAACTCCCTAGACCAATCATGCATAGCTGAGCTAGAGGAAATTAGGGACTCGCTTGGAGGATACTAGTTCTAGGCCATAGCTAAGACAGGGATTCCTATCCTGAGCTGGTCTCCTATCGACCTGATTATCAGATCCTTACATATGTTAAATTTTCCTTCAATCAGTAGCAATGCTTTATGCTAAAAGATAGCCTAAAAATAGCCGAGGTGAGCACTCGATCCGAATCAAGCTGACTTCTCTTCAAAAGAAACGATTGGACCTTGACCTATTCTAAATTAGGTCAGCCCCTAACCGCAAGCATTATTCTATTTCTACCTACCTTATATCATATTTCTCCCATCCAACCATAAGCGATACGTGTTTTTCAACACAATATTCCAAAATAATTCTTTCTTTTCTATCTAAATATTCTTTGCCCCTTCTATCCCTTTGAGCATGTTTTATGTAACATGATTATAGAAAACCCTTTAGTCTTTTCATATATGTAAAATAACCCTAATGGATAGGTATATAAACCTTCACTTTCATGTATATAGAGAATCAACTAATCAATATAGAATTATTCACATTGAGTAACCTCGTTATTCTCATTATCTTTCTATTCTTGTAGACATCTCATTTTCGCCCCAAAATAGAAAGATTATAAAAACAAATAAATAAAAACCCAAAGTTATGAAATTTAGGAAAATACAAAAATAAAAAAAAAGCACAAAAAAATGAGAAATTTATAAAAATATACAAAAAATAGAAAATGAAAGAAAACCCTAAAAAATAAGAGATTTAAAAACAATTAATTAAAAAGTAATAATTAAAAAGAAAAAAGGAGAAGGAATTTTTTTTTCTTTTTTCTTCATTTTTTTAGCTTATTTTATTTCATTTTAATAATATTTAATTTAATATATGTAGGAAAAAAAAAGTGGGGGATGGGGATCAAACTAAGATTAAATCCTAGTCTACAAAGATTCTCTTAAGGCTTGTAGCCATATTTTGTAAGATAGTATACCCTTCTTTTTTGCAATGTGCGCATGGCACATGCCTTGCACATAACCAGTGCCCCCTTCTTTTCTTTTTCTTCTAGATTAGATTTTAGCTCTAGTTTCTTTGTTTTTTTCCTTTCATATGAGCTTGATTTGGGGTCAATCTTTACCTTATTTACTATACGATTTCACCAAATTAATGTTGAAATCGTGTAGTATGCTTAGCATACTTTGAATCGAGGCCCATTTTTTGTCCAAATTCAATAATAAATCGGCTACAAAAATGAGAAAAAAAACCAAAATTCTAACATCCCCATTCATGGCTGTTTTCCCCCATTAATGACTTTTCTAAGCTTATTCGAGTTGTGTTTAGTATAAATAGAGATCGGAGAACATACAAAGACACAAAAAAAGCTTAGAAATGCTTAAGGAAAGCAAATCAAAGCTTAGAAACGTATGAGGAACATACAAAGACACATAAAATTCTAGTTTCTTGTTTTTTTTTTTTTTTCCTACGGTTGTTTTCAGTAAAAATCACCACTACTATAGGAATCTTCGCATCCAAAAACCACATGCAAAACACTTCGATTTGACTTCTCGAGACGATTCGAGGCTTATGAGATAACCAAAACCAATCGAGCCAACATGAGCTATCTTCAACCAACTCGAGCCAACCCAAGTTGATCGAGTTAAGACCAAGCCAACTTGAGCTAACTCGGTCTATTTTTTTTATAATTTATTTATTTGTTTTTATTTATTAATTTATCCTTTTACTCTTGTACTTGTAATATTAAAAAAAATAAGAGAAGAAGAGAGGGAAAAAAAAAAGAAAGATAAGAAAAACAAGAAAAAAAAAAGAAAAGAAAAGAAAAGGGGGAGTTTTTTTTTTTTATTTATTTACATGTTAAAATAGATAAATGAAGAAATAAATAAACAAGGTAGCAAAAACAAATAAATGGGTTAGTAAATTAATAAATTTGTTTTATCACTTAAAAAATCAAGTTTTCCAAAAATAAGAAAATAAATGGACCTTTTTCCCAAATTAGGGCTATTTTTAAGAAATTTTCTAAAACATTAGCTAGGACCATTTAGGAAGATTTCTTTAAATGAATCAAACTGGATAAAAATGTAAACTTAATCTTTTCAAAACTAAAGTTGATCAATCTACTAAATTTTTATAAAAAAAAAAGTACTACGTACGATTGATCACAAATAGTGGGTACATAGGCACCTATAGGGCGACGATAAAAATAAAATACCTAATTTCCTTTTTTTCTCTTCATTTATACAATTAGAATAACTAATAATCAATTTTAATTTTTTAAAAGTACAATATGATTTTTAAGTTTAATTTTGTATTTGGAAAGTTAATGGTACTCGTAAGGGTTCAATAACTTAACCCTAAAATCTAGATCTTTGAGTCTCTAAAGTCGTTTTTTTAAATCGGTTTTTATCAAAAGACTAGTGGCTAGGTTATAACCAATTCACCCAATTAGTTATAACTTAACACTTTTTCTTAACTTTAGTCGGGTGGCGACTACAAGACCTTTTCAAAGTATAAAAAATCAGTTTGTTTAAACCCTTGTTAAAGGTCAGTATTAAATGGGTAAGGGTTTAATACTGGTCATTTTAAAGAAGACTTAAATTTTAAAACAGGGAGGTGAAAATCTAAGCTCGACAGCTTAGTGACTCCACTAAAGAACTGTAAAGAGGAATAGCCATTCGATTTTCCAAAATTAAAATAGATCTCTAAAATCACCTTAAATGCAATTTATTTATTCATTCTTTGTTTAGACCATGGTTATACTAACATTTTCTTTGCGGGTTTAGTTTTATTTATTTAATTTAGGGGGAATTTATTTTATATACCATAAATGCATGATAAATACAGTCGAACCCAAATCGTCTTAAGACCTTAAGATAGGGGGCCATTATATAGGCTTCAGGTGTTATGGTGTAACAACTGCTTGGGGTTGATTAGGCCATCCCTACTTAAGCTTGATGTAAACAATGAAAGTATTCTTTAACAAGTGAGGTCCATAGGCTTAAGAACCTTTAGAATCCACCCTTTATGTCATCACAACATCTAGAATCGACAAATAATCGAGTAAGATGGAAATAAAATATAGAATGGCTTGGAGTTTTCTTGATTTTCCTTATAATTTTCATGTATTGTAAAAATAGAATTATTGTAAATAGGTTTTATCTTTGTAAATAATAGTTGGACAATTTTGTAATATATATTTTTTTCTTTTCTTTTATAATTCAGATTAAGAAATGACCTGTTCATCCAACTGTGCCTACTTTAGGGAAAAATTTGTAAGCAAGTCCATTTGCCCCAAGTCATTCTTAGACCAATGGTTACGATACTTCAATCTAAGGGAACAAGAGACCATCTTCAGTAAGACCAAGCCCATTCTATCACTTCCAAAAGTGAAAATAGAGATTAATTTGATTAGTGCTCTAACTAACTTTTGGGAGCCTAAAGAAGTGACATTTTGAGTTGGGCATCACTTGATTAGCCCAACACTTAAAGAGTACACCCAATTATTTCAAGCCCCTTATTTGGAAAATATATACACCCCAAATTTGGAAGTGGATCTAGTGAATGCCTTTTTAAGACTTCTAGGTATTAGAAAAGCTGAAGTGAACAAAGCCCTGGAAAGCTGTAATGGTAATTGCATCAAGCTGGAAGACTTAAAAGCTAGGTTTGTCATTGAGCCTAAATCCAACCAATGGGGCATCTTTTGTGGCAATCTTAGAGATTGGTGACAAAACATAATTAAAGCCTTTATACTAGTTGCATTCGAGACCCTCATATTCCCTAATGGAAAGTTCCTCATCCATTTCAGGGTTGCAGAGTTAGTGAGCCAATTTCTTGAAGGCAAATCATATGTCCCAGCCCTCCTTATAGAACAGATTAGAAGCTTTAGTATTTTAAAAGAAAAGAATGATGGTGCACTAAAGACTAGCATGGTGTTATTGGCAATCTAGTTCGTAAGCTACATGAAATGTTATGGGCTTAATCTAATCCAAGTTTGGTCATAACATCGATCTGATTAATTTTTTTTATGATAAGGTCCATCTCCAATACAGAAAATCCACTTACTGTTGGGTAGAAGTATTGAGAAATTTCTAAGTCACCAATAGTTTATGGATAGCAAGATGGAGTAACTTCAAAAGGGTAATCCTAGTTTACAAAAGCTATCAAGCAATACCCCTAATTTGGAAGAAATTATGTACAAGTTATTACCTTAACAATATGATCAAACAATTTGAAGGTATCTAAGATATAGTCTATAGACCTCCATTAGATATCATGACTTTAGATTATGAGGACCTTCAGATTCCCCTACCATAGAAGATGTCCAAACTCAGGGCAATCAAATAGTTATGGGAAACAAGGACTGTTAGCCTAAACATTGATTTAGGAGAATGGCTAGGAGAAGTGGACAAGCACTGGGTTACCAAAGAATAACTATATGATCAACTCCATCAAGCACCAAAAGTCATCCAACCCATACCAGTTAAAACAAAGCCTGAAATCAAGACCTACATGGATTAAGTAAAAGCCCGAGTGGAAGTAATCTATGGAGAGTAGGACATGTAAGAGGATCACTTTTAGGATTCGAAACAACGTTCCCGAGCCTTAGAACATCAATTGAAGATGACCCAAAAGAGGCTAAAAAAACTTGAAGAAATGGAAGAGCCCAACTCAGGAAAGAGGAAGGAAGCACCAATAGGGTTTAGTAAGAAAGAGGAAATGTCCACCAAGTGCCGAAAGAATAGCTAAAGATAGGGATCATTTTCTTAAATGTATTTTCTTTTAATGTAAAAGGGAACTCCAAAAGCTACCAAAAAAAAAAAAAATTACCATCTTGCTGGTTATTAATCGGTTCCATCTCTTAGCATCTATGTACCATGCATTTCTTTGTTTTTCATGCATTTTTTTAAATATATATATATATATATATTCGTGTGCTAACTTGCTTATAAGTGATCTTAAATAGGTTGCCAAGATAGCTCCCAAGCATCAAACCTTCTAGAGAACTCCTATCCGAACTTGCTTATAGACCAGAATGGCTAGCTAAGGAAACGACAATATTAACACCAACAACAGTATCAACCTTGAACTTGTTGATCCCATTAAGTTGAGGTTCTAATCTTTGGAACGAATAGTGGGGAAAATTGCAGAGTAATCGAGCTTTCTCATCGACAGCATTACCTTGCTTAGGTCCATGGCTCTAGCAAATGAGGAAAGTTCTAAAGCTCAATATAGGAAGAATGCTAAAGCCCCACTCCTCAAATTTGAAGAAGCTTACCCAAAAGTTAGTTAAGCCTTCAAATCTTTTGAGACAGAGGGGGTCTTTCCAAAGGTTAACTCAACTTTTGAACTGAACACCTAGTCATTTCCAATCAATCCAAAGCCTCAAGTTGGTCAAGACAGACTGGAAGAGCTTGAAAAACAACCGGTCTAACAAATCACTAAAAAAATGAAAATGCTCTAAGGGTATGATGGATTCGATCAAGCTGGTATAACAGACTTCTCTACTTACAACTATGGAAGTTTTCTAGAAAAATTCAAAGTTCTTAACTTCGAAATGTATGAAGGGACTAGATGCCCTAAATTGCATACCTAGTTGTATGTATGTAAGATGGCTAAGTACGTGTAATATGATCATCTCATGGTCCAGACTTTTTAGGACTGCCTAATTGGCCCTACTTTGACCTAGTACACCCAATTGGATCTAAATTAGGTGAACACATCAGAAAAGCTGGCTAGAGCGTTTTATGAGAAGTACAAATTCAATGTCGAAGTAGCACCAACCATGATGGACTTAGTTGCCTTACGAAAAAAGCACAATGATTCCTTCAAGGAGTATGCCTAAAGGTGGAGATCCTTAGCTATACAAGTATTTACCCTCGTGACTAAGAAGGAGCTATCTTTAGCTTTCATTAATACTCTAGAAAAACCTTACTTTTCTCATCTGATTAGGTAAGCCTCCTCCGGTTTTGCAAAGGTAGTAGCTGCAGGATATCAGATTGAAAGTGCTATCGCTTTTGGTAAATTACAGGAGCCATCAGATAGAAAACCACCTTCTGTAAAGCCTCTTACGAGCAAAACTAAGGAAGCAACTATTGGCATGGTGAATTCAAACACTAAGCCCAATACTCGAGTCTTCTTCAAAACAAATCCTTTACTACAACAATTCTGAAATCAGGCACAAGTCAATAGGGTTCCAAGACAGTTCCCTAAAATACCAATTCCCCTCGGCTAAGTCCTTGAAAAATTGAGGAAAGATAATATGATCCATTCTGAGCCTCCTAGTGAAAGATATAGACTAAATTTTTTTTTATCTTAATGTCAAATGTCAATAGCATTTAAGGTAGGTAGACCATTCAATTGACTTATGCTAGAGATTAAGAAACAAAATCTCAAGCTTAATTGACGAAGGCATAGTGGTCTAGGTAATGCATTGGCTCAAGCAATACATACTCTATAACCAGGTTGAATTACTGACTTAGCATGATCCCCTAAAGTACTTAGTAGACAAACAAGCCCTAATTAGAAGAATCTCAAAGTGGCAAATGTTCTTATTAGAGTTTAACATTACATATGTGAACCAAAATTTAGTCAAAGGGAAAGCTCTAGTAGATCAGTTAATAGAAAATCCCTCAGATAGTACCCCCCTAAGAAGTGTAAGTCAATTTTCTCGATGAGGATATATTGACAGTCGAAGGAAGCCTTAACAAAGGAGAAGTTGGTGAGCCACCAAAATGGAAGATGTTCTTCGATGGGATAGCCAACGTGTCTGGGTATGGAATGGGGGCAGTAGTAATATCCCTTGAAGGTACTCAATGCCCTATGGTTATAAGGCTCGTTTTCCCATACACTGACAATATCATTGAATATAAAGCATGCATCATGGGACTCAAAATGGCCCTAGATAAAAATATGTAAGAATTAGAAGTATATAGGGACTCTTCACTCATTGTTGGCCAAGCTTAGGGAGAATACAAGACGAAGGATCCTAAATAAGTACCTTATCACTGGCACTTGATTGAATTGATGGATAAATTCAAAGAAATCACCTTCAACTATGTACTAAGGACTCAAAATCAGTTTGTCAATGCCTTAGCCACTTTAGCATCCATGATCCAAATATCAGGTGGAGTTAAGATTCAGCCTCTTACTATTGAAATTGAAGACAAGCCTACCTTTTGCTTAGCAATTGAGGGTATGAATAACCAAAAGCCGTGGTACCATGATGTTAAGATATTCCTACAACAAGGCATAAACCCTAAAGAGGCCGAGATAGAGGACAAAAGGATGATTAGGAGATTGGCCACTCAATTCTTAATAAACGAGTCCACCTTATATCGATGCTCTTTTGATAGTACACTTTTAAGGTATACGGACAACAAGGAAGCTAAAATGTTAATGAAAGAAGTACATGAAGGAGTATGTGGCCCTTACATGAACAATTACATGCTGGCTAAGAAAATTATGAGGCTAGGGTACTACTGGTCAACAATGGAAGGCGATTGCATCAAATACGTTAAGCATTGTTACTTATGCCAAGTTTATGCAAATAGGATAAATGCCCTGCCTTAGGAACTACACACACTCTCAGTACCATGGCCTTTCTCAATGTAGGGAATAGATATCATTGACTAGATTACTCTAAAGGCATCTAATGGGCATCGCTTTATATTGGTTGCCATCAATTACTTTAGTAAATGGGTTGAGGCCTCATCTTATTTAAGCATTACTAAAGGAGTCGTAGTTAAATTCATCAAGAGAGATATCTTGACTTAACATGGGATACTAAAAACAATCATCACTGACAATAGCACTAACCTCAATAACAAACTTATATTAGAATTGTGCCGACAATTCAGAATCATCCATAGGAACTCTACACCTTATTGACCCCAAATGAATGGAGCCATTGAAGCAGCAAACAAAAACCACCTCAAAAGAATCATTGAAAAAATGGTTGTTACGTATAAGGATTGGCATGAGATGTTGCCATTTGCACTCATGGCCTATTGAAATTCTATCGGAACGTCGATTGAGAAATACCTTACTCTTTAGAATACGGCATTAAAGCAGTGTTACTAGTAGAGGTTGAGATCCTATCACTCAAGGCACTATTAGAAACTCAATTAGATGAAGCCAATTGGGTAAATAAACACATCGAATAGTTGAATCTAATTGATGAAAGGAGGTTGACAACCTTATGTCATAATCAATGTTATCAACAAAGAATGACTCGGGCTTTTAACAAAAGGGTATGACCCTGGAACTTCAAAGAAGGTGACCTGGTGTTGAGAAAGGCTCTTCCTAATGCATAAGATTCTAAAGGGAAGTTTGCTCCCAATTACAGAGGCCCTTATGTCGTGAAATGAGTATTACTAAGAGGGGCTTTAATTTTGTTTCAAATGGATGGTCTAAAATTAAGAGGCCCTGTAAATACTGATGCTATAAAGTTGTACTACCTATGAGAAGTCAATGGAAATTTTTACTTAGGACTCAGAAATGCCAGTCATTTTAATTGACATTGTGGTCTAATTTTCATTATCTGCAAGCAAAGTTGGTATGCTTGGCCATTATCATTGTTGGAATAATTACCCTCTTCTTTGAAAGGTCCAGCCCCCCTTACTTCATATAAATCAACCCTATACATTGAAAACACAAGAGAAGTTAAGAAAGGAGATCTAGGACATTAGTAATTGACAAAACTCTTTAAAATACTTTATCAAGGATTGATCCCCTTAGACAGGGAGTTTTATTGTCTATTTTTCAGGGAAGTGGGAAATCTAATTAACCAATTACCTCACCACAGATATTCATTAATCGAGAACAAGGGTCTTGGTTTGTAATAAGTTCTAAAAATAAAAAGAAGACAACAATAGTGGGTGGCTTTTTGTATCAAGCTAAAAGAACTAACGAAGTCTCAAACGTTTTATGTCAAGATCAGTTAAGTTGACAACAAAAGATCAAAGCATGAGCCAGTCAATTTTGATAGGGCTTTTAAAAAAAGGTTTGACAATTTAGGCACTATCAACAAAGGCTAGGTAAGTACTTCTATACGATGTTAGCATATTGGTTTTTGAACATTACATGTACATTTAAATTATAATGACTAATATTTCTACGACTCTAACAGTCTTTTGAGCCAAGTTTTCTCTTCCAGTTTAGCGTCTTAACTAGCTTTAGGAGCGCATTATCCGATTTGGTTAGTCAGCTCATTGGAGTACGACCAAGTTTTCTCTTCTAATTTAAGGTCTCAACTAACTCTAGGAGCACATTGCCTACCTTAGTTAGTCAGCTCATTGGGGCATGACCAAGTTTTCTCTTCCAGTTTAGGGTTTCAGCCAGCTCTAAGAGCATATTGCCTGCCTTAGTCAGTTAAATCATTAGGCACGACCAAGTTTTCTCTTCTAGTTTAAGGTCTTAGCTAGCTCTAGGAGCACTTTTCTCGCATTGGTTAGCCAACTTATTGGGGTATGACTAAGTTTGCTCTTTCAGTTTAGGGTTTTAGCCAACTCTAAGAGCACTTTGTCCACTTTAGTTAATTAGCTAAGTTTTCTCTTCCAGTTTAGGATCTCAGCCAGCTTTAGGAGTACTTTGCCTACCTTAGTTAGTTAGCTCATTAAGATATAACCAAGTTTTCTCTTCTAATTTATGGTCTCAGCCAACTCTAGGAGCACTTTGCCTGCCTTGGTTAATCAACTCATTAGGGTACAACTAAGTTTTCTCTTCTAGTTTAGGGTCTTAGCTAGCTATAGGAGCACTTTGCCCACCTTGGTTAGTTAACTCATTAGGGCATGACTAAGTTTTCTCTCCTAGTTTAAGGTTGTAGCCAGTTCTAGTAGCGCTTTGCTCTCCTTGATTAGTCAGCTCATTAGGGCATGACCAAGTTTTCTCTTCCAGTTTAGGGTCTTAGCCAACTCTAGGAGCGCTTTGGTTGCCTTAGTTAGTAGTTCATTAGGATACAACCAAGTTTTCCCTTCTAATTTAGGGTCTTAGCCAGCTTTAGGTAGCTTTGCCTACCTTAGTTAGTCAGCTTATTTGGGTATGACCAAGTTTTCTCTTTAGGGTCTTAGCCAACTCTAGGAGTGCTTTGCTTGCCTTGGTTAGTAAGCTCATTAGGGTATAACTAAGTTTCCTTGTTAAATTTAGGGTCTTAACCAACTTTAGGAGCACTTTGCCCACCTTGGTTAGTAAGCTAATTGGGGCACGAGCAAGTTTTCTAATTCTTTTAGGGCTCTAGCTAACTCAAGGAGCACTTAGCCTATTCTACTGAAATGAAGTCTGGTCATACTAAAATTTGTCAGCTCATAAAAGCATGACCAGACTTCATTTCTTCTTTCAGCTCTGCAACCAACTCTTAGAGTGCCACCCCTCTCCTTACTAAATCTCTAGTGGATTGGACCTAAGATAGCTAGCTAGCTAACTGTTGAGATTCTTAAGATAAGATCCACCATTAGGTCAAAAATAGTATCTCTCTTATCTTTGTGGCAAAGTTTTGCTCAAACTTTACTATAAAGAGGGGCAGTTGTAGATACCTTATTTTTGCCCTAGAATAGGAAGAGTATAAAAAATAAGAAAAAAAACACCCAAAAATATGAAATTCAGGAAAATACAAAATTCAGAAAAATACAAAATTCAGAAAAAGAACAAAAAAATAAGAAATTTAGAAAAAAATACAAAAAATAGAAAATGAAAGAAAACCTTAAAAAATTAGTACTAATTAAAAAGAATAAAGGAGAAGGAATTCTTCTTCCCTTTTTATTTGTTTTTTTACTTTATTATATTTTTTATGTATATAAAAGTATAAAATTTAATATATATATAAAAAAAGTAGGGGATGAGGATCGAACAAGAATAAATCTTAGTCTGTAAAGATTGGCCTAGGGCCTTTAGCCTTGTTTTGTGAGCAAAGTATGCACTGCTACACACCCTTCTTTTTTGCAACGTATGCAAGCATTGCATACACACGTAGGGGAGCATGGCATGTACCTTGCACGTGACTAGTGCCCCCTTCTTCTTTTTTTTTTTTTCCTTCTAGATTCGATTTCAACTCCAATTTCATCATTTTTTCCCTTTTGTGTGAGCTTGGTTTGGGGTCATTTTTTACCCCATTTACTACACAATTTCACCAAATTAATGGTGGAATTGTGTAATACGCTTGGCATACCTTGAATTGGGACTTATTTTTCGTCTAAATTCAATCAAATTCAATAATAAATTTGCTCAAAAAATGAGCAAAAAACCAAAATTCCAACATCCCCATTCATAGCCGTTTTCCTCTATTAATGACCTTTCTAAGCTTCTTCAAGCTGTGTTTAGTATAAATAGAGATCGGGGAATACATAAGGATATACAACAAAAGCTTAGAAATGCTTAAGGAAAGCAAATTGAGGCTTTCTCTCTCTAACCTAATCATCTTCTCTCTCTAGGATAGCCACACGTATGGTTGTTTTTAGTGAAAACCACTACCACCATCAGAATGCTCGCATCTAAAAATCCTAAGTAAGACACTTCAATTCGACTTCCTGAGATGATTCAAGTCGTATGAGTCAACTAGAGCCATCTAAGCCAACTTGAGTCGACCTAAGCCAATTGAGCCAAGACTAAGCCAACTCAAGCTAACTCAATTTGATTTTTTTTTTATTTATTAATTTATCCTTTTACTTTTGTGCTTGTAATAAAAAAAAAAAAGAGATGAAGAGAAGAAAAAGAAAAACAAGAAAAAAAAAAAGAAATGAAAAGAAAAGAAAAGGGGAGTTTTTTTTTATTTACTTGTTCAAATGGATAAATGAAGAAATAAATAAAAAGGTAACAAAAACAAATAAATGGGTTAGTAAATAAATAAATTTGTTTTATCACTTAGAAAAATCAGGTTTTCCAAAAATAGGAAAATAAATGGACCTTTTTCATAAATTAGTGCTATTTTTAAGAAATTTTTTAAATACTAGTTAGGACCATTTAGAAAGATTTCTTTAAATGAATCAAACCAAATAAAAACATAAACTCAATATTTTCGAAACTAAAATCAATCAATTGACTAAAGTTTTATTAAAAACAAAAACAAAAAACTACATACATCTAATCCCGAATAGTGGATATGTAAGCATATATGGGTCAATGATAAAAATAAAAAACCTAATTTCCTTTTTTTACTTCATTTGTCCAATTAGAATAGCTGATAACTAAGTTCTATTTTTAAAAGTTGAAAGGTAATTTTTAAGTTTAATTTTAAATTTGGAAAGTCGATGGTACTCGTAAGGGTTCAAAAACTTAATGCCTGGATCTTGATCTTTAAGTCTTTAAAGCCATTTTTTTTAAATCAATTTTTATCGAAAGACTAGTAGCTAAGTTATAGTTAATCCACTAAATTAGTTATAACTTAACTCTTTTTCTCAACTTTGATTGGGTAGCAACTCAAAAACCTTTTCAAAGTATAAAAAGTCGATTTCCTTTAAACCTTAATCAAGGGTCAATATTAAACGGGTAAGGGTTTAATATTGGTCAGTTTATAGAAGACTTAAATTTTAAAACCGAGAGGTGAAAATATAGGCTCGACAAATCTTATCTATTTCCTTTAGCAAGGAGTAGTAGGGAGTGACCCTTCAGTTTAGATTGATGTGTCATATCCGACAAAATGTAAGATGAGTAGGATCGAGTGGTGCATTATATCCATTCAGTAGCTACTCAGACTTTGCTAGCTTTTTTTTCCTTGTTTATTTTTAGTTTGCTTCGTTGTGGTGCTTCTCTTTGTGTTCGACCCTGGAGGTGCATCCAGTCTACTCTTACTTCAATCATGCGTTCTACCTCCTTTCTCGAAATTCTATTAGTTGTAGAAGTTTCATCAAGAACTTTTTTAAGTTTAGATTCATTATCTAATTCTGAATCCTCCTCTGACTCAAACCTACTTTTCCCTTCTTTTATTTCTATCTTCCCTCCTGTCTTGACCTTAAACTCAATCTTAGTCTTCTTTTTCTTTCATATGAGTATGTCCTTCCATTTCCTCTTTTTGTTGATCTTTTCTTCTAGTTTCGATTCATGTTATGAATTAAGTTCTTAAATTGCTCCTAAAAGCTCCCCCTCAAATAATGATCTAGGCAATCTATTCTTCTTGTGCTTGTCATGTACATAGAAAGTCCAGTCATCAATGAACCTGATCTTATTTCTCACATTTGTACCCATGTGATTGATATGTTCTCTACCTATCACTTTAATGGGTATTTTCTTCTAAGTAAACTTTGGCTTTATGATCCTTTTGTATTCAAACAACTTCATCAAGAGGTTTCCATAGGGTCTCTTCCTCTTAGTCATGAAGGCATGCTTAAGAATCTAAGTAGCTAAATCTAGTTTCTTTTTCTTCAATATATCCACTATCACCATTGCATCTTCCTTAGAAATACTTGTAATACTTCCCTTCTTATAAGAATACAACTTATTACCATCTTGTGAAACATGCTTACAATTAACCTAAAATTAAATATGCGAACTATCTTCCTTGCCAAATCCTTTCTCCTCTATTCAATTCCTTAAAGACTTTTTTTTTTCTTGACCATTTCATCAATTCCTAATCATTATTCATCTTCACTAACTTAAAACACTTTGGAATATCTTCCTCAATAATTTCTATATTTTTGCCCATTCACATTAGATATCCACATATCTCTTTTTTCAACATCTAAATTTTTATAAAACTTGTATATTAACTCACTAAAAAGCATAGTTTCAATAATACATAGATAGTTTGAGGCTTTGCCTTTTTCTTTTTAGCCTTAATTTTTTCAAGTTGTTTTAATGTGGTTTTTGGTTTGGGTTCATAGTCTAAATTTGATTTTAGTTGTAGTTTTGATTTTTCCTTTGATTTATTATCTTTTTCCTCATTTTTAGAACCCTCTTCATCCTTTGTTTCTTCTTCTTCCTCTAAATCTTCCTTAGTTTCTCAAACCCTCATCATCCTTGCTCTTCTCTTGAGCATCAAGTTTAGATTTCTTAGAGTTAGGATTAAGGGTTTGTAGGTTGAGAGTTTTGAAGGTTAAGGTTTTGTGATTCTTAGTTTTCTTCTTGATTCTTTTCAAAATTAGATGGCTCATCAACTAGAGAATATAAGTTTTCCTTCATATTCTTAATATTTTTCTTGGTTTTGATTCTAAGCCTAGATGATTTTATTGGAATTGTTTTAGAGAAAGAGACAGAGAGAGCATGGATTTAAGGTAACAAGAAAAGTGTAGAGAGAGTCTCTAGAGAGACAATGAACAAATAGAGAGGTTTATAAAGATTAGAATATAAGACATGCAATAGCATTGAAGAAAAATGAGGAATTGGAGTTTAATTAGAGAATCTAAAGGGCTAAAAATTACTATATTAATTATTGGGTTAAGCTCATTATTTATTTAGGCTCGACTCCTTGGACTAAGTGATAGGGCTAAGGAGTTTAGTTTATATATTGGGATGATTTAGGGAGATTTAGCTTGCTGGGCTCAAAACAAGAACCATTAGACTGGTTCATTCGCCTCCAACCTTTTTCAAGCAGGCTCATGCACCATGAAGATGGCTATTAGCCTTAAGCCTTTGCAAGTTCATTCTAGATAATTATGAAATGATTAAAACTCCATCTCATCCATCAATCACCAATATGATCTAACAAATATTATTAAGCCATAGAGCCTATAAATATTTAGTTATTCCTCCTCATTTGATACAACTCTAAAGATTAGAGAAATAGTGTTTCATTGTGAAATCTTTTATTTATAAGATCAAATAGGATTAGGCAAAGGAATGATCTTAGCTCTCAAGAACTGCAAGGTTCTTCTCTAGGCTCCCTTATCTATTACATATACATTTGAAACTCTAGGATTACCTGTTCCTCCTCCCTACTATTCTCTCTTCAATCATCCCATTAAGTATCAAATCCATATCATTACTCTGAGGCCATGTATAATGTGATACTTATGTGACTTGCACGTGGCCACTCTAGTTGGAACCCCTTATCTAAAATGGAGGAAAGAGTAGAGACATGGCCATTACAAACTGAAGCCCTTGACTAGAAGTGCTTGTTACTTGTGTGAAAAGTGAAAGTGAAAGTGAAAGTTTGAACTTGTAAGTTTTAGCTCACTTATGCAAAAAAAGAATGAGCCTTATTAAATGACTTGTAATGCTACAAAAAGGGGAGATTAAAAATTAACTCAAAATTATGGGACATTAAATATCCTATTATTTGTACCCATTAATTAATAAAATTTACCATTTCAGCTATAAGGTATTTGATTTAGCTACAGTATATTAATTAATTTACATAGTTACACTAAAATAAATGACTATATATATAAGGAATTTATAGTATCTAATTCTACACATTGTTTCAACTAATTTAACTAAAGTACAAGCATATGAAAAATTCCAAAATAGACTTTACTAAAATTTACAAAATTGAACATAACACATCAAAAAGCTATCATTCTCGTAACATTATAATACAAGATATTACAAAAATGTTAGTCAATCAAGAATTTATCCAAGTGGATAATAAAAACCAATTTCAATTCATATAAATTCAAATTTTATCTTATCAAGAGGCTTGGTGAAAATATCAATTGATTAATCATCAGTTGGAACAAATTCCATACTTATATCACCATTATTAACATGATCACAACAATGTCTAACCTCTATATGTTTAAATCTAGAATGGTGCACTTGATTTTTAATTCAATTGATTGCACTTGTAACATCGCACTTTATTGGGACATTTTTCAAATTTAATCCATAATCAGATAATTGTTGTTTAATCCATAAAATATGAGCACAGCAATTGCCAATTGAAACATACTTAGCTTCAACTATAGATAAGCCAACATAATTCTATTTCTTAGAAGACCAAAAAACCAATTTATCCCCTAGAGACTAGCAAGTACTTGAGTTACTTTTCCTAACTATCTTACATCCAGCATAGTGAACATCTAAGAATCCAATCAAATCAAAGTTTTGATTCTTTGGATAATAGATTCCTAACTTTGTTGTGTAAGATATATATTTGAAATCCTTTTCACAGTTGATAAGTGTGTTTTAGTTGGTTTAGATTGAAATCATGCACAAATACACACACTAAACAATATGTCTGGTCTAAATGAAATCAAATACAATAGTGAACCATTCAAACTCCTATAAAGCTTTTCATTAACTTTCTTACTTACATCATCAAGATCTAACCTAGTTATGGTTGACATAGGTATAGTTGAACCTTTAACACTTTCCATTCCAAACTTTATTAGAATCTACTTAGTGTACTTTTTCTTGATGTATAAAGATCCTCACTTGTTTGTCTTATTTGAAGCCCAAGAAAGAAGTTCCACTCACCCATTAAAGACATTTAAAACTCAGCATGCATAAGCTTAGAAAACTCCTTGCAAAATGTCTTTTTTTAGATTTAAAAATAATGTCATTGAGACATAATTTTGACTAGTAATATATCATTGTCACGGTGTCTTAGAAATAAGGTTGTGTCTATTTTACCTCTTTGAAATCCATTCTTAATTAGAAAGTTACTTAGTCTTTCATACCAAGCTCTTGGAGCTTGTCTTAATCCATACAAGGCTTTTCTTAACTTATACACATAATTCTCTTTAAATGGATCCTTAAACCCTAGAGGTTACTCTACGTATACTTCTTCCTTGATATATCCATTTAAAAATCACTTTTAATAGCCATTTGAAACAATTTAAAACCTTTATAATAAGCAAAAGCTAGTAAAAGTCTAATTGCCTTTAATCTAGCAACTAGTGCATATGTCACATTAAAATCAATTCCCTCTTCTTGTGAGTAGCCCTTAACTACCAATCTTGCCCTATTCCTATCAACTTTACCTTCATCTAGCTTATTTTTAAATACCCACTTTGTTCATATGATAGATTTATCCTTAGGACTACAAACAAGTATCTACACCTAATTTCTTTGAAACTGGTTTAGCTTTTCTTACATGGCATTTATTTAACTATTGTTAGATAAAGCCTCATTGATAGTGTTAAGCTCAAACTTTGATAATAAAGCAACATGGTTTTTTATAATTCTTAAGCTAATTGTAGTTTTAACTTCAATATTAATATTACCTATCACCTATTCAGGTGAATGATAAGTTTTTAACCTAATTGTTCCATAAGGCTAAAAAATTACTTGGTTAGGTTTTGATCTAACCTCTAAATTTGCTTTTGCATTTGCTTTTGGATTTGCTTTTGATTTTGGTTCTAATGAGCTTTCATCCTTAGGTTCTGTAGACATTCTTGTCTATCCTTGTTGTACATTCTCATTCTTACCTTTGGTTTTCTTAAGTAAGTCAGCATTATAATCATCTACTTTGATTTCATTAATAAATTTAACATTTATGGATTCCTTAATTGTTATGATAACCTTGTTAAACCCACAATATGCCTCCCTATTCAAGGAGTATCTAAAGAATATGCTTTCATCTGCTCTTTCGTTAAACTTACAAAGATTTAAACTTGTTTTCTTAATAAAACATGTACAACTAAACACATGAAAGTAAGATACCATAGGTTTTCTACCTTTCTACAATTCAAATGGTGTTTTCTTGGCAAACTGCCTTATGTATACACGATTAATGATATAACATGATATTGATACTACCTTAGCCTAAAAAATTATGCTACACCACTTTCATTTAACAAGGTCCTGTGTCATTTCTTAGATTATTTTGTTCTTATGCTTTACTAATACATTTTGCTATTGAGTATAAGGGCTTGAAAAATTGTAAGTGATGCCATTTTGATCACAAAACTTTGTAAAATCATCATTTTCAAAATCTTTTCCATGATCAATTCATAAACAAATGATAGGAAAGCCTTTTTTGGTTTCAAACTTGTTTTGAAAACTTTACAAAAGTAGAAAAAGCATCACTTTTGTGTTATAAGAATGAAACCCAAGTATACCTCAAAAAATCATGTACTATCACTAAACCATATTTATTACCTCCTAAGCTCAGTATACATGTAGGACAACACAAATCAAGATGCAAAAGTTCTATAGGCCTCTTTATTGATATAACATGTCTAGAATTATGTAAGATAGTGCTCATCTTGTTTTTAATGCATGTGGTACAATGAAAATCATCCTTTATATACATCTTAGGCAAACTATAAACAAGATTATTCTTAGACAAATTATCTAATTGATGAAAGTTAACATGACCTAGCTTCTTATGCCAAAAGAATGCATTAATAGAAACACTCAAAAAACAACTTTTGATTTCAACTTTAGCCGATTCAACAAGATATATATTCTTCTTACAATGACCTTCAAATAATTTAGTACCATTTTTATCATAAGCCTTTACTTTATTTTAGTCAAACACCATTCTATAACCCTTATCATATAGTTGACTAATACTTAAAAAATTATATTTCAAGCCTCTAACTAAACACACATTTTCTATAGTATGAAGAGGTATGTTGATGTTCCCAATTGCAATGAATTTTCCCTTATAATCGTCTCAAAACTTTACATAGCCTCTTTCTTTCTACTTTAGACTTATGAACAATAAAGCATCATCGCTTATGTGATGTGAACACCTACTATCTAGGTACCGAATCCCTTTTAATCATGCACTATATCCTTGTAACCATTAAAATAAGGTTATGTTTGTTTTGGAACCTAAATTAGCATGAATCCACCAAAATTTAATCTGTATTATGCAAAGATCCATCTTATTGTGTTATGAGCATGTTCATTTTATAAAAGCAAAATTTTTCAATATGACTAAGTTTATTGCAAAAGAAACATGCAAAAGAATTAGATGATCTATACCTATGAATCACCTAATTCTTTAAGTTTTGGCTTTGGTAGCCTTTGAATCTACCTCAGATGTATTCTTTAATTGGATACTTGTTATTTTGATCAATATATCATTTGTTATATTGATTCCCTTGCACATTAGATTTAGCCTTAACATGCACATTACTATTTTTTATAAGTTTCATACTAACGACCTTCTTACCTTTGAGAAATAGGGTTTTGTTCCTTGATTTAGAAGATTCACCATGTCTATTTTTAAAGTTATCTAACCTTTGTGAAGATAGTAACAATTGTAATTTTTTGTCATTTTCGTTAAACTTGTTAAAGGTAGCATCAATAATGCAAGGCAAGTCATTAATTCCAACTTTCAATTCCTTAATTTCCTCTTTTAACATTAAATTCTTCTTTTCTAAACTATCTTAAGTTGTCTTTAGATTTTCATCATCTAGCTATAAAGCTTAAATATCATTTTTTAGTATATCATTTTCATCAATTTCGTCAACTAATAATGAATTTATTTATAACAATGCATCCTTTTCACTTTTTAGAGCTTTAATTTCATCATCATGTTTGTTTAATTCAAAATTAGCCCTTTCAAGTGCTTTTAAAAGACTCTTAATCTGCTTTTGTATACTTCCAAGCATCACATCATCATCAAAGTCATAATTTACCTCAAAGATAGCCATTAGACATTGGTTGGCCTCTTCTTTTGTCTTTGAATTTATTTCTAAATCTACTTCAAATTCATCCAAGTCTCTCCAAGTGGCTAGTAATGCCTCTTGTTTCTCCTTGTACTTTTGTAGTTTCTTCAACAACATTGGACATTCTTACTTGATGTGCTTAGGTTTCTTGCGCTTATGACACTAATTCCTTTTTCTCTATCTTTTCTTTCTCTTCCTTTTTCTCTTCTTTGTAAGTTTTCCCTACATCATACTTGAAATGATTAGAAGAAAAATGTTTATTGAAAAACTTTTCCGTACCCTTCTTCTTAAGAAAACTGTTAAGCCTTCTAGCTAATAGTGTAATGTCCTCATCATCATCTGTTTTTAATTCTATCTCTAAATCAACTTCTTAAGCTTTAAACATGATTGTCTTCTTGCTGCTCTTAAGTTCATTTGTGTGCTTGATATGAGATTTATATGCAAGCAACTTTTCCTTTAGTTGGCTCATGTTCAGCTTTGACAACTCTTGGGCTTCTTTAATTGTTATTTTCTTTACATCCCAAGACTTAAGTAAAATCTTTAGTATCTTTTAGATAAGATCGGAACCTTAATTTTTTTACCTAACAAAGCCAATTCGTTAATTATTGTAAAACGATTAAATACATCACTTATATTTTCACCTAGTTGAAACTTAAATAATTAATATTGTTGAAGCAATGAATTAATTTGAGTGTCCTCGATTGATATTGTTCCTTTAAGAGTCTCACTCAATGTATCCTAGATGTCTTTTGTAGTCTTGTAAGAAGAAATAAGATAGTATTCAAATTGTGTTATTGTCATTAATAAAAAGTGTTTAGCCCGGTTTTTCTTCTTAATCTTCTTCTTCTTCTTCTTCTTCTTAGCATCTATTAAGTGTTGACTCTCTATCAATAGGAATTTGGATGTCTCCTTACTCAATGATTTCCCATGATTCAAAATCAATTTCCTTAACATTTGTTTCCATCCTATATTTCCAATAAGAAAAGTTAGTACCATCAAAATAGTGAACATAATTTGTAGCAACAAATATATTGTTTTCCACCATAGATCTTTGAACTTCAAATAATCAAAAGCTAAGCTTTGATACCAATTGTAAGTCCCAAAAGTAACCAAGAGAGGAGGTGAATTAGTTACTTACAAGAATTTATATTTTTTGTAAAACAAGACTTAATCATGTCCCTTTTGCTTACTTTAATAAGTATAGCATAAAATAATATATAGAAAACAAATAAACCACAAAATAAAGGATAGTAAGGATGAGAAGATTAGACTCAAGAATTATAATACTTCGGCTTTATGTTTACTATACTCTTCTAGCTCTACTATTGGAGACCTAACATTCCATACCAATGTCATTCCACTATCTACTTTTCACTATATCACTCAAGGGAGAAACAAATACAAGTCTTCTACTTTATCTCACAAGGCCAACCTTGCCTACACATAGATTTACAAAATTTTGAATCTTTCCTTTAAAACAAATCCTACCTTTAGAAACATAAGATTTATAATAACAATGAGGACAAAATACAATGATCCTAAAAAATATAAGCAAAAAATAATAATAGAATATTAAAATATAGTAGAAAATGTTGTCTTTGGTTTAGCTTCTAAATATATCTTTCAATTCCCTCAAGAATGAAGTTTTCAATAAATAATTGCAGATCAATGTATTACAATAATTTGACCTCTTTGCCTTTATATCCTTTAGGTGCAATGTCTCTTTGCTAAAATCTTAGATAATACTTGAATAAGTCTTGAAAAAATCTGAAGTTTCCTTGAACTAGTTGTTGGAAGTTGTGATCTCTTGAATCGTAGAAGCTAAATCACTCTTGTTGGTTAATTCTTCTTAAAAGTTGTACTATTGCACTTATAGTAAATAAAGTTTGCACATTTTCCTATGTATATACTTTAGTTCGTTATCTTAATCATCATGATGTCCTTTAAAAAGTTGAATTATATTGAAAAGAAATATCACCCATAAATCGTGATACTTGATAATCTTGGAATTTGAACTTTAAGTTTGAAGCGACCTTAGGAGGGGCCTAGTAGTATTGCCTAGAATTTCCATATCACGTGTGCACCCATGATAAGAAAATCGCCTTGCAAGTCAAAGATTGCAAGACTTTAAATAATTATATGCTAGAGTCTTCAATTTTAGTTCATTGACTCATTATATAATATAAATAATTATGCATATCTATTTTTCCACAATTCCTCAGAACCGCAGAGAATCGGTATCCCCTATCAAAATAATGAAATAAGATAGACAATTTTAGAAAATTCTAAACTTACTAAAGATACTAAACTTAATTGAGACATTAGTCGTTTTTCGGAGCATTCTAAATTAACTACACAAGCTTTTCATCATACTGATTCAATGGTAGCACTCTACACTCGATTCCTATCCCATTCTCAACTAGCGATCAACTTGCAAGGAAAAGAACTGTTGGGGTGTAAGCTTGCGCTTAGTGAGATAATTACCCTCATCAATACCGCATGACAAAAATTTATTAAATACACAATCATATGAATGCATGAATAATCAGTATGCCAAACAATGCATGCAATGACTTAGGAACTGCATACGACTCAGAATTATGCCCCCTGAAGTCGGGGTTTGGAGATAATTAACCGACCCAAACCAAAATCTGGGTTCTAGATCTTAGGTTTTATTTCATTTGCACTATTGTGCTCAAGCCAAAACAAAACTATATATATATATATATATATATATACGTGTATGGTGTGTATATGTGTATCCTTTCTTTATTGAATAACAAATCATATTTTTAAAATCCAAAGTCTAGCGGTATGGTGGCCATAAACACACACCTTAAGTAGAAGCCACAAGACTCAGCCCCTCGCCGACAGTTGGTGTCTCTTGGCGCCTACTAAGCCCATCAGCTTAGGATAGAGACTCAATATATATGATGACATAGCTAGTGCCTAATCCTGCAGGAAACTCGTATTCTTGTGAGTCCTTTCCCATCTTCTGTATGAAGCGGTAGTCGGTATTATCCGTATGCAATATGGGGAATGCATGATTCATTTTGATTTCTTAATCGTATAAGTGATTAACTCGATTTTTAAGGTGATCAGACAATTTCATTCCATACAATTCACATGTATATATAATGCAAACAATTCCCATTATTAAATATAATTAACAAGTCATCGCATTCATCTACAAATTCATACACATGCATTTCCCATACCCTACAAGCATCCAAATATATATATGTAAGTTTAGGTGCATCTATTCTACAAGCAAAATCAAGTAAAGAGTCATTGAGAATTACTCACTCAGCCATGCGGATCAATCAAAATAATTCGAGATAGGTCGTCTCCCTAAAGCCGGGTCCCCTGGACATCACAAATACGATACTATAAGGATTTGAAATAAAACCTAGAAAACTAAGCTAAAACCCTTTAAGTTATACTTTGGACTTGGTTTCATAATTTTTCTCGGTTTTACTTAAAAGTTCAATCGCATATAACTTTCTCGTTTTAAATCTAATTTTTATGATCTTATAGTCAATCTTCATCGTTTTTTAATGTACTTTAATGTCATAAGGTTAGATTTTTGAAATGAGGTATACAATTCTATCCAGGGGTCAGAACAGTAGCGGTCCTCATGTGTTTGAGTGCTTTTGGGCCTTGTTTGGTAAATGGGCCTTTTAATAACTTGAGGAATCCTTTGGGCTTGGTCTTAAGATTTTATTCTAAGCTTAAAATACTCCTTGAGATCAAATTTATGACTTTGATTTATATTCCTAAGGCTAACACCCACTTCTTGGGCCCTTTAGTGCGCTTAAGTTGTTAAATGGGCTTATTTTTTGGTTCAAACTAAAGTTAGTGACTTTGGTGGGCTTATGGGGCCTTAGGTGGATTTCTTATGGGCTTCAAAACAACCTCTCTTGATACTTTAAGGTGCTGGTCAGAATTTCATTGAAGGCCCAACTTAGAGTTCTAGGCTTGTTTTGAGAGTTTTAGGCTCGGTTTTGAGTTTTAGGTTTTGTATGCTTACCATACTTGCTTTGGTTGATCTTTTCACTTTTTTCATTCACTTTTATCATATTTTTGAGCTTCTTTTTCCCACATTCCAGATCTGTTCACGATGGTTCCAAAGGGTCCTCACTTGGTTTTTCAACTTGTTTCATCATTTCCTTAAGTTTAGGTGGTAGATTATGTACTTAACTACTTGTGTCCAAATCTTAACTTAACTTTTCTTCCACAAGATGATTCTTTAACTTATGTTCCACATAAAGAAATAGAAGATCTTATATTTAATACAACTCCCATATCATAGCTCATGTCATACAAAATTGGTTTCTTCATAATACCTCATGTGATGGATTTTTCCTTAACTTAGGTCTAGATTTGAGCATGTTTAACTTAATGGAAACAAAATCAACATTTAAATGACTATGGAACCCTTACGTCCAGCATACTCATCCTACATTAAAGTTCTTATTTCAAGATTTTCTTAGCTTAAAATCTTCCATTCAAAGCATTAAACAAATGTCTTTACAAAACACCAACTTTACATGCTCATGTTCCAACTTCATGTAAAGGTTTCATGGTTTGTTTCTTAAAACAATTTTTGGTGTTATAACAACTTAAACCTTACTCATATCTTCAAGAAATCAAAGTCTCCTAACATAAATACTAATCCACATATCACAAGAAACACTTACTCGTCCTTAAAGCAAAGTTTGGTGGTTGTGCACTATGGTTCCGCTTAAGCTCTTAACTTTGCTTCCTCCTTTTTGCCACCTTTTGGAACCCGAATCTTTTGGTCTCTTAGAATGGGGTTTGTGGAAGGTTTGAATGGTTCTAAAAGATCTTAGATGGTGAAAGAAAATGACACAAGAATAAGAAGAGAAATTGCCGTGAGTATGGAAGCAAAAATGGTGGCGACAATGTTGGGAATTTGTGGAGTTTGATTTCTTCTTTTGATTTGTGTTTAAAGTAAGAGAAAAGGAGGTGAAAATGGGAGTGAAAGAGGGAGAGAGTGGCAGATTTTGAATGAAGAAAGAAGTGTGTGCAAGAAGCTTTAATTGATTATCTTGTTGCTTACACAAAAGTCAACAATTGCAACTATTGATGATGTAAGCAATAAGGGGTGAATAGTGATGTGTAAGAGAAAGTGATTGATGGTTGAAAGGCAAGAGCATGCCCACCCCCCCACCCCCCCTTTCTCCCTTGTCCAAATCTGCCATTTAAAGTCTTTTTGGGCTATGGAGTAGTCTTGTCTCATTTATTAAAGTTAAGCTTATGAAATATTGTGAAAAAATGTCTATATGTAGTATAAGTGAAGAGGTGATAAGGAGATTGTCTTATCACTAGATTTTGATAAGTTATCAATTGATAAATGATTCCAACTCTCAATTAATAAGTTATCTAAGGTGATTGGTTGGTCCACTTATTTATGTGTAAAGCTTATACATGAAGATAAGAGCATGGCCTTATAGGAAATTGTTTTAGGGTTTTCATCTTGCATTGTTTTATAATTTATGATTTGATTTTTATAAAATTGTGAAATTTTCTAAAGTTGAATGAAATTATTCAAATTAAATTATCGATTAATTACTTAGAGTTAAAATTCCTTAATTGTTTTAAGGTTTAGGGTTTTAAATGACTTTAGAGCTTGCAGTTCTTCAAGCTTGGGTTTTATTGACAATTGGCTTTTGAATTGGAAAATTTTAATTTTTTTCTAAATATAAACTTAAGTTTTTTGTTTAGTTGATCTTTGGGAACGTTCAAAAAGTACTCTTAATCAAGTCTTAGGCCCACTAAAAGTAGGGTTTACAAAGTTTCTAATATTTTCTAGCTAAAGCTCTTCCATGAATAACCTTCTATCAATTATGATATTCTTGAATAAGCCTCCTTCAAAAATATTACTTTATAATATCAATTTGAATTTAAAAATTTTGTAGCAATATGGATAAGATTCATCCTTAGCTTGAATTTCCTTCACATATGTGCTTACGTCCAAACTTATATTTTATATAATACTTAAAAATAGCTTGGGCCAAATTTAAATGACTAGTTCCCAACTTAACTCGGCCTAAAGTGTCTAATCATTAATTTTGTTTCTACTATCCTAAGAGTTTTATTTTCCATTTTATTTATTTTCGTTAATTTTTGTATTACCAATTTTCACTTTTCTTTTCTTTTTTTTTTTCTAATTGTTTAGTTTTTTTTTTTTCCAATTTTCAATTTTTTTTTATTTTTCTAGTTTCCATCTTTTTATCTTTTGAAATTTTTTTTTTGTATTTTCATAATTTCTAACTTTTTTTTCAAAATTTTCCTTTTATTTTTCTTCTTTTTTCTAGATTCTCAATTTTTTGTATTTTTTTTTTCCATTTAGGATCCTTTTCTTTATTTAAGAAAAAAATCTAAAAAACTATAAGGGTAAAAGTGGGGTGTTTACATGACCATCATCTTCTAATGAAGTAATTAGACCCATATGTTTATACCATGTGGAGAGAGTAACTTTAGCATTAGAAGATGTTAGTTAAACTTTTGAAGTTGTACAACTTTTATTAGACTAGCATCACTACTACTTTGATTTTAGATAAGGGGGAACAACTTTTAGACATCCTATTAGGTGCTGGGAGGAGCTCGTACTAAAAGAAGAAGCCTTCTACCTCCTATTAGCTTGCATATTTATTACAAATTGAAGAGGATGTAGGACCTAGGACTCTAGCCCTAGTCGTGAGCATGAGTAAGCATCTTTATTTGCCACTTATGTATGCACGCGAATATGTACAAGTCTTATGTATTTCCTTTCATGCTTGCAGGTGCGAGTTTGCAACTTCCATCATGCTTTTGTTATGATAATAGTAGCAGATCATATCCTCTAAGTATGGAGGACTATGATGGAAAACCATGAGAGTGCATACGGCTCTAAGACGAAGTTCCTTTTGTGGTACATTCTAAGGAGGTTGCTATCCTAATCTATTACAAAGGGTTGCCTAGATGTCTCTTGAAGCTGAAGATGGGTGATTTGAACTTAGTGGATTATAAGGAATCCTCAGTCATAAGAAATGAAAGGATCCCATAAAGTAGCTAACATTACTCTCGTCATCAATATATAAATTAGGGAAAGGGGTGTAAGATTGATACTCATGTTGGTGCACTACTCTACTTAGGTACATACAGAGGTGAGTGGTGTATTATACCTATTGATATCCCTTCTTCTCTAATTGCTAACATCTCTCATTGAGACTGGATAGCAACTTAAGTGGTCATTCCTTCATTAGCGGGAACTTTATGCTCTAACAAATATGTTTACACTATCTCCTTTGATGATATTACATTGAGGGCCTATTGGTAGTAAAAGCCATTTAAGCATGTGCACATCATTGTGTGCTCAGGAGGTAATGCCATTACTTAATAGTAAAGATGGAAGTTATTATGATTAGTAGTCTTGTAGGTCATTAAGTTTATAGTATTTAAGGTTGCTTAGACTTTATCATCTAAGAAGCCATCTAGAAAGTTGTCATGAATATAAGGTTACTTATATTCTTATGATCTAAGGAGCTGCTAAAGTGATCATGTGCATCAAAGTAAAAGCTGTTACTTACACTGATAATAATTAGTGATCTCTTCGAGAAGGTATTTGATCGTGCTAAAGCAATAATAATGACATTCATTATATGAGATTGTGATTTCTTTTTTATGAGTCAAGGGGGTATTTCCAACCACTCTACTACTTATAATTGTTTGACCTAGCTATAATAACTTATAATGCACCTAGCAAGCAATGCTCTTACTGATCTGCATCATACAAGTTTCTTTTTTCATTGTACGCTTCAAAGTTCATGCTCTTACTAATCAATAACAATGTTTAGTTAAGTATTGCTTAGCTAAAGAAGTCACTTTAGGGAGAACTTAATTTAAGGAACCCTACACTTTAAAGCAGTAGTGATGTAAGTTGCCTATAATGGCATGACTTAGGCTTGGAGCATTATAGCTATGTGTTGGGGAATACCTAGGCTTGAAACTTAAGAGTTGAGTTTCTATAGCATTGTTTGGTCTTAAGTCTTAGAAGTAGAGATTTTAAGCCCTTACAAAGACTTGAGGCATGGAAGCTAATATGTTAGGTGTCACATCTCAACTTAGCATGGCATGTCTCATTACACAGAAATACCTGTTAAAAACTAACTCAACTTGTTCGTTCATCATAAGAAAACTATATTTATACAAAAATGAGGTTGTTACATTGGAATTTAGTTGGGCATTTGGTTACAACCTATATGTACAACCCAATATTTACATCAAAACATGTACCATCCTTTCTTTTTTTGTCATCTTCAAAATGATAAGACTCTTGACTTAGTACGAGTTTCATCCAAAAGTCATTGACTCTAACTAATGCTCTTAATATAAATCCCCCTTACTATTGGACCCTTTAAGATACTACTAATCTAAAGATAAAACATTTCATCCCCTCAGTTATTGAAGCTGACTGAGAGTGGATAACAAACAATACAATATAAACAATATCATAATGAAACATTTCAACCATAACCAGCACGTTCAACTTCACACATACATTAGCCTAACTAAGCATTTATTACTAATAATGCAGCATGCTATGCTCATATACGTAGTATGCATCAGTACCGATATCCTATGCCCTTCCAATATACTCATTAGGTTAGTCAACATACCTGAGCATCTAGATACAACGTATGGGAACCTAGAGGTAATATGGAGTTGCATGGGAGTAGGACCCCCAACTTTGCCTTAACCAAATTTGATCACAAAGAGTCATCAACCTATGCTAAGAGGCAACAAGGAACTGCCTGGGAGTAAGAACCCCAACTTTTTTTTATCAAATTAGACTATGCACTATAGGTTATCAAATCAAACTATCAAAGTACTCAGGTTGCTTGGGCAATGAGAATCTATATAATAATAAAAACTAAGTTTATAAAGCCATGGTTTTTCTTTGATCACTTAGAAGCCTTATTTTAAAAATTCTAACCTATAGGTTCCTATTTATGCCATTCCATGCTATGCAATAACAACTCAAGTATATCATTTGGTACAATCAATCATTAAGTTTTATTTAACCTAGTTATTTAATTCTAGTTTTCAAAATCTCCCTAGCTGAAACCTAGCATCTCACTTAGGGCTCACTTAGGTGAACACCTAGAAGATTAAGTTAACAATCACTTAACTTTCCAAGTTAGTACAATCATTCATAAACACCACATCAACACCCAACATAGCAACATAACAATTTAACCAAGATATAGTTATCGTAATTCAAAATCACCACATCAACATCCGTAATAGTAACATGTCAATTTACCTAAGATATTGCCATATTCAATCAAGACAACATCAAATAGCACATGATATTATGAGTAGCAATATATCTACTCCAAGCATGGGTTAGATCCACTTACCTAGCTTTAACAGTAGTGCAAAATCCTAAAATTCACAATGTGGTCCTTCCTTACTTATCACACCTAGGAAACTATAAACATATTCTCCAAATCAACTACAAGTCGAGCTTGAACTCTTATAAGCTTTCATTAGCGTGATTTTAAACTTCATTTGACTGTATTTTACTCATTTCTTATCCAATTGTAGTAAACTTTATATCTTTACAATCATTATTTCAAGTACTATAATATATCTTAAGAAACAAGTGATGGGAAGTATGTGATAAAATAGTAAAGGAGAGAAAAAATAAGCAAACCTATGAACAACTCCAAAGAATGTGATGCACTAATGGAACTTTTAGAGACTCACGGCATAGCTCGATATGATAAACAAGTTAGTCTGGTGAGGTTACTCACTACTTAGTCTTACTTAAGGGTTAAGATAAGAGTGAAGAAAGAGCAAACAAGCTAATGAGAGCAATGTTCACAAAAGGAAATATTTAGTATATTGATGGTGATAAGATAGGTGTAGCTACATGTACAGTAGGTATTTATACTCGAGAAACTAGTGCAACTTACTGAAAAATGGAAAATACAAAAGAGTAGTATTGCAAAGTAGTAATGTATAAGGAATTATAAAGGGTACAATGGGAAAATACAACTAAAATGAATATTTTGCATAGAGGATTCTAGCACATGATTGCTTGGATACGAGGCTTGCTTTGGGTGGATGACTTTCTAGTAGAAAAGACAATTCTATAAGTTCAGCTTGATTTTTGCTAAGCAAAGGTGTTGAGCAGGGGTACTAAGATAGAGCTACAAATAAATGTGGGTTTAGTTAATGAAGAGTAGGTACAAATAGGTGTGAGGTCTCTCATCATCTAGGTACAAATGTTGCCAAGTTGGGGCTAAATGGGAGGGAGGCAGATGCAGGTTCAGACATGCCTACCATGAGTGAAGGAATGGTGAGGTTGCTAGCAAAGCTTTCATCCAGTCAGTAGATGATTTCTGAGAGATGTATAGTTACTTAGCTCGGCATATGGAGTTAGTTAGCAACAAGGAGTAGCTCGGCTTCACTAAGGATTGGTTGGAGCAAGAAGATTTGCAGCATTAGTCCTTCTAGTCCCTTAGCTTAGCTACAAGTTATAGGCTTAGTAGCCTAATTCCTATCATTCTTACCGGGTTGATTTGGATTTGGCATGAAATTTGGATGGTCTTTGTTCAGTTCTTCTTTAGGGTGATAAGGGCTAAGGTCAACAATATTGAAAGTGTTTAAGACCCCATAATTTTCGAGCAGCTCCAATCTATAGGCATTGTTGTTGATCTTTTAGAGTGCTCTGAAAGGACCTTCAACTTAGGCTAATAGCTTGCTCTTTCTCTTGTTTAGGAATCTTTCCTTGCTTAAGTGTAACCACATTAAATCTCCAAGCTAAAATTGCTTCGACATCCATCCCTTATCTTTCTCTCACATTCTCCTTATAGCTTAGTCGATTTGCTAAGTCACCTTCTCGTAGATGTATTGTAGGGACTATGTTCAAGCTCTTGCATCAAGGTCTTCTTATCTAGGTATAGGTGTAGGGGGCCTAATCAATAGGTAGCTCGAGATTAAAACCATAGACAACTTCGAAGGGGGTCTACTTAGTGGTGTCATATGTTGTATAGTTGTAAGTGAATTCTATCATAGGCAAATAGATGTTCTAATGAGCTAAGTTCTTATCTACTATAGCTCAGAGTAATGCTCCTAAAGTACGATTGACCACCTTTGATTGGCCATCAGTCTAGGGGTAACAAGAAGTGTTGTATAGTAGTTTTGTTTTCATCTGATGTTGCAGAGTTCTCTAGAAATGGCTCAAGAACTTTGGATTTCTATTTGAGACTACACTTCTCAGCATGTCATGTAACCAAAAAGTTTATTGCAAAAACAGAGAATTAATAACCAAAGCATCATTAGTCTTAGTGCAAGGCACAAAGTGTGCCATCTTATTGAATCTATCTACGATGACCCTTATGGAATATTTACCTTGAGCAGTTTGGGGTAATCTAAGAACAAAGTCTATACTCAACTCAGTTTAGGCATTGGTCAGGATAGGCAAAGGCATTGCTTTCCTTTGTTTGGCTCAACACTTGGCCCTCTTACATACAACATATCCCTTAATAATTTGATGTACATCTCGCCTCATTCTCAACTAAAAGAATTGTCCATTCAACAACCCATATGTCCTTCTTTCCCCAAAATGTTCGGATAGCCCTCTACTTTAGGCTTCCTTAATGACTAACTTCCTCTTAGAATAGGTTAGCATATACAACTTTTCACTACAGAACAAGTAACTATCCTTCACATGATAATCATCCATTGTTCTTCCATCAACACAATGCCCAAATATGGGCCCGAAATGTAGGTCTTAGGAATAGTGTTCTTTGATAATTACAAACCTAAACAATCTGGTTTGCAGTTTAGTCAAGAGCGCATGTCTTCTTGAAAGTGCATCTATAACCACATTGTTCTTCCCTTACTTATATTTTTTTTACAAAATGGAAACCCTCAAGGAATTTAACCTACCTTGCCTATGGCTTCAACAACTTGGTTTGACTTTAGAGGTATCTCAAAGACTCATGATCAGTATAGATGACAAACTCTCTTAGTAATAGATAATGCTGTCATACTTAGAGTGCTCAAATGAATGTTAAATAGAGCAACACTTGCATATTTGTTATATACGAAGTAGTTTAGTTGAGGTCCTCTAAGCTTCTCATTATAGTAGGTAATTGGTCATCTTCCTGCATAAGGACGATACCTATACCAACACCTGATACATAACATTCTAGCACAAATATCTTCTAATAGTCAAGTAAAGCTAGTACTAGTGCAGAAGTCAATATTTCCTTCACTTTGGCCAAACCTTTTTCCTCTTTTTCTCCGCATTTGAATTCGATGTTCATCTTTGTCAACTCGATAAGGGGTACAGTTACAATGCTGAAATTCCTAATAAACCTTCTATAAAAAGATGCTAGTCCATAGAAACTTCTCACCTTAGCATAAGTGGTTAGAGTCAACCACCTGACAATTACTCGGATCTTCTCATCATCTATTCATAGGCCTTCTCTACTAACTACATAGCCTAAAAATGTTACTTCCTCATAGCAAAAACAACACTTCTTTAGATTATTAAATAACTTCTTTGCACGAAGCATATCTAATACCATATAGAGATGTTTGTTGTAGCTTGGCATGTTAGCACTATATACAAGGGTGTCATCGAAGTATACCACAACATACTTCCCGATTAGGTTTCTTAGCATATGATTCATCAATCACATGAAAGTGCTCAAGGCATTCAACAAGCCAAATAGCATTACCATCTACTTGTAAAGTCCATACCGAGTTTTGAAAGTAGTCTTCCATTTATCTCCTACCCTCATTTGAATTTGATGGTAGTGATATCAAGCAAATGCACCTATCAGTTTTAATATAGCGGATGTGAGTTCAAGTCGATCCCTCAGAGACTTCGAGTACTAATATTAACCTTAGCTCTATTATCTAACTGGAAAATTGTGATAAGTTGAATGAATTAAAAATACTAAAATTAATAAACTAACCTAATTATGAGACTTGATTAAGCAATTTAGAAAGCTATAAAATTGAGAACAACTTCAAGAAGGCAATAACGTATTTAGGAATTATTTCCTCTAGTATTTAACATGTGACCACTTAAAATGTATCCAATTCAATCTCTATTATTCTTGATCGGAGGGATTCACAATTAAAGTTAACACCTTTCTTAAGCATATTAACCCTAATCCTAAATTATTTACTGGAATCTCTTCTCTTAGTAATATAATTCAAAATTGCATTAATGTATAATGAATTCCCACACAAAAGAATAACTTTCTAGAAGAAACATTTATCTCATCTCTAAGTATACATGTAGTTCTCTCTAATTATGTCAAGATCTCATTACATATGTGATATCTCAATCATCATGCATAATATCATAGATTGATACTCTAGAAATATCAATTAATAATTAAATAACATAATTGAATCAAGAAAAGATAGAAACCTTATTGAAAATTATCAATCAATCTAATAGTCACATGAAACCCTAGGTTCCATAATCCTAAATACAAGAATCTTAAGTTATCATAATGAAACTAAAAATGAATTCCAACAAAAGCATGAAATTAAACATGAAAAACCCCTTTTGTTGATGATAAATCTCTTCAATCTTGAAGTTAGGTGTTGCTTTCGCCTTTTTCTTCTCCTTCTCTTCATGTCTCTTCTCTTTTGAATGTCTAATCTTTTATGCGAAAACCTAGTATGTCCCTTTATAATGTATTGTAAGGTTTCTTTTTTTGTCACCAGACATATCTTGGGACATAGTCGTATCCCCAGGTCGTATAACTTTCTGACCTTGGCAAATCTTCCTAGATGGACATAGCCTGGGGACACAATTGTGTCCCAGACTGTGTAACTTCATAAAACATTCATTTGAACTCCAAATTGAGTGAAACTTGATTCTTTTTCTTCGTTTTAAATCCAAGAATGCGTTCAAACCTTAAAATAAAAATTTTACTCAATTAAGTATCAATTTCTTTAAAGAAAACCAAAGATGTAAGGGAAATACTATAAAATGACCATGTGAAATATGTTTAAACTAAGAGTTATCAAACTTCCCTACACTTGAGCATTTGCTTGTCCTTAAGCAAATAAATCAAAACAAAATTTTCTAGGACAAAATTTTCAAAACAAAACTATTTAGGAAACCGATGAATGAATACACTTGACTTGTAGAAAAGTAAGAAAATCATTCTCAACTAACTTGCAATAATAAGGTCAACCAATTTCACCCTTAACAATGTCATAATTTCACCTGACCATATTCAAATGCTCCAATAATACTTAATACTAGAGTTCACTAGTTAATTTATGAAAGCCGAAGTTTACCCGAGTCATTTAACCAAGGATTCTTAAACTAAAAATTAGATTTAACATCTCGCTAACTGGGAAAGAGTCATAAAAATTTTGTCTATTTGACTAAAATGTATACAATGCTCTCTTCAATCTCACCAAGCACCATAATTTAAAACAAACACATTTTACATCCACTCATCATTTGATCATCCCCCTAATTCATGCTTTTGTTAGGAGGTCTTTTAAATTTACTTTATTTAAGCACAATTGTGTTGGTAGAGGGAAAGAATCTTGCTCTTCTGACGAACCAAGACCGATCCATACCAACTTATCCCTTATATTGATAGCGAGAAAAAACCTTGCTCTTTTGATGGACCAAGGCCGATCCATACCAATTTTTTTCATTAGTATTGGCATTGGGACTTAATCTCGCTTTTCTGATGGACAAAGACGAATCCTTACCAATTTTTTCTATTCATATACTGTTATTACTTTTGACCTCCAATCATTGTGATTTTTCAAGGGTTTCTCAAAAGAAGAATTTCATTTGTTTGTTTGCTAAAAATTATAGGGCTCTAAAAATTTCTAAGAGAAAGGTATACATAAAAGTAAATTTAAAAAATAACCATAACTAACTCTCAACTAGTGATGTTGTTCTAATCTCAGGTCTTAGAGTCCTAAGCTAAATAACTTGTAACTTTTCTCTCCACAAATTTAACAAGTCAATTCTAATAAAGTATAATAAGATTAATTATGATCAAGACGATACAGTTGATTTGGCCTAACACTTGTTATTCACCTATTGCAAGTTAACTTAAAAATTAATTGGGTCAAATGTGAATAATTAGTCTCCTAAACAGTAATAAATTCATATATATCCCTTCCCTACACTTACTAACGTACAGTGTCCTCAATGTACGACTAAGAAAGCATAGTAGCAAGATATGAAACAAGAAAAATCATCATAGGGAAAAAGGAAATACATGTATTAAAAAAGAAACTAATACTTCCCTATCAGTCGAAAATAATGTGAAAAAGTTTATAACTAGGAAGCCATTATCATTACATGTCTGATTATACATGCCCAGGCCAACTGAAAACAAAAAAAAAAAAAATGAACTAAGAAGAGGGATCGGAATCCGTTTCTCCATCATCCTCATCAGATGGTGCCTCAGCTATGGTTTCATCATCGTCTTCTTCACTACCCTCAACATCTTCTTCACTATCCCCAGCTGCCTCTTCTTCACTACCCTCATTGACCTCTTCCTTACTTTCATTATCCTCATCATTTCCATCCGACTCTTTCATCTTGAGAAAATTTTCCAATTTATCTTGGCGGATATAAAGTTTATCTACACTTTCTCGGATATAACGAACCTTAGTCATCAACATATTAAATTTGTCCTCAAAGCTTACTGAAGACGTTTGGCCTCAAAATGTGCTGCGTGAGTGTCGACCTTGACATCTCGTCGGTAAAAGGTTCATGAGTCGAAATGAATTAAGTCGCATAGGAGTGACTTAAGTAATTAATGTAAGCGAGGGCCAAACGACAACCTTAGTCCGCATGGCCTGCACTAGTAAGGTGATGTATGGGCCACAACAAATATGCCATTTCTTTCGTGTAGTGGTTGCTTGGTGGCTGAAAAGTTTAGCTAGCTTAATGGCTAGATTGATTGGGTGTTTATGAATAATACTATATAAATAGAAGCAATCCTTATTGGAAACCATACTGGTGCTTAAGCCTTGGTCGGTCAATGTATGTGCAAAGAGCCAATGAAGAACACGATATTTAGGTTTGACCAATTGAGAAGCCTTACTCTTTGCTGGGTCATAAGCATCACCAACAGTAATTTCGTTCCAAAACGTCCTTGGTGTTACTCCATGTGGAAAATGACAAGTTAAACATTGGAACTCTTCTGTCCATGTATATCTATCCTCATAAAGACCGAGATATTTACCTAATTGAGCTATTGTCATGTGGAATGGGTGGCCACTCAAAGTGAAATGGAGTTTGTGTTTGGGGCCCATGCTACTAACACTCTCTTTATTGAGTTTATATGTGCATAAAAACACCAATGTGAGCTCCTTATAAATTGGAGCTTCAAGAGATAAAAATCGCTCCCAAATGATTCCTTCCAATAGTTCCTTCATTTTTGTTGTGAGCTCCAATTGAACGAGAATATCCCAATCCAAATGAAGGGTGTCACTGAAGGGCTTGTTCTTAAGTAAATTATAGCATTGCGACTGGTATTCTTCTTTTAATTGAAGCATTAGGTACTCTATCGGAGGGAGAGTAGCTAATGGTTCAACAATGGCACCTTTTTGCATTAAAGATGATGCTATATAATTGGATTTTCTTCGAATGGTAAGCTTTGTACTGTTTGCCATTGACCACCTAAGAAGAAAGACCAAACCAAATCAAAAACGTGCATCCTTGCCATACTTAGGTCAAACTAAGACAGAGTTATAAAGGAGTAACAGTGAGGAATATTAAAAGAATTCTCATTGGGACATTTAAACAAACATGTAGAGTGCATCCACAAAACTAGTTGGTGTAAAAGAAATGGTTAGCAAATTCATCCAACTAATTATACATTAGACGCATTACATTACAATCAGCTTGAAAAGAAAGCGTCCCAACACATCAAAGATGCTAAATGACCCAAAATCACTCTCACAATGATAACCCTAACTGACATAATTGAATAATGATCATCAAATTGGCAAACAGAATTCGGGTTAGAGAGATCATACAGTAATATCTAATCAGAACAGGCATCATAAAGGCATGGAAATCTAGCAACACAAGGCAATTGTGTATGTCTATTATGAAAGAATAAAAACAAAGTAAATTCTCAGACAAAATGCATGTACCAATTCACAAAAGACCAAAATGTCGGTTAGCTAAACATGCCTAAACAATGAGGAAAATAAAACATAAACAAGAGAGGATAGAAAAAAAAAAAATTAGGAGACCTTACTTGGATTGGGACGTAAGGAGAAGAAGGAGAGAAGATGAAATGTGAAATGAATTTGTATGGATGTTTGTAAGTGTTTGAGAGGGTATGTGTGTGTTTTAATAAATTGTGCAGGGCGTGTACTAAATCATATAGGTGTTGGCTAGACACAGGTTGGGACACGATCATGTCCCACACCCATGCAACTCTCCGTGTTCGGGGGGTGTATTAAAGTTGGGCGCACACGAGCTGGGATACAACCGTGTCTATGCCCATGTAACTCTCTGTTTGGACAACATATGGCTGGGCATACACAGGCTGGGACACAACTGTGTCCCATGCCCATGTAACTTTTTGTAGGTAGGGCATAAGGTTGGGCATACACGAGCTAGGATACAACCATGTCCCACGCCCGTGTAACATTCTATAGAGACAAGTCATTGAAGGGGCTTGGATGGATATAGGCTAAGACACAACCGTGTCCCACGCCTGTATAACTTTCTGTAGAGACAGGTCATTGAAGGGGCTTGGATGGACATGGGCTGAGACATGACTGTGTCCGATGCCCTTATAACTTTCTGTTTTGTTTTGTTTTTTTTTTTAGCCTAAATTCATGAATTTAAAAATAAAAGAAACTTAAAGAAATAATAGTACTTAAACTAAAAAAATAAGACAAAGAAAACTAATGGGAAAAAAATGAAACTAAAAAGAAAAGCCTATGACTAAAATTGAAACAAATAAAAGAAGCAAAGCAAAGCAAAGCAAAGCAAAGTTAGATAAAAGAAAAATAAAATGGAATAAACTAAAAGAACTAAAGTATGAGCAAAGTTAGACATGGGTTGCCTCCCAAGAAGCGCTATAGTTAACGTCGATAGCTCGACGGGATACGATTGTAGCTCATGATTGTTCTATTGGGTGGAGATAAAACTCCTCTCGTCCAACATGCTCTAAGTTTCCACTCAAGTATAACTTCGATCGTTGCCCATTTACCTTAAATGTACCTTTCTCTAGGTGTGTAACTTCAACAATCCCATACGAGAAAACTTGTGTAATTGTAAATGGTCCAAACCACCTAGATTTCAACTTACCCGGGAATAAACGAAGGCGAGAGTTATACAAGAAGACATGATCACCTTCTTTAAATTGTCGACCTTGTTTGATTCACTGATTGTAGTACTTTTTGGCCCTTTCTTTGTATAATTTGGAGTTCTCATATGCTTTCGCTCGCCAATCCTCTAGCTTATTCAATTGAAGTTTCTTGTGAGAACCTGTACGCTTAAAATCAACATTAGCACTCTTAATTGCCCAATAAGCCTTATGTTCAATCTTTACTGGTAAATGACAAGCCTTCCCATATACAAGTCGGTAGGGTGTAGTCCATAGTGGGGTTTTGTAAGCGGTTCTGTGTGCCTAAAGAGCATCATCCAACTTTTCTGACCAATCTCTCCTATGATACTCTACGGTTTTTTCAAGAATTCGCTTAAGATCGCGATTAGCAACTTCCACTTGGCCACTGCTTTGGGGGTAGTACGGGGTGGTTATTCTATGTGTAACACCATAACGTTTTAACATTGGTCGAGTTGAGCATTACAAAAATGTGTTCCCCTATCACTTATAATTGTCCTAAGGGTGCCAAATTGTGAAAATAAGCCTTTCAAGAATTTTTTTACTACCCTAGCATGATCAGTAGGTAGGGCTTTAGCTTCTACCTACTTAGAGACGTAGTCAATAGCTACTAGGATATATGTATTTCCATTAGAGTTTGGGAAAGGACCTATGAAATCGATCCCCTACACATCGAATACCTCAACTTCGATGATGAGGTTTTATGGCATTTCATCTTTATGAGATATATTCCCCACTCATTGACAATGATCACAAATCTTAACGTATTTCTGGGCATCTTTGAATAAGGTAAGCAAATAAAATCCAGCCTCTAGGACCTTATGAGCTATCCTATTGCCATTATGATGCCCACCCATAGGCCCCGAATGACAGTGGCTCAAAATTCTCCATCCTACGAGGTGCGGTATACACCTAAAAATAACATGATCTGCACATACTTTAAATAGGTAAGGATCATCCCAAAAATAATGTTTCACATTAGAAAAAAATTTCTTCTTTTGCTGGTATAGAAGTCCTTTCGGTATAATCTTAGCAGCTAAAAACTTGGTGATATTAGTGAAACAAGGAATTTCCATATCACTTACCTGGCCGATGGCATAGAGTCGCTCCTCAGGGAATTCATCTTTGATCTCATTCTCGTCGAGCATTTCCAAGTTTGGATTCTCCAATCGAGATAGGTGATCTGTTGCTAAATTCTCATCACCTTTTTTGTCTTTGATCTCCACATCAAACTCTTGTAGCAACAAGATCCACCTAATCAGTCTTGGCTTTGCATCTGGTTTTGCTAACAAGTACCTAAGGGCAGAATGATCAGTGTAAACAATCACTTTAGATAGAAGCAAATAAGATCGAAACTTATCAAAGGCAAAAACAATTGCTAGCAACTCTTTTTCTATAGTAGTGTAATTCTCTTGAGCATTAGTAAGAGTTTTGCTAGCATAGTGAATTGGTTGAAAGTGCTTGTCCCGTCTTTGCCCTAGCACTACCCCAACTACGTGATCACTTGCGTCACACATAAGTTCGAAGGGAAGTGCCTAATCAAGTACTACCATGATTGGCGCATTGGTAAGTTTCTCTTTAAAGATATTGAAAGCTTTTAAACACTCTTGAGAGAAAACATAAGGTACATCCTTCTCTAATAACATAGTCAAAGGACGAGCAATTTTTGAGAAGTCCTTAATAAATCGCCTATAAAAACCTACATGCCCTAAAAAGCTTCTTATGGCCTTAACCAAAGTTAGAGATGGGAGTCTTGCAATCGTGTCCACTTTGGTAGTATCCACCTCAATTCCTCAATATGAGATCTTATGGCCTAGCATAATACCCTCTTGTACCATGAAGTGGCACTTCTCCTAGTTGAGGACAAGATTGGTCTCTTTACAGCTAGTAAGTACCATGTCCAAATTATTTAAACAATAGTCAAATGAGTTGCCAAAAACTAAAAAATCATCCATAAATACCTCCATTATGTCCTCAATCAAATCATAAAAAATGGCTAACATGCATTGCTGGAATGTAGCAGGTGCATTACAAAGACCAAAAGGCATTCTACGGTAAGTAAAGGTGCCATAATGATAAGTGAAAGTGGTATTCTCTTAATCTTCTAGTGCAATAGGTATCTAAAAATAACCAGATAAGCCATCTAAAAAACAATAAAACATATGTCCAGCTAGTCGTTCTATCATTTGATCAACAAAAGGTAAGGGGAAATGGTCCTTACGTGTAACATCATTTAACTTTCGATAATCGATACATACATGCCAACTTGTTACCGTTCTCATTGAGATCAATTCATTCTTTTCATTAGGAACTACTATTATCCCACTTTTTTTGTAACTACTTGCACTGGACTCACCCATGAGATATCAGAGATAGGATAGTTCATACTTGCATCAAAAAGTTTGATAACTTCCTTTTTTACTATCTCTTTCATGTTTGGATTCAAGCGTCTTTAGGGTTGTACAACCGGCTTGTGGTCTTCTTCCATTAAAATCTTATGAGTATAAAAGGAGGGATTGATACCTCGAATATCGAATATTTTCCAAGCAATGGCCCTCTTATGCTCCTTGAGTACTTTCAGCAACCTTTCTCTTTGTTCTTCTTCTTCTAAATTAGATGCTATAATTACCGGTAATTTGGAGTCCTTCTCTAAGAAGGCATATTCCAAGTAGTCAGGTAATTGCTTTAACTCCAATACTAGTGGCTCCTCAATTGAAGGTTTCAACTATGCTTCCTTCCTCTTTTCAAACTCTTCAAACCCTTTCTCAATAGAGGTAGGTTTATTTGCCTCCAGTTGGGCTACCACCTCGGATTTGATAGGATCTTCCGAAGCTTCTTCCATGCTTAATTGCAAGCAACTCTCCAGCAGATCCTTAAAAAGAACTTCCTGCATAGAACTTGAAACAAAAGTGTCAATAACATCCAAAAGTAGCAAGTGTCATCTTGATCAAGAGACTTTTTCATAGCCTCAGAAATTTTAAACATGATCTCTTCATCTCCTAATCTAAGAATGAGCTTCCATCACTAACATCAATGATAGCCCTAGCGGTAGCTAAAAATGGTCTACTTAGGATAAGGGGCAACTCAAAATCTTCATCCATGTCCAATATCACAAAGTCAACTGGAAAAATAAATTTACCCACTTGGACTAATACATCCTCAATAATGCCTCTAGGATACATCACAGATCTATCAGCTAATTGCAAACTCATGCTTATAGGTTTAGGTTCCCTTAATCCCGGTTTCTTGAAAAATTTATAAGGCATTAAATTGATGCTAGCACCCAAATCAGCTAAAGCTTTGTCAACTAACAAGTTACCAATATGACAAGGAATTGTAAAACTTCCTAGGTCTTTCAACTTCTTAGGCAACTTATTTTGCATGATTGCTAAACATTCTTCACCTGATATGACTGTAGAAAGCTCCTCAAGCTTCCTCCTATTGGATAACAAATCTTTCAAGAACTTAGCGTACTTCAGCATCTACGACAAGGCATCAACGAGAGATAAGTTAATATGCAGTTGTTTAAAAAGGTTAAGGAACTTACTGAATTGTTGGTCATTGCGATCTTGCTTGAGTCTTTGGGGATATGGGATGAGTGGTTGATATTCTTTCGCCTTAGATGACTTTACGTCTTCCGTTGCTTTCATCCCCTCCTTGTTCTTACTAGTCTCCTCACTAACTTTCCTCTTAGCATACAACTCCTTCCCACTTCGAAGTGTCACTACCTTGACATATTCCTTTAGATTGGTTTCTGTATTTCCTAGTAGTGTTCCTTATGGTCTTTCAAAGATTAGCTTCGCAAGTTGACCAATTTGGTTCTCAAGCTTGCGCTTGGAAGCCTCTTGATTCCTTAACAATGATTCAATGTTGGATAAGCGAGCCTCATTGCCTTGAATATATTTTGTAAGAAGTTCTTCCATACTGGACTTCTTTTCTTGAGGAAGAAGAGGTGGGAATGGTCTTTGAAATCTAGGTCGGCTAAAGTTGGTCTTCTATTGGCCTTGGTTTTGATTTGCCTATGAGAAATTGGGGTGATTCCTTCATCTGGGATTATAAGTGTTGCTATAGGGGTTATTTTGTTACCTGGGTGGAATTCTTAGATAATCTACCTATTCCAGTTGTTCTTATCATAACCCTACATACCAAAGTCACTTACATCCGATTGTACTTGTTGGGGGCCAATAGAGAGTGCATCTATCTTCTTACTCAATAGATCCACCTTGGCTGCCAGAGCAGTAGTCAAGTCCATATCATAAATTCCCATAACCTTTTGCTTGACTTTGGTGCTTTCCCACTGATAATTGTTTATCACTATTCCTTCAATTAGGTTTTGTGCTTGTTCGGGTGTCATTGTATTCAAAGTACCTCCTGCAGATGCATCAATCATCTGTCTCATGGATAAATTAAGACCATTATAGAAGGTCTGAATTTGCATCCATAGTGGGAGGTCATGATGTGGGCACCTCCTGAGCAAGTCCTTGAACCGCTCCGAAGTGTCATATAGAGTCTCTGCTTCCAATTGGGCAAAACAAGAAATATCGTTTCGAAGTTTAGCGGTCTTCATAAGTGGGAAATACTTCTCTAAAAATTTCTCTACCAATTCATTCCAAGTTGTGATTGAATTTCATAGTAGAGAGTTCAACCACTGCTTTGCTCTACCCCTCAAGGAAAAAGGAAATAGCTGCAGTAGGATGGCATCATCCATGGCTCCGTTGATTTTAAATGTATCGCAAATCTTTAAAAAGCTAGAGATGTGGGCATTAGGATCTTTATCTTGCTCTACCCTTCAAGGAAAAAGGAAATAGCCGCAGTCGGATGGCATCATCCGTGGCTCTGTTGATTTTAAATGTATCATAAATCTCTAAAAAGCTAGAGATGTAGGCATTAGGATCTTCATCTTGGAGATCGTCAAACTGAACATATTATTGCACCATTTATATGATGTTAGGTTGAATTTGGAAGTTATTAGCTGCGACGGTTGGCTCTATGATACTAGAGTCAGCTCCAATAAATGTAGGCCTTGAATAGTCGGACATAGTCCGATTTGCTTCATTACCGTTGTCAGCCATATGTGGTGGATCTTCTTGATTGATGAATTGAGTGTTGGCCTCTTTACCCTTTTCCTTGATCTCAACGATTTACTCGTCTTCTATGGTAGCCACAATTTGTCTAGGTCACAATCTCAACTTTTGAAGGACAGTTTTCTCAATTTCAGGATTAAGTTCTACTAAATTTTTTAGGTTGCTTCGGGTCATGCACTACAAGGGCAAGAAATATAGAATCAATTGCAGCTCTAGGTAATACAAATAAACAATGAAAACAAAAGAAAAAAAATGATCAAAGTAATAAAGCAACTAATGTTCTTAATATCGAAAGTCCCCGGCAACGGTGCCAAAAACTTGATATCAGGTAAGTACACCTATCAGTTTTAATATAGCAGATGTGAGTCCGAGTCGATCCCTCAGAGACTTCGAGTATTAATATTAATCTTAGCTCTATTATCTAACCAAAAAATTATGATGAGTTGAATGAATTAAAAATACTAAAATTAATAAACTAACCTAATTATGATATTTGATTAAGTAATTTAGAAAGCAATAAAATTGAAAACAACTTCAAGAAGGCGATAAATTATTTCCCCTAGTATTTAACATGTGACTGCTTAAAATGTATCCAATTCAATCTCTATTATTCTTGACCGGAGGGATTTACAATTAAAGTTAACACCTTTCTCAAGCATATTAACCCTAATCCTAAATTATTTACCAGAATCTCTTCTCTTAGTAATATAATTTAGAATCGCATTAATGTATAATGAATTCCCATACAAAAGAACAACTTTCCGGAAGAAACATTTATCTTATCTCTAAGTACACATGTAATTCTCTCCAATTATGTCAAAATCTCATTACACATGTGATTTCTCAATCATCATGCATAATATCATAGATTGATACTCTAGAAATATCAATTAACAATTAAATAACATAATTGAATCAAAAAAAGATAGAAACCTTATTGAAAATTATCAATTAATCTAATAGTCATATGAAACCCTAGGCTCCATAATCTTAAATGCAAGAATCTTAAGCTATCATAATGATACTAAAAATGAATTCCAATAAAAGCATGAAATTAAACATGAAAAACCCCTATTGTTGATGATAAATCTCTTCAATCTTGAAGTTGGGTGTTGCTTTTGCCTTTTTCTTCTCCTTCTTTTCAAGTCTCTTCTCTTTTGAATGTCTAATCTTCTATGTGAAATCCTAGTATGTCCTTTTATAATATATTGTAAGGTTTCTTTTTTCGTCACCAGATACAGCCTAAGACACAGTCATGTCCCCAGGTTGTGTAACTTTCTGACCTTGGCAAATCTTCTTAGATGGACACAGCTTGAGGACACAGTTGTGTCCCAAACTGTATAACTTCAAAACTTCATAACTCATTCATTTGAACTCTAAATTAAGTGAAACTTGATTCTTTTTCTTTGTTTTCAATCTAAGAACGCGTTCAAACCTTAAAATCAAAATTTTACTCAATTAAGTATCAATTTCTTTAAAGAAAACCAAAGATGTAAGGGGAATACTATAAAATCACCAAGTGAAATATGTTTAAACTAAGAGTTATGAAACTTCCTTACACCTGAGTATTTGCTTATCCTCAAGCAAATAAATCAAAAAAAAATTTTCTAGGACAAGAAATGCTAAACAAAATTTATCACTATTTGCTAGGTGCCATCCTTTTTTAGCACTAAGAGTGCCAGCATAGCACAAAGGCTAAGACTCTCCCTTACATCACCCTTTTCCAATAATTCATTAACTTGTCTTTGAAGCTTAGTAGCTTATTCAGGTTTCATTCGATAAGCTAGTTTGTTTGATAAAGCAGTGTTAGGTACTAAGTCAATGTAGTGCTCAATGCCTTTAAACGATGGTAAACCTTTTGACACTTGTTCAAGAAATAGGTTAGCATATTCATTCAATAGCTCCTTTACTTCTTGGGGTAGTTCACCCCATTCTCTTAACTATAGTAATTGCTTGACTAACAAGAAGGTAAGCACATCGGCTGTAATAGCCTCTTAGGGTTTGACTCTACTTAATAGTAGAGTTCTCTTTGATCCATAAGCAAGTTTAGTGTGCAAATTGCTAACTTGACTTAGTGTCATGGGGTTCAACGTAATTTTCCTTCTATCCTTCTCAAATACGTATATGTTCTTATATCCATCATGGATAAACCTTCAATCGTAAAGCTAAGGTCAACCTAGCTATACATGTCATGCGTACATGGGAAGCATGTCACAAAGAATCTTATTGGAATAGTTTCCAATTGTAATAGGTAGTAGTATATGGTAAGTGACATGTAGTGCTCTTTTCTTATTCAATCAATACAACATATACAACTTTGGATGTATAATAGTTGGCAACTTCAACTTCATAGTTAAATAGGCTAATGCTACATTGGTACAGCTACCATTATCTATAATAAGGGCATAAAGTCGATCATTCACCTATGGAACAAATTCTTTCTTTACTCCTCCTCATGTAAGGATTCTAAACTCATTGTACATCGAACAACTAGGATCAATTGATCCAAGGCCTTAGCAAACACATCTTCCCTAATCAGGTCAGCATTTGCACCAACCTCTTTGTTTACTTCTTTCTCCTCAAGTTCCTCATCCGTACTATCTACTTTGACCTTTAGAGCATCTCCCTTGATAATTATAGTCCTTCTATTTAGACACTAAGCAACCATATGTCTAAACCCTTAGTAGTTGAAGCACTTGATCTAGCTTTTCTTCCTTCCAAATCCTTATATTTTCTTGTTTGCTCAAGTAAGCCCTTCTATTTGACTTGAGCATCCACCTTCCTCGTTGGCTTAGCACTTTGCAAAGCTTGATAACTTCCCTGACTAGGTCAACTCAGATGACCGGTTCGATTCGGTGGAGGTTAGGTCAGCATTTTATTTCTTCTCTATCTCTCTACTCCTTGGGCTATCCGTAGAGCCCTATCTATTGTAGTGAATTGTTAGAGTATCACAATGTCTTAGATATCTCCTCTTAACCCACTAAGGAGCTTGGAGACTATTCACATTGATGATTCCTCCACTTCATAGTGAATCATGAGCATTTGGAACTCTTGAACATATTTGTCAACAGTTCAACCTCCTTATCTCAACTCTTGAAGCCAAACAAAAGTGTCCTGTAAATAGGTTTTCGACACAAATATGTTTTTGAGTATTCTCTTCATCTTAGGTGAAATACTAATCTCTCAGTATCCCTTTAGTCATCTCACAACCTAAGAGTTCTTCCACCACATGGTGGCATATCCTAAGAGCTCAATAACAGCAGTTCTTATTTTCTTGTAGTCATCATATTGGTAATACTCAAAAACTCACCTTACCTTCTCCTCTTAATACAAATAATCATCTACACTTCTAAAGTTACTAAAACTCGAGATCTAAAGTTTCACATGGTCAGTAGCTCCGGTACTCGAGCTTTCTCTTCTTCTTTATACTCTTCTTCTTCAACATCATGCATTTCTCTTATATCGATCCTTCTTCTCACTTGTCTGCATACTCCTTGACCTGAAACTTGTCGAGCTAGGTTCTGACCTCTAGCAGGTCGGGTAGCTTATGGGGTATTATGCACAGCTTCAGCAAGTCAATAGGACAATGCTTGAACTACTCAAGTCAAATCTACTAGAAGGTTGACCACCACATCAAGCCTCTCATCCGTACTCTTGGGGGTATTGGCGATGGTGGACAACACCACTGCTATCGTTCTCAACACCAGCATTAACACTCGAGTTTGTCATTTTCTCTAATAGATTCAAATTTTGAGTTCTTCAATCGGGTGATATTGCTTACATTATTCGTTTAAATCACATAACACACGCTTTCTTCCAACTAGAAGCTTAATAACTAACAAACACAATAGCTCAATTAACATAGAAAATTGCTCTATTTTCACACGCTTAAAATAAGGAATGAGTAGAGGACTTCAAGAATAAACTATTGCAACCTATCACTTGCTCAAAATACTTCAACAATCCTTTCCACAATTACTACACACTAAGATAACAAGAATTACTTTCCAAAACCTCAAACACAACTTACCTAAATGTAACCTTCACTTTAATACCAAGATGATGTGGACTAGAGCCAAAAATAGACAACAGTGATCATAGGGATGAGTCTAAGCTTGCTAAAAGCTTAAAATGAGTGATGGGAAGTAGATGAGAAAATAGTAAAATAGAGAAAAATAAGCAAACTTACGAATGGCTCCAAAGGATGTGATGCAATAGTGGAATTTTCAAAGACTTATGGTATACCATGATATGATGCATAAGTTGGTCTAATGAGGTTACTCATCACCTAGCCTTACTTAAAGGTTAAGATAAGAGTGAAAAAAGAGCAAACAAGCTAACAAGAGGAATGTTCACAAAAGGAAATATTCAGTGTATTAATGATGATAAGATAGGCATGGCTACATATACAATGGCTATTTATACTCGAGAAACTAGGGAAACTTGCCCAAAAATGGAAAAGACAAAAGGGTAATATCCCAAAGAAGTGATGTATAAGGAATAATAAAGGGTATAATGAGAAAATAAAACTAAAATGAATATTCTATATGGAGGATTCTAGTACATAGTTGCTTAGACATGTAGCCTATTGTGGGTGGATGACTTTATGGTAGAAAAGACAATTCTGTATTATTAGCTTAATTTCTCCCAAGTAGAGGTGCTGAACAAGGGTGCTAAGTAGGAGCTATGAACAAATGTATGTTTGGTCAAAGAAGGGGAGGTATGGAAAAGTGTAGGGTCTCTCATCATCTCGGCATATACCAATCAGCAATGAAAGGAAAGGTGAGGCTACCACTAAAGCTTTCATCTGTTTAGTAGATGATTTTTAGGAGATGTACATTTACTTGACTCGATGTATGGAGTTAGTTAGTAGCAAGAAGCAACTCGACCTCAACAAGGGTCTACTGGAGTAAGAGGATTCGCTACATTAGTCCTTCTAGTCCCTTAGCTTAGCTATAGGCTATAGGTGTAGTAGTTTGATTCCTATCAGATCAATATGGTTAGAAGCCCAAAAAATACCATTTCTCATTATTGACTTGACCATATATTATTGTAACTTCATAATTGACTCGAATAAGCTTTAGTTCTAAACTAAAAACCATAAAAATTATACTTTGTAAGCTTGAACAACATCTATTTTATACCTAAAATACTAATCTTACAGTATCTTATTAATTATCATAATAAGCTTATATTAGAAAAATATGTAATAAATAGTATATGAGCACGATTAATTCTAAGAAAAATCCTATAAACTTATAAAAATAGTAGTTTAATTATTAGCTATCTATTATACTAAGCTAGTTGTTATCTATTTTTATCAAAATAGTGGTTTTAGCTCGAAATTATGGAAAATGAACAAATTTATGTTTGAGATGAAAACTAAGTATTCTAAATACCCTTATAAACTTCCAAAAGGCAAAACATGTAGGACTTATCCATCAATTTACTCAAACACCAATTATTTCAACAATTCGGTAAAACTAGCAGTTTTATTCAAAATAATTATAAAAAATAGTAAATAGGTTTATTTTCAAAAATTCTTTGTTACCATAATTAAATGTGTACATTAAGTGCATTATATACAAAAATTGAGCTTGAAACAACAACATCTAATATTTCTAAAATTTCATTTTATTTTTGCCTAAACAGAGCAATTCCATAAGCACCGTATATTTCTACTAACTATTTAATTAAAATAAAATTACTAAAATAATCCACATATAAAAAAATCCTAGAAAAGATTTTTTCCAAATTTTCTAAGTAGATTTGATATTTTTAGAAAATAAAAGAAATTAAAGGCGAAAAACAGAACAAGCCAAATTGCCACCTTCTAACTACCCTTTGGCTACAAGACCTTATTGGAACACCTCCTCAAGTGGTGTTTCATTTAATCTCAAGTGGCTACCCTTACAGAACTCCTATAACCCCTTGAATCGACTTGATTAGATTTTGCCCTTAATTTTCTCCTTTTTTATTTTTTTGTTTTTCCCTAACTTTTTTGTGCGATTTTTTTGGTGTTTCTAAATTTCTAAAATAGTGAAATTAAGTGCAAAAGACCTATTTATAGAGCAAACGGAGGTTACATATGACAAAAGTAGTTTCCATGCATCAATTTCCTACTTTGTCACATTGTAACTAGGTATTAGGTGTTAATCCCCTACTATTTAGCTTTTGACTCATCATTCCAAGTTGATCCTAAGCTACCACATCAGATTTGAATAAGTTAATGAGTCATCAATTGATTTTCTTGAATATTTTCAATTATTTTATATTTATTTACCCATATTTTTTAATTTATTAATAATATATATTTAATACATGTAATGTATATTCTATATAAATTCCTATATATTATATACATTTCAGCTTCATTTATTATTATAAGTTAAATAATTTTTCTCTAATATCTCGTTATATCTAAAAGCTTGAATTTTACATTTTCAATAATTATTAGCTTTATTGATAAATTAGCATTTTTCTTAAATTAATTCTTTTATATAACTTATTTTGAGAAATTGACTTTACTAGAATACTTCATCTAACTTTAATATAAGGTATAAAATAAAATGAATAACATTGCTTGATACCTTAAATTTAGGAGCTCAGAACCTAGGTTATTGCATTTTCTTAAAACCTTGGGGTATTACATCTTATCTCCTTACAAAAAGTTTCTTCCTCAGAACTTTCACAATCTAGGACATTCATGTTTGTGACCTAATACTACACTTCTACTGTGCAATTCTAATTTCCATATCATATCACAATCATCAATTATTGTTAAAGGTGAAATCCTTCAATACTAACTCCTATATCTTGACCTCAAATTTATCAACTCATGAACCTTTTTGTTTTGGCTTACATATCTTAATACTTTCTTCATCTTGTGTTTCTAACTTTTACTATATACACTTAATATAGTTGGTCTTGTTTCACTCCCCCTTTTTGTTCAAGTCATCTCTCCATAGCAACTAGTCCATTACTATAACTTTGTTAGGTTCTTATTTAAGTACCATAATAATCATATTACTATCTATGATTTTACCCCTTACAACTGTTCATATCAAACTAGCATGTTCTTATACCATTCCTTTATCACCATCCAATGATTCCTTTCACTTAATCCTCATCTCATCCCTTCAATTAGTTTAGACTCTCACATTAGTTAGTCCTATAGAACTCATAGCCATCTCTTCCATTATTTCCTTGTCTATTTCACAACTTGTTATCATATCTTTTCAACTCATCCTTATCACTTATGCATAGTTTAAATCTTAATTTCCACATAAGATGAATACAACAAATTTAATTTCTTCATGTCTATAGTTCTTATATCACAGTTGTCACTTAATGGTCATAGTTAAGATCTTGGGCAATTCCTATAGTTAACACATATATTAACAAGAATGAATTTGAAAAATCTGAACTTTTCACCAACTTGTACATCGAGGAGATAGAGAATGACTCATACTAAGTAGACTTAACCAGATTAACCATAATTTGGCATGACTTTTGATGGAGAAGACTCACGAAGATATTAGACACTTTTCTAGTTGACAATTGATACAACAAAACTTATGAGGTTAGAAAACTTTATTATGAAAGACATGAGAGTTGTAACAAACATGAGTCATGACAAAAGAGCCATGAAAGTCATAGATTTGCTATACTCATTCTATATAAGATCAATATCTGAATTTGTTAGGATCCTAAAGGAGGCCTAGTAAGATTGCCTGAAAATTTTGATGTCATATATATACCCATGATAGGGAAATCGCCTTGCAAGTTAGAGATTGCAAGACTCTAAATGATAAATCACTAAGATTACTAATTTTTAAGTAATTAATTTATTATAACATATAAATATAAATAACTATGGATGTCCGATATCCCATAGTTCCTCAGAACTGCAAAGAATCTGTATCCTCTACCAAATGATAAGATCAAATAGCAAAAACTTAAAATTCAACTTATTGAAGTTACTAAATCTAAATACATAAGTAGTAGTAACATTTAAAGTCTTGAATGAGCAAAAAAATCTTTCTCTAATTCTAACCTTCGAAACATATCAATATATGTACTCAATGCTCAGCTCTTAACCCATGCCCAAATATCTAGCACCTACAAAAGAAAAACTATTAGGGGGTAAGCTATAAGAGCTTGGTGAGATATCGCTCATACTATACTAGTAAATAAGTTATTAAACAAATTGTTACAACCATATGAATACATGCACATGCAGTATGATAAACAATATATGCAGTTGACCAGTATTGCATATAATATTGGATTTTAATGCCTTCCGAGATAAGGGTTGGAGATATATCGGTATCGATCACGATAGGGCTCTAACACCTAAGTTTTTAACCATAACTTTGAATTTCGTATTTCACAAAATATATTTTCATTTCAGAAAATCCAGTAGTACAAAAAATCCCGAGCCTAATGATGAGGCAGCCCCTGTAGTTCACATTTACACCCTCCAACGGATATCTGTAGACTCAACCCTCAATCATATGGTTAGTATCTCCATCGCCTAGTAAGCCTGTAGGTTCAAGTAAGGTCATGTTGTATGAGTACCCCGTATAGAAACACTTTAATATATATAAACAACCCTTGCAAGGCCTCTCTTTACCTCTATATGAAGTGATAACTGGAATAACTAATGTAATGCATGGATAATGCATGATACTTTTAATTTAAGATAAGCTAAATATAATTAAGTTAAATTAGGAGATGATCAATCAATATCAATAAACCATCCAAATCATGTAACAATCAATCATATAATCAAATCATCAATTAGCGTATTTATCAATATTTCTCACAGTAATCAATCAATATCAAGCACATGCATATCTCAAAACTCCATGCATCAAGTTATTAATATTCAATTTAAGTGCACTAACTACAAGCATAAATAAGTATAATGTTATCAATAGTACTCATACGATTATGACAACTCACTCTAGTCGTAATAATCGATTGGAAGATCCTCGCTATCGTCAAGATCACTTGATCATTACGAAATAATAGGGATAATAAGTAATTGAATTAACTAATGGTTCTAGATATCTATCTACCTAATTCTACTTAGATTACTAACAGTTTTTATTCGATTAAACCTAATTGCTAATCGTATGTAATTTTTTCATTCTATTTTCGATATTTATGAATTTATAGTCATTTTCCATCGTTTTTGGACATACATTCACATGGTGATGTCCGTTTTGGATGTTAAGACCCGTGTTTTATGATATGGACTAAATGTATTGAAATTCTAGCTATTGAAACTTAATTATTCTTATTAACTAGTTTTATGTTCTATTTTAGTGGTTAATGATTTCATTAGCCATTAATTCTTACACATAGATGATCTTATGATTTATTATTTTAGAGGCTTATGCCATCATTTGCTTATGTCATCATTTGATTAGGTCATTGCTTACATCATCCATTACATATGTATACTTATCCTTATGTATTTATACACCTTATACATATATTATATATATACCTATACTTCTAATAAACTATTATGTATACTTGTATACTTATACGTATACTAATACACATACCCATATACACATATGGTGACATATGTATTTTTATACGTATTTTCGTATGCTTAATGTTCCCTCTTTGAAAAGCTTCACAAATTTCATATTTTTGCACTTTAAGGGCTTATTTAGCAAGGTATATATGTATATACTTAGTATACCCTTATTTTAGGTTCTGTACAAAAGGGTATTCATGTATATAGCTTTTTATACTTATGTACAAGTAGGTTTCCTATTCTTACCTATATATATGTATACTTATATTATGTATTCTACTAGTATATACCTATTTAGTCCATATAAATATATGCGTACCATATGTATACATGTGTTTCTAAACCCATATATGTACATGTATGTTTATTTCCTATATGTATTTGTACATGTACATAACATAGAAATTTTGAAAAAAACTAAATAATACATATAACTATTAACTACCTTACTTCGTAATTAGATGTAGAGAGAAATCATAAACATACTTTATATAAAATACAAAGATAAGTGTGTTACATGTACCTCTTTTGCTTTTCAAAATGGATGAGGTTTATGATTTCTAAAGTGAGGATTTTAAGTTGGTTATGAAAGGGAAATAAAAGGTGAAAATGAAAGTTAGAAAAAGAAGGATGAAGAAAGGGTTACGGTTTTGAAGAGGGGAAGAGAAAGGGGATTTTGTGATATCCAAATGGAAATTTTAAAGATAAGAAAAGGAGTTTGATATGCTACTTAACGTAACTATTATAAAACGTGCCATTTAGGATATTAACATTGACTATAAGTAATATAAACATCAACTAAATACTTAACCCTATAAAATACTAACCTAGTTATATGATTAGAAGATGGATGTGATCTATAATGCAATATCATAGTTTCTAGTGGATCACTTTAGTTTTATATGTATTCATGAATAATTGAAAGTTATCTTTGGTCTTTTTACTAATGATTTACTATGATACTAAAGATATATTGTCAATTAGGGTTTTAGGGTAAAGTATAGTGAATTAGTACTTTTATATCTTCAAAGTTATAGTTTTAGGGTTTTATCACCTTCGAGCTCAATCTCTAATGTTTATATATATTTAGGGTATAAAAGTTTCTTACATAATTAAATCTTCGCTTGTTATCTTAGAGTTTTGATGAGGTTCGAGGTCAACTTTTGTAGTTACATATACTTAAGGTTTTAAGGTCTTCGTATGCAATTAAAGGTTCAATTAATAATTTAAGGTTTTTTAAATTTGCTTTAGGTTTTGAATTGAGGTTTCCATAAGTTTTAAATCTCACTGGCTCTATTGACTTTAGGAAATCATCTACAGTTTAAGGGTTTGATTCTATACTTAGAAGGTTAGATTTACGAGTTTACATCCTTAGTCACTAATTATACTTTTAATAAAAATTTTGATTTATTCTCGAAACTTGTTCTTAATTACCCATCTTTATCATTTCTTACCATTCTATTCCTTCCAATAACAACTTTAGCCTACCTCATTACAACAAGCATGTCCTTCTTAGGATCTCCTCCAAATGTCTACTTTCAACTCTTCCTCTTGGCACTTAATTTTCTATGAATCTTCTATGATTCTTTTCTTATCAGGCCACTTAAAATGCGACTATCCTTTTCCTATAGTTAACATTTGCTCCATGCCTACCTCTAATATTACACCTAATATTTTCATATCTAGAACAACGAACTCTACAATCATCTTATGAGTATCTAGATTCATATTCCTATCCTTCAATTTATGTTGTATCACTTGATCTTCTTTAACTGGGGTTGTAACTATGATTTCTAACGTTTCTACAAAAAGTTTATTTCTATCAACGTATTCTTTTGAAATGCATAATTGAGTTGCCTCAATATCAAACAGGGTACATGTATAGTATCATGACCCAATAGTACCGTTGTCGTGTACCGTATAAAGTTCTACTATCAATTCCCTTACTGATCGTAAGCCTTTTATACGACACACAAGGTTCCTTCCACTATACGTTACTACTAGGCCTATAAATAAGTAATATATAGAAATTTACTAAGATTAACTTTTTAAGACATAGATTGATCAAGTAAATGTGTGGACTCGTTACGTTCCACACCCAAAGAATATTATAAACAAATGCTGTTCATAATAGGAATTGCATCATAAACTTTAAACTATGTTATGAATAAAATAAAATTAAATAACTATCTACAAAAGCTTTTACAAAATCTTCTCTATGCTCCTTGATCTCTCTAACCTATCTCTACACGAGACTTACCACGGGCATGCCTTGGCCCAGATTAGCAAAGAGGTTCTCCTACAACAAAAGGAATTTATTAGGGTGTAAGCTTAAGCTTAGTGAGATAAATACCCTCATCAATACCGCATGGTAGAAATTTATTAAATGCAAAATCATATGAATGCATGAACAATTAGTATGTCAAAAAATGCATGCAGTGGCCTAGGAACTATATACTACTCAGAATTATACCCCCTGTAGTCGAGGTTTGGAGATAATTAACTGACCTAAACTAGTCCTTAGGTTTTATTTCATTTGCACTATTTTGCTTAAGCCAAAACAAAACTATATATATATATATGTATGTATATACTTTCTTTACCGAATAACAAATTATATTTTTAAAATCCTAAGTCTAGTGGTGTAGTGGCCTCCGCAATCTATAAACATACGCCTTAAGTAGAAGCCACAAGACACGGCCCCTTGCCGACGGTTAACATCTTTCAGTACCTTGTAAGCTCATCAACTTAGGATAGAAACTCAATAAAATGATGACATAGCTAGTGTCTAATCCTACAGGAGGCCCTCCTCCTATAAGTCCCTTCCCATCTTCTACATGAAGTGGCAGTCGGTGTTATCCAAATGCAATTATGGGGAATGCATGATCCATTTAATTTCTTAATCGTATAAGTGGTTAACCCGATTTTCAAGGTGATCGGACTATTTCATTCAATACAATCGTATGTATAAATTATCACAACAATTCCCATTATTATATAATTAACAAGCCATAGCATTTAGTTCACAAATTCATACACATGCATTTCCCATATCCCACAAGCATCCAAATTTATGTCTATATAAGTTTAGGTGCATCTATTCTATAAGCAAAATCAAGTAAAGAGTCATCCGAAATTTACTCACTCCGCCATGCGAGTTAGTGAAAGTAGTCTGGGGGTAGGTCATCTCCGAACGCGGGGTCCCTTGGTCATTGAAATAATAATACTATAAGGGATTGAAATAAAACTTAGGAAACTAAGCTAAAACCCCTTAAGTTATACTCTTGACTAGTTTTTATATTTTTCTCAGTTTTACTTAAAAGTTCAATTACGTAGAATTTTTTCATTTTAAATCCGATTTTTATAATATTATAGTCAATTTTCATCATTTTTTAGTGTACTTTAATGTGGGGGGGGTTGGATTTTCAGGATAAGGCATGTAAAACTATCCATAAGTTAGAACAGTAGCAGCTCTCATGGTTTGGAGTGCTTTTAGGCTTTGTTTAGTTAATGCGCTTTTTGGTAACTTGGGAAATCCTTTGGGCTTGGCCTTAAGATTTCTTTCTAAGCTCAAAATACTCCTTCAGTTTAGATTTACAACTTTGATTTACACTCTTAAAGCTAACAAGCACTTCTTGGGCTCTTAAGTGGGCTTAAGTTGTCAAATAGGCTTATTTTTTATCAAACTCAAATTTAACCACTTTCTTGGGCTTTGGGAGTGACTTGTGGGTTTCTTGAGATCCTTAAAACAACTCTTATTGATGTGTTAAGTTGCTGGTCAGAAGTTTAGGGGTGGTTCAACTTAGTGTATGAGACCTGTTTTGGAAGTTTTAAGCTTAATATACTTATTATACTTGCCTTGGTTGGTCTTTTCACTTTGTTTACTTACTTTTATGATATTTTTGAGTGTCTTTTAAGGATGTTCCAGATCTGGTCAGTTTCAATATGAGAGCTTCCGACTTGGTTTTCCAACTTGGTTCATCATTTTCTTAAGTTTAAGTGTTAGATCATAAATCTAGCTTACTTATATTCAAATCTTAAGTTGACTTATTTTCGATAAGGGGATTATTTGACTCATATTTTTCATGAAAATAGTAGATCCCATACTTATTACAACTTCCATATCATAGTTCTTGTCATATAAAGTTGGTTCCCTCATAAAACTTCATGTGATGGATTTTTCCTTAAGTTTAGATTTGAGCATGTTTAACTTAATAGAAGTAAAATCAACACCCAAATGACCTTTGAATCTTTACATCCAACATTTTTCTTTTCCATTGAAGTTCTCATTTCAAGATTCCCTTAACTTAAAACCTTTCATTCAAAGTGTTAAACAAGTATCTCTACAAAACACCAACTTTACATGCTCATATTGCAACTTTATGTAAGGGTTTCATGAGTTTGTTTCTTAAGGTGGTTTTTGATGTTATACCAACTTATGATCATGCTCATATCTTGAAAAAATCATAGTCTCCTAACATGAATACTAATCTACTAACACAAAGAAACACTTACTCATCCACAAAGCAAAAGTATGGAGGTTGTGTACTAAGGTTTCACTTATGCTCTTTATCTTACTTCCTCCTTCTTGCACCCTTTTTGAAACCTGAGTTGTGGTCCTTTAATGTGGAGTTTGGTGAGTGTTCTAAGGGTCCTAAAGAATCTTTGAATGTTGGAAAAGAAAGATGTAAGAAGGAGTTGAGTGTGCTATGAGTATGGGTGCGCTTGAAAGTGATGGATTTGTAGGGTATGGTTGTTTCCTCTTTTGTGTTGTTTTCAAAGTGTGAGAAAAGGAAGTGAAAATGAAATTGAAAGTGAGAGAAAATGATGAAAGAGTGGCCGATTGGGAATGGGGTGATTGTGCATTTAAGAAGCTTGATTTTGTTGTCTTGTAGCATCTACAAAAGTCAACAATTGTAACTATTGATTATGTAAGCATTAAGGGGTAAATAGTAGAGTGTAAGATAAAGTGATTGATGGATGAAAGACAAGGGTATGGCCCCCCTTTTCTAGCTTGTACAACCAGCCATATAGTGTCCTTTTGGGCATGAAATTGTCTTGTCTCATTTATTAAAGTTAAGCATGTGAAATCTTGTGATAATTTGTCCATATATAGTATAAGTGAAGGGGTGATAAGGATGATAAGGAAAGTATCTTATCACTAGATTTTGATAAGTTATCAATTAATAAGTCACCTAAGGTGATTGGTTGGTCTATTTATTTATATGTAAGGCTTAGGCATGAAGATAAGAGCATTATCTTATCAGATATTATTTTAGGATTTACTTCTTGAATTGTTTTGTAAATTATGATTCAATTCTTATAAAATTATGAAATCTTCTAGAGTTGAATGAAATTATTCAAATTAAATTATCGATTAGTCACTTAGGGTTGAAAGTCCTTAATTGTTTTAGGGTCTAAGGTTTTTTGGATGACTTTAGAGTTCGTAGTATTTCAAGTTCAGGTTTTATCGATAATAGGCTTTCGAATTGGAAAAATAAGTTTCTTTCTAATTGTAAACTTGAGTTCTTAGTTTAGTTGATCCTTAGGAACGTTTGAGAAGTACTCTTAGTCAAATCATAAGCTCGCTAAAAGTAGGGTTTACATATAGGCATAACTATCTCCTAGACATATCAGTCCTAAAACATCTTATGATAACTATATTACTACTTTCAAGTATTTCTTATTTATCAACTATCAGCTACCAGATACTCGAATAGTCTAAGTTATCATGTTTAGAGGATATACTTGCCATACCCTAGTCATCTCTAACTTTATCTCCTTGAACAACATAAGCAAGCACCCTACCTTACTCCTTGGGCCTAGGTTCTTCCCCTTTAAGTTATTTATTCCTATTACCTAGCCCTAGTCTATGAGCTTAGTTTTGCTATTGAACTAATCTCTCCCATTGTTATCCTACACAACATCGAGTAATATGCCATTGCTGATGGCATCGATAACAGTATATACGTCTTGAATTAGGATTTTCAAACTGCTTAGCTAGATGACCAGTTTCACCTCACCTATAACACTTCCCCCTCAATCCTAGGCATTCCTAAGCTCGATGCTCATCATTATACTTCCAACAAGGTTGTATCTTTTATAGAGGCCTTATGCTTCCTTTTGCGGATCTAATGGACTTCTTTCCTTTGGCTATATTACTTTTACTACTAAAACCAACATCTAACTTCCTTCTCTTATTCTCAATCTCATCTAGGTCTCGTTGAAGATTACAAGCTTATTTAATCAAACGAGTTTCATTGATAACATCGGTATATCTTTCCACACTACTCCTCTTTAGCTCTACCTGGTAATTAAAATCAAGCTCGGCCTTAAATCGCTTAATTTTAGAAACCTCATTGTTCCACATAGCTTCGGGAGCAAACTTTTGTAACCTATTGAAATTCCTCTCATATTCTTCAATTGTCCTACCCCATTGCCTTTGCTTATAGTATTATTCACACATTTGTTCTCTTATACACTCAGGAAAATAGTGTTGCAAAAAAGTATCTCTAAATACAACCTAACCAATAGGTTCTAGTAAATTCTATCTCTTTGCCTCTCACCAATTATTTGTACCACCATCTAATAGAGTTGCAGCTATCCCAGCTTTCTTATTTTCCGTAACCTCAAGAACTTCAAAGGCTTTCTTAAGTGAATCAATCCATTCTTATACCACTAAAGGATCAATGTTCTTTTCATCAAATGGTTTCACTATTCGCTATACTCAAGGTAACTTTTTTTCCTCTCTACTAACTCTTAAAAATATAACCATAAACTGTTGTGACAATTCCTCCATATGTTGTGGTTGCTCAAGGTTAGGTTGAGGTTGTTGTGGTAGTTCCTCTCTTTGCTCCTCAGATACTCGATTCATTTGTGATATTCCACATTCCCTACAAATCACCTTGTAAATAAACATCACATAAAATACCTATTAAAAACTAACTATGCTTAAAGGTAACTACTACAATTGTTTTATTAAGCTATGACTCTTTATTACCTAACTAGCCCATACATCTCACACATGCCTAAAGGTAATGGTCCCTAATTAATGCTTTGGTACCACCTAAAGGATATCACATCCTGACTTAGTATGGAATGCAACATCATACAGGAATACCTATTAAAAAACAACTCAATATGCTCATTTATCAAAAGAAAACTTTATTTATATGATAATGGGGTTTCTACATTGAAGTTCAACTGGACATTTGGTTACAACTTGTATATACAACTTAATATTTACATCAAAACATGAACCATTTTTTTTTTTATTATCTTCAAAATAGCAAGATTCCTGACTTAGTACAGGCTCCATCTAAAAGTCACTAACTCTTACTAATACTCTTAGTATAATCCACCCTGGTGTTAGGCCCTTCACAATATTGCTAACTTAAGGATAAAATATTTTCTATCCTTAGCTACTAAAGCTGACTGAGAGTAGATAACAAACAATACGATATAAAAAATTTCACAAAAAAAAAACATTTCTACCAAAACTAGTACGTTTAGCTTTACACATACATTATCCTAACCAAGCATTTATTACTAGCAATACAATATGCTATGCTAATGTATGTAGCATACATCAGTACTAATATCCTATGCCCTTCCAATATACTCATCTAGTTAGTCAACATACTCAAGCAATTGGCTACAACATCTAAGAACCTAAAGACTACAAGGAGCTGCCTAAGAGTAGGAACCCCAGCTTTAGATTTACCAAATTCAACCATAAAGAGTCACCAACATATGCTTAGAGGCAATATGGAACTACTTGGAAATAGGACCCCTAATTTTGTTTTACCAAATTAGACTACAAGCTATAGCTTATCAAATCAGATTATACATTGTAGTCTATTATATTAGACTATTAAAATAGTCAAGTTACTTGAGCAATGAGAATCCATATACTTTCAAAAGTTGAATTTATAAAGCTATGGTTTTTCCTTGATCACTTGGAAGCCATTCTTTGAAAATTCTAAGCCGTAGGTCTCTTTTTATGCCATACCATGTAATGCTATGTAATAACAACACAAGTATATCTTTTAACACAATTAGTCTTTAAGTTTTATTCAACCTAAAGTCAAGCTCAATTTCAATTTTCCTTAATTTAACTTATACGAACCCCAACCCACTAAAAGATGTGAATCTTAATAAAAATATGTTACTGTACCTAAAAACTTGTAATCTTTGTAAAAATATGCAATTTTTAACTTAAAATGAAAATTTTATTAAGATAAGATAAAGATGTGAAAATATACAAAATAGGCAATTTTTTATAAAAGATTCAAATTACATAAAAGAAATGCAATTTTTATCAAAATAAGCAATTGCTAAAAAGAGAAAACATGCTAATATTAGGGAAAATATGGAATTTTTCTAAACAACGTAATTATTCTAAAATATGCAATATTTTTTTAAAAAATGTAATTTTTGTAAAAAATGCGATTTTCATTAAATATGCCGAAAATACTTGATTTTTAATGATGAAATGCAAAACTTTGAATTAATGAAATAACATGAAGACTTGCAAGAAAAACTCATGTTTGCATCTATACCATGCAAATAAACTAACTATATAATTTTAAATAAAACCAAATTTTATAGCATGTTTATATTAAGAAAAACATAAATTAATGAATAATAAAGGAATGGCAACACTAATAACTATAACTAAGGACTTGCAAAAAATAGATGAAGTTAATATACTTAAATCTAAGAAACTAAAATAAAATAAAATAAAGAAAACAATTAAAGGACAAAGAACCAACCCAAAACACATGCGGGCTGGATCAGGTTTAAGGGGGGCTTGCAAGTAGATATTGGTCAGACTTAGAGTGCCAATTTAGGTTGAGTCTTTCTTCTTCATCACCAATAGCCATTGTCCAATGTCATATAGGTTGATGCAATCATAGAAACAAATAGGAAATCACACTTTCATGTGATTTGTATTGGTGAAAACACATTTAAAACCAACGCCTTAAGATAAAGTGGTGGTTTTGAGGAGTTTAGTGGTGGTTGGCGGTGATGGATTTCACAAGTTGTAGTGGTAGATTTCATAGGTTGCATGTGACACTATGTTCAGGGTTAAGATGGTCTATATGTTCATAGGATACAACTAGGGTTGGTTGGTCATAGACCTAGTCATGAGTGGCTTAATGGTTGCTTAGAGGGGTTGTGTGGTCAAGGTTAGCAATTGTAGGTTTGCTTATTTGTGGTCACAATTGTGTGAGAAAGAAGATGGTTGATGGAGCATAAAGCATCGATCATTGGGTTGCATTCTACAGTGAACTAGCATCGATAGTGGTTAGGAATGTTGCGGGGGAGATGGCTAAGTATTAGTGAGATTAGGGCAGTATGGTACGTCAAATTGTGTTTAAAGGCGTGTTGGGATTGAAGGCAATTAATTGTGAGAATCCTCAATAAACCCCCCTCCTTCGGTCTGCAGATCCATTCTTATGTATTCTATTATATACAAAACACACATTTAGATTTGGGTTCCTTAAGGTATCATCAAATCTCGTTTTCAAATTCATAAAGATAAATCTTTGATTTAATCTATTTTTTAATGTAAATCCTTGTAACAAATTACATACATTAAAGATTTCAGAATAGATTTACATTGAAAATTAGATAAAAGTAGATTGAAACAACATGATTCGACTGACTCTTTGACCCCTTGTATCTCCTTTCCTCAATCCGTTTGTTATTCGCTTGTAGGAGATGATCATGTAAGTAGGGACAAGTAAAAAACAAAAGCCTGGTTTGCACTTTAGGGGAGTTAAACCCTTAACTTGCAATTGCCATTCAAACATCCTGACCAATTAAGCCATGATTAGTTTCTCAAACACTTATCTACATAAATTTTAATTAAGCTATCAAAACGTAAGCCTAACTTGATTCGAGCTACTAAACCTAAACCCAATTTGATCCAATTTATTTCAAATTGACCTTAGCCTTTCTATGTAACTCAAAATATATATGCTACATATTTGTTAACACCACTTTTGAATTTAATAAATTTAGGATCTTATTTTAATTAGTCTAATAAAAGTATATTTTCTTAAATTGGATAAAAATCCATTTTATGAACTCAAATATTTTGCTAGAATATTTTTAAAACTATTTTTCTAATGAAGCCCAAAATTTTAAAGACCCAAAATCTATTAAATTGCATATATATTTTCAACTATTACCTAATCTATCCCTAAAGTCTGATTGACTTGACTTGAATACTTTTGATACTTTATATATTTTTTCAATTTTCATTTTTTATTTGTATTTTCTAATGTTTTTATTCATTTATTTTTTTTATATTTCAATAAAATTGGCACGAAAAGGAAAAGAACCTAAAACAAAGGGTAACAAAAATAGAGTGTTTACAATTACTTCTCTTTATAGTAAATTTTTAATAGAACTTCACTATAAGTACACATACTTATTTTCGCCAAATTTTGGCTTGAATTGACAAGGTAAAAACTTGACTGTAAGACTTAGCTAAGAAAAGTCCCAACTTCAATTGGTGGGTACCTTGAAGAGGAGAGCTCTCTTCAAGGATCCGTTACACAAAAGAATAGATCTTTCAAAGAAAACAACTCAACAAAAGGGTTTGAAAGCATAGCTAATTCTTTTTTTGAGCCCTAAGATGACCGATGTTCCTTAATATAGGATTACAAAAGTTCCTATAATAAAACTTTTTGAACTCTAAACACAGGATAACTAAAGTTCCTAAAATTCCTAGGATAGCCTAAGCTCTTGGTATAATGACAAAGGCTCTTAAATAATCAAACTTTTGGACGAAGGATGATGAAGGCTCCTAAAGTTTCTTTTCATGTGATAGCCAAAGCTCTTAAATTGCTCAAATTAGGGATAACTAAGATTCCTTGAATATCTTACCATAGGATAACCAAGGCTCCTAAATGTTCTTACACCATAGGATAGTCAAAGTTCCTGAATCAACTTAACTAAGGATGACTAAGATTCCTCGATTATAAGATAATCAAAGTTCCTAAATTTAAGGATAACTAAGGCTTCTAAATATAAGATAACTAAAGTTCCTAACTTTAAGGATAACAAAGGTTCCTAAGTGATAAGATGATCAAAGCTCCCGAAGGACAACTAAGATTTTTGGAACACAAGATAACTAAAGTTCCTTAGGAAGGATAACTAAAGCTCCCAGATTATAAGATAACCAATGTTCCTAAGGAAGGATAAGTAAGGTTCTTGAATTAAAAGATAATCAAAGCTCCTTAAGGATGGCTAAGATTTCTGAATATAAGATAACTAAAGTTCCTAAGGAAGGATAACTAAGGCTCCTAGATTATAAGACAACTAAAGTTCCTAAGGAAGGATAAGTAAGGTTTATGAATTATAAGATAATCAAAGCACCTTAAGGATGGCTAAGATTCCTAAATAAAATAATTGAAGTTCCTAAATTTAAGGATAACTAAGGCTTTTGAATATAAGATAACCGAAGTTCCTAAGGAAGGATAACTAAGGTTCATGAATTACAAGATAATCAAAGCACATTAAGGATGGCTAAGATTCTTGAATAAGATAACCGAAGTTCCTAAAGAAGGATGACTAAGGTTCTTGAATTATAAGATAATCAAAGCTCCTTAAGGATGGTTGAGAATTCTAAATATAAGATAACCAAAGTTCCTAAATTTAAGGATGACTAAAGTTCCTAAGATTTTATAAGATAATCAAAGCTCCTTATGGATAGCTAGGATTCTTGAATAAGATAACCAAAATTTCAAAAATAATGATGATTAAGGCTCCTAAGTCATAAGATGATCAAAGCTCCTTAAGGATGGCTAAGATTCCTTAATAAGATGACTGAAGTTGCTAAGGAAAGATAACTAAGGCTCCTAAAATTTCCTTAAGAGATTATTGAAGTTCTTAACTTAAGTATGACTAAAATTCACATTGTAAATTCTCAAATTTTTCACTTTTTAAAACTCAAAGGAAGAAATGTGTCCTTTTATTAAACAAAAAAAAAAAAAGGTTCATGCTTTTCTTGCTAATAAGTAAGTGAATTATATCAACTCTAAATATTACATATAAGCAGTATCCTCATTCATTTAGCACATTGGCCATTAATTCTTCATCTTTGATTGCTTATCTGTTATGATGGGGGAATAGGGAAAAAACTCCAACCGAACATGTTGTTCTTCTTGCCATAGGGAATTACCATTCAATTTTGGGGCAAAGTGCTTCTTGTGCTCTTAGGGCATGGTTGACTTCTACTTTGTAAGTTTCATACTAAGGAAAGTACCTTGATTATTTGAATATTTAGTATAAGAGGACTTCCTTACACTCTCAGATGGTTTGTTTTCATTTCTAACTACAATTCCAAAAAATATGGTTAATCTTGTAAGTGATACACTTTGATTGATCTGATAGGTCTTTTCTTAAGGTTTGTAATGTAGGCTTTGGTTCACTAGCTTAAACAAAAGGGGATATCAATGTCTTGGCCAATTTTGAAAAATTAATATCTTAACTTCTGCTTATAAGTCAAGAACCTTAATGGGAAGTGCTAAGATGGGCTTACCCGAGTTTCATGACCAATCATTGCTTAAGATAAATCAACTTTTTTAGCCGAAAGAGCTTTGTTAAAAGTGATATACTAGGTGAGATTACAAAATTAGAGTTTCATTCATTTGGGCTTAGAATCTCTTGCTCAAGTTTGTGCTTTGAAGTACCAAAGAACACTCAAACTTTTTATCTTGGAATTCATGGATTCAACTTTTCTAAGATACTTAGTCTATAGTCCCTTTAGGAGATTTGGACTACCTTTCAAGATGTGCTCACCTTACTTTTATTTCTTCTTTCTTTCTCTTTTTCATTTTTATTTTTTTCTTTTTCTTTCTTTCCTTTTCTTTTCCATTTTTTTTCTTTCATCAAGATGATCACTTTCCATATGTCTGAGTTTCCACTTAAAGAGATTCAAAACCTTAGGCTCAAAGTGTATAAACCTAATGAAATGTGTATAGCTTTAGTATGTATTGAAAAAATCCATTGGCTTAAATATTTTAAATGATGTAAGGACTTGAGTGAAGTGTGTATGGCTTGAAACTCTTATTCCTTCTAAAGAAATTGAGTTATCAGTGGCAATTATTGCTTGTGAATCAACGCAATTAAAGTAAGCATAAGTTAGCTTTTCCCTTTTCTCCAAATTAATGACCCTAACCTCCTAATTACCCTAGTATGGGGTGGTTCTTGACAAGGCTAACTTTAAGAATCTTCAAAAGGCTTGAATGGGCTTACAAGGGGTACATGTGTTTAGGATAATGAAATGAATGCCTACCATACTTTTAATCTACATATCACATGCAAGATAGACCTTCCTTACAAAATGAGTCTTATTCTCGCTTTCACATCTCTTGACTCTTACTAGTGTTTTAGGGTTAGTGTTTAAGATTAGTGCTTACCTCCTATCATTTTAAATTCTTCAAATAATGAGATACTTTCTATTAGAAAAACTTCGAGCATTTTATTTGTTTGTATCTATTTGCCTTAATAAGTCACATGCCCCTCTACCTTTAAAAGATTTCCCTTTTAGACTCAATTAAATGGGTCATTTTATTGCCTCTTAGCCAAAACTTATTCATAGTGGAGACAAACATTGTATTCGGTTTTAGGGTTGGAGTAAGTGGGCTAGTTTTTGTAGAATGAATGTTTAAGACCTTTTATGCTTGAAGAGAGCTGGTATAGATGAATAGGCCATGTGTTTGGGTCTTTTCTAACTAGAAGTGAGTTGAAATAGGTAAGAAGGTCTATTTTTCGATTTTAGGCTTTTGTGTCTAGGGTTACTAAAAAGGTTTGATAATGGACTTCTCTTGAAGGATTGTGTTTGGCTTGAGATTTTCTTCAAGGAATCAAGAGTCATGTCCTTTTCAAGGTGGGTAGATGGGCTATGTCTCCACTATTTTCAATTATCAATTTCTAGTGTGGTTTTATCTTTTGCCCCTCAACATTAATCTTAGTATCAAGTTTAATTCATAGGTTACACAATGCTTTGGGCACTGGATGAGTGGTTGCTAGGATTAGGCTTAAGTTGAAATCATTATTGTCAGTTATCTTAGCTTAAAAAATGAATGGCAATGGTCTTAACAACTCAAAAAAAAAAAAAAAAACTTAAAGTCCATAAAACCCTTACTCGTTAGTAGATCTTTTCCTTTGAACACTCCATGACATTTTTGTAAACATTATTCAAAAGGTATTTGAAAACACTTATTTTACAAAAAACTAATGTTATAAATAAGGTTACCAATATCTCCTAAATTATTGGAATGACTGAAAAAGTCATAGAGTTGATTAGAAGGAGTAGCTATTTTACAATGTTGATAACTGTGGATAATGACTTATTCACAACTGAAAACCCTTAAAAACCTTAAAGGATGCTTAAGAGAACCTATGCTATATGTGATTGGATGGTTAACATTGCCTAAAAAATGGAATAACCTAATTAGAAGATGATACAATGAGGACAACAAAGCTATAAAAGGAAAATTAACAATTAAATAGTAATAATTTTACTAGAGGGGTGCCTAATTTTGCAAAAACATGAGCGAGGGACAATTTATGGATGTTAACTATTTACAAAACATTTACAAGTTGAAGGCTTTTTCACTTATTCTTTTCTAATTTACAAAAAAGTACATTATTGTACAAAAATTTTTAATAGAAGTAAGCAATACCAAACAATAGAGTAACAAAAAATAAACAAACAATTAACATACAATAAAAGCACACGCATGCAAATGCTAGGCTAGCAACTTGATAGAAGTGCAAACATTTATTATCATAACATTTTTCAAGTGGCAAATTTATTATAACCTCATGATTAGATTAATTCGATTACAAACTAGCTAGATCATCATTAGGTTTACAATTTTTCTATAAGTACAAATGACGCTTAAGGGAGAATTTTAGAAAAACAAATAATTTACAATAAGTTACATGGAAATATCGTACAACCACTATATTGCATAGAAAAAAGAAAATAATAATAATAATAATAGAGCTATAACCAGTTTCATCTTTTTTTTTAAAAAAAACAAAGATTGTCTTGATACTAATTTGCTAGCCCAAAAGAGATTAAACGCAATTTGGTGGGTCTTCCAACTCGAATTTTTGTTGAACCACTATATTTGTAAAATAAAGAAAAAAAATACAATACATAATATACGTAGACAAATATGTACATGATAAAATATAGAAAGCTACATAGGAATCACAGTTAACCAAAAAAAAAAAAAAAGACGCAATATGATGCACACGAATGCGATGCAATAGAGGTTGGTAACTAATAAATTATAGGAATGAAATTATTATGAACCTGCAGCCAATATTCATGCACACCTGCTTATAGAAGTGTATAAATTTCTAAAATAGATTTTTTTTTTTCCAAAAATGAAGTTCCATGACACTTATATACGTAAATGAGATAAATAATTTTTTAAATAATAGACCAATTGGCTACAAGTACAATAATTCTCTTCTAACCCCTTATAGTTTAAAAATTACTAACTCCTTTTTATTTAAGATGACGTAAGAGGATGGGATCTATGGGTCTTAAGCTCTATAGCATTAAGCATCCCAAAGAGACACTTAGTGGGTTATATCAAAGCATAAGTGGACTTACCTATCATCACCAAGTAGAGGTAAAGAGCCCAACAACTTATGGATTATGCAATGGCAGCCCGTGCTAGGTTTTTAAGGTCGTTCAAGTTTGAGCACATCTAAACATACATGTATAGTATAAAAATAAACCTAGTCATGAGTGACTTAATGGCTAGGTTCTTTCTAGTAAGCATACATCACTAAAAAAAAAACCTAGGTAAAGACATCACTAAAAGTTTTATTCCATTGTTAGCCCATTAGGCTAGGTTCTTTCTAGTAAGCATACATCACTAAAAAAAAAAAAAATCAGTACAACAACATATAATAATATACAAATTAAAATAAAAATAAAAATAAGAAGAGTAAAGGCTTGTTAATTAATTTTTTTTTTAAATTCCTACATGGCTAGCCTACTAGGTCCTTAGTGAAGTCACCAATTCTATCGAGCCCTATTTTGGTTTTTCTTAATTTAACTTGTACAAAGCCCACCTCGCTTAATATAAGTTACTCAAGATAAAATTAAGGAAAAAAAAATTTCTTTAAAAAATTTTGAAAAAATAACTTGAAGTCATCGATTAATTAAATTGATAAAAAGGTTAAATTAAGGTTTTTAGGTGGGAAAACCCTAATTAAGTTACTAGTATATGGATCTTCTAAAAAAGTAATTTTTTAGAAAATTTAATCAATAAATCTGAATTTGGAGGCTAACTTATTAAAACCAAGTCATCATGTAAAAATTAAAAATTAATTAATGGGCTTTTATTTTTATAATTTTTCTAAACATATAAAAATATCAAAAAATGTAAAAATGCATAAAAATGAATTTTTTTGTTATGAAATTTACCTAAAAAATGAAATGAAAACAAAATATTTTACAAATTTTACAGTTACTCTTAAGATATCTATGTATCCGCTAATCAAGATCAAAACAACTGTAATTCTCATTTTTTTTAAAAAGCTTTAGTAGTTTAATAATTTTTATTTACAAAAATGGGCCAAGTTTATGCATTTAGCTAAATTGTTTTTTATTAAGAAAAATCCTAAAAAGAACCCTAATTTTTATTGTCCAATCTTGAAAGATGCTAATAAAAAAAAATGTTCAGATTTTTATTTAGAGAAAAACCTTTCCTACATGATATAACTTTTTAGAAATATTCTAAACTGCCTAAACGCAATTTTTGCATGAAATATACCTAAGATGCCTAAACCATGGAAAAGATGTTTAAACTATAGAAACGATGCATAACTATAAAAAAGATATCTAACAATGGAAAATATGCCTAAATAATATAAAAGATGCCTAATTTTGGAAAAGATATCTAAATTATAAGAAGGATCCCCAATTAGGGAAAAGATACAATCCTATTCTAATCTTCTAGGAGATGAAACGTAGATGCAATCTTTATGCTAAAGATATGAATCTTGATAAAAATATGCTATTGTAACTAAAAAAATGTAATCTTTGTAAAGATATGCAAAAGTTGTGAAAATATACAAAAGACGCAATTTTTTTATAAAAGATCTAAATTACATAAAAGAAATGAAAATTTTATCAAAACATGTGTTGTTGGTAAGTTTTAGATTTAAGCTTTATCCTACAAAGAATAAAAAAAACTTTTAATGTTTAGGCCAGTCTGGTGCAACCACTTCGATGTTTAAGTTAGTAAATGAATATAGGAAAAGTTAAGTGATTAGTGAAGAGTTATCAAGTCCTTCTTACAAAATTTATTTCTCATATTTATAAGCGAATGTCATGTCCAAAGTAGAAGGATTCGAGATGATTATCAGAACACGTGGTGGCCTCTTAATTAGGCACATTCTTGAAATGTAGGTGCAGTGGATAATTATGAATTATAGCATGCCAAGTGATAACTGTTTGCACTAAGTCCCTTCAATTCAAAAGAGGTCATTATACGTTGGTCATTGAGTCATGCGTTCACCATTTTACTTGGGTGCTCATTATTCAGCTTTAGGATTGATTTATGAAGTTCATTAACCACAATAGGCTTGAACTCATATTAGTTCGTTCATCGTGTAGTTTCAACTTAAATAACTTGTTAGTCTTAAAAAGATCAAGAAACAAATTAAAACTTTGAATATAATTGTCTTGCAAAATAAGTAGGATGTTTCCTTGTAAAACAAACAAAAACGCATTACATCAAGGGAATTAGTGGAAATATAATTTCAAGTTCTCAACATTCCATGTATGAAGGATAACAATACCATCCAATCTTTCCAATTGATAGGCCCCCTCACTGACAACTTCCTAAACCCTAATAGGATCCTCCCAATTTGCACCATGCTTCCCATGTTTTTCTTGCATGCTAGTTGCCTCCGGCTTTTGCTAAACTAGGTCCCTAAGTTGAAAAACCTTGTGCTTCACTTTCTAATTATAATACCTTATAGTCCTATACTAATAGGCTGTAACCTTCACCCTTGTAATATCTCTAATCTCCTCAATTGTATCCAAATTTACTGTCGATCCAACGTGATTAACCATCTATCAAAATTCTGCATTCATAGATTAGGCAAATATAACTTAATCAACAAAATTGCTTCTCTGCCATACACTAACCTGAAGGGGGTTTTCCCTTTTATGGTTCTATAGGTGGTTCAATATTGTCATAAGACATCTGATAATTCATTAGCCCATTTCCCATTAACTTGATTAATCTTCCTCTTTAATCTATATAAGATGATCTTGTTGATAGCTTCAACTTACCTGATCATCTAAGGGCACACTACAGACATGTAGTTTAGGTAAATGTCATATTTCTTACAAAATACTTGAAACTTGTTGTCAAACTACGGTCCATTGTCTATGATTATTCTAAATGGGACTCCAAATCTCGATATTATGGAGTTGAAAACAAATGCCTCCACTTTTTATTCAGTGATCCTCGCCAATGCCTTGGTTTCTACCCATTTTGTGAAATAATTCACAGCAACAATGTCAAATTGTCACTAGCCTATAGACTTCAAGAAAGGTTGAAGAATGTTTAACTACCATTAGGTAAAGGGCTAAGGACTAGATAGGCAACATTATTCAATAGAAGGTACATGACTCAGCACCTCATACTTCTAGCACTGTAGATAATGTCGAATAGCTATGCTTGCATCTTCTTTCATCATTAGCTGATAATAGATGAGTCGCAATGTACAGATATACAACATCTATGCTTTCACGTAGTTGCTACATACACCACCATGTCATTCAAATAACATCCATTGGGCATCTTTCCAAGGAAGGCATCAAAGATAAGGTTAGGATATGCCATGTTTGTATAGCTAATCATTTATCAATATGTAGTTTGCAGCTTGATAAACCAATTTTCGTACTTCTTTGTTGTCATCAGGGAAGACACCATCTCTTAAATAATCTATGAGGGGATCCATCCAAGATTTCTCTCTCGAATAAGGAGCCAATTCGTAGCTCTACGAGACAATGGATAAACATTTCTATGGGAGAAATTTTACAAAAAGTTTGTCACTTAAGTCAAGAAATGCCATATTAGCTAGCTTAAATAAACTATTGCCAACAATATTCTTACTTCTCAAATTCTTGTGGATTGAAAAAGATTGAAATTCTTCCTTGAGAATTCATACCATCAATAGGTACTTGCTCATTTCTTATACCCTCGCCACATAACTTCTTATGACTTAACTCTCTACTAGTTATGAATAAAAGAAAACTTCGAGTTTCTTAACATTAATTTCCATTGCCAGTTTAAGTCTGGCTATCAAAGCTTCATATTCAGCTTCATTATTGCTAATTGGGAATCCAAATTTTAATGCATAATTGACCTTGACATTGTAGGGTACTTATAGAACAAGGTCTACACCACTTCCCTCTCTAATGGAAGAACCATCCACATAAAGGTACCATAAGGGTTTCTTAGAAATCTCCATGCTGTCTTCCTTACTAGTGAATTCAGCCAAAAAATCCGCCAACATTAAAGCTTTTAATGCTGTTTTAGGTTTTTATTGTACACAATAAGTACTTAGCTCTAAGACATATTTCATCATCCTCTTAGAAGAGTTTAATCATTGCAATGCTTGCCACAATGGCTGATTGGTGAGGACTATAATTTGGTGAGCCATAAAATACGGTTTCAATTTTCTTGCCAAGAGAACCATTGCTAATACAAACTTTTTAATTTTCGTATACCGATGCTCTAGTCCTTACAAGACATGACTTACGTAATAAATAGGTCGATGATCTTTGCCATTGATTTAGACTAATACAAAAGAAAGAGCTTGACAACTGAATAATAAGTATAACTATAAATTCTCTCCAAAGATAGGTGTCGAGAGTATCGGGGGTAGCATAATGAATTCTTTGAGTTCATTGAAAGCCCTTTCACAATCAATGGTCCCTTAAACTCTTTTTGATTCTTTGAAATTTTAAAGAATTCTATGTATCTATCTATGCTTCTCGACCCAAACCGATTAAGGGTAGCTATTCGCCTAGTGAGTTCCTGTACTTTCTTGACCAAACGAGGAGATTTCATGTTCGTTATCACCTTAATCTTTCTTGAGTTAGCTTCAATGCCATGCTTAGTGACCATATACCTTAAAAACTTTCTTAAAGTTACACTAAGGATACACTTCTACAGATTGAGCTTCATGTTATATCTCTTCAGAGTAGCAAACATCTCCTCAAGATCAATAAGATGCCTTTCCTCTATCATGCATTTCACAATTATGTCGTTGACATATACTTCGCCATTTCAATAGATTTGGGGTTTGAACATCTTGGTAACAAGTCTTTAGTAAGTTATACCAGCCTTTTTTACCCAAAAAGCATCACTGTATAACAATATGTTCTAAAATTAGTGACAAATGATGTGTGAACTTTGTCTTTCTTGTACATTTTAATTTGGTTGTAGCCCAAGAAAGCATTCTTAAAAAAAAGCAATGCTTGTCCAATGGTTAAATCTACCATTTGATTGATTTTCAGCAACAAAAAAAAAATCCTTGAGACAAGCCTTATTAAGATCCATGAAGTCTTTGTATATGCACCACTTACCATTAGACTTCTTCACATGCACACAGTTAGCTAGGTAAGTCAGATAAGGTACTTCCCAAACAAATCCCACCATCAATAGTTTCTAATCTTCTTTTATGGTTAATTATCTCTTAGGGGGAAAATGCCTTTTCTTTTATTGAATCATGTTCACGCTTGGATCAATCTAAAGCTTGTGCATCATTACGTCTCTAAGGATACCTGACATGTTTGAAGGAGACCATGCAAACACATCGGCATTGTGCTAGAAGAAGTTGATCAAATTTTGACAAATATTTGTCGACAAGGGTTTCCCTATGTTGGTTGTTTTTCTAAAGTCATCTCCTAAAGAGATTTCCTCCATTTCATTCTCAGCATTGTCTATGCTGACTAACTTTCCTTCTGGATGAGTTCCTACTTGAAAAACCTCTTCTCACCTCAAGGCCCTCATATACCTTGCTAACTGTTGATGATTCCAAATTAATGTTGAGATGAGTAGTGGAAGGGACGATTCTGAATATGTGTTGACACCGCCATCCTATGATCATGTTGTATGGTGACTAACATTTCACAACAAGGAAGTCCACTTTATCTTCTGTAATATGCACGTCATCTCCAATCTGGATTGATAAAGAGATTACTTTAGCTACCCAAATGGGTTGATTGTTGAAAGCATAGAAATCATAATTGTAAGATCTCAACTATGCTTCGATCTTTGGTCTCATCTGATTGAAAACATGTTGGAAAATAATGTCTACTAAACTTCTAGTATCAATAAGAATTTTCTTGACCTCAAAGTTGACGATTCTTGCACTAGTCACTAATGCATCATTTAGATGCCTTCCAAATCTTCCTTTGTGATCGTATTGTCAATCTTAACCTTTTTACCTTGGATATTACAAACATAATTTACGGCATTAGTCAGACTTGCAGAGCTTCACTGGCCTATCGTAGGTCCATCAACAATTGTGTTTATTATCTCATTGGGTGCTCCGTTGGTACTCCCGTCCCTTGCATCAATCCCGACAATAGCTAGTCAAGTATCATTCTCCTAGTCTTCACACCTCTTCTAAGATGGTCACTCAATATTCTCAACATTTTGTGCTAAAAACTTGTGCAAATACCCATGTTGTAAATCAGCATCAATCTCATTTTTAAGCTAGATGCATTCATCTATGTTATGACCTTTTTCAGAATGAAAATCGCAATATTTATTAGAATTTCACTTAGAAGGATTTCCTCTCATCCTCTTTGGCCATTGTAGCACTCTCTTTACTTACGCACCTCCATTAATAAGTCTAAAATTGGACGATTGACTGGCGTATAGGAAGAATATGTTCGGATTCGAGGTCTCTTTCTCTCAACATTAGGACTTTGATCATCATCTACCTAAATTTGATCTTTTACACTCCTCCTCTTATCATTTTTCTTGTCTCCTCTATTTTGATCAACCTCTCACCAAGCCATTATATTATCCTCCTTTCTAATGTAGGATGTGGCTTTAGCTTTGAACTCGACAAAAGTTCTTAGCTTATTCTTGGGGCAGGACTTGAAGAAGTCTTCGTAGGGGCTTGACTCCATCAATAACAGCATTGAAGGTTACATTCTTATCCAATTCTAGAATTTGGACCATCTTAGCCATAAACTTAGCTAGATAGTCTCTAATAGATTCATCTGATCTTTGTTTTCTTACGTTAAGGATTGAAGAGTCCTTAATAGGAAGCTTACTAGTAAGGAAGTGTTGAAGGATCACTTTTTCTAGTTCTTTGAAACACAAAATAGTGTTCGTCTTCAAGTGTTTGAACCATGTACTTGCCACATTCCCTAATGTCAACGGAAAAGCTTAGCAAGCTACGACATCACTTAAGTCGTACAACTTGCCAAAGGTGCAATAGTACTCCAAATCCTTAGGATGTTTCATTCCATCATAGGTTTCAAATTGTGGCAACTTAATGTATTGTGGTATGACCTCCTCTAAAATCTCAAGAATGAAAGAGCTCTTCTTGATTTGTAACTACTTACTTGTTGCAGTAGAGCTGCTAACTTGCGAGGGTTTAACATGGTGCACCTACTGTGGTTGCTTGCCTTCGACAATCTTCGTAAGAGTAGGAGTCAAAGGTCCCATTGTAACATTAGCTTGCTTTTTCAACAATTTAGGTGAATAGATTAAGTCATCTCTATTATGGGAGCTGTGATTGCCGTGATTGCCGTGCTCTTTGTTTTTATTTGGGTAGACACTATTATGGAGGAGATTAAGGATCTCCTCATGTTTTTTGTTTCATTCATGATTTTCTTTAGCCAAATCAAGGCAAAGTTGCTTTAGTTTAGCCAATCATTGCTTATCAGTATGCCTACTCTGTCCTTCAAGGTGATGGGAGGAAGTACCAGCACTTATACTCTTAGTGAACTTAGTTTTCACTATATGGATGTGTTTGAGAAAAAATAGATAGCACCAAATGTTGTTGGTGGATTTTTTATTTAAGCTTTATCCTGTAAAGAATGAAAAAAAAATTTCATATCGGGGCCAATCCAATACAACCACTCCAATGCCTAAGTCAGTAAATAAATGTAGGAAAAGTTAAGTGATTAGTAAAGAGTTAGCAGATCCCTCTTACAGCATTTCTTTCCTGTATTTATAGGTGAATGTTGTATCTAAAGTAGAAGTTATCGGGATATGTGGAGGCCTTTTTGATTGGGCACATTCCTAAAATGTAAGAAGAATGAGTAGTTATGTAATATAACTGTGGTAAGTGATAGCTATTCTAGCCACTTCCCTTAAATTCAAATTAGATAGACTGTATTACTTGGCATTAGCCCAGAATGTAAATATCTTAGCCTGTCAGTAGGTGAAAAGATGATTGAACGAAACTTAACTATCAACAACATGCAATTGTCAAAAAGAAATAAAATGTGACAACTTTTGTAAAAATATGCAATTTTTCTAAACAATGTAATTGTTCTAAAATATGCACTATTTTTTTTTAAAATGTAATTTTTGTAAAAAAATGCAATTTTCATTAAATATGCTGAAAAAGCCATACTTTTAATAATGAATATGCAAAACGATGAATTAATGAAATAACAAGAAGACTTGCAAGAAAGGCCCATGTTCATGTCTACACCATGCAAATAAACTAATTAGATAATTTTAAATAAAACCAAAATTTATAACATCTATATATTAAGAAAAATATAAATTAACGAATAATAAAAGAATTGACAACACCAAAAACTATAACTAAGGACTTATAAAAAAATAGATGAAGTCAGTATACTTAAATCTAATAAACTAAAGTAAAGAAAAAAACTAAAATAAAATAAAATAAAGAAAACCACTAAAGGACAAAGAACTAAGCTAAAACACATGTAGGCCAAATCAAGTTTAAGGGGGGTTTGCATGTGAATCTAGGTCAGACTCGAAGCACCAATTTAGGTCAAATCTTTCTTCTTCTTCACCAATAGCCATTATCCAACGTTGTATGGGTTGATGCAGTCATAGAAATGAATTCAAAATCATACTTTTGCATGACTTATATTGGTCAAAACACATTTAGGACCAATGACTTAAGGTAAAGTGGTGGTTTTTAGGAGTTTGGTGGTGGTTAGAGGAGATGGATTTCATAAGTTGTAGTAGTAGACGTCTTAGGTTACGTGTGACACTATGTTTAGGGTTAGGATAGGTTTATATGTTCGTAGGTCACGATTGGGGTTAGTTGTCGTAGACTTAGTCACAAGTGGCTTGGTGGTTGTACAGATGAGCTGTTAGGCATATTAGGTGGTCAAGGTTAGCAGTCATATGTTTGCTTAGCTGTGGTCATGGTTACTATGCGAGAAAGAGGATGGTTAGTGGAGTGTAGAACATCAAACATTAGGTTTCATTCTATAGTGAGCTAGGGTCGACAGTAGCCAGGAATGTTATAGGGGAGATGGCTGGGTATTTGTGAGACTAGGGTAGTACTATCTGGAAGATCCCCATCCCCTTCGATCTGTTCTTGTGTGTTCTATTATATACAAAACACACATTTAGATTTAGGTTCCATAAGATATCATCAAATCTTGTTTCCAATTTCATAAAGATAAATATTTAATTTAATCTAATTTTAGCATTTTTTTTAATGTGAATCCTTGTAACAGATTGGATATATTGAAGATTTAGGAATAGATTTACATTGAAAATTTGATAAAAGTGGATTGAAACAACATGATTCGATTGAATCTTTGACCCCTTGTATCTCCTTTCCTTAATTTGTTCATTATTCACTTATAGGAAATTATCACATGACCAAGGATAGGTAAAAAAACAAAAGCTTGGTTTGTACTTTAGGGGATTCGAACCCCTAACTTGTAATTTCCATTCCAACATCATGACTAACTGAGCCATGATTAGTCTCACAAATACTCATCTACATAAATTTTAATTAAGTTATCAAAACGTGAGCCTAACTTGATTAGAGCTTTTAAACCTAAACCTAATTTGACCGAATTTATTTCCAATTGACCCTAGCCTTTCTATATAACTCAAATATACATGCTAAGTATTTTTTAACACCACTTTTGAATTTGATAAATCTAGAGTCTCATTCTAATTGGTCCAGCAAAAATATATTTTCTTAAAGTGGATAAAAATCCATTTTATGACTTCAAATATTTTACTAGACAATTTTTAAAGCTATTTTTCTGTTGTAGCCCAAAAATTTTAAAAACACCAAATCTATTAAACTACAAGTATATTTTCAACTATTGCATGATTTGACCTTAAAAACCTACTTGACTAAACTTGATTAGAAAACTTTTCGCACTTTTTATATTTTTTCGATTTTTTTTTTGTTTTCTTCAATTTTCATTTTCTGGTATATTTTAGTTTTTTGAATTTATTTTTATATTTTCAAAAAACTTGGCCTTAAGAAGAAAAAAACCTAAAACAAAAGGATAACAAAAATGGGGCATCCATACTAGTTGTTTGATTCTAGTTCTTGAACTCTCTTTAACGAAAACCTAACATCTCACTTAGGTGAACACCTAGAAGATTGGGTTAGCAATCACTAAACTTTCTTAGTACAATCATTCATGAACACCATATTAACACCCAACATAGCAACATAACAGTTTAACCAAAATATAGTTACTATCATTTAAAATCACCACATAAACAACCACCATATTATCAGGTTAGTTTACCCAAGATATAGCAATATCCAATCAACATAGTATCAAATAGCATACAGTGTTATGAATAGCAATATATCTATTCCAAGCATAAGTACTTGCATATTCTTAATAGTAATGCAAAATCCTAATTCGTAACATGGTCCATCCTTGCTTATTGTACCTAGGAAAATATAAACATGATCTCCAAATCAACTATAGGTCAAACTTAAGCTCAAAAATACCCTTTCTTATTACCAACTCAATCGTATGTTATCATAACTTTGTAATTAACTCGAATAAACTTTAGTTCTAAATTAAAAACTCTAAAAATTATACTTTCTAAACTTGAATAACATCTACTTTATACCTAATATAATAATCTTACACTATTTTATCAATTCCAAGAAAAAACCTATAGACTTACAAAAATATGTAGTTTAATTATTAATCATCAATTACACTACGCTGGTTATTATTTATTCTTACCAAACTAGCAATTTTAGCCTGAACTTATGGAAAATAAAAAAATTTATGGGTGAGATAAAAACTAATTGTTCCAAATACCCTTATAAACTTCTAGAAGTCAAAACATGTAAGACTTATTCATTAATTTACTCAAAAACCAATTATTTCGATAATTTAGTAAAACTGGCAGTTTTATAAAAAATAATTCTAAAAATTAGTAAACAAGTTTATTTTAAAAAATACTTGTTACTATAATTAAATGTACAAATAAAGTATATTGTGTACAAAAATTGAGCCTCAACAACATCATCTAATATTTCTAAAATCTAATTTAATTTTCATCTAAACAAAGAAATTCCTTAAGCACCCTATATTTCCACTAACTATTTAATTAAAATAGAATTACTAAATTAACCTACATATAAAATAACCCCAAAAAACATTTTTTCCAAATTTTTCTAAGTAAATCTAGTATTTTTCAAAAATAAATGAACTTACAAGCAAAAAATTGAGCAAGTCAAACTACTGCCTTCTAACCATCCTATTATTGCCACACCTTGTTGAAACACTTCCTCAGGTGGTGTTTTCTTTGACCTCAAATGACCACCATCATAGAACTTCCACAACCCTTTGAATTGGCCTAATTAGATTTCGCCCCTAATTTTCCATATTTTTCTTATTTTTTCCCTCATTTTTCTTGTGTTTCTTAATTTCTAAAATAGTGCAATGAAGTGTAGAAGACCTATTTATAGAGCTGGAGGAGATTGCGTATCAAAAAGTAATTTCCATGTGTCAACTTCCCACTTTTACATACTGTAACTAGGTGCTAGGTATCAATCCATTGTAATTTGGCTTTTAACTCTTCATTCTAAGTTGATCCTAAGCTGTCACATCGTATTTGGATAAGTTGATGAGTCACCAATTAATTTATTAGAAGATTTTCAATTATTTTATATTTATTAACCATATTTTAGAATTTATTAATAATATATATACATATTTAATGCATGTAATGTAAATTCTATATAAATTCATATATATTATATATATTTTAACTTCATTTATTATTTTTATAAGTTAAATGACTTATCGCTAATATCAAGTTATATCTAAAAGCTCTAATTTCATATTTTCAATAATTATCAGTTTTATCGATAAATTGGCATTTTTCTTAAATTAATTCTTTTATATAGTTTATTTTGATAAATTCACTTTACTAAAACATTTTGTCTAACTTTTCTAACTTTACTATAAAATTTGAACTAAAGTGAATAAGGTTACCTAATGCCTTAAATTTAGGGGCTTTGAACCAAGAGTTATCACATTGTCTCAAAACCTTAGGCTATTACATTAGGGCATTGCCTAGACTTGTGGCATGGAAACTAAGATGTTAAGGCATTACCTAAACTTAAGGCATAGAAACCAATGTGCGAGGAAGGCTTCCTAATCTTAAAGTCTTTTAAGTAAGGCCTTGCATTAAAATGCATTGATGATGTGAGAGTTTAAGATTCAACACTCTACATATAACTTTGCTTGTTCTTGTTTTAAGTACATATACAAGCGTTCCCTTAGAGTGAAGGGAATTCTTGGAGAAGACTTCATAAGTTAGTGAATAGGATAGAAGCTGGTTTTACTCACTTCTTATTTGAAAGGCATCCTTAGTAGTAGGAAGATTTCTTGATCAACCAGAAGGGAGCAATGCCATACTTAGCATGCATCCCATTGCATATTAGTAATAATAGCTAACTCTATGAATAAAAAACCTAGCCAAGAGCTTATTCATAACCCTTGTGGTATCTTGTATAGTCTGCATCTACTATGTGACTTTTAGAGGACCACTTTCAATTGAATCATCTTAGTTATTGTTCTTTAGTTGTAGGTCCATCAAGCATAATTTAAAGGGAGATTACTCAAACTCCACTATGAAGAGGATCTTCCATGGTGATGGAAGTATGATTAATTGAATTGAAGGGTAGCACCTCACTTACACAACAATGGTAAGGATTAGCAAAGCCATACCCTACTATGCTTTAGTAGTGGTAACCAACCATAGCATGACATGAGAGGACATAGTCCGAAGCAAATTCTTAACCATGATGGTCCCTTATGTAGTCTACATCCTACATATGATTTGAAGAAGACGTTAGGTGCTAAACTGCCTTAGCTAATACTCTTGAGTGATGGAAGCAAGTCTTCCTTAGTAAGTTAAATATTGATATCTTGTTCTTGAGAGGTTAGATCAAATGTTCCAATCATCCTCTTCTTTAGAACTATCATATCTCTGCTATCTCCTTTCTATATTCCTTAATAGAGTTTCCAATATATGCATGCTGGTTTTCTGATTAGAGCGATCACGTGTTAGTCACACTAAGATCACATTAAATGTAGTCTTATAGAAGGGACATAGAAATGATACTTATTAAGACAATTGGAGAGAGAACGACAGGGAAGATGAATAGGTAATTCTAGAGTCTTAACTATACAAGTGATAGATAAGGGAGCCTAGAGAACTTATGACGTCGACCTTACAGTTCTTGAGTGAAAGTGATCGATTATTATGCCTAAATTGCTTATTTGATCTTGAAGAGTGTAGTCCTTACAGTGGAACATTGTGTCTTTGATCTCTTTAAAATTCATAAATGAAGAGGAAAGAGTAGATATTTATTGGCCATTAGGCATGATGGCATCCATCAGATCATCTAGAAGATCAATAAATGAGATGAAGTTTTGCTCATTCCATAATTATCATGACGAGCTTGCAAAGAGTCTAAGGCCAATAGCCTTCCTAATGGTGCATGAGCCTTCCTAAGAAAGGTTTGAGGCAATGGACCAGTCTATTAAGCTCTGTTCCAAGCTTACTAAGCCAATTCTCCTCGAAACATCCTAAGACCAAATTCCTAGATCTTGCCACCTAGTGCAATGAGTTAAGCTTAAATAAATAATGTAGTAATTTTCAACCCTTTACACCTACTTTATTCTTTGTTTACTTTTTTTTTTTTTGTTTTAGCTTCTCTTTCTTCCTAGTAAAGAATAAATTTGATTTAACAATAAAGCCTCCACATTTGTAATGCATCAGGTTGAAGTTAATAACCAAAGAAACATATACGAATGGGGTTTTCTCAACCTCTTAGCCTAATAATTTCTAATTAATATTGATAGGATATTCATTACCATGATCTTATAAATCAATACTATTTCCTTCCCATAATCCATCTAAGGCATTCTTAAAATGGGGTATCATAAGCTCCCCACTTAAACACATAACTTTCTTATTGTGAAACCTTACAATTGGCTCTAATTCTTCTTTCTTTTTCCATGTATGACACAACCCATTTCTAACATTGTCAACATACGTAAGTGTAGATACCTAATTTATTTTTATTTTTATTATTTTTCTTTCTTTTCTCAATAGGCCCTAAATTAGAAAAAATAGGAAATTAAAGAAAACCTAAAAATAAAGAAATTTAGAAAGTAAATAAGAATTTTAGAAAAATACAAAAATAAGGACAATCACAAAAAATTAAGAAATTTGGAAAAAAGTACCAAAAATAGGAAGTGTAGAAAGAGACCTTAAAAATATAAAGTTTAAAATTTTAGAAAATTGAAAAATTAAAAAAAAAAGTAAAAGAATTTAGAAAATAACATTTTATTAAGGTAAATTTTTATTTTTAATTTAGGTTTAAAAGTTGAGCTATTGAACTTAAGCTTAGATTTAAATCTAGCCTAGGCTGACTAAGTCTATATATGCAATTTAGTTGCATATTTAGACAAGACACAGACCAATGACTTAACGGATAAGCATATGGACATGGTCTTAGGTTTGAATGTTAGCAAAGGTAGAGAGTCCTTTTTATTTTTGTTAACTAGCATACTACTACGTGTTAGGATCTCACTGTACCATATATCCTAACACGTAGCATCGTCGAGTTGGATGGCCTTACTAACATAGTACCATGTCAGCCTTTCTTTCCCTTCCTTTCTTTCTTTTTCTCTATCTTTCCCTCTCTTTCCCTTGTCTTTCCCCCTCCTTCTAGCATTTTCCCTAAATTTTCCATACTTTCCTCCTCAAGCAGCTACCTTTGACTCAATTTTTTATTCACTTTTTCATTGCAATTTCACCAAATCAATGGTGAAATTACAAACTATACATTGCCTACTATGAATCAGTACAAAAAACGTGTCTAAATTCAATCAATTATGCATTCAAAGATTGGGAAAAAACTGAAAATTCTGCCATTCACATTAACTTTGATCTGAGCTTTCCTTTGTTTTTAAGTTGAATTTGACTGTAAATTGGAGCTCATGGACCATCAACAAATACACACAACCTTGGACAACTACTTGAAACACCTTTCTCTCACTCCTGCAAACTTTCTCTCTTTAACTAGCTCTCTCTCTCTCTCTTTGAAACTCTCTTTCTTGAACTCTCCACCACAACCTAAGACCACGGCCATAACCCTCACACTCCAACCTACCTATTCTACCCTTTCTCGATCGTTGCCATGCCATCTATCGATCACCACCAAGCTACTGCCTCCATACCCTCCTCTCCTCTAACCACCACTTCCAACCCACCTTGACTCAAACCAACTACACAAACGCACTTTCTAAACTTCAGAACCCCTACCATAGCCACCAATTCGAACCCAGTTGCCACCACATCGAAGGGCCAAGCACCATCGCCAACTACTACCTCTAAAATCACCAAAACAAGCTCTAATGACCACTGTACTGAACTTAACCCCCTTATTGCCAATCCAAAACTCATAAAAAACCTTTACCTACTCGTTTTAGTGGTTAAAACAAGCCAAATAGAGCCTGGTTGCTCCTACCATTGGTGTTCCATGCAACTTGACCTAAATTTGCATGACTTGACTTGAAGACTTGCGATCTAACACAAAATCCAACCTAAGTTCGACTCGCACATGCCCACTGCATTCGATCTTTTTTTTTATTTGTTTATTTTACTTTATCATTTAGTTGTCGTTGTTTTTTTTTTACATATAATTGTAAATGTAATATGAAAAAAAAAAAAGAGAAAAGAACCAGAAAAAAGAAAAAAGCAGAGAAAGAAAAAGAAAAGAAAAAAAACTAGTTTATTTATTTATTTATTTTTAGTAAAAAAGTAAAAATAAAATAAATAAGTAAATAGAAAGAATATAGATTATTATTTCTTTTTGTCACTTCGAAAATTGATTTTTCGAAAATAAAATAAAAATAAATCAACCATTTTTCAAATTAGAATCATTTAGAATTTTCAAAAATAAAAAAACAATTTAAGGCCCTCTAGGAAATTTTCTTAAATAAATCAAAATAAGTAAAAATGTAAACGTCGCTGTTTTAAAAATTAAAATCAACTTAACCTAATAAAGCTTTTTCATTAAAAGAACTACATACGTTTGATCCCAAATAGCGAGTACATAAGCACCTACAGAGTGACAATAAAAATTAAAAAAAAAAAAACTAATTTCTCTTTTTCTTTAGTTTATATTATTTTGTTTATCTAATTAGAGTGATCAATAACCAATTTCTATCTTTCAAAATTAAAAAGTGATTTTTAAGTTCAATTCTAATTTGAGAAAGTTAATGATATCTGTAAGAGTTTAAATTTTTAACCCTCGAACCCATATCTCTAGTTTTCAAAATTCGGTTTTTTCGCAATCTAGTAGCTAAGTTGTAACCAATCCACTCGATCAGTTATAACTGAACTCTTTTTCCTAACTCCAGTAAAGTGGAGACTTCAAAGTTGTTTTCAAAATAAGAATAAATGGTTTTCTTTAAACCTTAGTCAAAGATTGGTATTAAACGAGTAAAGTTTAGTACTGATCAATTTGAAGAACACGTAATTTCATTCTTTTTGGGTCTTAGCCAACTCAAGGAGCGCTTTGCCTACCATGGTTAGTCAACTCATCAGGGTACAACTAAGTTCACTCATTCTTTTTTGGGGACTTAGCCAACTCTAAGAGGGCTTTGGCCGCCTGTGTTAGTCTTGTTAGCAGGGTACGACCAAGCTTGCTTATTCTTTTTTAGGGTCTTAACTGGCTCTAAGAGCACTTTCGTCGCCTTGGTTGTTCAGCTCATTAAGGTAGGACCAAGATCGCTCATTCTTTTTTAGTGTCTTAGCCAGCTCTATGAGCGATTTGTTTGCCTTGGTTAGTCAGCTCATGAGAGCACGACCAAGTTTCCTCATTTGTTTTAGGGTCTTAGCTAGCTCTAGGAGCGATTTGTCCACCTTGGTTAGTCAGCTCATCAGGGTACGACCAAGTTTCCTCACTCTTTTTAGGGTCCTAGCTAGCTCTAAGAGTGCTTTGCCCGCCTTAATTAGTCAGCTCATTAGGGCATAACTAAGTTTGCTCATTCATTTTATTGTATAAGCCAGCTCCAAGAGTGCTCTGCCTACCTTAGTTAGTCAACTCATCAAGGCACCTCCAAGTTTACTCAATCATTTTAGGGTCTTTGCCAGCTCTAAGAATGCTTTGCCCACCTTAGTTAGTAAGCTCATTAGGGCACAACTAAGTTTGCTCATTCTTTTTAGGGTCTTTGGCAGCTCAAGGAACGCTTAGGCTGCCTTAGTTAGTCAGATCATCAGGGCACGACCAAGTTTGCTCTTTCTTTTTTATGGTCTTAGCCAACTCTAGGAGCACTTTGCCCACCTTGGTTAGTCAGCTTATTAGGGCACGACCAAATTTGCTCATTCTTTTTTAGGGTCTTAGCTAGCACTAGGAGCACTTTGCTCGCCTTGGTAAGTCAGGTCATCAGGGCACGACCAAGTTTGTTCATTCTTTTTAAGGTCTTAGCCAGCTCTAGGAGTGCTTTTCCCATTTTGGTTAGTCAGCTCATTAGAGCATGGCTAAGTTTGCTCATTCTTTTTAGGGTGTAAGCCAGTTCTAGGTGTGCTTTGCCTGCCTTAGTTAGTCAGCTTGTCAGGGCACAACCAAGTTTACTCGTTCTTTTCAGGGTCTAAGCCAGTTCTAGGTTTGCTTTGCTCGCCCTAGTTAGTCAGCTTGTCAGGGCACAACCAAGTTTACTCATTCTTTTTAGGGTCTTAGCGAGCTCTAGGAGCGCTTTCCCCACCTTGGTTATTCTGCTCATCAGGCCATGACCAAGTTTGGTCATTCTTTTTTAGGGTCTTAGCGAGCTCTAAGAGTGCTTTCTGTGCCTTGGTTAGTCAGCTCGTCAAGGCATGACCATGTTCGCTTATTCTTTTTTAGGGATGTAGCCAGCTTTAGGAGCACATTGCCCGCCTTAGCTAATAGCTCATTAGGGCATGACCAAGTTTTCTCATTCCTTTTAGGGTCATAGCTAGCTCTAGAAGAACTTTGATCACCTTAGTTAGTCAGCTCATTAGGACACAACCAAGTTCGCTCATTCCTTTTTTGGGACTTAGCCAGCTCTATGAGCACTTTGCCTACCTTGGTTAGTCTGCATATCAAGGAATGGCTAAGTTTGATTATTCCTTTTTAGGCACTTAGGCAGCTCTAGGAGTGCTTCACCTGCCATGGTTAGTCTACTCATCAGGGCATGACCAAGTTTGTACATTCTTTTTAGGGTCTAAGGTAGCTCTAGGAGTACATTGCCTGCCTTGGTTAGTCAACTCATTTGGGTACGACCAAGCTCGTTCATTGTTTCTAGGGTTTTAGCCAGCTTTAAGAGTGCTTTCCCTGCCTTGGTTAGTCAGCCCATCAGTGCACAACCAAGTTTCCTAATTCTTTACAGGGTCTTAAAAAGTTGTAGGAACACTTTGCCCACCATGGTTAGTCAGCTCATTGGGGCACAACCAAGTTTGCTCATTCTTTTGAGGGTCTTACCCAGCTCTAGGAGCACTTTATCCGCATTAGTTAGTCTGCTCAAGAGGGCAGGACCAAGTTTCCTCATTATTTTTAGGGTCCTAGCCAGCTCTAGGAGCGTTTTGCCTGCCTTGGTAAGTCAGCTCATCAGGGCACCACCATGTTTGCTCATTCTTTTTAGGCTCTTAGCCAGCTCTAGGAGTAGTTTGCTCAACTTGGTTAGTCAGGTCATCAGGGCACGACCAAGTTTACTCATTCTTTTTAGGGTCTTAGCTAGCTCTAAGAGCACCTTGGCCGCCATCGATGGTCGGCTCATCAAGGCGCGACCAAGTTTTCTCATTCTTTTTTGGGTATTAGCCAACTCAAGGAGCGCTTTGCCCACCATGGTTAGTCAGGTCATCAAGGTATAACCAAGAGGGCTTTGCCCGCCTGTGTTAGTCTTCTCAGCAGGGCACAACCATGCTTGATCATTCCTTTTTAAGGTCTTAGCCGGCTCTAACAGCACTTTCCCCGCCTTAGTTATTCAGCTCATCTGGGTAGGACCAAGATTGCTCATTCTTTTTTAGGGTCTTAGCTAGCTCTATGAGCGATTTGCCTGCCTTGGTTAGTCAGCTCATCAGAGCAGTCTTAGCCATCTTTAAGAGCGATTTGCCCGCCTTGGTTAGTCAACTCATCAGGGTACGACCAAGTTTCCTCACTCTTTTTAGGGTCCTAGCCAGCTCTAAGAGTGCTTTGCCGACCTTGGTTAGTCAGCTCATTAGGGCATAACCAAGTTTGCTCATTCATTTTAATGTATTAGCCAGCTCTAGGAGTGCTTTGCCTACCTTAGTTAGTCAACTCATCAAGGCACCTCCAAGTTTACTCAATCTTTTTAGGGTCTTCGCTAGCTCTAAGAGCGCTTTGCCTACCTTAGTTAGTTAGCTCATTAGGGCACGACTAAGTTTGCTCATTCTTTTTAGGGTCTTCGGCGACTCAAGGAACACTTGGGCCGCCTGGTTAGTCAGATCATCAGGGCATAACCAAGTTTGCTCTTTCCTTTTTAGGGTCTTAGCCAAATCTAGGAGTACTTTACCCGCCTTGGTTAGTCAGTTGATTAGGGCACGACCAAGCTTGTTCATTATTTTTAAGGTCTTAGCCAGCTCTAGGAGCGCTTTGCCTGCCTTGGTTAGTCAGCTCATTAGGGCATGGCCAAGTTTGCTCATTCCTTTTAGGGTGTAAGCCAATTCTAGGTACGCTTTGCTCGCTCTGGTTAGTCAGCTCGTTAAGGCACAACTAAGTTTACTCGTTCTTTTCAGGGTCTTAGCCAGCTCTAGGAGCGCTTTGCTCACCTTGGTTAGTTAGATCATTAGGACACGATAAAGTTCGCTCATTCTTTTTTGGGGACTTAGCCAGCTCTAAGAGCACTTTGCCTGCCTTGGTTAATCTGCTCATCAGGGCATGACCAAGTTATCTAATTCTTTTTTAGGGTCTTAGCGAGCTCTAGGAGCACTTTCCCTGCCTTGGTTAGTCTGCTCATCAAGGCATGACTAAGTTTGCTCATTCTTTTTTAGGATCTTAGCGAGCTCTAGGAGCCATTTCACTGCCTTTGTTAGTCAGCTCGTCAAGGCACGACCATGTTCGCTCATTCTTTTCTAGGGACATAGCTAGCTCTAGAAGCGCTTTACCCGCCTTAGTTAGTCAACTCATCGGGGCATGACCAAGTTTGCTCATTCTTTTTAGGGTCATAGCAAGCTCTAGAAGTGCTTTGATAACCTTGGTTAGTCAGCTCATCAGTACATGACCAAGTTCGCTCATTCTATTTTGGGGACTTAGCTAGCTCTAAGAGCGCTTTGCCTACCTTGGTTACTCTGCTTATCAAGGCATGGCCAAGTTTGATCATTCCCTTTTAGGGTCTTAGCCAGCTCTACCAGCGTTTTGCCCCTTAGTCAGTCAGCACATTAGGGCATGACTAAGTTTGCTCATTCTTTTTTAGGGTCTTAGCCAGCTCTAGGAGCCCTTCGTCCACCATGGTTAGTCAGCTCATCAAGGAACGACTTAGTTTGTGCATTCTTTTTAATGTCTTAGCCAGCCCTTGGAGCGCTTTGCTAGCCTTAGTAAGCCAGCTCATCAGGGCACGACCAAGTTTGCTTATTCTTTTTAGGGTCTTAGCCAGCTTTAGGAGCGCTTTGCCTGCCATGCTTTGTTAACTCATCAGGGCACAACCAAGTTTGCTCTTTCGTTTTGAAGGTCTGAGCTAGCTCTAAGAGTGCTTTGCCTGCCATAGTCAGTTAGCTCATTAGGGCACGACAAAGTTTACTCAGTCTTTTCTATAGTCTTAACCAGCTCTAGGAGCACTTTGCCTGCCTTGGTAAGTTAGCTCATCAGTGTACAACCATGTTTGCTCATTCTTTTTAGGGTCATAGCCAGCTCTAGGAGCAGTTTGATCAACTTGGTTAGTCAGGTCATCAGGGCACGACCAAGCTTGCTCATTCTTTTTAGGGTCTTAACTAGCTCTAGGAGCACCTTACCCACCATCGATGGTCGGCTCATCAGGGCGCGACCAAGTTCACTCATTCTTTTTTGGGTCTTAGCCAACTCAAGGAACGCTTTGCCCATTATGATTAGTCAGCTCATCTGAGTACGATCAAGTTCGCTCATTCTTTTTTGGAGACTTAGCCAGCTTTAATAGGGCTTTGGCCGCTTAGGTTAGTCTGCTCAACAGGGCACGACCAAGCTTGCTCATTCTTTTTTAGGGCCTTACCCAGCTTTAAGAGCGCTTTCCCCGCCTTGGTTAGTCAGCTCATCAAAGCACAACTAACATCACTCATTCTTTTTTAGGGTCTTAGGTAGCTTTATGAATGATTTGCCCACCATGGTTAGTTAGCTCATCAAAGCACAACCAAGTTTCCTCAGTCTTTTAGGGTCTTAGCCAACTCTACGAGCAATTTGCCTACCTTGGTTAGTCAGCTCATCTAGGTATGACTAAGTTTCCTCATTCTTTTTAGGGTCCTAGTCAGCTCTAACAGTGCTTTGCCCGCCTAGGTTAGTTAGCTTATCAAGGTATAACCAAGTTTGCTCATTCATTTTAGTGTATTTGCCAGCTCTAGGTGCGCTTTGCCTACCTTGGTTAGTCAGCTCATCAAGGCACCTCCAAGTCTACTTAACCATTTTAGGGTCTTTGCCAGCTCTAAGAGTACTTTTCCCGCCATAATTAGTTAGCTCATTAGGGTACGACTAAGTTTACTCATTCTTTTTAGGGTCTTAGCCAACTCAAGGAACACTTGGCTTGCCTTGGTTAGTCAGCTTATCAAGGTACGACCAACTTCACACATTCTTTTTAGGGTCTTAGCCTACTCTAAGAGCGCTCTACCCACCTTGGTTAGTCAACTCAACTAGGCACGTCCAAGTTTACTCAATCATTTTAAGGTCTTTGCTAACTCTAAGAGCGCTGTGCCCGCCTTAGTTAGTCATCTAGTCAGGGTACGACCAATGTTGCTCATTCTTTCTAGGGTCTTAGCCAGGTCTAGTAGCAATTTGCTTACCTTGGTTAGTTTGCTCATCTAGGCGCAATCAAGTTCAATCATTCTTTTTAAGGTCTTAGTGAGCTCAAGGAACACTTTGCCTGGCTTGGTTAGTTAGCTCATCCGGGCACAACCAAGTTTGCTCATTATTTTTAGGGTCTTAGTTAGCTCTAGGAGCACTTTGCCCGCCTTGGTTAGTCAACTCATCAGGGCACGTCCAAGTTTACTCAATCATTTTAGGGTCTTAGCCAGCTCTAGGAGTGCTGTTCCCACCTTGGTTCGTCAACTCATCAGGGCACGACCAAGTTTGCACTTTCTTTTTTAGGGTCTTAGCCAACTCTAGGAGCGCTTTGCCTGCCTTGGTTAGTCAGCTTATTAGGGTACGACCAAATTTGCTCATTCTTTTTTAGGGTCTTAGCTAGTACTAAGAGTGCTTTGCTCGCCTTGGTTAGTCAGCTCATCAGGGCATGATCAAGTTTGTTCATTCTTTTTAGGGTCTTAGCTAGCTTTAGGAGTGCCTTGCCCGCCTTAGTTAGTCAGCTCATCAGGGCTCGGCCAAGTTTGCTCAATCATTTTAAGGTCTTAGCCAGTTCTAAGTGCGCTTTGCCCACCCTGGTTAATCAGCTCGTCAGGATACAACTACGTTTACTCGTTATTTTCAGGGCCCTAGCCAGGTTTAAGAGCGCTTTGCTTACCTTGGTTAGTCAGCTCATCAGGACACGACCAAGTTTGCTCATTCTTTTTTAAGGACTTAGCCAGCTCTAACAGCACTTTGTCCGCCTTGGTTAGGCTACTCATTAGGGCATGACCAAGTTTGCTCGTTCTTTTTTAAGGTCTTAACGAGCTCTAGGAGTGCTTTTCCCGCCTTAGTTAGTCAGCTCGTTAAGGCATGACCATGTTCTCTCATTCTTTATTAGGGACATAGCCGGCTCTAGGAGCGCTTTGCTCGCCTTGGTTAGTCAGCTCATTAAGGCACAACTAAGTTCGCTCACTCTTTTTAGGGTCATAACCAGCTTTAGAAGCGCTTTGATCACCTTGGTTAGTCAGCACATTAGGACACGACCAAGTTCACTCATTCTTTTTTGGGGACTTAGCCAGCTCTAAGAGCACTTTGCCTACCTTGGTTAGTCTACTTATCAGGGCATGGCCAAGTTTGATCATTCCTTTTAAGGTCTTAGCCAGCTCTAAAAGCGCATTGCCCGCCTTAATCAGTCAGTTCATCAGGGCATGACCAAGTTTGCTCATTCCTTTTTGGGTCTTAGCCAGCTCTAGGAGCGCTTCGCCCACCATGGTTAGTCAGCTCATCAGGGCACGACTAAGTTTGTGCATTCTTTTTAGGGTCTAAGGCAGCTCTAGAAGCATATTGCCAACCTTGGTTAGTTAGCTCATTTAGGCACGACCAAGCTCACTCATTGTTTTTAGGGTTTTAGCTAGCTTTAGGAGTGCTTTCCCTTCCTTGGTTAATCAGCCCATCAGCGTACGACCAAGTTTCATAATTCTTTTTAAGGTCTTAAAAAGTTGTAGGAACGCTTTGCCCACCATGGTTAGTCAGCTCATTAGGGCACAACCAAGTTTGCTCATTCTTTTGAGGGTCTTACTCGGCTTTAGGAGCGCTTTATCCGCATTGGTTAGTCTATTCAATAGGGTACGACTAAGTTTCCTCATTATTTTTAGGGTCCTAGCCAGCTCTAGGAATGCTTTGCCTACCTTGGCAATTCAGCTCATCAGGGCACGACCATGTTTGCTCATTTTATTGAGGGTTTTAGCCAGCTCTAGGAGCGGTTTGCTCGACTTGGTTAGTCAGGTTATCAAGCTATGACCAAGTTTGCTAATTCTTTTTAGGGTCTTAGCTAGCTCTAGGAGCACCTTTCCCGCCATCGATGGTCGGCTCATCAGGGCATGACCAAGTTTTCTCATTCTTTTTTGGGTCTTAGCCAACTCAAGGAGTGCTTTGCTCACCATGGTTAGTCAACTCATCAGGGTACGACTAAGTTCGCTCATTCTTTTTTGGGGACATAGCTAGCTTTAAGAGGGCTTTGCCCGCCTGGGTTAGTCTGCTCAGCAGGGCATGACCAAGTTTCCTCATTCCTTTTATGGTGTTAGCTAGCTCTAGGAGCGATTTGCCCACCTTGGTTAGTCAGCTCATTACGGTATGACCAAGTTTCCTCACTCTTTTTAGGGTCTTAGCCAGCTCTAAGAGTGCATTGCCCGCCTTGGTTAGTTAGCTCATCAAGGCATAACCAAGTTTGCTCATTCATTTTAGTGTATTAGCCAGCTCCAGGAGCGCTTTTCCTACATTGGTTAGTCAGCTCATCAAGGCACCTCCAAGTTTACTCAATCTTTTTAGGGTCTTCGCCAGCTCTAAGAGCGCTTTGCCCGCCTTAGTTAGTCAACTCATTAAGGCACGACTAAGTTTGCTTATTCTTTTTAGGGTCTTAGCCAGCTCAAGGAACGCTTGGCCTACCTTGGTTAATCAGATCATCAGGGCATGACCAACTTTGCTCTTTCCTTTTTAGGGTCTTAGCCAACTCTAGGAGTGTTTTGCTCGCCTTTGTTAGTCAGCTGATCAGGGCACAACTAAATTTGCTCATTCATTTTTAGGGTCTTAGCTAGCACTAGGAGTGCTTCGCCCGCCTTAGTTAGTCAGCTCATCTGGGCGCGACCAAGTTTTCTCATTTTTTCGAGGGGCTTAACTAGCTCTAGGAGCGCTTTGCCCGCCTTAGTTAGTTAGCTCATCAGGGCATGGCTAAGTTTTCTCATTCTTTTTAGGGTCTTAGCCAGTTCTAGGTGTGCTTTGCCCGCCTTAGTTAGTCAGCTCGTTAGGGCACCACCAAGTTTACTCGTGTTTGTCAGTGTCTTAGCCAGCTTTAGGAGCTCTTTGCTCATGTTGGTTAGTCAGCTCATCAGGATACGACAAAGTTCGCTCATTCTTTTTTGGGGACTTAGCCAGCTTTAAGAGCACTTTGCTTGCCTTGGTTAGTCTGCACATCAGGGCTTAACCACGTTTGCTCATTCTTTTTTTGGTTCTTAGCGAGCTCTAGGAGCGCTTTCCCTACGTTGGTTAGTTTGCTCATCAGGGCATCACCAAGTTTGCACATTCTTTTTTAGGGTCTTAGTGAGCTTTAAGAGCATTTTCCCCGCCTTGGTTAGTCAGCTCGTCAAGGCACGACCATGTTCGCTCATTCTTTTTTAAGGACATAGCCAGCTCTAAGAGCACTTTGCCCGCCTTAGTTAGTTAGCTCATCAGGGCACAACCAAGTTTGCTCATTCTTTTTAAGGCCATAGCCAGCAGTAGAAGTGCTTTGATCACCTTGGTTAGTCAGCTTATCAAGACTCAACTAGGTTCGCTCATTCTTTTTTAGGGACTTAGCTAGCTCTAATAGCGCTTCGCTTTCCTTGGTTATTCTGCTTATCGTGGCATGGCTAAGTTTGATAATTCCCTTTTAGGTTTATAGCCAGGTCTAGAAGCACTTTGCCCGCCTTAGTCAGTCAGCACATCAGGGCATGACCAAGTTCGCTCATTCTTTTTTAGGGTCTTAACCAGCTCTTGGAGTGCTTCGCCCACCATGGTTAGTTTATTTATCACGGGATGACTAAGTTTGTGCATTCTTTTTAGGGTCTTAGCCAACCCTAGGAGCGCTTTGCCAACCTTAGTAAGTCAGCTCATCACGGGACGATCAAGTTTGCTTATTCTTTTTAGGGTCTCAGCCAGCTCTAAGAGCGCTTTGCTCGCCATAGTTAATTAGCTCATTATGGCATGACCAAGTTTGCTTTTTCTTTTTGAGGGTTTGAGCGATCTCTAGGAGCGCTTTGCCCGCCTTAGTCAGTTAGCTCATCAGGGCACGACCAAGTTTGCTCAGTCTTTTCTATGGTCTTAGCCAGCTTTAGGCACACTTTGCTTGCCTTGGTAAGTCAGCTCATTAGATGTTTGCTTATTCTTTTCAGGGTCTTAGCTAGCTCTAGGAGCGGTTTACTCGACTTGGTTAGTCAAGTCATCAGGGCACGACCAAGCTTGCTTATTCTTTTTAGGGTCTTAGCTAGCTCTAGGAAAACCTTGCCCACCATTGATGGTCGGCTCATCAGGACATGACTAAGTTTACTCATTCTTTTTTGGGTCTTAGCCAACTCAAGGAGCGCTTTGCTTACCATGATTAGTCAGCTCATCAGGGTACGGCCAAGTTCACTCATTCTTTTTTGGGGACTTAGCTAGCTCTAAGAGGGCTTTGGCCGCTTGGGTTAGTCTGCTCAGCAGGGCATGACCAAGCTTGCTCATTCTTTTTTTGGGCTTTACCTAGCACCAAGAGCACTTTCCCCGCCTTAGTTAGTTAGCTCATCAAGGTACGACTAAGATTGCTCATTCTTTTTTAAGGTCTTAGGCAGCTCTGTAAGTGATTTGCTCGCCTTGGTGAGTCAGCTCATCACAGCACGACTAAGTTTCGTTATTCTTTTTAGGGTCTTAGCCAGCTCTACAAGCAATTTGCCTACCTTGGTTAGTCAGCTCATCAGGATACGACTAAGTTTCCTCATTCTTTTTAGGGTCCTAACCAGCTTTAAGAGCGCTTTGCCCGCCTTGGTTAGTCAGCTCATTAAGGCACAAACAAGTTTGCTCATTCATTTTTGTATATTAGCCAACTCCAGGAGTGCTATGCTTGCCTTGGTTAGTTAGCTCATCAAGGCGCCTCTAAGTTTACTCAATCTTTTTAGGGTCTTCACCAGCTCCAAGAGCGCTTTACTCACCTTAGTTAGTTAGCTCATTAGGGGATGACTAAATTTGCTCATTCTTTTTAGGGTCTTAGCCAGCTTAAGGAACACTTGGCCCGCCTTGGTTAATTAGCTCATCAGGGTACGACCAAGTTCACACATTCTTTTTAGGGTCTTAGCCTGCTCTAGGAGCGCTCTACCCACCTTAGTTAGTCAACTCATCAAGGTACGTCTAAGTTTACTTAATCATTTTAAGGTCTTTGTCAACTCTAGGAGTGTTGTGCCCGACTTAGTTAGTTAGCTCATCAGGGCACGACCAAGGTTGCTCATTCTTTCTAGGGTCTTAGCCAACTTAAGGAGCACTTGGCCTACCTTGGTTAGTCAGCTCATCAAGGCACGACCAAGTACACTCATTATTTTTAGGGTCTTAGCTAGCTTTAGGAGCACTTTGCCTGCCTTGGTTAGTTAGCTCATCAGGGCATGTCCAAGTTTACTCAATCATTTTAGGGTCTTTGTTAGCTCTAGGAGTGCTTCGCCCACCTTAGTTAGTCAGCTCATCTAGGTACGACCGGGTTTTCTCCTTCTTTCAAAGGTCTTAACTAGCTCTAGGAGCGCTTTACCTGCCTTGGTTAGTCAGCTCATCAGGGCATGACTAAGTTTGCTCTTTCTTTTTTAGTGTCTTAGCCAACTCTAGGAGCTCCTTGCCCACCTTAGTTAGTCAGCTGATCAGGGCACGACTAAATTTGCTCATTCTTTTTTAGGGTCTTAGCTAGCACTAAGAGCACTTTGCCCACCTTGGTTAATCAACTCATCAAGGCACGACCAAGTTTGTTCATTCTTTTTGGGGTTTAAGCCAACTCTAGGAGCGCTTTGCCCATCTTAGTTAGTCAGCTCATCAGGGCATGGCCAAGTTTGCTCATTCTTTTTAGGGTCTTAGTCAGTTCTAGTTGCGCTTTGCCCGCCCTGGTTAGTCAGCTCAATAGGGCACAACCAAGTTTACTCGTTCTTTTCAAGGTCTTAGCCAACTCTAGGAGCACTTTTCTTACCTTGGTTAATCAGCTCATCAGGACACGACCAAGTTTGCACATTGTTTTTTGGGGACTTACCCAGCTCTAAGACCACTTTGCCTGCCTTGGTAAGGCTGTTCATCAAGGCATGACCAAGTTTGCTTATTCTTTTTTAGGGTCTTTATGAGCTCTAGGAGTGCTTTCCCCGCCTTGGTTAGTTAGCTCGTCAAGGCATGACCATGTTCGCTCATTCTATTTTAGGGACATAGACGGCTCTAGGAGCGCTTTGCTCGCCTTAGTTAGTCAGCTCATTAAGGCATGACCAAGTTCGCTCACTCTTTTTAGGGTCATAGCTAGCTCTAGAAGCGCTTTGATCACCTTGGTTAGTCAGCTCATCAGGACACGACCAAGTTCGCTTATTCTTTTTTGGGGACTTAGCCAGCTCTAAGAGTGCTTTGCCCGCCTTGGTTAGTCTGCGTATCAAGGCATGGCCAAGTTTGATCATTCCTTTTTAGGGTCTTAGCTAACTCTAGGTATGCTTTGCCCGCCATAGTCAGTCAACTCATCAAGGCATGACCATGTTCGTTCATTCTTTTTTAGTGTATTAGCTAGTACTAAGAGCGCTTTGCTTGCCTTGGTTAGTTAGCTCATCAGGGCATGACCATGTTTGTTCATTCTTTTTAGGGTCTTAGCCAGCTCTAGGAGCGCTTTGCCCGCCTTGATTAGTCAGATCATCAGGGCACGGCCAAGTTTGCTAATTCATTTTAGGTTCTTAGCCAGTTCTAGTTGCGCTTTGCCCGCCCTCGTTAGTCAGCTCGTCAGGACATAACCAAGTTTACTTGTTCTTTTCAGGGTCTTAGCCAGCTCTAGGAGCACTTTGCTCACCATGGTTAGTCCACTCATCAGGACATGACCAACTTCGCTCATTCTTTTTTAGGGACTTAGCCAGCTCTAAGAGCACTATGCTCACCATGGTAAGGCTGCTCATCAGGGTATGACCAAGTTTGCTCATTCCTTTTTAGGGTCTTAACGAGCTCTAGGAGTACTTTCTCCGCCTTAGTTAGTCAGCTTATCAAGGCATGACCATGTTCGCTCATTCTTTTTAGGAACATAGCCGGCTCTAGGAGCGTTTTGCTCGCCTTGGTTAGTCAGCTTCTCAGGGCATGACCAAGTTCGCTTACTCTTTTTAGGCTCATAGCCAGCTCTAAAAGCGCTTTGACCACTTGGGTTAGTCTGCTCAGCAGGGCACGACCAAGCTTGCTCATTCTTTTTTAGGGTCTTAGCTAGCTCTAAGAGCACTTTCCTAGCCTTGGTTTGTCAGCTCATCTGGGCATGACTAAGATCACTCATTCTTTTTAGGGTCTTAGTCAGCTCTATGAGCGATTTGCCCGCCTTGGTCAGCCAGCTCATCAGAGCATGACCAAGTTTCCTCATTCTTTTTAGGGTCTTAGCCATCTCTAGGAGCAATTTTCCCGCCATGGTTAGTCAGCTCATCTGGGTATGACTAAGTTTCCTCATTCATTTTAGGGTGCTAGCCAGCTCTAAGAGCGCTTTGCCCGCCTTGGGTAGTCAGCTCATCAAGGCATAACCAAGTTTGCTCATTCATTTTAGTGTATTAGCCAGCTCCCAAAGTGCTTTGCCCGCCTTGGTTAGTCAGCTCATCAAGGCACCTCCAAGTTTACTCAATCTTTTTAGGGTCTTCACCAGCTCTAAGAGTGCCTTGCCCGCCTTAGTTAGTCAGCTCATTAGGGCATGACTAAGTTTGCTCATTCTTTCTAGGGACTTAGCCAGCTCAAGGAATTCTTAGCCCGCCTTGGTTAGTCAGCTCATCAAGGCACAACCAAGTTTTCTCATTAGGGCATGGCCAAGTTTTCTCTTTCTTTTTAGGGTCTTAACTAACTCTAGGGGCCCTATGCCTACCTTGGTTAGTCAACTCATCAGGGCACGACCAATGTCGCTCATTCTTTTTAAGATCTTAGCCAGCTCTAAGAGCGCTTTACCTGCCTTGGTTACCTAACTCCTCAAGGTACAACCATGATTGCAATTTCTTTTTAGGGTCTTAGCCATCCCTAGGAGGGCTTTGCGCGCTATGGTTAGTTAACTCATCTGGGCACGACCAAGTTTGGTCATTCTTTTTCGGGTCATAGCCCGCTTTAGGAGCACTATGCATGCCTTGGTTAGTCAGCTTATCAAGGCACGACTAAGTTTGCTCATTCTTTTTTAGGGTCTTAACCAACTCTAAGAGTGCTTTGCCGGCCTTGGTTAGTTAACTCATCAAGGCATGACCGAGTTTAATCTTTCTTTTTAAGGTCTTAGCTAGCTCTAGGAGTGCTTTGCCCCCCTTGCTTAGTCAGCTCATCATGGCATGACCAAGTTCACTCATTCTTTTTAGTGTCTTAGCCAGCTCTAGGTGTGCTTTACCCACCTTGGTTAGTCAGCTCATCAGCATACGACCAAGTTTGCTCATCCCTTTTAGGGTCTTAGCCAACTCTAGGACTGATTTGACCGTCTTGGTTAGCAAGCTCATCAGGGTACGACCAAGTTTACTCATTCTTTTTAGCGTCTTAGGCAGCTCTAGGAGTACTTTGCCCACCTTGGTTAGTCAGCTCATCAGGGCATGGCTAAGTTTACCCTTTCTTTTTAGGGTCCTAGCCAGCTCTAGGAGCACTTTGCCTTCCTTAGTTAGTCAGCTCATCTGGGTACGACAAAGGTTGCTCATTCTTTTTAGGATCTTAGCCAGCTCTAGGAGCGCTTTGCCCCCCTTGGTTACTTAACTCCTCAAGGCACGACCAAGTTTGCTTACTCTTTTTAGGGTCTTATCCTGCTCTAAGAGCACTTTGCTCGCTATGTTTAGTTAGCTCATTAGGGCACGACCAAGTTTGCTCATTTTTTTTAGGGTCTTAGCCAACTCTAGAAGCACTTAGTCCACCTTGGTTAGTCTGCTCATCCGGGCACGACCAAGTTTTCTCATTCTGTTTTAAGGACTTAGCCATCTATAATAGTGCTTTGCCCACCTTGGTTAATCAGCTCATCAAGGCATGACCATGTTTACTCGTTCTTTTTAAGTTGTATACCATCCCTTGAAGCACTTTGCCTGCCATGGTTAATCAGCTGATTAGGGCACGACCAAGTTCACTCATTCATTTTAGGACCTTAGCCAGCTCTAGGAGCATTATAGCTGCCTTAGTTAATCTGCTTATTAGTGTACAACCATGTTTCCTCATTCTTTTTAGGGTGATAGCCAGCTCTTGGAACGCTTTGCCTGCCATGGTTAGTTAGCTCATCAGGGCACGACTAAGTTTGCTCATTCTTTTTAGGATCTTAGCCAACTCAAGGAGTGCTTTGCCCACCTTGGTTAGTCGGCTCATCAGGGCATGACCTAGTTTGCGCACTTTTCTCAAGAAATTCCAATAGCTAAACTCTCATTTGAAATCCAAGCAAACGTTTTTCAATCTTCCATAAATCTCACGGTGTAATCTCTCTAATTATATTAAACCCCAACTTCTCAATATCCAAGCAAAAATAATTAACGGAAAAGTATAAAAAATTAGAACTTTTTTTTTTCTCTCTCCTCTTTTCTATATATATATCCCCACGAAAAATACCATAAAAATTCTTTCTTTTTGTGCACCCCAAGTGTACCACGACCGTGTGTAAAGCCATGGTTGTCACCACCACTACAGCCGTGGTTCAAGGTCATAAGCTCCATTGATCGTCTCATTTCCACTGCTATTCATCAGCTGTTTTAGCTATGGTCGTAGATCCTCCCTTGCTTGCAGAAACTCCTCATTCCTTTGTGTTTTCATGCTCCAAATGCACTCTTTCCAGCTCCTTTTCTCCCATTTATACTGAATTGAACCTGAAGCAAATATATTAACTAGTTAAGTGTCAATTCTTTCAATTAAGCACATAAATCTTTAGGATATCGTTGAATTGCCACTAATAAAACAGGGGTTAAATTAGCTTTATCAAATATCCCTACACTTGAGCTTTTGCTTGTCCTCAAGCAAATAGACTTCTTCATAATTTAAGACTTGCATTTCTGGTGCTTACTACTCTAACTATACTGTAGACATGTAACTAGATTACTTTAGTTATAATTGAGTAATTAATCTAGGAAGAGTAAACTTTTAATCCTATTGTTTAACCCTAGAATTCTTAGTTCAAAAGTAAATGCTTAGTTAAGTGAGGAAGAAAACTTATTTAAACTTCATTAGCAACGAACAAGTATATGATCTCTCAAATTACCTATCTAAACATGTTAACACAAAGTGAAAGCAGAAGGTATCCACTCTTTCCCTAGATTTATCTATTTTTATTTCAAGTATATATATATACTTGATTAGTGTTTTTTTTTTATATTCCACCCTTCTCGTTATAGTGAGTTCACTAAGTCGGTACATCCCGAGCTCATCAACCAAGTGACCAGGTTTGAGAGGGACCCCTACGAACTCTTACTCACTTTAATATTCAAGATTGGATACTCTTAACTCACTTACCTGAGTCATTGGAGTAAGGGTTTTACTTTCACTTTTCCATGTTACCTTACATTAAGACTCTTTTATAAAGGATCACTAAATAAAAAGTTTCATCTACCTCGTTCACTAAGTGTTAAAATACTCTCAAGGTAACTCAAAGGAAAATACACAAGCTCAATCCACCAAGAAGTAGACCTACTTATTTTGCACTCAAAGACTCGACTTACTCTCAAATTCCAAATTCAAAAGTTAAACAAAAGGTAAATTTGTGCCTTAAAGATTCCATCACTTAATTATCACTAAGTAAACTAGTCACAATAGTAAGTGAGTAAGGCACCTCTTCAAATCTCCCTTCTTTTTTTTTGAAAGTCGTGCATAAATGTATCCCAAAAATAGCCATATCACTTTAAGGACAAGATAAGTTCAATAATATATGCAACTGTAGCTCAAGAGTATTCTTAATCCTTAAGTTTTTATTCATCTTATCATGTGCACATATAACCCATACAACCTTCCCCACACTTAGTATTGGACAATGTCCCTATTGTCTACTCTGAAAGTATAAGTGCGGAAAGTGAACATTAAACATGCATTGGAGTAACGAAAATTCCTTGGAAAGGAGTACATTAGAATAGCTGACAATTGATAGCATACTTTCCAAAGCTAATTGCACCAAAATCTTTGCGGTTCGAAAATGCAGAAATACAATGACTAATCCTCATCATCATCATCATCATACTCCTCCTCATCACCATAGTCGGTGTCCTCCTTGTCTCTATAATCCTCCTCTTCAAAAGACGAGCTCTCTTCTACAATTTCTAGTGTAGGTTCTACTGCTCTCTCTATTCTGATTATGGTAGACCTTCTGAGTGTGATTTTCATCCGACAACCTCTAGTGGATGAGCTAGGAATAATGGCAATGGGAAGATCTTCAGGAGGAGGTTGATCTTTAGTAGGTGGAGGAACAACGTCCTCATCAGAACTACTCTTGCAGGGAGGAACGTTGAAGCCCAAAGCATCACCCATCTTCTTGAAGCAAGTATAGACATACTTCTTCAAGCTTTTGATTTTTTTTCTTTGTGCTTGTTGTTCCCTTTTAATTTCCTCAATGTCTTCTTGAAATTGATCAAGAGAGGTAGAGAATCCTCTCCTTTCTTGCTGAGGAACTTCGACCCTGCTAGGACCTGATTCTTCTTCAGGAACTGGACCAAAACCCCACACTCGAAGAATCTGTTCAGGCATTAAGATAGAAGAACCCACTCTATCAGTTAGCTCTTGTCCTGGAAAGACCCCCATGTTCTTCAGAATTCTTGTAATCCATGCTCCCACATAGACCCTTTTCTTCCTTTCTCACATTATCGTCTGATGCACTTGACTGCTATGAGTCCGACATTCAGACGTCGGTTTTGAATCATGGACTACATTTGCAAACAGTCAAACACGCTTACAATCCCTTCACTATCTATCTTCCCACTTGTGGAGCGGGCAATTATATAGTGAAGTATCCTGTGTGCAGGATTTTTCAACTCAGAACCCCAAGAGGTGGATGCACTGTAAGACCCTTTGCCAATCACATCCCAAAATATAACTGCTGACATCTGATCATACCAATAATCCTTCAGTCTCCTCAAATCATCGATAAACACATACTCCTCATTCTCATAAATTCTTAGCATCTTTATGAACTCACCAATAGACATTGTGAAGTACTTACCTCCAAACAAAAAGGACACTGAATTTTCCATTCCCATGGTCAGGTTAGCTGTGAGTTCAAATGTGGCCATAAACTCCACAACAATCTTCTAATAAATATTTTCTTTGATATCTAATAGATTTCTCCATGCCCTATCTTGGAAGGTCTCGAATTCTTGAGCGAAGCCATATTGCTCTAACACTTCCCAGTTTAAAACCGTGTTAGCTTTAATCACCTTCTCTTTCAGCACTAAGTTGTAGCGGTCCTGATGCTGCTGCTTCAAGCCAAAAGGATATGGGTCCTTTTCTGATTGAACAGTAGGTCTTGCTGTTCTTTTATCCTTACATGCTCTCTTTTTAGAAGATGACTGACCTTGGTCTCTCGACATCTGAAATTCAACCATATAATACTCATAATTGATGTTCTAACATACTAAGATTCCAAAAATAAATAAACAAATAAAAATAAAATAAAATAAAATCATCAAATACGAGTATTTAAACAAAATACGTAAACCCTTGACCAAGCGACACAGCAAAAAATCATCAACAAGCATTTTTCTCACATCACACAACAAGACCGAGGAGCTTCATACATGACACGGCCGTGGCTCATCATATAGTGTGAAGTTCGCGCCAAAAATTGTATTTTCAAAAGAAAAACAGCTAGTAAAAATCCTTCTACGGCCGTGCATAAGCAAGATCTACATACTTTATTCAGAACATGTATAAACATCGCAAAAGAAGTAAGCTTTAAAACATCAACAATAGAGACAATTGCAGATACCCATTATATGCACATGTCCTTTAAAGATTTGTCAAAAACAATAAAGGATAAGTGATTTTCGCATGCACATGCAAGAGAAATACAAGATCATTCAAAAATCGAAGTCCCCTTCATCATGAACCGAAATAATCAATTCAGATCTATTCTACCCGAGATAAGAACAAGCATGGAAAAGTGCAGAAAATTGGATCAAAGTGAAAGATGTTAACTTTTTTTACTTGAGAAGAAGATGTAGTGCACAAAGATGGAAGCTTTTTAGAGAAAACCTTTGAGGAAAAAGGTTTAGAGAGAGAAAATGCAAAGAGGAAGAAGAGAGGAGAGAGAAGGAAATATAAGAGGAAAGAGAAAGAACAAAAAAAAATTTCGTTCTGCATTAGGTTTTAAATACCCAGATCGGGCACGGGAAGACCCACGATCATGCCTTGACTCATGGTTTCTTCATCTTCTCTCTTTTTTTTTTTTTTTTATAACGGTTCACTAACCTACGGCTGTGTCCTGAGTGGTGGGCAATTTCCACAGCCGTGGGGTAACCCCATAAAGCCCACTATGCATTTTTATTGGGGTAGCCACAGCCTGTCCCACGGCCGTAGGGTAACTCCGTAAATCTCACTGTAGATTTTTTGTTGGGGTAGCCATGGCCTATCCTACGGCCGTGGGGTAACCCCGTAAATCCCACTGTAGATTTTTGTTGGGGTAGCCACGGCCTATCCCACGGTCGTAGGGTAACCCCATAAATCCCACTATGGATTTTTTTTTTTTATTATTATTATTATAATTTATTCTTCCCTAAAACATGGGCTGCCTCCTATGGAGCGCTTAGTTTAGAGTCAATAACCCGACTTTCTTTTGACTTACTTAGGATTTTCGAGATCTACAATTGTGGTCTCTTGATTAATGTCTTCCCTTACCTGGTAATGCTTGAGAAGTTGTGCATTTACCTTGAAAATACGATTGTTCTCCACCTTCACTTCTACAATACAATAAGGAAAAACCTTAGTGACAACGAAGGGTCCAGACCATCTTGAACACAACTTCCCTAGAAACAACTTCAATCGAGAGTTGTACAGTAAAACCTTTTGGCCCAATACAAATTCTCTTTGTAAGATGTTTTTGTCATGCCATCTCTTTGCTCTTTCTTTGTAAATCCTCGCATTCTCATACGCTTCTTCTCTGAACTCAGCCAATTGATTCAATTGAAGTAATCTCTTTTCACCTGCAGCTTACAAATCATAGTTCAAAAATTTTATGGCCCAATATGCCTTGTGCTCAAGCTCTACAAGTAGGTGACATGACTTACCAAAAACAATCTTGTATGGGGACATTCCAATAAGAGTTTTAAAAGCAGTCCTATAAGCCTACAATGCATCATCTAGTTTTAAAGACCAATCCTTCCTAGATGCATTGACTGTTTTCTCTAAGATTTACTTAATCTCCCTATTAGAAACCTCTACTTGTCCATAAGTTTGTGGGTGATCGGGGGTGGCAGTCCTATGATAAACTCCATATTTTGTTAACAATTTTTCAAATTGTCTATTGCAAAAGTGCGACCCCCCATCACTAATGATAGCTCTAGGTACCCCAAATCTTGAAAATATGTTCTTTTTCAAAAATCTAATGACAACTCTGGCATCATTACTTTGTACAGTAACTGCTTCTACCCATTTTGAGACATAATCTATTGCCAAAAGAATGTATTTATTTGAAAAAGAAAAAGGGAAGGGACCCACGAAGTCAATTCCCCACACATAAAAAAGTTCAATTACAAGGATATTGTTTTATGGTAATTCATGTCTCTTAGAAATGTTGCTAGTCCTTTAGCATTGAGCACAAGTCATAATGAAACGTCTACAATCATGAAACAATTTGGGCCAAAAAAATCCATAAGACAAAATTTTTTCTGCCGTTCTCTCTACACCAAAACGACTGATAACTCTAATTTCAAACATATTTCACATGGTGATTTTATGGTATTTCCCTTACATTTTTGGTTTTCTTTAAAGAAAGTGATACTTAATTGAGTAAAATTTTAATTTTAAGGTTTGAACGCGTTCTAAGATCAAAAACGAAGAAAAGGAATCATGTTTCACTCAATTTCGAGTTCAAATGAAGAAGTTACGAAGTTTTGAATTTGTGTAGAAAATTTTGCCTTAGTGCAAAAAGTTACACGACCTGGGGACACGGCCGTGTACCAGGCCGTATCTGGTGACGAAAATAGAATCTGTGTAATACATATATAAAAGGATATCTTAGGGTTTAAAGAGGGAAGAGACATCACAGAAATAGAGAGAGACACAAGAGACATCACAGAAATGGAGAGACACAAGAGACGAGAAGAGACTTGAGGAGAACATTAAGAAAGAGGTGAGAACAACATCGACTTCAAGATTAGAGAGATTGTTCATCAAATAAAAGGGGTTTTTCATGTTTTATTCTATGTTTTTTATGGAACTCGTTTTTAGATTCGTTATGATAGCTTAGAATTCGAGTATTTAGGATTATGGAACCTAGGGTTTCATGTAACCCTTGGATTGAATTATAATTTCAATAAAGTTTCTATCTTTTCTTGATTCAATTATGTTGTTTAATTGTGGATTGATAATTCTAGAGTATCAATATATGATATTATCCATGTTGATTGAGAAATTGCATGTGTAATTATATCTTAGCATAATTGAAGAGAATTACATGTATACTTAGAGATAAGATACATGTTTCTTCCGGAAAGTTGATTGTTTGTATGGGAATTCATTATACATTAATGCAATTCTAAGTTATATTACTAAGTGAAGAGATTCTGGTAAATAATTTAGGATTAGGGTTAATATGCTTGAGAAAGGTATTAGCTTTAATTGTGAATTCCTCCGGTCAAGAATTATAGAAACTAAATTGAATATATTTTAAAAGGTTACATGTTAAACACTAGGGGAAATAATTCCTAAATACATTATTGCATACTTGAAGTCATTCGTAGTTTATTGCTTTCTAATTTGCTTAATTAAGTCTCATAACTAGTTTAGTTGTTAATTTCAGTATTTTTAATTCATTCAATTTATCACAATTATTTTCTGGTTAGATAATAAAGCTAAAGTTAATATTAGTACTCAAAATCTCTGAGGGATCGACTCGGACTCACATCCGCTATATTAAAATTGATAGGTGCACTTGCCTTGTACCAATGACCTCCTACTTCTTTCGAATGACAATGCTCAATGATGCTAAACTGTTCATTTTCTGGCACACAACGTCTTATTACTTGGTCAGCACAACATTTAAACAAGTATGGTTCGTCCCAAAAATGGTATTTTATATCATGTAAAAACTTCTTTTTCTGTTGAGATGACAAACCATAAGGCAAAAGTTTACTAACCAAGTAATTGACAATATCGGCATACCAAGGCAATCCTTGGATTCCTACTACATGTAATTGTTCATCAGGAAACGTTTCATTGATAGGGAAATTTACACAAGCGGATTCTATCCTAGATAAATGATCAGCCACAATATTCTCAGTTCCCTTTTTATCTTTAATTTCAAGATCAAACTCTTGTAGTAGAAGAATCTAATGGATTAGTCTTGGTTTGGCATCAGCCTTAGCAAACAAATACTTAAGCGCAGCATGATCAGTATATACTATGATTTTAGAACCTGTCAAATAAGGATGGAATTTGTCACATGCAAAAACAATCGCTAAAAGTTCTTTTTCCATAGTTGCATAATTCCGTTGAGCTTCATTTAAAGTTTTACAAGCATAGTATATAACATGAAAGAACTTACCTCTCCTCTAGCCTAGAACTGCACCTATAGCAAAGTCGCTAGCATCACACATTAATTCAAACGGAAGCTCCCAATCAGGAGCCACAATAACTGGTGTTGTAGTGAGCTTCTCCTTCAACAAGTTAAATGCCTGCAAACAATCATCATTAAATTCAAAAGTAGTATCTTTTTCCAATAAATTACATAGAGGTTTAGAGATTTTAGAGAAGTCCCTGATAAATCTCCTGTAGAATCTGACATGACCAAGGAAGCTTCTAACTCCTTTCATTGAGGTAGGTGGTGGCAACTTCTCAATTACCTCCACTTTTGCCTTGTCAACTTCAATCCCTTTTTTAGATACTTTATGACCTAAGACTATCCCTTCCTTTACCATAAAATGGCATTTCTCCCAGTTCAAAATCAAATTAGTCTCCTTAGATCTTTTGAGTACACAACCTAAATTTACCAAACATGCTTCAAATGATTTACCAAAAACTGAAAAATCATCCATAAATATTTCAATGAATTTTTCTAGCATGTCAGAAAAAATAGACATCATACACCTTTGAAAAGTGGCAGGTGCATTACAGAGACCAAAGGGCATTCTCCTAAAGGCGAACGTGCCATAAGGATAAGTAAATGTGATTTTTTCCTGCTCATCGGGTGCTATATGGATTTGATTATAACTAAAATAACCATCTAAAAAACAATAGTAATCATGCCCTGCAAGTTTTTCTAACATTTGATCTAAAAAAGGAAGAGGGAAATGGTCTTTCCGTGTGGCATCATTTACTTTCCTATAGTCAATACAGACTCTCCACCCTGTCACTGTTCTAGTAGGGATCAACTCATTAGATTCGTTTGTCACTACAATCATACCACCTTTTTTTGGCACTACTTAAACAGGACTAACCCACTTGCTATCAGAGATAGGAAAGATAATACCTGCATCTAGCAGTTTGAGCACTTCCTTCTTCACTACCTCTTTAAGAGTTAGGTTAAGTCGTCTCTGTGGTTGAATTGTAGGTTTGCACTCAGCTTCAAGATAGATTCGATGGGTACACATCGAAGGGCTTATTCCCTTAATATCAGCAATTTTCCATCCTATCGCCTCCTTGTACTCTCTCAAGACTTCTAAGAGTTGTTGTTCTTAATCATCTGTTAAAAAAGTAGAAATGATTATTGGCAACGTATCATTCATTCCCAAATAAGCATATTTCAAATGACAAGGTAAAGATTTAAGCTCAAGCATCAGAGGTTGTATCAAAGATGACACTAGTTTTAATGCACTTGTTCCTAACTCCTCATAGTGTCTAGCCTTGATTTCTGGCACTTGTTCCACAACTTCTTCCATAGGTTCATCATTGTCACTCCAATCATCTAAATCTCTCAAAATAGACTCCATGGTATATATACCTACATTTTCTTCCATATCCTCATAAATAATTTCGTCAATTGTATCAATGGTATAACATGACTTACACTCCTCAAACTTCTTCATGGCATCATATACATTAAACGTTATCTGATCATCCATGACTCTTAAAGTGAGCTTACCTTGTTCCACATCTATTAGTGCTTTACCTGTGGCAAGGAATGGTCTGCCCAAGATCATTGGTACCTCTCTATTCTCTTCCATCTCCAACATAATGAAATCTACTGGAAAGTAGAATTTATCTACTTTCACCAAGACATTCTCCACAATACCTCTAAGGTATTTAATGTTCCTATCAGCTAGTTGTAAGGTGACATGAGTCTTCTTGCATTCTCCAAGTCCCAATTTCCTGAAAATAGATAAGGGCATCAAATTTATATTGGCATCTGAATCAATAAGTACTTTATCAAAATAACAATTTCCAATTGTGTAAGGAACAGTAAAACTCCCTTGATCTTGTTGCTACGTTGGCAAATGGGAAAGATCTTTTTGCAGGATCATTGAATACTCTCCTGTAAGCATCACCTGCTCATTTCCATCGATCTTCCTTTTCTTGGTGAGCAGATCCTTCATAAATCTTGCATATGAGGGCATTTGCTAGAGAGCTTCTGCAAATGGAATGTTGATTTGTAGTTTCTTGAAGACATCCAAAAATTTGGCAAACTACGTGTCTAACTGTTGCTGCTTCAGTCTTCCTGGAAAAGGAACAAGAGGAACATATGGGTTCACCTCTGATGATTTCAATTTTGGTTCCTCCTCCTTTGCCTTCCTTCTTTCTTTCTCTAAGTTCTCCCTTTTCTTCTTAACCTTACTGTCTACTTCTTCCAATTCTTTGCCACTCCTCAACATGATAGCATTAATTCCCTTAGGGTTCTCCTCTGTGTTGCTAGGTAAAGACCTTGATGGTCTAGTACTTATCTGTTGAGATAATTGACTCAACTGTCCTTCGAATTTCCGAATTGAAGCTTGTTGATTTTGGAGGAGAGTATCAGTCTTCTGCATGTAACTAAGCATGATTTCCTCTAATTTAGACTGCTGTTGTTGATGTTGCTGATGAGGCAGAGCATTCTGAGTAGGACTTTGCTTCTGGAATCCAGGTGGTGGAGGTTTAAACACATTGTTCTCATTTCTCCAAGAAAAGTTCGGGTGGTTATGCCATCCTGGATTGTAAGTATTAGAGTAAGGTCCCTGATTGCTCCTTTGGAAGTTGTTGACAAAGTTCACTTGATCTCCACTTGATGAAGATACGACATTCCTAGACATATACTCCATGGTAGAATGTGGTCCTAAATATAACTCACAAAAGGTTACTAGATTAGGAGTAAAGGAGTGTGAAGAAGTCAGTTGACTTACCTGAGTGGTGAGTGCTACTAACTGAGTAGAAATAGCATCCATATCATTGATTGAAGCCACTCTTGAATTGCCCCTTTCATGCTGCTAGTTGTGTGCACTGGAGGCCATTTCCTCAATCAAAGCACTTGCTTCCTCATAACTTTTTTCCATCAAGGCACCTCCTACTGCAGCATCAACTAATGACCTCATGGTTTCATCTAAACTAAGGTAAAATACCTCTATCAAGAGATTATCAGGGAATCCATGGTGTGGGCACCTCCTGATTGTTTCCTTAAATCTCTCCCATGCATCATATAGTGATTCACCAGGAAACTTAGAGAAGTTAGTGATATCACTCCTTAACTTGGCTGTACGTACAGGTGGGAAAAATCTCCTCAGAAACATTAACTGAAGCTCAGCCCATATAGTTACAGAATCCTGAGGTAGAGAGTTAAACCATGCTCTTGCTTTATCCCTTAATGAAAAAGGAAAAAGCTGCAATCTAATTGCATCATCCGGTATACCATTCATCTTGATCAGATTACAGTATTGGAGGAATCCTGCTATGTGTTCATCTGGACTCTCATTTGGAAATCCTCCAAATTGATTTGATTACACCATCTGGATGAGTGCCAGCTTGAGTTTGAAATTGTTAGCCTGGATGGTTGGCCTTCTAATAGCAGGTCGTTGAACAGTTGGGACTGAAAAGTTACGAAGAGCTCGCGGAGCATTCTGGAGCTGGCGATTATCCTCATTTGCCATGATGTTCTCTTGTAATTCCTCCCTTTGCTTATTATCCCTTCTCAACTGAAATAAAGTGCGTTCTATCTCTGGATCAATTGGTAAAAGATCAGCACTTCTACTCCTTCGCATGTAAAACCTATAAGAGACAAAAACAAATCTAAACGTAAAATGCACCTAAATTACCAACAAAGCTGAAAAGTCTAATATCTAATTGAGTCCCCAGCAACTGCGCCAAAAACTTGATATGCTGAAAAGGTGTTTAGGAAAAATGAGCGCAATACCAGCAAGTATACTGGATCGTATCAAGTAGTATAATGTTGAAAACAAGTGTCGATCCCACGAGGACTTAAGTAGAGTATTAAACTTGTGCTAGCTTTAGTTAATATTTAGGTAAATCAAGAATGGTTTTTTTTTTTTTATACTAAAATTAAAACTAATTTAACTCAATTACAATGAGATCAAAAGATGATTTGAAAAACTTATCAATGGAAAAGTGATGGGAAATCGAGATTCCACCCTAGAGATACTAATCAAGTTGCCATTGAGTTATATAGAATAATATATGTATGGTTATTTCATTGAGATTATAATTCCTTAAATTAAGGATTCGACCTCTAATATAATCAGTCCACTTCCGCTTTCTAATCAAAGTGGATTCTAGAGTATTATCATACATTTTCCAATGATATGATAATCTAATATCTTCAACCCAATTATCCTAATTCCTTAGTGATTAATTAGTTTTAGATATTGCATTAATCTCCCAATAATCTCTTATTAAACAATTAGACACTGCTTCTGCATTTATCTGAATTCTTTAATGAAGAACTCCTAATGAGTTTACAAACACTCCCATGTTTATAACCTCTAACAATCATAACTTAGACAAGTCATAATTGAAATAGAAAGAGTTGCAATCTGAAATAAGCCATATTTATATTACTCTTATAACATAATTACCACAATCATTTTAGCAATCTAGGGTTTATCTCATTCTCATCTAATAAATTAGTTAGCCATGAAATTCATAGCAACAACATAATTGTGTATGAAGGAATTCATGATTCAATATAATTACAATGGCAACACAATTCTCTATGATAAACAAGAAATGCGAATGATCTCACCAATTCCTTATATAGATGAAAATACTAGTTTGTGCGTACTTTTCTCAAGAAATTCCAATAGCTAAACTCTCAATTGAAATCCAAGCAAATATTTTTCAATCTTCCATAAATCTTACGATATAATCTCTCTAATTATATTAAACCCCAACTTCTCAATATCTAAGCAAAAATAATAAAAGGAAAAGTATCAAAAATTAGAACTTTTTTTTTTCTCTCTCCTCTTCTCTATATATATATCTCCATGAAAAATACAATAAAAATTCTTTCTTTTCGTGCACCCCAGGTATACTACGCCGTGTGTAAAGCCATGGTTGTCACCACCACCACGGTCGTGGTTCAAGGTCATAAGCTCCACTGATCGTCTTATTTCCACTGCTATTCATCAACTGTTTTAGCCACGGTCGTGGATCCTCTCTTGCTTGCAGAAAGTCCTCATTCCTCTGTGTTTTCATGCTCCAAATGCACTCTTTCCAACTCCTTTTCTCCCATTTGTACTGAATTGAACCTGAGGCAAATATATTAACTAGTTAAGTGTCAATTCTTTCAATTAAGCACATAAATCTTTAGGATATCGTTGAATTGCCACTAATAAAACAAGGGTTAAATTAGCTTTATCATTTACTCATTCTTTTTAGGGTCTTAGCCAACTCTAGATGCACTTTGCCCACCTTAGTTTGTCAGCTCAACAGGGCACGACCAAGTTCACTCATTCATTTTAGGATCTTAGCCAGCTCTAAGAGCGCTTTGCTCGCCTTGGTTAGTCAGCTCATCTGAGCATGACCAAGTTTGCTCATTCTTTTTAGGGTCTTAGCCAGCTCTAGAAGCGCTTTGCTTGCCTTAGTTAGTCAGCTCATTTGGGCACAACCAAGTTCACTTATTCTTTTTTTGGGTCTTAGCCAGCTCTAGGAGCGTTTTGCCCATGTTGGTAAGTCAGCTCATCAGGGTACGAGCAAGTTTACTCATTCATTATAGTGTTTAAGCCAGCTTTAGCAGCGCTTTACCCGCATTGGTTAGTCTGCTCATTTAGGAACAACCATGTTTCCTCATTCTTTTTTGGGTCCTAGCTAGCTTTAAGTGCACTGTGTTCGCCTTTCTTATTTAGCTCATCAGCACACAACCATGTTTGCTCATTCCTTTTAGGGTCTTAGCCAACTCTAGGAGCGCTTTACCAGCCTTGGTTAGTCAACTTATTAAGACACGACCAAGTTTGGTCAATCTTTCTTAGGGTCTCAACCAGGTTTAGGAGTGCTTTGCCCGCTTTGGTTAGTCAACTCATTATGGCTTGACCAAGTTTGCTCATTCTTTTTTAGAGTTTTAGCCAGCCCTAGGAGCACTTTGCCCACCTTAGTTAGTTAGCTCATCAGAGCACAACCAAGTTTGCTCATTCATTTTTAGGGACATAGCCAGCACTAGGAGTGCTTTGCCTGCTTTGGTTAGTCAGCTCATCAGGTCACGACCAAGTTCGCTCATTCTTTTAGGGGTCTTATCTAGCTCTAGGAGCTCTTTGCCCACCTTACTTAGTCATCTCATTAGAGTACAACTAAGTTTTCTCATTCTTTTTAGGATCATAGCTAACTCTATGTGTGCTTTGCCCGCCTTGGCTAGTAAGCTCTTCAAGGTACGACTAAGTTTTCTCATTCTATTTAGGGTCTTAGCTAGCTTTAGGAGAGCTTGCCTGCTTTAGTTAGTCAGCTCATCCGGGTATAACCAAGTTCGCTCATTCTTTTTTTGGGTCTTAGCCAACTCTAGGAGCCTTTTGCCTATCTTGGTAAGTTAGCTCATCAGGGCATGACCAAGTTCGCTCATTCTTTATAGTGTCTAAGCCAACTCTAGGAGCGCATAGCCCGCCTTGGTTAATTAGCTCATTTAGACACGACTATGTTCACTCATTGTTTTTAAGGTCTTAGCTAGCTTTAGGAGTGCTTTGCCCGCCTTAGTTAGTCAGCTCATTAGTGCATGACCGAGTTTGCTTATTATTTTTTAAGACTTAGCCTGCTCATAGAGTGCTTTGCCCGCTTTGGTTAGTCAGCTCATTATGGCAAAACCAAGTTTGCTCATTCTTTTGGAGGTCTTAGCTAGCTCTAGGAGTGCTTTACCTGCATTGGTTAGTCTGGTCATCAGGGCATGACTAAGTTTCCTCATTCTTTTTAGGGTCATAGCTTACTCTAGGAGCACTTTGCTCGCCTTGGTTAGTTTGCTCACTAAGGCACCACCAAGTTTGCTGTTTCTTTTGTGGGTCTTAGTCGGCTATAAGAGCGCTTTGCCAGCCTTAGTTAGTCAGCTCATCAAGGCACGACCAAGTTTCCACATTCTTTTTAGGGTCTTAGCCAACTCTAGGAGTGTTTTGCACACCCTGGTTTGCTAGCTCATCAAGGCAAGACCAAGTTTGCTCATTCTTTTTAGGGTCATAGCCAGCTCTAAGAGTCCTTTGCCCGCCTTGGTTAGTCAGCTCATCAGGGCACGTCCAAGTTTACTTAATCTTTTTAGGGTCTTTGCCAGCTCTAGGACCGCTTTACCCACCTTAGTTAGTCACCTCATCAAGGTATGACTAAGTTTGCTCATTCCTTCTAGGGTCTTAGCCAGCTTTAGGAGCGCTTTGCCCGCCTTAGTTAATCAGCTCATTAGGGCACGACAAAGTTTGCTCAATCTTTTTTAGGGTCTTAGCTAGGTTTAGGAGCGCTTTGCCCGCCTTAGTTAGTCAACTCATTAGCGCATGACCAAGATTCCTCATTGTTTTTAGGGCCTTAGCTAGCTCTAGGAGCGCTTTACCCGCCGTAGTTACTCAGTACATCTAGGCACGACTAAGTTTGCTCATTCTTTTTTGGGGTCATAGCTAGGTCTAAGAGTTCTTTGTTCACCTTGGTTAGTCAACTCAATAAGGCATGACCAAGTTTGCTCATTCTTTTTTAGGGTTTTAGCCAGCTCTAGGAGCACTTTACCCACCTTAGTTAGTTAACTCATCAGAGCATAACCAACTTCTCTCATTCATTTTTAGGGACATAGCCAGCTCTACGAGCACTTTGCTTGCCTTGGTTAGTCAGCTCATCAGGGTACGACTAAGTTCGCTCATTCTTTTTAGGGTCTTATCTAGCTCTAAGAGCTCTTTGCCCACCTTGCTTGGTTAGCTCATTAGGGTACAACCATGTTTTCTCATTCCTTTTAGGGTCATAGCCAGCTCTAAGTGTACTTTGCCCGCCTTAGTTAGTTAGCTCATCAGGGCACGACTAAGTTTACTCATTCTTTTTAGGGCCTTAGCTAACTCTAGGAGCACTTTGCCTGCCTTGGTTAGTCAGCTGATCCTGGCACAACTAAGTTTGCTCATTCTTTTTCTTAGGTCTTAGCCAGCTTTAAGAGCGTTTTGCCCATCTTGGTAAGTCAGCTCATTAGGGCACGACCAAGTTTGCCAAATCTTTTTAGGGTCTTAGCCAGTACTAGGAGTGCTTTGCCTGCCTTAGTTAATCAACTCATCAAGGCACGACCAAGTTTACTCGTTCTTTTTAAGGTCTTAGCCAACTCTAGGAGCACTTTGCCCGCTTTGGTTTGTCATTCCAACCAAGCACAACCAAGTTTGCTCATTCATTTTGGGATCTTAGCTAGCTCTAGGTGTGCTTTGCCCACCTTAGTTAGTCAGCTCATCAGGGTACGATTAAGTTTGCTCATTCTTTTTAGGGTCTTAGCCAGCTCTAGGAGCATTATGCCCGCCTTGGTTAGTCAGCTCTACAGGGTACGACCAAGTTTCCTCATTCTTTTTAGGGTCTTACCTAGCTCTATAAGCGCTTTGCCTGCCTAGGTTAGTCAGCTCATCATGGTACGATCAAATTTCCTCGTTGTTTTTAGGGTCTTAGCCAGCTCTAGGAGTGCTTTGCCCGCCATGGTTAGTCAGCTCATCAAGGCATAACCAAGTTTACTCATTCTTTTTAGGGTCTTAGCCAGCTCTAGGAGCGCTTTGCCCACCTTGTTTAGTCAGCTCATCAGGGTATGACCATGTTCGCTCGTTCTTTTTAACATCTTAGCCAGCTATAGGAGTGCTTTGCCTACCTTGGTTAGTCAGCTTATCAGGGCACGACCAACTTTTCACATTTTTTTTGGGTCTTAGCCATCTCTAGGAGCGCTTTGCCCGCTTTGGTTAGTCAGCTTATTAGGGCATGACCAAGTTTGCTGATTATTTTTAGGGTCTTAGCAAGCTCTTTGTACGCTTTGCCCGCCTTAGTTAGTCAACTCATTAGGGCACAACTAAGTTCGCTTATTATTTTAAGGGTCTAAGCCAGCTTTAGGAGCGCTTTGTCCACATTGGTTAGTCTATTTAAGAGGGCATGACCAAGTTTGCTCATTCCTTTTAGGGTCTTAGCCAGCACTTGGAGCGCTTTGCTCACCTTGGTTACTCAGCTTATCTAGGTATGACCAAGTTTGCTTTTTGTTTTTACGGACTTAACTAGCTTTAGGAGCACTTTGCCCTCCTTGGTTAGTCAGCTCATCAGAACATGACCATGTTTGCTCAATCTTTTTAAGGTCATAGCCAGCTTTAGGAGAGCCTTTGCCCGCCTTGGTCAATCCACTCATCTGGGCACAGCTAAGTTTACTCAGTCTTTTTATGGTTTTAGCCACCTCTAGGAGTGCTTTGCTCGCCTTCGTTACTTATCTCATCAGGGCACGACCAAGTTTACTCATTCTTTTTATGGTCTTAGCAAGCTCAAGAAGCGCTTTACCCGCCTTGGTTAGTCAGCTCATCAGCGCTCATCCAAGTTCGCTCATTCTTTTTTAGAGTTTTAGCCATCTCTAGGAGCGCTTTGGCCGACTTGGTTAGTCAACTCATTAGGGCACGACTAAGTTCGCTTATTGTTTTTAGGGTCATGGCTAGCTATAAGAGCGCTTTGCCCACTTTGCTTAGTCAGCTCATTAGCTCATGACTAAGTTTGCTTATTCTTTTTAGGGTCTTAGCTAGCTCTAGCAATGCTTTGGCTACCGAGGTTAGTCAGCACATTAGGGCATAACTAAGTTTGCTCATTCTTTTGAGGGTCTTAGCTAGCTTTAGGAGCGCTTTGCCAGCATTGGTTAGTCTGCTCATCAAGGCACGACTAAGTTTCCTCATTCTTTTTAGGGCCTTAGCAAGCGCTAAGAGCGCTTTGCCTGCCTTGGTTTGTCAGCTCATCAGGGCATGGCCAAGTTCACTCATTCTTTTTTAGGGACATAGCCAACTTAAAGAGCGCTTTGCCCGCCTTGGTTAATCAGCTCATCAGGGCACGATTGATATCAAGCAAGTGAACCTATCAGTTTTAATATAGCAGATGTAAGTCTGAGTCGATCCATTAGAGACTTCGAGTACTAATATTAACCTTAGCTCTATTATCTAACTGGAAAATTATGATGAGTTGAATTAATTAAAAATACTAAAATTAACAAACTAACCTAATTATGAGACTTGATTAAGCAATTTAGAAAGCGATAAAATTAAGAACTACTTCAAGAAAGCAAACAACGTATTTAGGAATTATTTCCCCTAGTGTTTAACATGCGACCGCTTAAAATGTATCTAATTTAATCTCTATTATTCTTGACTGGAGGGATTCACAATTAAAGTTAACACCTTTCTCAAGCATGTTAACCCTAATCCTAAATTATTTACCAGAATCTCTTCACTTAGTAATATAATTTAGAATCACATTAATGTATAATGAATTCCCACACAAACAAACAACTTTCCAGATGAAATACGTATCTTATCTCTAAGCACACATGTAATTCTCTCCAATTTTGTCAAGATCTCATTACATATGTAATTTCTCAATCATTATGCATAATATCATAGATTGATACTCTAGAAATATCAATTGACAATTAAATAACGTAATTGAATCAAGAAAAGATAGAAACTTTATTGGAAATTATCAATCAATCTAATAGTCACATGAAACCCTAGGTTCCATAATCCTAAATACAAGAGTTTTAAGCTATCATAATGAAACTAAAAACGAGTTCCAACAAAAGCATGAAATAAAACATGAAAACCCCTTTCGTTGGTGATAAATCTCTTCAATCTTGAAGTGGGGTGTTGCTTTCGCCTTTTTCTTCACCTTTTTCTTCTCCTTTTCTTCAAGTCTCTTCACTTTTGAATGTCTCTCCTTCTAGGCAAAACCCTAGTTTATCCTTTTATAATGTATTGTATGGTTTCCATTTTCATCACCAGACACGGCCTGAGACACAATCGTGTCCTCAGGTCATGTAACTTTCTGACCTTGGAAAATTTTCCTAGATGGACACAGCTTGGGGACACGATTGTATCCTAAACTGTGTAATTTCAAAACTTCATAACTCATTCATTTGAACTCCAAATTGAGTGAAACTTGATTCCTTTTCTTTGTTTTCAATCCAAGAACACGTTCAAACCTTGAAATCAAAATTTTACTCAATTAAGTATCAATTTCCTTAAATAAAACCAAAGATATAAGGGAAAGACTATAAAATCACCACATGAAATATGTTTAAAATAAGAGTTATCAAACTTCCCCACACCTAAGCATTTGCTTGTCCTCAAGCAAATAAATCAAAACAAGACTTTCAGGACAAGAAACACTAAACAAAATTTATCACTATTTAGGAAACCGATAAATGAATACACTTGACCCGTAGAAAAGTAAGAAATTCATTCTCAACTAACTTGCAATAATAAAGTCAACCAATTTCACCCTTAACAATGTCATAATTTCACCTGACCATATTCGAATGCTCCAACAATACTTAATACTAGAGTTTACTAGTTAATTTATGAAGGTCGAAGTTTACCCGAGTCATTTAACCAAGGATTCTTAAACTAAAAATTGGATTTAACATCTCACCAACCGGGAAAAGTCATAAAAATTTTGTTCATTTGACTAAAGTGTATACAATTCTCTCTTCTATCTCACCAAGCATCATAATCTAAAACAAACACATTTTACATCCACTCATCTTCTGATTATCCTCCTAGTTCATGCTTTTTGTTAGGAGGTCTTTTAAATTTACTTTATTTAAGCACAATTGTGTTGGTAACGAGAAAGAATCTCGCACTTCTGACGGACTAAGACCGATCCATACCAACTTATTTCTTATATTGATAGCAGGAAAAAACCTTGCTCTTCTGACGGACCAAGGCCAATCCATATCAATTTTTTCATTAGTATTGGCATTGGGACTCAATCTCGCTCTTCTGACAGACCAAGACGAATCCTTACCAATTTTTTCTGTTCATATACTTGTTATTACTTTTGATCTCCAATCATTGTGATTTTTCAGGGGTTTCTCAAAAGAAGAATTTCATTTGTTTGTTTGCTAAAAATTATAGAGCTCTAAAAATTTCTAAGAGAAAGGTATACATAAAAGTAAATTTTAAAAATAACCATGACTAACTCTCAACTAGTGATGTTGTTCCAATCTCAAGTCTTAGAGTCCCAAGCTAAATAACTTGTAACTTTGCCCTCCACAGATTTGGCTAATCAATTCTAGTAAAGTATAATAAGATCAATAATGATCAAGATGACATAGTTGATTTGGCCCAACGCTTGTTATTCAACTATTGCAAGTTAACTTAAAAATTAATTGGGTCAAATGTGAATAATTAGTCTCCTAAACAGTAACAAATTCATATATATCCTTTCCCCACACTTAATAACATACATTGTCCTCAATGTACGACTAAGAAAGCATAGCAGCAAGATATGAAACAAGAAAAATCATCATAGGGAAAAAGGAAATACATGTATTGAAAAAGAAACTAATATTTCCTTACCTTGAAGCATAAGATACTCTAGTGTAGAAAGAGTGGCCAGTAGCCCAACAATAGTGCCCTTATGAGTAGAAGATGATGTAACAAATTTGAACCTCCTTCAAATGATCTACCTTTTACGTTTTTCCATTGACGACCTAAGAAGAAACACCACACCAAATCAAGAACGCGCATCCTTGCCACATGTAGTTGAAACGAAGACAGAGGGAGAAAGGATTAACAGTGAAGAATATTGAAAGAATTCTCATTGGGATATTTAAACAAACATGTAGAGTGCATCCACAAAACTAGCTAGTGTAAAGGAAATGGTTAGCAAATTCATCCAATTGAGTATACATTAGACGCTGTACATTGTAAGCAGCTAGAAAAGAAAGCATCCCAACACATCAAAGACGCTAAATGACCTAAAATTACTCTCATAATGCTAACCCTAACTAGCGTAATTGAATAATGATTATCAAATTGACAAACAAAATTCGGATTTGAGAGATCATACAGGAATATCTAACTAGAAGAGGCATCATAAAGACATTAAAATCGAGCAACACAAGGCAATTGTATATGTCTAACATGAAAGAATAAAAACGAAGTAAACTGTCAGACCAAATGCATGTACCAATTCCCAAAAGTCCTAGATGTCGAGTAGCGAAACCTACCTAAACAATGAGGAAGATAAAGCATAACCAATGAGGAGAACTTACTTAGATTAGGAATCATGATGTCAAGAATCGTGAAGAGAAGATGGAGAGAAGAGAGAATATGAAATGAATATGTGTTGAGGTTTGTGAGTGTTTGAGAGAGTGTGTGTGTGTTTTAATAAATTATACAGGGCGTGTGTTGAGTCATGTGGGTACTGGGCGGACACGGGCTGGGACACGACCATGTCACACGCCCGTGTAACTTTCTGTGTTCGAGCGTGAATATTGGGCACACACGGGTTGGGACACAACCGTGTCCCACGTTCGTATAACTCTCTGTTTGCGTAGCATATGACTGGGTGGACATGGGCTGGGATACAACCACATCCTACGCCCGTGTAACTTTCTGTTAGTGTGGCATAAGGCTGGGCGCACATGGGCTGGGACACGACCGTGTCCCATGCCCGTATAACTTTCTGTTCTTTTTTTTAAAAAAAAAAAACCTAAATTCATGAATTTAAAAGTAAAAGAAACTTAAAAAAATAAAAGTACTTAAGCAAGAAAATTAAGACAAAGAAAACTAAAAAAAAAATGAAACTAAAAGGGAAAAGCCTATGACTAAAATTGAAACAAATAAAAGAAACAAAGAAAAGTTAGGTAAAAGAAAAATAAAATCGAATAAACGTAAAAAACTAAAGTGTGAGCAAAGTTAGACATGAGTTGCCTCCCAAGAAGCGCTATAGTTAACGTCAATAGCTCGACGGGATACGTCTTCCCATTCATGATTCTTCATCCAGGTGGAGATAGGACTCCTCCTGTATCTCGCTTTCGAACCTTCCATACAAGTGTAAATTTACCCTTAGGTCATCGACCTTGCCAATTCCATTTCATTGGTGCATAACTTCCATAGTTTCTCTCCTTATCATGCCACTTATCAAATTCATGTAGCCTAAACTTCTTCATTTTGTCTGCTTTTAGCTTAAATGCAGTTGTCATTGGAAGTTTTGAACTTTTCACCACAAAGACATGTTCTAAATGATTTCAGGACAGTTTTGGTTCCAAAATTGGTAGCTTCTCGTTGAAGGATTTTAACCTAGGATCCTTTGGCTTATGAAATGGATCAACCCCCTTCTTGTCCACAATGGATTCATGAACTTCTATTTGAGTTGCCACTTCTGTACAATTGGGGTTGGTCACCAGATTTTCATCTCCCTTTTGCAAGCAATAGCTTGAGGAATCTTTGGCAAGCGTTTCCTGCACACATGTAGATATAACAACATTAGTGGCATTAACATTGTGACATGTGTCCTCTGAGTTAAGAAATTTGTTCATTGCCTTTAGAGTTTTAAAAACTATTTCATCATCCCCAACCCGTAATATTAACTTATGCTCACTAACATCAAAAACAGCCCTAGCGGTAGCTAGGAAGGGTCGACCTAAAATGATTGGCACCTCAATATCTTCATCTATATCAAGTATAACAAAATCCACAGGAAAGAAGAATTTGTCTACTTGCACTAAAACATCCTCCATGATGCTTCTAGGGTATGTGACAGACCTATCAGCTAATTGAAGACTCATGCGCGTTAGTTTAGGTTCTCCTAACCCTAGCTTTTTGAATAATTTATACGGCATCAAATTTATACTGGCTCCTAAGTCTGTCAAAGCATTATCTACTAACAAATTGCCAAGCATACAAGGAATATTGAAACTCCCTAGATCGTTTAATTTTTGTGGCAGCTTTTTCTGGAGAAGTGCCAAGCATTCCTCGTTCAATGTGACAGTTGTAAGCTCCTCCAACTTCCTCTTATTCAATAGAAGATCCTTTAAAAATTTCTCATACTTTGGCATCTACAAGATGACATCAACAAGAGGTAAGTTAATGTGTAATTGTTTGAAAATATCAAGTAATTTACCAAATTCCTTATTCTGATCAGTGTAACTTTGCTTAAGGCGCTGTGGGTAAGCGATGGGAGGCTTGTACTCCTTCACTTTCGATGGTTCCATACTTTCTTTTGATTTTAGTGGCTTTGCATCTTCCTTACGGTCGACTTCCACTTCCTTCTCAACTACTTCCCCACCATCCTTCTTCTCCCCTTGCAATTTTCTACCACTTCTCAAGGTCACAGCATTAACATGTTCCTTAGGATTAACCTCAGTATTCCTTAGGAGTGTTCCCTATGGTCTTTCAGAGATTAGCTTCGCAAGTTGACCAATTTGGTTCTCAAGGTTGCGATTGGAAGCCTCTTGATTCCTCAACGGTGATTTAATGTTGGATAAGCGAGCCTCATTGCCTTGAATATATTTTGTGAGAGGAGGTGGAAATGGTCTTTGAAATCCAGGTGGGCTAAAGTTAGTCTTCTGCTAGCCTTGGTTTTGATTTCCCCTTGAGAAATTGGGGTGATTCCTCCATCCAGGATTATAAGTGTTGCTGTAGGGGTTATTTTGTTGCATGGGTGGATTTCTTAGATAATCTACCTATTCCAATTGTCTTTATGCTCTATAACCTTACATACCAAAGTCACTTACATCTGATTGTACTTGTTGAGGGCCAATAGAGAGTGCATCAATCTTCTTACTCAATAGATCCACCTTGGCTGCCAGAGCAATAGTCAAGTTCACATCATAAATTCCCATAACCTTTTGCTTGGCTTTAATGCTTTCCCACTGATAATTGTTCATCGCTATTCCTTCAATCAAGTTTTGTGCTTGCTCGGGTGTCTTTGTGTTCAAAGTATCTCCTGCGGATGCATCAGTCATCTGTCTCGTAGATAAATTGAGACCATTATAGAAGGTCCGAATCTGCATCCATAATGGGAGGCCATGATGTGGGCACCTCTTAAGCAGGTCCTTGAATCGCTCCCAAGTGTCATATAGAGTCTCCGCTTCCAATTGGGCAAAACAAGAAATGTCATTCCGAAGTTTAGCGGTCTTCGCAAGTGGGAAATACTTCTCCAAAAATTTGTCTACTAATTCATTCCAAGTTGTGATTAAATTTCGTGGTAGAGAGTTCAACCACTGTTTTGCTCTACCCCTCAAGGAAAAAGGAAATAGCCATAGTCAGATGGCATCATCTGTGGCTCCATTGATTTTAAATGTATCACAAATCTCTAGAAAGCTAGAGATGTGGGCATTAGGATCTTCATCTTGGAGACCGTCCAATTGAACATATTATTGCACCATTTGTATGATGTTAGGTGCAATTTGGAAGTTATTAGCCGCAACAGTTGGCCTTGCAATACTTGAGTCAGCCCCAATAAGTTTAAGCCTTGAATAGTCGGACATGGTCCAATTTGCTTCATTACCATTATTAGCCATGTGTGGTGGATCTTCTTGCTCAATGAATTGAGTGTTGGCCTCTTCACCCTCTTCCTTAATCTCAACGATTGAATCATCTTCTATGGTAGCCACAATTTGTCTAGGTCGCAATGTCAAATTTTGAAGGGCAGTCCTCTCAATTTCAGGATCAAGTTCTACCAAATCTTCCGGATTGCTTCGAGTCATGCACTACAAGGGCAAGAAATACTTGATTAATTGCAACTCTAGGTAATAAAAATAAAAAATGAAAACAAAAGAAAAACAAAATGGTCAAAGTAATAAAGCAACTAGTGTTCTTAGTATCGAAAATCCCTAACAACAGTGCTAAAAACTTGATATTAGGTAAGTGTACCTATCAGTTTTAATATAGCAGATTTGAGTCTGAGTCGATCCCTCAAAGACTTCGAGTACTAATATTAACCTTAACTCTATTATCTAACCGGAAAATTATGATGAGTTAAATTAATTAAAAATACTAAAATTAACAAACTAATTTAATTATGAGATTTAATTAAGCAATTTAGAAAGCGATAAAATTAAGAATGACTTTAAGAAAGCAAATAACGTATTTAGGAATTATTTCCCCTAGTGTTTAACATGTGACCACTTAAAATGTATCTAATTCAATCTCTATTATTCTTGACCGGAGGGATTCATAACTAAAGTTAACACCTTTCTCAAGCATGTTAACCCTAATCCTAAATTATTTACCAGAATCTCTTCACTTAGTAATATAATTTAGAATCTCATTAATGTATAATGAATTCCCACACAAACAAACAACTTTCCAGATGAAACACATATCTTATCTCTAAGCACACATGTAATTCTCTCCAATTTTGTCAAGATCTCATTACATATGTAATTTCTCAATCATTATGCATAATATCATAGATTGATACTCTAGAAATATCAATTGATAATTAAATAACGTAATTGAATCAAGAAAAGATAGAAACTTTATTGGAAATTATCAATCAATCTAATAGTCACATGAAACCCTAGGTTTCATAATCCTAAATACAAGAGTTTTAAGCTATCATAATGAAACTAAAAACGAGTTCCAATAAAAGCATGAAATAAAACATGAAGACCCCTTTCGTTGGTGATAAATCTCTTCAATCTTGAAGTGGGGTGTTGCTTTCGCCTTTTTCTTCTCCTTTTCTTCAAGTCTCTTCACTTTTGAATGTCTCTCCTTCTAGGCAAAACCCTAGTATATCCTTTTATAATGTATTGTATGGTTTCCATTTTCATCACCAGACACTGCCTGAGACACAATCGTATCCTTAAGTCTTGTAACTTTCTGACCTTGGAAAATTTTCCTAGATGGACAGAGCTTGGGGACACGACTGTATCCTAAACTGTATAATTTCAAAACTTCATAACTCATTCATTTGAACTCCAAATTGAGTGAAACTTGATTCCTTTTCTTCGTTTTCAATCTAAGAATACGTTTAAACATTGAAATCAAAATTTTACTCAATTAAGTATCAATTTCCTTAAAGAAAACCAAAGATATAAGGGAAATACTATAAAATCACCATATGAAATATGTTTAAAATAAGAGTTGTCAACGACCAAGTTCGCTCATTCTTTTTAGGGTCTAAGGCTACTCTAGGTGTGCTTTGCCCACCTTGGTTTGTCAACTCATCAGGGTACGACCAAGTTTCCTCATTGTTTTTAGGGTCTTAGCCAGCTCTANTGCTCAACTAGGTACGACCAAGTTTCCTCATTGTTTTTAGGGTCTTAGCCAGCTCTAAGAGCGCTTTTCCCGCCTTAATTAGTCTACTCACTAGGGCACCACTAACTTTTCTCATTCTTTTGAGGGTTTTAGCCAGCTCTAGGAGCGCTTTACCCACCTTGGTTTCTCAGCTCATTAGGGCACAACTAAGTTTACTCATTCCCTTTAGTATCTTAGCTAACTCTAGGAGCGCTTTCCCCAACTTGGTTAGTCAACTCATTAGGGCACGACCAAGATTCCAAATTCTTTTTAGGGACTTAACCAACTCTAGGAGCACTTTGCCACCTTGGTTAGTCTACTCATCCGAGCACGACCAAGTTTGCTCATTCTTTTTTAGGGTCTTAGCCAGGTCTAAGAGCACTTTGCCTATCTTGGTTAGTCAACCCATCAGCACACGGCCATGTATCCTCGTTCTTTTTAGGGTCTTAAGCTTTAGGAGCACTTTGCTAACCATCGTTAGTCAGCTCATCAAGGCACGACCAAGTTTCCTCATTCTTTTTAGGGTCTTAGCCAGCTCTTGGAGCACTTTGCCTACCTTGGTTAGTCAGCTCATCAACACCCGACCAAGTTTGCTCATTCTATTTAGGGTCTTACCCAGCTTTAGGAGTGCTTTGCCCACCTTAGTTAGTCAACTCACCGGGGCACAACCAAGTTTGCTCATTCTTTTTAGGGTCTTAGCCAACTCTATGAGCGCTTTGCCTGCCTTAGTTAGTTCGCTCATCAGGGCATGACCAAGTTCGCTCATTGTTTTTAGGGTCTTAGTTAACCCTTGGAGCGCTTTGCCCGCCTTGGTTAGTCAGCTCATCAGGGCATAACCAAGTTTACTTATTCTTTTTAGGGTCATAGCCAGCTTTAGGAGCGCTTTGCTCACCTTCGTTAGTTAGCTTATCAAGGCACGACCAAGTTTGCTCATTCTTTTTTAGGGTCTTAGTTAGCTCTAAGAGCGCTTTGTACCCCATCATTAGTCAGCTCATTAAGGCACGACCAAGTTCGCTCATTGTTTTTAGGGTCCTAGCCAACTATAGGAGCACTTTACCCGCCTTGGTCACTGAGCTCATCAGCGTACACCAAGTTTGCTTATTCTTTTTAGAGTCATAGCTACCTCTAAGAGTGCTTTGCCCACCTTGGTTCGTCAGCTCATTAGGGCACAACCAAGTTTGTTCATTCTTTTGAGGGTCTTAGCTAGCTCTGGGAGCGCTTTGCCCGCATTGGTTAGTCTGCTCATTAGGGCATGACCAAGTTTTGCTCATTCTTTTTAGGGTCTTAGACAACTCAAGGAGCGCTTTGCCCGCCTTGATTAGTTAACTCATCAGTATATGACTATGTTTGCTTATTCATTTTAGGGTCTTAGTAAGCTTTGGGAGTGCTTTGCTTGCTTTGGTTAGTTAACTCATTAGGGCACAACCAAGTTTTCTTATTCTTTTTTAGGGTCTTAGCTAGCTCTAGGAACGCTTTGCCCGCTTTAGTTAGTCAACTCATTAGGGCACAACTAAGTTTTCTCATTCTTTTGAACGTCTTAGCTAGCTCTAGGAGCGCTTTGGTCACCTTGGTTAGTCAGCTCATTACGGTATGACCAAGATTCTTCATTCTTTTTAGGGTCTTACCCAACTCTAAGAGTGCTTTTCCTGCTTTGGTTAGCCTGCTCACAAGGGCACCACTAAGTTTGCTCATTCTTTTGAAGGTCTTAGCCAGCTCTAGGAGCGCTTTGCCCGCCTTGGTTAGTTAGCTCATCAAGGCACGACCAAGTTTACTCATTCCTTTTAGGGTCTTAGCCAACTTTAGGAGCGCTTTGCCCACCTTAGTTAGTTAGCTAATCAAGGCACGACCAAGTTTCATCATTCTTTTTAAGGTCTTAACCAACTCTAGGAGCACTTTGCCACCTTAGTTAGTCAGCTCATCAGGGCATGACTAAGTTTGCTCATTCCTTTTTAGGGTCTTAGCCAGGTCTAATAGCGCTTTGCCCACCTTGGTTAGTCAGCCCATCAGTGCACGACTACGTATCTACATTCTTTTTAGGATCTTAGCCAACATTAGGAGAGCTTTGCCAGCCTTGGTTGGTCAGCTCATCAGCATACAACCAAGTTTGCTCATTCTATTTAAGGTCTCACCTAGCTTTAGGAGTGCTTTGCCCGCCTTCGTTAGTTTGCTCATCAAGGCACATCCATGTTTACTCAATCGTTTTAGGGTCTTTGCTAACTCTAGGAGTGCTTTGCCCGCTATAGTTAGTTAGCTCACCTAGGCACGACCAAGTTTGCTCATTCTTTCTTGGGTCTTAGCCAGCTTTAGTAGAGCTTTGCTCGCCTTAGTTAGTCAACTCATTAGGGCATAACCAAGTTCGATTATTGTTTTTAGGGTCTTAGCCAACTCTTGGAGCACTTAGCCCGCCTTGGTTAATTAGCTCATCACGGTACGACCAAGTTTACTTATTCTTTTTAAGGTCATAGCCAGCTCTAGGAAGGCTTTGCTCACCTAGGTTAGTTTGCTTAGCAGGGCACGACCAAGTTCACTCATTCTTTTCCAGGTCTTAGCCAGCTCTAAGAGCGCTTGGCCCGCCTTGGTCAGTCAACTCATTAAGGCACAACCAAGTTAGCTCATTGTTTTTAACACCTTAACCAGCTGTAGGAGCACTTTGCTCGCCTTGGTCACTCAGCTCTTCAGTGCACGACCAATTTTTCTTATTCTTTTTAAAGTCTAAGCCAGCTCTAGGAGTGCTTTGCTTGCCTTTGTTAGTTAGCTCATCAAGGTACGACCAAGTTTGCTCATTCTTTTTAGGGTCTTAGCAGCTTTAGGAGTGCTTTGCCCGCCTTGGTTAGTCAGCTCATCAGGGCATGACGATGTTTGCTCATGCTTTTTTTGTATCTTAGCCAGCTCTTGGAGCACTTTGCCCCCATTGGTTAGTCAGCTCATTAGGGCACAACCAAGTTTGCTCATTCTTTTTTTGGGACATAGCCTGCTCTACGAGCGCTTTGCCCGCCTTGCTTAATCAACTCATCAAGGCACAACCATGTTTGCTCATGCTTTTCTAGTGTCTTAGCCAGCTCTAGCAACACTTTGCCCCCTTAGTTAGTCAGCTCATCAAGGCACGACCAAGTTCGCTCATTCTTTTTAGTATCTTAGCCAGCTCTAGGAGTACTTTACTCGCCTTGGTTAGTTAACTCATCAGGGCACAACCTAGTTTCCTCATTCTTCTTTAGGGTCTTAACCAGGTCTAGGAGCGCTTCGCCTGCCTTTGTTTGTCAACACATCAACGCATGAACAAGTTTCCTCATTCTTTTTAGGGTTTTAAACGGCTCTAGGAGCACTTTGCCCGCCTTGGTTAGTCAGCTCATCAAGGCACGAACAAGTTTGCTCATTCTCTTTTAGGGTCTTTACCAGCTCTAGGAGTGCTTCCCCTACCTTGGTTAGTCAGCTCATTAAGGCACGACCAAGTTTGCTCATGCTTTTTTAAGGACTTAGCCAACTCTAGGATTGCTTTGCCCACCTTAGTTAGTTAGCTCATCAAGGCATGACCAAGTTCGCTCATTCTTTTTTAAGGACATAGCTAGCTGCAGGAGTGCTTTGTCCGCCTTAGATAGTCAGCTCATCAGGGTACGACCAAATGTGCTCATTCTTTATAGGGTCTTAGCCAACTCTAGGAGCGCTTTACCCACCTTGGATAGTCGGCTCATCAGGGTACGACCAAGTTTGCTCATTCTTTCTAGGGTCTTACCCAACTCTAGGAACACTTTGCCTACCTTGGATAGTCAGCTCATCAGGGCACGACCAAGTTCACTCATTCTTTTTAGGGTCTTAGCTAGCTTTAGGAGCACTTTGCTCGTCATGGTTTGTTAGTTCATTTAGGCACGACCAAGTTTACTCGATCTGTTTAGAGTCCTAGCCTGCTCTAGGAGTACTTTGCCCACATTGGTTTATCAGCTCATCAAGGCACGACCAAGTTCACTCATTCATTTGAAGATCTTGGCCAACTCTAGGAGTGCTTTGCCCCCTTCGGTTACTCAGCTCATCAAGGCACGACTAAGTTTGCTCATTCTTTTTAGACTCTTAGCCAGCTCTAGGAACGCTTTGCCCCTATTGGTTAGTTAGCTCATTAAGGCACGACCAAGTTCGCTCATTCTTATTTAAGGACATAGCCTGCTCTAGGAGCGCTTTGCCCGCCTTGGTTAGTCAGCTCATTAGGGTACGACCATGTTTGCTCATTCTCTTTTAGTATCTTAGCTAGCTCTAGGAGCGCTTTGCCTCCCTTAGTTAGTTAGCTCATCAAGGCACGACCAAGATTACTCATTCTTTATTAGGGTCTTTGCGAGCTCTAGGAGCACTTTCCCTACCTTAGTTAGTCAGCTCATCAAGGTATGACCATGTTCGCACATTCTTTTTTAAGGACATTGCTAGCTTTAGGAGCGTTTTGCCCGCCATGGTTAGTCAGCTCATTACGGCACAACCAAGTTTGCTCATTCTTTTTAGGGTCTTAGCTTGCTCTAGGAGCACTATGCCCGTCTTGGTTAGTCAGCTCATTAAGGCATGACCCAGTGTGCTCATTCTATTTAAGGTCTTAGCCAACTCTAAGAGCGCCTTGCCTACCTTGGTGAGTCGGCTCATCAGGCCACGACCAAGCTTACTCATTCTTTTTGGGGACTTAGCCAACTCTAAGAGTGCTTTGCCCGCCTTGGATAGTCAGCTCATCAGTGCATGACCAAGTTCACTCATTCTTTTTAGGGTCATAGCCAGGTCTAGGAGTACTTTGCCTACCTTGGTTAGTCATCTCATCAGAGGAAGACCAAGTTCACTCACTCTTTTTAGTGTCTTAGCCAGGTCTAGGAGCACTTTGCCTACCTTGGTTAGTCAGCTCATCAGGGCATGACCAAGTTTGCTCATTTTTTTAGGGGGTTTTAACCAAGTCTAAGAGCGCTTTGCCCACCTTGGTTAGTCAGCTCATTAGCACATGACCAACTTACCTCATTCTTTTTAGGATCTTAGCCAACTCTAGGAGCACTTTACCTGCCTTGGTTACTCAGCTCATTAGGGCATGGCCAAGATTCCTTATTCTTTTTAGGGTCTAAGCCAGCTCTAGGGGCACTTTGCCCTCCTCGATTAATCAACTCATCAGGGCATGACTAAGTTCACTCATTCTTTTTAGGGTCTTAGCCAGCTCTAGGAGCACCTTGCCCGCCATGGTTTGTTAGTTCATTTAGGCACAAACAAGTTTACTCGATCTTTTTAGGGTCTTAGCCAAGTCTAGGAGTGCATTGTCCGCCTTGGTTAGTCCGCTCATCAGGTTACGACCAAGTTTACTTATTCCTTTTAGGGTCTTAGCCAGCTCTATGAGCGCTTTGCCTACCTTGGATAGTCAGCACATCAGAGCACAACCAAGTTTCCTCGTTCTTTTTAGGGTCTTAGCCAGCTCTAGGAGAGATTTGCCTACCTTGGTTACTCAGCTCATCCGAGTACAACCAAGTTTCCTCTTTCTTTTTTAGGGTCTTAACCATGTCTAGGAGCACTTTGCTCGCCCTGTTTAGTCAGCTCATCAAGTTTCCTCATTCTTTTTAGTGTCTTAGCCAGTTGTAGGAGCGCTTTGCTTGCCTTAGTTGGTCAGCTCATCAAGGCACAACCAAGATTGATCATTCTTTTTTAAGGTCTTAGTGAGCTCTAGGAGTGCATTCCCTGCCTTAGTTAATCAACTCATCAGGGCATGACCATGTTCGCTCATTCCTTTTTAGGGACATAGCAAGTACTAGGAGCACTTTGCCCACCTTAGTTAGTCAGCTCATCAAGGCACGACCAAGTTCACTCATTCTTTTTATAGTCTTAGCCAGCTCTAGAAGCGCTTTACCCTCCTTACTTAATCAACTCATTAGGGCACAACCAAGTTTGCTCATTCTTTTTATTGTCCTTGCTAACTCTAGCAGTGCTCTACCCGCCATGGTTAGTCGGCTCATCAAGGCACAACGAAGTTTGCCCATTCATTCTAGGGTCTTAGACAACTCTAGGAGCGCTTTGCCCGTTTTGGTTAACCGGCTCATTAGGGCACGACCGAGTTTATTCGTTCTTTTTAGGGTCTTAGCCAGCTCTAGGAGCGCTTTGCCCACCTTGGTTAGTCAACTCATCAGGTTACGACCAAGTTTGCTTATTCTTTTTAGGGTCTTAGCCAGGTCTAGGAGCGCTTTGCCCACCTTTGTTGGTCAGCTCATCGGGGCATGACCAACTTTACTTATTCCTCTTAGGGTCTTAGCTAGCTCTAGGTGTGCTTTGCCCGCCTTGGTTATTCAGCTCTTCAGGGTAAGACCAACTTTACTCATTCCTTTTAGGGTCTTAGCCAACTATAGGTGTGCTTTGCTCGCCTTGGTTAGTCAGCTCTTCAGGGCACGACCAAGTTTGCGCATTTTTTTTAGGGTCTTAACCAGCTCTACAAGCGTTTTGCTTGCCTTGGTTAGTCAGGTCATCAGGTTATGACCAAGTTTTCTCATCCTTTTTAGGGTCTTAGTCAGGTCTAGGAGCGCTTTGCCCGCCTTGGTTAGTCAGCTCATCAAGGTATGACCAAGTTTACTCATTCCTTTTAAGGTCTTACCCAGCTCTATGTGAGCTTTGCCCGCCTTAGTTAGTCAACTCATTAGGGTACGACCAAGTTTCCTCATTCTTTTTAGCGTCTTAGCCAGCTCTTGAAGCGCTTTGCCCACCTTGCTTAGTCAGCTCATTAGGGCACAACCAAGTATGCTCATTCTTTTTAGGGTTCTTACTAACTCTAGGAGCGCTTTGCCCGCCTTGGTTAGTCAGCTCATCAGGGCACGACCAAGTTTCCTTATTCTTTGTAGGGTCTTAGTCAACTCTAAGAGCGCTTTGCCCGCCTTGGTGAGTCTTCTCATCGAGGAACGACCTTGTTTGCTCATTCTTTTTAGAGTCTTACCTAGCTCTAGGAGCACTTTGCCCGCCTTAGTTAGTAAGCTCATCAGGGCACGGCCATGTCAGGACCCTAAAGGGAGCCTAGTAGGATTACCTAAAATTTCCATAACATGTATGCACTCATGATATGAAAATTGTCTTACAAGTCAGAGATTGTAAGACTCTAAATAATAAATCACTAGGATTAATGATTTTCAAGTAATTAATTTATTGTAATATAACATAATATATAATTATAAATAACTATGGAGGTCCGATATCCCACAGTTCCTCAAAACTGCAGAGAATCGGTATCCCCTACCAAATAATAGGACAGGATATGCCAACATTATAAAACTACAGGAAGAAGTAAATTATATTAAATTCTAACATGTGAATATTTTCTACAAAGAGTGTTTATGTATCACCTATAAAGATCTCAACTAACTCTAACACTAATATACATATCTTCATCTCACACTCAGCACTCGAGACTTATCCTAATCCCATTGTATGTAAACCTGCAAAAGAAAGACTATTGGGGAATAAGCTACAAGAGCTTAGTGAGCTATCCCCCATACCATACTGGCAAACAAGTTATCAAACAAATTATTACAACCATATGAATGCATGCACACGTAGAATGCCAAACAATATATGTAGTTGACCGGTACTGCATATAATATCGGATTTTAACGCCCTCCGAGATAAGGGTTAGAGATTCATCGACCACAATCATAACCGAACTCTAGCACTTAGGTTTTTACCCATAACTTAGAATTCCGTATTTCACAAAAATACATTTCCATTTCTAAATATCCAGTAGTTCACAAAGTCCCAGGCCTAGCGGTGAGGTGACCCCCATAGTCCACACTTACACCCTACAGCGGTGGTCTCTAGACGTGACTCCCAGCCACCTACGGTTAGCGTCTCCGGCACCAATAGCACCTGCAAACTAAGGGTAGGGTCTTGTTGTACCCATGCTCCTGCACGGTACTAATCAAATCATTTGGGAATCCATCCCTCCAAGGCCGTTCATTACCAACCGCGTGAAGTGACGGCCGGAATAAGTAATGCGATGCATGGATAATGCATGACCCTTTAATTTAAGATAAGCCGAATATAATTAGGTCAAATTATGAGGAAATCAATCAATATCAGTAAACCATCCAAATCATATAAAAATCAATCATACCATCAAATCATCAATTATCATATTTAACAATATTTCTTACAACAATCAATCAATATTAAGCACATGCATATCTCGAAACCCCATGCATTAGGTTATTGATATTCAATTTAAGTGCACTAACTACAAGCACAAACAAGTATAGAGTCATCGGGAGTAATCACTTGACTATGACGACTCGCTCTAGTCGTAATAATCGATCGGCAGATCCTCGCCTTCGTCGAGATCACCTGATCATTATAAGATAACAGGCATAATAAGTAGTTGACCCAACTAATGGTTCTAGATATCTATCTACCTAATTCTTCTTAAATTACTATCAGCCCTTATTTGATTAAACCTAATTGCTAATCATACGTAACTTTTTCGTTCTATTTTCAATATTTACGAATTTATAGTCGTTTTTCATCGTTTTCGAACACACATTCACACGGTGATGTCTGTTTTGGATGTTAAGACCCGTGTTTTATGATATGGGCTAAATTTATTGAAATTTTATCTTATTGAAGTTTAATTATTCTTATTGCTTATGTTTGTATCCTAGTTTGGGACTTAATAATTGAATTAGCTATTTGATTCTTACACTTAGGAAATTTTACATTAGTACTACTAATTCACATACTTGATTAAGTTTAATTCAATCTAGGAAGTGTATTAGGGTTTACTAATTTAGGTATTTAATTATATATACTCTTCTTATTTTCTTAGTTTATAATCTATGCTTATGTCATCGCTTACATCATCATTTGCTTAGGTCATTGCTTATGTCATCACTTGCTTATGTCATCATGTGCTTACCTCATCACTTACTTCATCATTTGATTACATAAGCCTCTCCTCATGCTTTTATCATATGTACATGTCTGATGTACATTTCACTTCTTCCCTTATACTTATGTACATATACCTTATACATATATATACTTATACATCTACTTAGACTTATACCATATTTATACATGTATACATACTAGTATACCTATACAGTTAGATACGTATTTTTATATAAAAATTCGTATGTCTAATCTTTTCCTTAAGAAAAGCTTCCTAAGTCCATTCTTTTGTGTTCTTAAGTGTGTAATTAGTGTAATATAAGTATGTATGGTTAGGTTTTGCTTTAATTTAGGTTACGTAGATGGAAAATACTCATGTACCATGCTTCTCATGCTTCCCTTCTTTTCGGTTTACCTCATGTACACATTCTTTGAGCACATATTCATGTTTTCCTTTCTTCTTCTTCATGATTCCTAGATTTCTACACTTAAAGATGAGAACTTTGTGCTCTCTTCTTCAAGATCATACTTTTCACATACCTAATTGTCTAATCTACCTAATCAACTAACTAATGAATAATATAAAGCAACATAAAGTGACTTAAGTACATACCTTTAGTTGTGTTGGAATTAAGAAGACAAAAGGAGGAGTGATGAGAGTGAAATGGGAAGAAGAAGCTCACGGCAATGGGGAATGTTTTTGTTTTGTTTCTTTTTCTTTGTTTTTGATTATGGAAGAAAACAAATGGTGGGGTCACAATGAAGAATAAGTGGACGGCAACTAAAGAAAGGAAGGGAAAAAGAAAAACCAAAAGAAAAGGAAAGAAAAGCCATCATTAGAAATGTAGATATTTTCCTTATCTCTTAATGTCTTTTGTTGACTTTTCAAATGGTTGACTTTAGTCAACATGTGTTGATTTGGTCAACATTTTGACCTTGGTCAACATGTGTTGACTTAGTCAACTCTCCTTAAGCATATGTAATTTTGTATACATAATATAGTAATTAAGGGAAATTAACGGAAAAATTAAGGAAATGAAGAGAAATAAGAAATTTAGTAAATTGATTAGTAAAAATAGATAATGAGATCTTTCATTAGGTATTTATATCCTATATGCACCATTTGGTATGCTACTTGGTATAATTGAGATGAAAAATAGCATTTATGGTATTAAGGTTTACTACATTTAACCTAATCTTCAACTATACCCCTAACTCTATGTAATACTATCTTAATCATATACTTAAGAAATAAATGTAATCTATGATTCATTATCTTAGTTTCTAAAGGATTACTCGAGGATTCACAACGTATATGCACGAATGAAAGTCGTCTCTAACCTTTTACTAATGATTTGGCAAAATGTGAGGATTATATTACCAATTTAAAGTTTTAGGGTATATCATGATGAATTCGTACACATATGTCTTGAAGATGATTATTTTAGGGTTTTTATCACTTTTGAATGAAATCTTTAACATTCAGATACATTTAAGGTAGATAAGTTTCTTACGCGATTGATTAATTCTTTTAGGGTTTTCATTTTCATTAGCCTTGTCAACTCCTAAATTGTCTAATATACACAAGTCTATTTCAAAAGCTAGATTGAAAATTTTAGGGGTTTACAGGCCAAGTTTACTCGTTCTTTTTAGGGTCTTAGCCAGCTCTAGGAGCGCTTTGCCCGGCTTGGTTAGTTAGCTCATCAGGGCACGAACAAGTTTACTCATTCCTTTTAGGGTCTTAGCCAGCTCTAGGAGCGCTTTACCCACCTTGGTTAGTCAGCTCATTAAGGCACTGCCAAGTATCCTCATTCTTTTTAGGGTCTTAGCTAGCTTTAGGAGTGATTTGCTCGCCTTAGTTAGTCAGCTCATCATGGTACGACTAAGTTTCCTCATTCTTTGTAGGGTCTTAGCCAACTCTAGGAGCGCTTTGCCCGCTTTGGTGAGTCATCTTATTGGGGCACGACCAAGTTTACTCATTCTTTTTAGGGTCTTAGCCAACTCTGGGAGCGCTTTGCTCACCTTGGTTAGTCAGCTCATCAAGTTACGACCAAGATTGCTCATTATTTTTTGGGTCTTAGCTAGGTCTACGAGCGCTTTACCCACCTTTGTTAGTCAGCTCATCAGGGCACAACTAAGTTTACTCATTCCTTTTAGGGTCTTAGCCAGCTCTAGGTGCACTTTGCCTACCTTGGTTAGTCAGCACATCAAAGCACGACCAAGCTTCCTCATTCTTTTTACGGTCTTAGCCAGCTCTAGGAGAGATTTGCTCGCCTTGGTTAATCAACTCATTAGGGCACAACTTAGTTTCCTCATTCTTTTTTAGGGTCTTAGCCAGGTCTAAGAGCGCTTTGCCTGCCTTGGTTTGCCAACTCATCAATGCACGAACATGTTTCCATATTCTTTTTAGGGTTTTAAACAACTCCAGGAGTGCTTTGCCCGCCTTGGTTAGTCAGCTCATCAAGGCACAAACAAGTTTGCTCATTCTATTTTAAGGTCTTAGCCAGCTCTAGGATTGCTTTCCCCACCTTGGTTAGTCAGCTCATTAGGGCACGACCAAGTTTGCTCATGCTTTTTTATGGTCTTAGCCAACTCTAAGAATGCTTTGCCCACCTTATTTAGTTAGCTCATCAGGGCATGACCATGTTCGCTCATTCTTTTTTAGGGACATAGCTAGCTTTAAGAGCGCTTTGCCCGCCTTGGATAGTCAACTTATTAGGGTACGACCAAGTTCGCTCATTCTTTTTAAAGTCTAAGCCGACTCTAGGAGCGCTTTGCCAGCCTTGGTTAGTCAGCTCATCAGCACACAACCAAGTTTCCTTATTCTTTTTAGTGGCTTTGCCAGCTCTATGTGTGCTTTGCCCGGCTTGGTTAGTCTGCTCTTCAGCCTACGGCCAGGTTTCCTTATTCTTTTTAGGGTCTTAGCCAACTCTAGGAGCGCTTTACCTGCCATGGTTTGTTAGCTCATTAGGGTATGACCAAGTTCGCTCATTCTTTCTTAAGGACATAGCCAGCTCTAAGACCGTTTTGCCCACCTTGGTTAGTCTACTCATAAGGGCACGACTAAGCTTGCTCATTCTTTTTAGGGTTATAGCTAGCTCTAGGAGCGCTTTGCACGCCTTGCTTAGTTAACTCATTAAGGCACAACCAAATTTGCTCATTCTTTTTTAAGGTCGTAGCCAGGTCTAGGAACGCTTTGTCCGCCTTGGTTTGTGATCTCATCAGTGCACGAACAAGTTTCCACATTCTTTTTAGGGTCTTAACTAACTCTACTAGTGCTTTGCCCACCTTGGTTAATGAGCTCATGAAGGCACGAACAAGTTTGCTCATTCTTTTCTAAGGTTTTAGCCATCTCTAGGAGTGCTTTCCCCGCCTTGGTTTGTCAGCTCATCGGCGCATAACTAAGTTTCCTTATTCTTTTTAGTATCTTAGCCATCTTTAGGTGCGCTTTACCCAGCATGGTTAGTCAGCACATCAACGCACGGCCAAGTTTACTTATTCTTTTTAAGGTCTTAGCTAGCTCTACGAGCGCTTTACCCGCCATGGTTAGTTAGCTCACTATGGCACCACTAAGTTTGCTATTTCATTTGAGGGTCTTAGCCAATTCTAAGTTTGCTTTGCCCACATTGGTTAGCCAACTCATCAGGGCATGACCAAGATTCCTCATTCTTTTTAGTATCTTAGCAAACTCTAGGAATGCTTTCCCTACCTTGGTTAGTCAACTCATTAGGGCACGACTAAGTTTCCTTATTCCTTTTGGGGTCTTAGATAGCTCTAGGAGCGCTTTGCCCACCTTGGTTAGTCAGCCCATTAAGGCACGACCAAGTATGCTAATTCTTTTTTAGGGTCTTAGCCAGCTCTAGGAGCGCTTTGCCCACCTTAGTTAGTCAACTCATCAAGGCAAGAACAAGTTCGCTCATTCTTTTTTTAGGACTCAGCCAACTCTAGGAGCGCTTTACCCACCTTGGTTAGTCAGCTCAACAGGGCACAACAAAGTTCGCTCATTCTTTATTGGGTCTTAGCTAGCTCAAGGAGTGCTTTGCTCGCCTTGGTTAGTCAACTCATTAGAGCACAACCAAGTTTGCTCATTCTTTTTAGTGTCTTCACCAGCTCTAGGAGTGCTTTACCTACCTTAGTTACTCAGCTCATCAACGCACGACCAAGTTTCCTTATTGTTTTCAGGGTCTTAGCCAGCTCTAGGAGTGCTTTACCAGCCTTGGTTAGTCAGCTCATCAAGCCACGTCCAAGTTCACTCTTTCTTTTTAGGGTCTTAGCCAGCTCTAAAAGCGCTTTGCCCACCTTGTTAGTCAGCTAAATAGGTTACGACCAAGTTTACTCATTCTTTTTAAGGCCATAGCCCAGTCTAGGAGCGCTTTGCCCACCTTGGTTAATCTGCTCATCAGGGCACAACCATGTTTTCTCATTCCTTTTAGGGTCTTAGCCAGCTCTAGGAGCGCTTTGCCCACCTTGATTAGTTAGCTTATCAGAGCACGACCAAGTTTCCTCCTTCTTTTTAGGGTCTTAGCCAGCTTTAGGAGAGATTTTCCAGCCTTGGTGGTCCGGTCATCAGGGTACAACCAAGTTTCCTGATTCTTTTCTAGGGTCTTAGCTAGGTCTAGGAACGCTTTGCCCACCTTGATTAGTCAACTCATTAGCATACGAACATGCTTACTCATTTTTTTTAGGGTCTTAGCCAGCTCTAGGAGCACTTTGCCCGCCTTGGTTAGTTAGCCGATCAAGGTACGACCAAGTTTGCTCATTCTTTTTTAGGGTCTTTGAGAGATCTAGGAGCACTTTATCCACCTTGGTTAGTCAGCTCATCAGGGCACGACCAAGTTCGCTCATTCTCTTTTAGGGATATAGCTAGCTCAAGCAGCGCTTTGCCCGCCTTGGTTAGTCAGCTTATCAGGGTACGACCAAGTTCACTCACTCTTTTTAGGGACATAGCCAGCTCCAAGAGCGCTTTACCCTCCTTGGTTAGTCACCTCATCAGGGAACGACCAAGTTCGCTTATTATTTTTAGGGTCATAGGCAGCTCTAGGAGTGCTTTGCCCGCCTTGCTTAGTCAGCTCATTAGGGCACAACGAAGTTTGCTCTTTCTTTTTAAGGTCTTAGCCAACTCTAAGAGTGCTTTGCCTGCCTTGGTTTGTCAGCTCATCGNTTAGGGTCTTAGCCAACTCTAAGAGTGCTTTGCCTGCCTTGGTTTGTCAGCTCATCGGCGCACAACCAAGTTTCCTTATTCTTTTTAGTATCTTAGCCAGCTCTTAGTGCGCTTTACCAAGCATGGTTAGTCAGCACATCAGCACACGACCAAGTTTGCTTATTCTTTTTAAGGTCTTAGCCAGCTCTAGGAGCATTTTGCCCACCATGGTTAGTTAGCTCACTGTAGCACCACCAAGTTTGCTCTTTCATTTGAGGGTCTTAGCCAGCTCTAGGTTCGCTTTGCCAACATTGGTTAGTCAACTCATCAGGGCATGACCAAGATTCCTCATTCTTTTTAGTATCTTAGCCAACTCTAGGAACGCTTTCCCCATCTTGGTTAATCAGCTCATCAGGGTACAACCAAGTTTCCTCATTCTTTTTAAGGTCTTAGACAACTCTAGGAGCGCTTTGCCCACCTTGGTTAGTCAACCCATTAGGGCACAACCAAGTATGCTCATTCTTTTTTAAGGTCTTAGCTAGCTCTAAGAGCGCTTTGCCTACTTTGGTTATTCAACTCGTCAGGGCAAGAACAAGTTCGCTCATTCATTTTTTGGGACTTAGCAAGCTCTAGGAGCACTTTACCCACCTTGGTTAGTCAGCTCGTCAGGGCACAACAAAGTTTGCTCATTCTTTATAGGGTCTTAGCTAGCTCAAGGAACGCTTTGCTCGCCTTAGTTAGTTAGCTTATTAAGGCACAACCAAGTTTGCTCAGTCTTTTTAGTATCTTCACCAGCTCTAGGAGTGCTTTGCCTGCCCTAGTTACTCAGCTCATCAATGTACGACCAAGTTTCCTTATTGTTTTCAGGGTCTTAGCTAGCTCTAAGAGTGCTTTACCCGCCTTGGTTAGTCAACTCATCAGGCCACGACCAAGTTCACTCATTCTTTTTAAGGTCTTAGCCAACTCTAGGAGCGCTTTGCCCACCATGGTTAGTCAGCTAAATAGGTTTTGACCAAGTTTACTCATTCTTTTTAGGGTCTTAGCCTAGTCTACGAGCACTTTGCCCACCATAGTTAATCAGGTCATCAGGGCACGACTATGATTTCTCATTCCTTTTAGGGTCTTAGCCAGCTCTAAGAGCGCTTTGCTCGCCTTGGTTAGTCAGCTCATCAGAGCACGGCCAAGTTTCCTCCTTCTTTTTAGGGTCTGAGCCAACTTTAGGAGAGATTTACCCACCTTGGTGGTCAGCTCATCAGGGTAAAACCACGTTTCCTCATTCTTTTTGGGGGTCTTAGTTAGGTCTAGGAGCGCTTTGCCCACCTTGGTTAGTCAGCTCATCAGCACATGAACATGCTTACTCATTCTTTTTGGGGTCTTAGCCAGCTATAGGAGCGTTTTGTCCACCTTGGTTAGTCGCCCGATCAAGCCACAACCAAGTTTGCTCATTCTTTTTTAGGGTCTTTGCGAGCTCTACGAGAGCTTTGCCTACCTTGGTTAGTTAGCTCATCAGGACACGACTAAGTTCGCTCATTCTTTTTCAGGGACATAGCTAGCTCTAAGAGTGCTTTGCTCGCCTTAGTTAGTCAGCTTATCAGAGTACGACCAAGTTCACTCGTTCTTTTTAGGGTCTTAGCCAGCTCTAGGAGCGCTTTCCCCACCTTGTTTAGTCAGCTCATTAAGGCACAACCATGTTTGCTCATTCTTTTTAGTGTCTTAGCCAGCTGGAGGAGCACTTTGCCAGCCTTGGTTAGTCAGCTCATCGGCGCACGACCACGTTTCCTTATTCCTTTTAGGGTCTTTGCCTACTCTAGGAGCTCTATGCCCGGCTTGGTTAGTCAACTCATCAATACACAGCTAAGTTTGCTTATTCTTTTTTGGGTCTTAGCTAGCTCTAGGAGAGCTTTACCCCCCATGGTTAGTTAGCTCCTTATGGTACTACCATGTTTGCTCGTTCTTTTAAGGGTCTTAGCCAACTTTAAGAGCACTTTGCCCACATTGGTTAGTAAGCTCATTAGGGCATGACTAAGTTTCCTCATTCTTTTTAGGGTCTTGGCCAGCTCTAGGAGCACCTTGCCTACTTGGTTAGTCAACTCAATAGGGCACGACCAAGTTTCCTCATTCATTTTAGGGTCTTTGCCAGCTTTAGGAGCGCTTTACCCGCCTTGGTTAGTCTGCTCATCAGGGTACGACCAAGTTTGCACGTTGTTTTTTAGGGTTTTAGCCAGCTCTAGGAGCGCATTGCCCACGTTGGTCAGTCAGCTCATCAGAGCATGACCAAGTTCACTCGTTCATTTTTAGGGTCTTAGCCAAGTTTCGGAGTACCTTTCCCACCTTGGTTAGTCAGCTTATCAGGGCACTACTAAGTTTACTCATTCTTTTTAGGGTCCTAACCAGCTCTAGGAGCGCTTTGCTCACCTTGGTTAGTCAACTCCTCAGGGCACGACCATGTTTCCTCATTCTTTTTAGGGTCTTAGCCAGCTTTAGGAACGCTTTGCCCACCTTAGTTAATTAGCTCATCAGGGCATGACCAAGTTCGCTCATTGTTTTTCAAGGACATAACTAGCTCCAAGGGCGCTTTACCCTCCTTCGTTAGTCAGCTCATCAGGGAACGACCAATTTTACTCATTCTTTTTACAGTCTTTGCCAGCTCTAGGAGTGCTTTGCCCGACTTGCTTAGTCAACTCATTAGGGCATAATGAAGTTTGCTCATTCCTTTTAGGGTCTTAGCCAACTCTAAGACTGCTTGGCCTGCCATGGTTTATCAGCTCATCGGCGCACAACCAAGTTTCCTTATTCCTTTTAGTATCATAACCAGCTCTAAGTACGCTTTACCCGGCATGGTTAGTCTGCACATGAACGCACGGCCAAGTTTGCTTATACTTTTTAGGGTCTGAGCCAACTCTAGGAGCGTTTTGCCCGCCATGGTTAGTCAGCTCACTGTGGCACCACCAAGTTTGCTCTTTCATTTGAGGGTCTTAGCCAGCTCTAGGTTCGCTTTGCCCACATTGGTTAGTCAACTCATTAGGGCATGACCAAGATTCCTCATTCTTTTTAGTATCTTAATCAACTCTAGGAACGCTTTCTCCACCTTAGTTAGTCAACTCGTCAGGGCACGACTAAGTTTCCTCATTCTTTTTAGGGTCTTGGACAGCTCTAGGAACGCTTTGCCCACCTTAGTTAATCAGCCCATTAGGGCACGACCAAGTATGCTCATTTTTTTTAGGGTCTTAGCTAGCTCTAGGAGTGCTTTGCCCACCTTGGTTAGTCAACTCGTCAGGGCAAGAACAAGTTTGCTCATTCTTTTTGGGGGACTTAGCCAGCTCTAAGAGCGCTCTGCCTACCTTGGTTAGTCAACTCATCAAGGCACAACAAAGTTCACTCATTCTTTATAGGGTCTTAGCTAGCTCAAGGAGCGCTTTGCTCGTCTTGGTTAGTCAACTCATTAGGGCACAACCAAGTTTGCTCGTTCTTTTTAGTATCTTCACCAGCTCTAGGAGTGTTTTGCCTGCCTTAGTTACTCATCTCATCGATGCACAACCAAGTTTCCTTATTGTTTTCAAGGTCTTAGCTAGCTCTAGGAGTGCTTTGCCCGCCTTGGTTAGTCAGCTCATCAGGCCACAACCAAGTTCACTCATTCTTTTTAGGGTCTTTGCCAGCTCTAGGAGTGCTTTGCCCATCTTGGTTAGTCAGCTCATTAGCATAAGAACATGCTTGCTCATTCTTTTTAAGGTCTTAGCTAGCTCTAAGAGCGCTTTGCCCGCCTTGGTTAGTCAGCTGATCATGGCACGACCAAGTTTGCTCATTCTTTTTTAGGGTCTTTACGAGCTCTAAGAGCGCTTTGCTCGCCTTGGTTAGTCTGCTCATCAGTGCACAACCAAGTTTCCTCCTTCTTTTTAGGGTCTTAGCCAACTTTAGGAGTGATTTGCCCGCCTTGCTGGTCCGCTCATCAGGGCACAACCACATTTCCTCATTCTTTTTTAGGGTCTTAGTTAGGTTTAAGAGCGCTTTACCCACCTTGGTTAGTCAGCTCATCAGCGCACGAACATGCTTACTCATTCTTTTTAGGGTCTTAGCCAACTCTAGGAGCGCTTTGCCCGCCTTAGTTAGTCACCCGATCAAGGTACGACCAAGTTTGCTCATTCTTTTTTAGGGTCTTTGCGTGCTCTAGGAGCACTTTGCCCACCTTGGTTAGTCAGCTCATCAAGGCACGACCAAGTTCGCTCGTTCTTTTTTAAGGGCATTGTAAACCCTAAGAATTTAGCTTTCTAAGTATAGAAACAAACGTCCAAACTATAGATGATTTCCCAAACTCAAAAGAGCTAGTGAGATTTAAAACCAATTAAAATCTCAATACAAAAACCTAAAGTGGATGCGAAAAACCTTAAATCATCAATTGAACCCCTAACCGCATACGAAAACCCTCAAACCTCGAACTACATCAAAACCCTAAGATAACAATCGAAGGTTTAATCGCGTAAGAATATATGAAACCCTAAATGTGTAAAAACATTAGAGATTGTGCCCTAAAGTAGTAAGAACCCTAAAACCATAACTTTAAGGATATAAAAGCACTAATTCACCATAATTTACCTTAAAACCCTAAGTGATAATAGATCCTCCATATTTTGCCATTTCATCGGTAAACGACTAAAGATAACCCTCAATAATGCATAAACATTTAGAATACTTAAGTGATCCCTTAAAAACTAAGATATTGCATTCTAGATCACATTTATCTTCTAAGTATATAACTAGGTTAGTAATACATAGAGTTAAGGGTATAGTTGAAGATTAGGTTAATTGTAGTAAACCTTAATACCTTAAATGCTATTTTTCATCTCGATTATACCAAGTAGCCTATCAAATGATGTATATAGGATATAAATGCCTAATGGAAGATCTCATTATCTATTTTTACTAATCACTTCTTATTACCTTTCATTTCCTTAATCTTTCTCCAAATTCTTCCTAATTAGTTCATTATGTACACAAAAGGATTTTTTTTTTTTAATGTTGACCAAGTCAACACATGTTGACTAAAGTCAACAATTGAAAAGTAAAAAAAAGTGTCCTTTTCATTTGAAGAAAATATCTTCTTCTCATGATTTCCTTTCTTTTCTTTTCCTTTTGCATTTCTTTTTCCTTCTTCTCCCAAAATTGCCGTCCACTCCTTTTCTACTAGACCCCACCTTCTTCTTCATTCCAAAAACAAAACAAAAAGAAACAAAGTAAAATCCCCTCCTCCATGTCGTGAGCTTCCCTTCCCCTTTCACTCTTCTTTCCTTTTCAACTTTTCAACCATTTCATCCATAGTCAAGGGCAACTTAAGATATGCTATTTTATTCTTATGTCTTACTTCATCCTTTTTACTACTTAGAAGGAGAAAAGGTTAGGTTATGTGTTGTGTACATATATATATATATATATATATATATGTTGATCTAGGCTTAAAATTACAATCTTTACATGTTGAAGTGTAGAAATCATGGTGAAGAAGAAGGATATGCATGTGCATATGTCCTTAAGTATATGTATATAAGGATATGCTAGAAGAATACATGTATAAATACCTTTGTACATAAGTATACAATATGTACATAATCTAAAATAAGGTATATACTAACTATACATATATATATCATATCAAATATACCCTTAAAATACAAAAAGAATAAAATTGTGAAGCTTTCTTAAGGGGGTAGATAAGGCATACGAAAATACGTATAAAAATACGTATGCCATCGTATGTGTATATGGGTATATGTATTAGTATATGTATAAGTACATAAGTATACATATTAGTATGTTATGAGTGTAGGTAGGTATATAACATATGTATATGTATAAGTACTTAATGACATATATATTTACATGTAATGAATGGATTACATAAGCCATGACATCATCAAAAAGATTACATGAGCCGTGACACAAGCATATGCTTATAAAAGAATAGATTATAAGATGACATAAGAATATAACCTATATACGTATACATGTACTTAGGAGTTGAAGATCCTTTAAACCCTAAAACACTTCCTAGATTGAATTAAACTTAATCTAGTATGTAAATTAGTAGCACTAATGTAAAATTTCCTAAGTGTAAGAATCAAATAGCTAATTCAATCATTATGTCCCAAACTAGGATGCAAACATAAGCAATAAGAATAATTAAACTTCAATAAGGTAAAATTTCAATAAATTTAGCCCATATTGTAAGACACGGGTCTTAACATCCAAAACGGACATCACCGTGTGAACATGCGTCCGAAAACAATAAAAAACAACTATAAATTCGTAAATATTGAAAATAGAATGAAAAAGTTATGTACGATCAACAATTAGGTTTAATTGAATAAAGGCTGATAATAATCTAAGTAGAATTAGGTAGATAGATGTCGAGAACCATTAGTTGAGTCAACTACTTATTAATCCTGTTATCTCGTAATGATTAGGTGATCTCGACGAGGGCGAGGATCTCCTGATCAGTTATTACGACTAGAGCAAGTCATCATAGTCAAGTGAGTACTCCTGATAACTCTATACTTGTTTGTGCTTGTAGTTAGTGCACCTAAGTTGAATATCAATAACTTGATGCATGGGGTTTCAGGATATACGTGTGCTTGATATTGATCGATTGTTGTAAGAAATATTGTTAAATACGATAATTGATGATTTGATGGTATGATTGATTTTTATATGATTTGGATGGTTTGCTAATATTGATTGATCGCCTCGTAATTTGACCTAATTATATTTGGCTTATCTTAAATTAAAAGGGTCATGCATTATCCATGCATTGCACTTACTTAGTCCGGCCATCGCTTCACGTAGAGATAAAGAGAGGCCTTGCGGAGGTTATTTATATATATCAATGTGTTTCTGTATGGTGCACTTGTACAACATGACCTTACCCAAACCTATGAGCTTACTAGGTAATGGAGACGCCAACCGTATGGCTAAGGGTCGAGTCTAGAGATCTCCGCTATAGGGTGTGAGAGTGGACTATGGGGGCTACCTCACCGCTAGGCTTGGGACTTTGTGAACTATTGGATTTTTGGAAATGGAAATGTATTTTTGTGAAATACGGAATTCAAAGTTATGGGTAAAAACTCAAGTGCTAAAGCCCAATCATGATTGGTGCCGAGGAATCTCCAACCCTTATCTCGGAGGACGTTAAAATCCGTTATTATATGCAGTACCGGTCAACTGCATATATTGTTTGGCATACTGCGTGTGCATGCATTCATATGATTGTAATAATTTGTTTGATAACTTGTTTGCCGGTATGGTATGAGGGATAGCTCACTATGCTCTTGTAGCTTATTCCCCAATAGTCTTTCTTTTGCAGGTTTACATACGATGGGATTGGGATAAGTCTCGAGTGCTGAGGGCAAGATGAAGATATGTACATTAGTGTTAGGATTAGTTGAGATCTTTATAGTTAACACATAAACACTCATCAGGGTACGACCAAGTTTGCACATTGTTTTTTAGGGTTTTAGCCAACTCTAGGAGCGCATTGCCCGCCTTAGTCAGTCAACTCATCAGGGCGTAACCAAGTTCACTCATTCTTTTTTAGGGTCTTAGCCAGGTTTAGGAGTAGCTTGCCCACCTCGATTAATCAGCACATCAGCGCACGACTAAGTTTGCTCATTCTTTTTAGGGTCTTAGCCAACTCCAGGAGTGCTTTGCCCACCTTGTTTAGTCAGCACATTAGGGCACGACCAAGTTTGCTCATTCCTTTTTAGGCTCTTAGCCAACTCTAGGAGCGCTTTGCCCGCCATGGTTAGTCATCTCATTAGGGTACAACCTACTTTGCTCATTCTTTTTAGGGTCCTAGCCAGCTCTAGGAGCGCTTTGCCCACCTTGGTTAGTCTACTCCTCAGGTCACGACCAAGTTTCCTCATTCTTTTTAAGGTCTTAGCCAGCTCTAGGAGCACTTTGCCCGCATTGGTTAGTCAACTCTTCAGGGCACGACTAAGTTTCCCCATTCTTTTAAGGGCCTTGGCTAGCTTTAAAAGCATTTTGCCCGCCTTGGTTTATTAGCTCATTAGGGTACGACTGAAGTTTGCTCATTCTTTTTTAGGGTCTTAGCCAACACTAGGAGTGCTTTGCCCGCCTTAGTTAGTCAGCTCATCAGGGCACGACCAAGTTCGCTCATTCATTTTTAGGGTCTTACCCAACTTTAGGAGGACTTTGCCCACCTTAGTTAGTCAGGTCATCAGGGTGCAATCAAGTTTGCCTGTTCTTTTTAGGGTCTTTGCCATCTCTAGGAGCACTTTGCTCACCTTGGTTAGTCAGCTCATCAGGGCATGCTAAGTTTCCTCATTCTTTTTAGGGTCTTAACTTGCTCTAGGAGCGCTTTGCTCGCCTTGGTCAGTCAGCTCATCAGTGGACGACCAAGTTTCCTTATTCTTTTTAGGGTCTTAGCCAGCTTTAGGAGTGCTTTACCCGTCTTGGTTAGTCAGCTCATCAAGGCACGACCAAGTTTCCTCATTCTTTTTAGGGTCTTAGCCTCCTCTAGGTGCACTTTGCCTGCCTTGGATAGTCAACTTATCGAGGCATAACTAAGTTTGCTCATTCTTTTTTAGGGTCTTAGTCAGCTCTAAGAGCACTTCACTCGCCTTGGTTAGTCAACTCTTCAGCGTACAACCAAGTTTGCTTATTCTTTTTAGGGTCTTAGCCAACTATAGGAGTGCTTTGCCCACCTTAGTTAGTAAGCTCATTAGGGCACAACCAAGTTTGCTCATTATTTTAAGGGTTTTAGCCAGCTCTAGGAGCGCTTTGCCTGCCTTAGTTAATCCGCTCTTTAGTGCACGACCAAGTTTCCTCATTCTTTTTAGAGTCTTAGCCAACTCTAGGAGCGCTTTACCTGTCTTGGTTAGTCAGCTCATCAAGGCACGACGATGTTTCCTCATTCTTTTTAAGGTCTTAGCCTACTCTAGGTGCCCTTTGCTGCCTTAGTTAGTCAGCTCATCAAGGTACGACCAAGTTTGCTCATTCTTTTTTAGGGTCTTAGCCAGCTCTAGGAGCACTTTGCCCACCTTGGTTAGTCAGCTCATTAGGGCATGACCAAGTTCACTCATTCTTTTTTAAGGTCTTAGCCAACTCTAGGAGCGCTTTTCCCACCTTGGTTAGTCAGCTCATCAGGGCACGACCAAGTTCGCTCACTCTTTTTAGGGTTTAAGTCAGCTCTAGGAGAGTTTTTCCTACCTTGGTTAATTAGCTCATCAAGGCATGACCATGTTCACTCATTCTTTTTAAGGTCTTAGCCAGCTCTAGGAGCGCTTTGCCTACCTTGGTTGGTCAGCTCATCAGCACACGAGTAAGTTTGCTCATTCTTTTTAAGGTCTTAGCCAGCTCTAGGAGCACTTTGCTCACCTTGGTTAGTCAGCTCATCAGGGCACGACCAAGTTTCCTCATTCTTTTTAGGATCTTAGTTAGCTTAAGGAGCCCTTAGCCCATTTTTACTTCACTTTGTCTATTCATGTGAGCATGACCAAACTTCAATCCTTCTTTTCATCCTTTCGGGCAGCTCTTAAAGCCCCACCCATCTCTTCTCTAAATCCGCAATGGATTGGACCTAAAATAACTAGCTAGTTATATTGCTTTAGCGCTTCATAGAATAAAATCCACTATTGGGGCAAAAATAATGCCTGTTTTATATTTATAGCAAAGTTTTACTCAAACTTTATCACAAAGAGGAGCAACTGTAGACATCTAATTTTTGCCTTCTCTTTTATTTTTCAAATTAGGTCATAGGGTCTTAAATTAGAAAAAGTTAAAAAAAAATAGAAAATTAAATAAAGCCCCAAAAAATGAAGAAATTTAGAAAAAAATAGGAATTGTAGAAAAATATAAGATGATAGGAAAATAGGAAAATGTACAAAAAAAATAAGAAATTTAGAGAAAATATGGAAAAAAAAAAGAAATTTGAAAAGTCACAAAATAAAATAGTGTATTTAGAAAATAATAAATTTTTAGGTTGTTTAAATAGAATATAATTTTAATTTCAATAGTTTTGAATAAAAGGTTGTTAGGTCTAGGCTTAGATTTGAATCTAGCTCAGGCTGACTTGGTCCATATGTGCAAGTAATTACATTTATGAATAAGGAAAAACCAATAGCTCAATTGAATAAGCATCTAGACTTGATATTGCATATGACTTGGAGATCCTAGGTTCAATTCATGGAAGATGCAAAATGTATCTTTTATTTTCTTTTCTCACTTTATTGCCACGTCACGGGCTATATCATCGCCACATCATTTGCCAACTCACTTCTAAGTATGGTAGACACATTCTGATACACTCCGGCACATTCATACACGCGTAGCTATGTATTTGGCACCAAATATTGTCCAAGTTCGTCCAACCCAAAATTAGAAGAAAATCATATTATATTTAATTTTTTTCATCCTTAACACGACCATGACACCTATAAATAAAGGTTTACTCTTCATTTTCAAAACATAACAAAAACTTTGAAACACTTTAGAAAAACAAAAATTGAAGTTTCCTCTCTCTAGCACGATCCCTCTCTCTCTAGGATAACATCCCCTACAGTGTTTGTTGATGAAAACCACAACCATTGAAGTGAGCCGATTCAAGCCAAAGTGAGTCAACCAAGCCAATCTAAGCCGAAGTAAGTCGATCCAAGCTAATCCAAGCTAAAGTGAGCCAACTCCAAGCCAACCCTTTTTTTTTTCTTTTTAATTTTATTCATTTGTTTATTTCTAAAGGTTATAAATGAGAAAAAAAAAAAGAACAAAAAGGAAAGAGAAGAAAAACAAAAAAAATGAAGAAGAAAGAAAGTAGTATATTTATTTATTTTAATAGAAATATATAGAATAAGTATAAAATAAATAAGATAATATAATAAAAATAATAATAAATAAATAGGTTAGTAAACAAAAATCATTTTCACACTTAGAAAAATTGAGTTTTCTAAAATAAATGAAAATAAATCAATCAATTTTCAAATTAGAATCATTTAGAATTTCCAAAAATAAAATCCAACTTAAAACCTCTTATAATCTTTTCTCAAATCAACTCAAAATGGGTAAAAACGTAAACCTAACCATTTTTCCAAAATTAAAATCATACCACCCACTAAATTTTTTTATAAAAAACTACATACATCTGATCTGAATAGCGGGTATGTAGGCACCCGTACGCAAGTATGGGGTGACTTAAAATATGGAAAGTTTATTTTCTCCATTTTTAGATATTTATGTAAATTAATCAATTTAGTCGCATGTATCATAATTAGATTTTTTTTAGAAATTAAAAAGGGTATATTTGAAAAGCAAAGTTAAACTCGGAAAGTGAAAAGTGATACCCTTTTAGGGTTTAATAAATTAGCCCCCGGATCTAGATCTCTAATTTTTAAAAAATCGTATTTATTACTTAGTTTTTTAATCGATAGACCAGTAGTTAAGTTATAACCAATCCACCAATTAGTTATAACCTTTTCCCGACTTTAGTTGGCTAGTGACTCCAATTCTTTTCAAGTTAGAAAAAATGATCTTCTTTAAACCCTAGTCGAGGGTCAATATTAAATGGGTAGGGTTTAGTATTTATCGATTTAGAGAAGACCTAATTTTATAAAAAGAACCAGGAGGGTGAAAAACCAGGCTCGACAGCCCCCATCAAGTTTTTGGCAATAATGTTAGGAAGCTAAAATGAGTAACCTAGTTAAAATTAGCAAAAATCCAAATTTTTAATTATGTTAATGTTTTTTATAATAATCTATCTTGCAATTCTTTTTATATTTTCTTCATTAGTGCACTTTTAGCCAATTAAGTATGTAGATATTAATTAGCAATTGCACTTAGGATGGATTCAACTATCAAGCCAACGACGTAAAAAAATAGTACTCTTTAGGAGGTAACCTAAATTCGTTTTGATCTATTTCAATTTAGTTATTTTTGCTAGTTAGTTCATTTGTTTTGTTCGTTGTGTCACAAGTTGATTCAAGTATCAAATTTTGAATAAGCTAGTTTCATCTAGTTTTGAGCAATATTGATTCATCTAAAAAAAGTTATAGATTTATTGTTACAATAATAAATTTAATGTTGTCATCAAACTAATTTGATATTAGGTCCATTCTTAGTGTTTCAATCAATTCTAATTTTGAATTTTTCAAAGAAAATTACAGAAATTGAATAAAAGAAATCAAAATTGCAAAAATTGGAGCCTTAGAGAACATGGCCTAGGTTCATACCCATAGACTTAGCACGTGTTCTCCTCCTAAAAATTTTGTTAAGACTTTCAAAAGAAATTACAGATGAGAGGTCTACTTGCAAAGACCAGGCCAATACACCAGCTTGGGGTCAAGCTTAGGTAATGGAAAAAAATATGTAACATAAAACAAGACTAAATTATATGGCTGTAGACCATCCCTGTGATGTGGAATAAGTTTAAAGACTACAGGAAAAACAATGTCCTTTCATTCTTAAACACACTCTTTCTCTATACAACCCCTCTCTCTTATTTCTCTCTCTATACACACTTTAAATCATTACAAAATCTCACAATCTAACACCACACATAACAACATCAAGCTACATACATCGTCTATCTTTGATTATTTCCTTAGATATGCAATTTGATTCTTTAAAAATTAGGATCGTCATTTCCTTAGATCTGGGATTTTAGGAGTGATATAGGAGTTTTAACGTTATGAAACACGTTTGCCAAGCATTTTTTTATTATAAACTCCATGAAAAATGCTTTGTTAGTTAAGTTTAATGGATTAGAAAGTGAGACAAAGTTCAGGAAAGTGAAGAAAGAGATGAGAAAGTGAAGGAAATCAATAAAATTTGTGGTTGACACTATTTATGCTATGAGATGTACATAATTCATGTTGAAAATATTGAAACTTGTTGAATGTCGAATTTTTATGTAATTGAAGAATCCATAAATTTCTAGAAATTATTAGCATGGATTTAGTCTTAGGCGTATATCTTAAATTCTTGCTAGAATTGGGAAATTTGGTGATGGTAATTGCACAATCAAAATGTGATAAAAAATTTCAATCGTAAATGATAATATTCACTCTTAATTATGATTATGAAATTATAGTTCAAATTAAATGTTGAAAAATTAACATCTTATTAACCTTTTAATTTCATGAATCCATGTTTTGAGAAATTATCATTATATGATGTTATGTTATTTAAAAAATTTCCTATATTAAATAATGATTTGAAGAAATTGTATATGTTAAATCCTAATATCTTTATTAATAGGATCATAGATCTAGGACTTGATCAACTTTGTCAATGCATTAAGCCATGGCCATAATTCTTCTTTTAATTTAAATTATTGCCTATATTGCTTAGTAACTAAACTAGCAAATTAATTAGGAATGATAATTGAGTTTTGTTAAGTTTCTTAAATTAGCTATTGTTTATATTAGATGAATTATCCTTTTTATCAAATTTAATTTCCTTCTCTTTTTCATTATAGAAAAATGCCTTAGGAAAAGCACGCATGTCGCAAGAATGCCGAACCACATAGTATACACCCACTTCTTCAATTTAACCTTCCACTACAATAAAAGAGATGCTTGCAACTTTCCCAAAAGGAATTTGGTGAGTATACCTATTTTAATTATGAAGCACTAGCTTAGGCTTGCTATCAAGCCAGGATTAGGCAGTTGATAGGATTCAAAGGATGAGACCGGCTACTAACAATAAATGAGCTGATATATAAAGAGTTGACCTTGAAATTTCTTTGCACATTCAAGTGAGGCACTAATAACCTCTCTCTTAGGAGGTAGAATTCTATTCACTTTAGATGCTATAGCCTTTAAGTTAGCATGTCAATTGATGATTTAAGCATCCATAACAGTATATACCCAATTAATTATATTAGGACGCAAAGGTATAGGGAATTACCTTATAAATTGCTTCAGGGAATGCCGAAATCGTTTATATGGGATGACTTAACTAGAGGAGGAGGAGGAGTTTATAATCTAGGGAAGTCAAAAGTGTCAAAACTGACTAACCTTGCTTTAAGGTTGATTTACTATGTTTTGGCTAGGAATATTATAGGTAAAGGGAATAGACAAAGAGTTGTGGATGACCCATTAATTTGGTTATTAGAGTACCTTGATTCTTTAAGACCCAAGTTACTGATGGGCGCACCAAGTCCATCTTTATAGGTCCTTTAGTCACTCATTTGATGACAAGTTCGCATAGCATTCCCAATGCACCATACTTGCAAATACTATACCCTTCGACCCCACCACATATGATGCTATTAAAGCCATGCAAGTCTTACCACCACCTAAGGTTCTAACTGAACTAGCTGGTGGGGCTGCCACTTCATCATCCTCTAAGCCATGAATCGAGTCCTCTTCAATGATTAGTATTACTAAGAAGTTCATGTGGAAGATTTTCAAAAGACAAAGAACATTGCAGCATATGATGGATAAGGCATTAGCCTAGTAGGCAACAATTATGACTCACTTCCATATTCAACCATCACCACCATTGTTGATGCCTCAACCAAACTCCATAGAAGAATCACTTGGCAATGAGATTGAGGAAGATGAAGAATGAATATCTCTTTCATTTTTATTCATCTAAAAAGACTTGGGTTGATATTTTTTGTTTTATTTCGGGATGACTATAATAACTTATATACTATTTCTTTCTTCTTAGATAGCTATTACTCTTTTTAATGTTTGAATGTTTGCAAGATACTAGCACTTTGATTCTTAAATTAGTATTTCTATTTATTTTGTTTTGTCTAGTTTGACTTTTCTTTTTCTTGTCATAGTTAGCCCGTTTCTTTCATGCAAAGAAAACTTCATGCACTTCATTGGTAAAAGGAACTTCGCATAAAGCTTCACATTTTTTACAATTAATGCCAAAAACCGAGGAAGTCCAATTCTTTTCTATTTTTCTTTCTTTCTTTCTATTGAATTTTGATTTGCATTGCATTATGTCATTGAGGACTATGTACAACTTAAGTGTGGAGGGAAAGGTTAGATTATGTATGCTAATATTTATTGAGTTACATACTTAGGTTTTTGAAATTTTTCTTAAAAATTTTTTAAATTTGCACCCCATATATAAGCAAGCAATTTTTTTTTTTTTTTTAATTTTTCCAATCCTTTATGAATTTAGAACACTTTGTAGAATTTGAGTAATTAAATCTTTAGAATTCAAAGTTATCATTCTCTTAAGCTTAGACTTAAACTCGAGATTAGGATAGATATAAATCAGTTAAGGTCTAGTCATTTTGATTTCTAAGCTTGATTTTATAAGATAGTTACATTTCCTCCTTTCTAAAAAATTTTTAAATTCTATGAACAAAGGAGATTTGTCCTTTGAAATATCAAAGTAATTATAGGTATAAATTAAATAGTTGAATTGAAGTTAAAGTTAAGTTGCTAAGGATTGATGTGCATTGATCTTAGTCCCTTAGAAGAGTAAAACTCTTTCCCGTTACCAATTGGAAAAAGTGAAATTAATTAAGGTTGTTAAGGATCAGCCTTAATTTGTTAGAAGAGCATGATGCTTTTCCACTAACAATTGCTAAGTGCTTAAAAAGAGCCAAATCAATAAGGATCAGTCTTGGTCCCTAAGAAGAGTAAGGTATTTCCCAATGCTAATTAAGCTTCAAATAAGAAAGATCAAATTGTATTGATAAAGCTCCTAACAAAAATTGAAAGAAGTAGAGTAGCAATTAGAGGATGAATCAATGTAACATACAACTGATCTAGTTTTCCAAGTTAAAAATAATTAAGGAAGATGTCATTCCTCTTGAGTTAGAGCAAGGAAATTCTTATGACTTTTTTTTTTAGTTCATGTCTATTTTAATTTCTAGTTTAGTTTCTTCTTAAGTGTTGTGGTAAACTCTAGATCCTATAGATTGATCACTGAAATTTAGTATATTTTTTGTCATTATTATCTAAGTATTCTAAATACATTGTAAAGTTGAGGAATAAGGGTGACTCGGGAAAAAATTTCACTAAGCAATTTAATTTTGAGGTGTACTTTTAAAAAATTATAGCTAATTCTGTTGTCCTTGAAGATATTTTCTTTCGTTCCTATTATTTTGCTTATGAACAAGCAAAAGCTTAAGTGTAGAGGGTATTTGATAACACAAAATTAGCATACATTTTCTATGGATATTTTGTGCCATTTTAAACTTCAATCAAGTGAATTTATGTTGTTTTGAGCTTAAATAGTTTAAAATTCATTTTCAGGGACTTTTGGAGCACTTTATGATGTTTCAAAGTTTTTTAGCTCTTTTTGGAGTAATTTGGAGCAAAAGCATTGATATCAGAATGAAGCAAAAGAAGTTTAGACGAGACTTGAGCAAAAAAAGAAGTCTTGAAAGGACCATAGCCAAGGTTCTTGTACGTGGTCCTCTCGTCATTTAATTTCTTCAAATTCAAAGTTTTTGCATGAAAAATATGTATACACCCGGCCATCACTATCATGTACATAAGTTATAGTTGTCCCCTAACAAGCGAATCTTTCATTTTTGCAATGCATCTTTTATTTTAAGACATGTAATATTCAACGTCTCTTTTGTTTTATCAAGTCTCTCTTCGTAAACCTAACTCAATTCATTTTAAATAGATATTTTGGCTAAAGTTTTCAAGGAGAGCCCCTTTGGTAGAATCGTATGTTAAAATTATTATAAGGGTGTAGACACCCCTTTTTTTATCTCCTTGTAATATATTTTAACAATAAAGGAAAAGGGTCATAATAAAATAATACAAAAAAGTTAGAAAATACATGAAAACACAAAAAAAAAAAAATTAGGTTGTTTTTAGTATCATTGAGTGACATAGACCAGGTAATTCATATTTAAGGTTGTGAAAGTGCATACAATCATCAAAATTGGGCTTCATTTGAAAATTATTACTTAAAAAAAAAAGAGCTTATGTGTATGGGTTCAAATATTGCATTTTAATTATGGTTTAATTTTAGATTAAAGCTAGTTTTAGTGCAATATTTTTTTATTCATTTACTTCTTTTTTTTATATCAAAAACAAAAAAGGATCAAACTAGGTGCAAGACTTGGTCCATAACCAATAGGGCGTAAGGCCTTAAAAGTATACAAGGTCTACAATTGCAAGCATGAGAAACACCTATTTCTCTTTTTCAACCTCTCATATGAACTCGCGTAGCACATGTCCAGCACATGACCATGTACTGGCCCCATCTCCTTACGTGAATCTAGAGCAGGAGTAAAAGAAAATTAAAACCCTACAATCCCTTCTATTTTTGATCTAATTGAATCAGTTTTTTAGCTAAATTTGATCAAACAAAATGTAGGAACTAATTATGGATTTAGAGTGCTTTTGAATGGTACCTATATTACGTTTGAATTCAACCATCTTATTAATCAAAATCGACACAAAAATCACCTCGAAGCTTAATTTCCATGATTGAACATCAATGGTCGATTCAGCCACTATTGCTCCTTCCAAGTTTGTTCTAGCTTGTTTGAGTAGAAATACTACCCCTTGGTTTTACTTCCACCATCATAAGCTTCAAAATCCACTCAAAAATACATCCTCACACACTCTCTCTCTCTAGTCATGTCTATCTCTCCCCCTCTAAGATGGCTTAAGCTCAAGCATTTTTCAAACAAAATTTATCTAACATCAAGTGTCTTGAAGCTCCTAGCTTCCTAAAGCCACCTCGCTCATCCCTTACCGTAGCTATTAACTACAGTTTCAAACCACCTAAGGTTTGGTTTACGACAACCACTCCTAAGCACTATGCTTTTCTTCTTTTCGACCAAATCCATTGCTACCAAAAGCATCAATGACCTCGAAAATCCCCATCCCAACTTCCTTTCGAACAACAGCTATCAATACAAAAACAAAAAGCCACTACACCATGACCATTAGCTATTTCTCCATTAAGATTCATATGACATTCCAATCATCTACTTAAAATACTCATTGGATCAGCCTACGAGAGCTACCCAAGTTGTTGTCTTCATCCTCTCCATTTAACTTAATTCTACACCTTGAGTCCAACCTAGTTCCGTACCTAAGATCACTTCAACCAACACCTACTCCAACTTAGTCTAGCCTTACACCCTTTTTCCTTTATTTCGTATCACTTTATTTATCTTATTTATTTATTTTTTCTCTTTTTCTCTTTATTGTTTTGTTCTACAATAAAATTATAATAATAATTGAAAAAATCGAAAAAAGAAAAAAAAAAGGGAAGGAGAAAAAGAAATAGAAAAGAAAAAATAAGAAGGAAAGTTTTATTTTTATTTTATTTTTTTATTCTTCAATAAAAAATAATTAAAATAATTAAAAAAAGAGTTTATTATTTAGTGAAATCTTTTTTCCTAAATAAATAAATAAAATAAACCCCTTTTCAAATTTAAGAGTTAGTTTAGACTCTTTTCTTTTTTTCCTTCAAAATGTAAAGAATTGAAAAAAAATTTTGACCCTTTTTAGAAAAATTTTTTCAAATGAAATAAAATGGCTAAAAGATGTAAATTCGACCAATTTTTTTAATTAAAATAAATCAACATACTTAAATTTTTTAAAGAAAAAACTACAAAAAGTTTAATCCCGAATAGCAAGTATGTAGGCACCCATAGACAATTACAAGACAACCTAAAGTAGGGAAATTTTTTTTATTTTTCCTTATCTAAATAAATTTATTTTCTTATTTGTTTCTTATTTTTGTAAATATAATTAATTTTCTTTAATTGTAAATTATAATTCATTGTTACAATTAAAAAAGGTTATTTTGAAAATAAAGTTAATCTCAAAAGTTTATGGTAGTACTTAATTAGGATTTCATAAGGTAGCCCTCAAACTTAGATTTTTGGTTTCTTAAAACCTTTTCAAAAGAGTTTTCAAAATCATTGGCTAGTGGCCAAATTAGAATTAATTAGCCTAATTGATTCTAATTTGATCACCTTTCCTGATCTCATCTGATGGTGACTCCAAACATTTTCAAAAAATAAAAAAACCAAGTTTTCCTAAACTTTAGTTATGGGTTTAAACTAAATGAGCATAAGGTTTAATTTAAATCAAGTTAAGGAAAATAAATGAGTACCAAAATCTAAGCTCGACAGCTTAGTAACTCTATTAGAGAATATCAAGAGAGCTAGCCACCTAGACCTTTCAAAATCATATTTGTCATTCAAAATACCTATATTATTTTTTTTTTTATCATTTTCTTCTAAATATTCTTTATTTTACTTATAACATTTACTTTTGCATGCAACATACTTAGGATATTATGGGATGATTGCATTAAGGATATAAGGTAAATATAGTCAAACCTAGGCCATCTTAGGATCTTAGGACGGGAGGCAATTGTACAAGCTTCGAGTGTAGTGGTGTAGCAATTGCTGGGGGTTAATTAGGTCACCGCACTTAAGCTTTGATGTCACTAATGACTTGTTTCATAAAAACCATATGAAGTCACATAGCTTAAGGACATTTAGAACCTATCCAAATTGCATGTACTTAAACCATGAGTTAACACACTACTCTTAAAAGCTATAACCCTACTAATGTTTGAGTATCTTAAAAATGTGATCGATTTTTGTACCTATTCTTTTATAAAAGTTAGAGGTATTTTGTAAATACTGAATCAACAGTAGGGTTGCAACATAGGAAATGATGTATTAACCTAATGGTTCTAGCATTTTCATGCTTTTACGTGCATTATTTTATTTCATTGAAAAATGATTCTTATCCACGAAATGTTTAAGCCTATTATAATGGTAAGTAACCAACAAGTAAATCCGAAGGACAATAAGCTGCCAAATGTCCTTAGAATCTGTGAATAGCTGCTACAAGCTGAAACTACCTACTGGAAGCAAAGAGCTAGATGTGATGAAGTTGCTAATTGAGCCTTACTAGCCTAAGTTGAAGAGAGTGAAAAGACTATAGACTAAGCTTCGGAGATGCTAAACAAAATTACAACCTAAATACAAGAGTTAGATTAAGATATTTCAAATTATGGAATAAATGTCAAGTTTCATTAAGTAAATAATAAATGTTAGGCTCCTTTTCTTTGTTCTCCTTTGTACTCCAATTTGTCAAGAAAATAAATTTTGCTTTTATGTATCATTCATTCTCTGTTATTATTTCCTTTTTTGTAAATAATCCTTCAATAACCATTGCTCTTTCTTACTCAAAGAAGTGTAAATATTTTCCTTGGACTTGTAAATAGAACCCTAAGATAACCATCTTCGTTTGTACTTGGATCATAAGGCCTTTTTCTCTCTGTCTCATAAAAAATAATGAGAGAAAGGAACACTTACTAAAAGTTATATATCCTTGTGTGATTCAAGACAAACACAACCTTTAGCCCATTAAGGTAAATAACCAAATCTTAAACCCTCAACTTGTTAAGGCAGTTAACCTAAATATAAACCCTTAGCTTGTTAAAGCAGCCAACCCAACCATCAACCCATTAAGATAGCTAAACCAAACATAAGCCTTAGGCTCGTTAAGGTAGCCAAACCAAATACAAACCCTTGACCCATTAAGGGAGCTAACCTAAACACGAACCGTGAGCTCATTAAGACAGTCGACTAAAAGCACCAACCCCTCACCCTAGTTAACCAGTTGACCTGAACACAAACCCTGGCCCATCAAGGTAGTTGGACCAATCCAAAATCCTTGGTCCATTGAGAAAACCAAGCCCAACCATGAGTTGAGTCAAAACATAAATACAACCTCAATCTTATTGTAATGTAATGAAACCCCATTCCAAGCTTAACCCTTGGTCCAAATAAACGGCAATTCATAGCTTCTCTACCTTAAAAGACATCAATACTGGCCCATTCAACTCTAAAGAACCAAAAATTAAACATACCTATAAGCTAAGGGCCATTAAGACCTATAAGTCTAAGGCAAAAGTGGTGTCTCTTTTTATCTTTATAATAAAGTTTTGCTCAAAATTCACCACAAAAAAGGGTAGCTACAAACACTCGTCTTTTATCCCCCTTAGTAATATATTTCAAGAACTAAGGAAAAGGGTCCTAATTAAAAAAATAAAAAAAAAAAAGTTAGAAAATATATAAAAGCAAAAAAAAAAACTTAAAAAAATGGAAAATACAAAAAAAAATGGAAAATAGGTTTTTTAGGTTGTTTTTAACATCATTGGGTGATATAAACCAAGAAATTCATTTTTAGGGTTGAGTAAGTGCATACAATCATTAAAATTAGGCTTCATATAAAAATTATTATTTTATTTATTTATTATTATTATTATTTAAAAAAACTTAGATTAAAGTTAGTTTTAGTGTAGTATTTTTTTTTATTTATTTACTTCTTCTATTTTTATCAAAAAGGAAAAAAAAAAAAGGGATAAGACCTAGTCTGTAACCAATAAGGTCCAAGGCCCTAAATGTGGACAACGTGACACTTGCTAGCATGAGAAGCACTTGCTTCTCTTTTTTAACCTTACACGTGCACTACATATGCAGGCTGGGTGCGTGGTACATGTCTAACACGTGACTAAGCGTTAGCTTCCATCTCCTTGCACAAATCTGCAACAATAGTAAAAGAAAAATAAAACCTTATGTGATCCCTTCTATTTTTTATTAGATTGAATCAGTTTTTTGGCCAAATTTGATCAAACAAAATGCGAAAATTAATTATAGATTCATAGTACTCTTCAATGGTACCCATATTTTGTCCGAATTCATCCATCTTCTTAGTTAAAACCAACACTAAAATCACCTAGAACTTGATTTCAAAGATTGAACATCAATGGCCGATTCGACCATCATTGCTCCTTCTAAGTTTGCTCCAGCTTGTTTGAGTATAAATACTACCCCTTGACTCTACTTCCACCATCAGCAAGCTTCAAAATCTACTAAAAAATATATCACAACACACTATTTCTCTCTCTCTCTCTCTAGTTGCATCTATCTCTCTCTCTCTATAATTGCTCAAGCTCGAGCATTTTCCAAACAAAATTGATCTAACATCAAGTGTCTCCAATCTCCTAACTTCCCAAAGCCACCTCACTCATCCCCTATCATGGCTGTTGATCCTAGTTTCAAACCACTTAGAGTTCGATTTGCGGTGACCACTCCCAAACACCATGCTCCACTTCTTTTCAGTCTAATCCACTGCTACCATAAGCATTAGTAACCTTGAAAACCCCTAGCCCAACTCCCTTTCGAACTCCTACTATCAACACGAGAATTGACCACCACCAACACTCGCAACTAGATTTCAAACACCACTTAAATAGCTACTAAAAGCTATTGCACCACCACCATTAACTCTTTCTCCAAAAAATTTCACATGAAACTCCAATCACCCACTTAAAATACTCATCGGATCAGCCTACAAGAACTACCCCAATTGCTATCTTCAACCTCTCCATTCAACCCAATTCCACACCTTAAGTCAAACCTGGATTCATATCCAAGACCACTCTAACCCACCTTTGCTATAACTTAGTCTGACCCCTTTTCCTTTTTCCTTTATTTCATATCACTTTATTGTATTTTTTTTTTCTCTTTAGTGTTTTTTTCTATTATAAAAAATAAAAATGTCAAAAAACCAAAAAAAAGAAAAAAGGGGTAAGGACAAAAAGAAATAGAAAAGAAAAAGAAAAGAAGAAAGAAAAAAAATAAGAAAGGAAAATTTAATTTTTATTTTAATCTTTCATCCTTTGGTAAAAAATAATAAAAAAAAAGTTTATCATGTAGGAAAATCCATTTCCCAAATAAATAATGTAAATAAATCCTTTTCAAATTTAGGACTTCATTTAGACTTTTTTTTCCTTCAAAAAGTAAACCCCTAAAAAAATTTTAAGACCCATTTAAGAAATTTTCTTCAAATAAAATAAAATATCTAAGAGATGTAAACTTGGCTAATTTTTTAAATTAAAATAAACAACACACTTAAATTTTCTAAAGCAAAAACTATAGAAAGTCTAATATCGAATAGTAGGTACGTAAGTACTCATAGAAAATTACTACGTGACTTAAAATAGGAAATTTTTTTTTATTTTCCCTTTTCTAAAGAAATTTATTTTCTTATTTGTTTCTTGTTTCTGTAACACTTCTCTTTCTTTCTATGATATTATTATCTAATAATCTAATTATGCATAACATAATGTCTTTAATTAGTATTTACTACGGTTACTAATTGAATGTCTAAGCTTGTTGTAGAGTCCTAACACCTATAGTTTTAGATAAGCGTAATTAGAAAAGTTTCAATGCGCTAAAAGATTAGGTATTTAATCTTTGCAGATTAACAAAATCTAATAGTGGGATCTAAGTGCTTCATACAATCCTAAGATGCTCTATTCAACAGTAATGTGAGTAGAGAGGGTCTCAAGATTAGGAATTTGTCAAAAATGCTTGCCCAACTAATTCAGAATCTGATTTCTATGGGCATAGAATTAGGAATCTCCATGATCTAGATAACCATTGAGATTGAAAGGTTGCAAGGAGCTAGAGAGTTAAAAATAAAGATTCACTAAGGATCATGTTCTCTTTATTCTAATTAATTTATGCTTGTTTTTTTGTTTTAGTTTTAATTTGTTTAGTTACTTTACTTGTTCCCATTTATTTTATTATTCTTACATTATTACCTATTATTCAACTTGCCTATTTTATTAGAATTTCTTCTATATTGATAAGTTAGATTAATTGAAAATTTTAGGAAAATGCTAACAATATGGTTCTCATGTACTAATTTCCTATGGGGTCGATACTCGAAAGCACATTCATTTTATTCTATACTATAACTTGACTAGGTGAACTTACCTATTAGTTCAGTATGTGCCCAATCATTACCCAACATACCCAAAGAGTTCAAGATGCATAAACTCAAGATAGATCCTAATGCTAAAGTCACTTAATAAAAGAAAAGGCATTTTGCCCCTAAATGATTGATAGCAATCGAGGAGGCGGTACAAAAACTATTAGAGGCAAGCTTTATATGAGAATAGCCTTATCTGACCTAGTCGGCCAATTGTACATTAGTCAAGAAGTCAAACAACAAGTGATGTATGTGCATTGACTTCATACACTTAGATGAAGCTTACCCTATGGATTGTTTTCTATTGTCAAGAATTGATCAGATGGTAGATGTGACTATTGATCATGCCTTGCTAAGTTTCAAGGATGTTTCTCCACTTACAATCAAATAAAGATGGAAGAGAAAGATGAGGTATGCACCTCATTCATTACTAACTTTGGTACGTATTGTTACATTGTAATGCCTTTTGGTTTGAAGAACGCTTATATAGCTTACCAAAGGTTAGTAAGAAAAATTTTGAGTCAAATTCATTACAATGTAAAAGTTTATGTTAATGATATGATTGTTAAGGGTGTCGAACAAGGTTGTCATCTTGTTAACCTAGAAGTAACTTTTGATATTTTGAGGGGGTATAACATGAAGTTGAATTCACAAAAGTATGCCTTTAGAGCTATCTCTAGAAAGTTCTTAGGCTATATGGTAACTTAATGGGGAATTGAAGCTAATTTGGAAAAAAATTAAAACAATATAGGATATGGAGTCCATGAGTTCACTAAAGGAGGCATAACATTTGACAAGTAAGATTGTAGCATTAAACAGATTTGTTTCAAGAAGTGCTAATAGATGTGCCAAGTTTTTCAAAGTGTTGAAGAACCCTAAGGAATTTAAGTGGACCGATGAGTAGGAAGCTGCATTCCAAGGGTTAAAAGAATTTATGTCACCTTCACCTATACTCTCGAGGCCTATCCTAAGGAAGGAGTTGTTTCTATATTTATTAGTAAATGGCAGAGCTCTTTCCTCTTATCTAGTGTACGTTGAAGGGAAAAAGCATCAATTGATCTATTATGTTAGCCATATTTTATAAGGACTAGAATTGAGGCACACTAAGATAGACAAGTTTGTTCCTATTATAGTCATGGCAACAAGGAAGTTATAGTTCTTACATATCAAACATTAGAGTAAGCATTATAAAAGCATATGGTGTTTAGTATTTACCAAAGATGGCTTTGAAAGTATAAGTCCTAGCACATTTTGTGGCAGAATTCACTGGAGAAAAATACAGTATTAAGCTAGTTAAGAAGCCTCAGTGGAATCTATATGTTAATGGTTCCTTAACATGAGAAGTTTGTAGGGCAACTCTTATGTTCCAAGGACTATATAACCTTAGAATTCTTTATGCACTTAAATTTAGGTTTACAACTAATGATAATGAAGTAGAATATGAAGTGATGATAGTTTGTTTAAGGCTTACTAAAGAGGTCAACGATGAAAAGTTAAATTTTTTTTTTATTCCCAATTGATTGTCTAGTAGGTAAAAGAAGAGTACATGGTAGAAGATGGAGTGATGAGCAAGTACTTAACCATAGTATAGACATTTGTTGAAGAATTCTTATACTTTACCATCAAAAAGGTACTTGATCAACTAACAAGTGCACTTATCATGTTATAATATAGTAAATTAACAAAGTCTAAGTTATCGATCCCTCAAGGACTAGACACAATACTCATCTTCACTTTATTATTCTATTTATGAAGAAATAATTAAAATTCAATTACAAAACGAAACTATAGGTCTTATGTAAGATATCAAGAGTAAGGGGGGGGAGGGGGTTGAGGTGAGGTGAATTAATATCCTTTATAAAAACTAAAACTTTTTTATTTAAAAACAAAATCCCTCTTAATAACTTAAATGGTGTGATATTAGTTGAAAATTGATTGTTTAACTTTAGGTGCAAAAATAAAAACACAAGCAAAAAGGATCAAAAACTAAATAGAGTAAAGAGAGAAGATCAAGTGATCAATTTATAAAAGTTCGGCTTTTTGCTTACTACTCTCTTCCAACTCTACTATTAAGGACCCAGTCCTCTTCATTAGTATTGTTTTACTAGTCCAATCTTTTCAATACAAAAATATCAATGAGAGATTGCAAGGATATCCAATTACTTCTTTATCATATCTCACCAGCTTCTTCTTGAGCTATACATAAGACTCAAAGAACTCCCTAATTCTCTCACACAAATTTTTATAATGAAATTGAGATAATACCAACAAATATCCCTTTACAACTTTCACTCAAAAGCAATAATAATGGAATAATCAAAACTAATTTTGCTTAGTTTCTGATAGAATTTCTGACAGTATTCCTTAGTGTTGACAATAGAGATTTTGAATTTTAGTTCTTATATTGATGTACTCTATCAATCTTATGTAGCTTCTATTTATCCTGGATCAACCTTCTTTGTAAGAGCTAGAAAACGGCTATTTCCTAATATTTCTCCAAGGAAATTTGATTTAAAAATAATCAGTTTTATTGTTGAAAAATATCCCATGAAGATAGGAACCAATTATTTGAATTTTTGAAAACTTAAACCAAGCTAATCCTGATTTGTATCTATGCCGAGTAAGAATTAGTTGACAGTTGCTGCACAAAGTGATTTGTTCCAATCTTCCATTGATTTTGTGGAAAATGAAATCCACATTTCAAATAATAAGGATAAGTATGAAAAGATATGACTAAATCTTCATATAACCTATTCCTCAAGAAACAGTCTAGTATTACTTGTCTTTTTGCCATCACAAGTCTTCTACATTCTTCAATAATTCTATTTGAATTTTTTCATAAAATTCTCATAAAAGATCAGGTTGGTTTTATCTAAGATATTCAACCTTATCTTAAGCAAAATATCTTCAAATTCAAGAATTTGTTTCCAACAAGCTAAGCTATAACCTTATGTAGAAAATCTGCTATATCTAACTTTTCTAACACAACTTTGTCCAATAAATCCTTATATAGAGATCTAAAAATTTTTCCTAAACTTAGTGTATCAAAGTCCTTTGTTAGTTAATAACCATATTGAATTTAAACCTTGATCAATCTTACCAAGTCTATTAGAAAATCTTTTTCCTAAAATATATTGCTCAAATCTTAATCACTCAATTTACAAAAATAATATAACTTAAATCCTCATGGACTTAACCATCTTAGTGGAGCAAAATTAAGTATATTTTCCTAATATACCTAATAAGGTAGAGATAGGCCTTCTTGCCAACTTGTCTAACTTAATTTACTTAAGTTAGTTAGAAAAAGTCTTAGGAACAGTAGCTGATCACAATAATGAACGCAAACTATATTGTTCTAATCTTTTGCTGATACACATTCTGATAAGCACAAACTTAAGCTTATTTTCCTCTTAATACTTCTTTTCCTTTAGAAAATCCTACATACTTAAAAAGCTTGTTAAGTTCATTTACATCTTTTTGTTATCATCAAAATATATTAAGAGAAAACTTAATAGAAATAATTAAATTCTAACAACTAAGAGAAATAAAACTGTATAATTACAAATTAGTAAGTAATAATATAGCAAGAAACTCTAATTAGCCATATGGATATCTAGACTTTACTTCACTAAGGAATTAACATGCAATAATTCAAAAGATTTCTAATTCATTCTCTATTCTCATTATCCAAGAGATTTCAATTAGTAAGTTAATAGGAATGGCTTCACTTATTAACTCCTAACCTTAACTACACTAATCGAACCACTTCTATAATAGAGTAAATTAAGATAGTAATACGAATTGGAAATTATAATTAAATTCAAAAGAACCCAATAACTTATTGCTAAGACTATAGAAGATTCTTATCAATTGTGGTAGAAGATTTAATTATAAACCAGGTCTCACAACCTCAATATACACTATCAAATAATTAGACTAAGACTCTATAAACAACAAGCTAATTCAATACAAATCACATGCTTAAATTACTAAGGAATAGGGAACTTTATTAGAGTAAGCAAAATATACACTTCATATGTCAATCCAAGAATTCATAGGTCTAAATATCTATAACTTATGCTACAATCATACTCAAAAGATAAATTTACAAGAAAATCATAAAATGAAAAATGAAAATCCTAAGAACAATAGCCTTCTTCTCATTTTCTTCCTTTCTCCTCTCTGTCTTCCCTCCTTGAATGAGTATTTAACTTCCTATTTATAAGGTTGTGTAAAAATAACTCAAATATGGAGGTTTTTAAATACCATGGCATGATCAAGCCTAAAGAACATAGGCATGTACTTGGACATGTACTCAAGGCATGTTCTTTTTGCAACAATCTTCTAAGAAATCCATGAAATCCTTTGACGAAAGGGCATATGCTTAGACGTATACTTCTCTTAACTCCGATCTTTGATGAAATCTCTTTTGGAGCTTACTATCTTTGACCAATTCTTCAATTTAGGTGAAATTCTTCTTGAAATTGGGTGATTTTCATTCATTTTACTTTAATCACTCCTTCAAATCCTAAAATCAATAATTTACTAGTCTAAGTATCAAAATCACTAAAATCCATATGAAAAATGGAAGAAAGTCACTATAAACAACTTAATAAATATATGTAAACTCATACTTAGCAATACCAAACATGTTTGCCAACAAATTATCCAAGTTAGCTTCTACATCACTCCCAAACTCTAATGATTGGTTCTTTAATGAATATTTACTAAATAAGAGTCTATAAATTCTTGCCAATAAGTGTCTTGAAGTATAGCCTATACTAAAGGAAAAATTTTGGTTAGATCCATTCATTGATGTCTGAAGGATGCAATGCTACCTACTAATAGGAAGGAAGTTTAGAGGCTCATATATTAAGCCGTAAATTATACAATGATCAATGATCAACTATACAAACGTGGATATAATCAACCTTACCTTCATTACCTTTCACCTAAGAAGTATATTGACTTCTTTTCAAGTTCCATGTAGGAGTTTGTAGTAATCACATAAAGTCCCAGACATCACATCTTTAGGTATTCAGACTTGGTTATTATTAGCCTTCTATAAGAGAAGATGCAAAGAATCTATTGTGACATTATCCATGTTACCAAAAGCATGAGGCAATTGGTCATGCTCCATCTAGCAAACTTCAACATCTTACTAGCCTATGGCCTTTCGGTTAATGGGGTTTAGACATTCTTAGACCTTTCCAAAGGCCACTAGACAACAATAGTTTATTTTGGGCGTAGTTGTACTCAACTTTATCATATTAAGGTTTAGAGTTCCTTACATGATCGTAACTAATAATGGTTCGATGTTTGAGAATGATAAGTTTTGAGCTTTTTGTGAAAAGCATGACATTCAACTGAATTATACAATAGTTGCACATCCACAAAATGATGGTAAAGTTAAAGTTGTGAACAAGGTGATATTACATAGTCTAAAAGCAAAAAGCGGAAAAAGCAAAGGGGGCATAGGTTGACGAGCTTTTACATGTTGTAATGGTATAGGATTGCCAATAGGATTTCGACGAAGGAAACCCTATTTAGTTTAGCATTTAGGTTTGAAGATGTCCTTCCCATTGAACTAGTGCTTCCAAGTTTACACACATAAGGCTTTGATGCTATGGTCAATTAGATCAACCTTATAACCAATTTGGATACAATTGAGCAGATAATATAATGAAGACTAGAATTGTGGGGTACTAACATAGAATGGGATAGTATTACAACTAACAAGTGAAGCATAAGGTTTTTCAACATAGAGACTTAGTATGCTGCAAGTTGGAAGTAATAGGGATAGGGACAACTAAGGGAAACTCACTACATATTAGGAAGATCTAGTTTAAATCTAAGGAGTTATAGGGAATGGAGTGTAATGACTTGAGAAGTTGGATGGATAGATTATCCTAAAAGGATAGAATGCTGAAAACCTAAAACTTTATTTTGAGTGATCTTTCTATTAACTGTTTACCTCTAGTTGTCAAGTATTTTCCTTTATTGTTTGCTTTTATTAGTGTGTTCATTTATTATCTATGTCCATACTACAATTTGGGTACTAAGTTATCATGGTAGTTTAATGAAATATCAATTTTGGATGAGTGTATGCATGGTTACCCAATTCTTTTAATTATGTCCCGACCTAATTACAGTTAATAGACTAATGAGTTTGTAGAAGCTCTAGCCAACAAGATGGACGAATTAACTTAATGGTCTCAACCAAATTTGGTTAATGACCTATTTGAGAGAATTACAATGGAAGGTACCAACAATTGGGAGTAAACTCAAATAAAGGATCAACATTTCAAAATTTTCAAATAAGGCATTAATATTTCACAAAATGGTTTAAATAGAAGAACAACGTTTCTAAAAATTCAAATAAAGAATCAATTTTTCGTAAAATGATTTAAATAATTTTTTGGATTGGCTATTTCAAATCCCTTATTTGCACTTTTTGAAACGTTTATCTTTTATTTAAACTTTTTAAAATATTAATTCCTTATTTGAACTTACTTCTAAACGTTGATTCTCTTCGTTGTAATTTTCCCTAACTTATATCTATCTCCAAACTCTAAAGGTTTAATATGAAAAATACTTCGCATCCTAACCCAATCTTAAGAATATGGATGTCAAATAATAAGTTTTTTCAAACAACTCAAGTTGCACCTATGCCGACCTATAAGCATGAGAAAAATTTTGTATGCAATGAACAATGAGAGGCATATCTTCTAGAGTAAAGGAAATAAATGTTGTAGGTCTTAAAAAAGCAACCAAGAGGGGGATGAGTTGGTTGCTTTAAAATTTAGAATTTAAAATTTTTTGTAAAAATCAAACCCTTTGATTACTTAATGATTAGTGTCAAAGTAAATCTATTGACAATTAATAAAAATATAAAGTATGCATGAAATATAAAAGAGAAGGGAAAGAGAATCATGCAAATTGAATTATAGTGCTTTAGGCTTAAGCCTACTATACTTTTTTAGCTCTACTATTAGGGACTTAGTATTCCTTACTGGATTTATTCCACTATCCACTTCAAATAATCAAAATAAACTTGAGAGATTACAACAATCAATTCCTCTATTCTGACTCACTTAGCCTATCCTTTGATTAACACTCAGATTTACAAAGATACAAAGAAATCTCTCGCTAACAACAAATTCTAACTCTCAAGAAATACAATAAAATACTAAGGAAATAAAATAATTTATCCTTTAAATGTAAGCATAAAAACAAAATGTTGAAAATAAAATTTGTATGAGCAGTAGTATCTTTTGATTTGTCCTTTGATTTATGGATATAAGATAATTTCCAAAATTTTCAGTACAAATTATGTGTATCTTGTTGTACTTTGATTTTAAAAGCCTCATTCTTATATAGTTAGCATTGGTAATGGTTAGAAATAATACTTTTAGAATATCCTTAATTTCCATGATTAAGTCAATAAAAATAGCTTCATTTTCTCCCTTGATTTGCTGTTTTCAAATTACATAAAAGAGCACATGGAAGCTTCTTATTTTTTTTTGAGATGGAGTGTAAAAAAACTTAGTGATCTTGTTGCTAGAAGTTTCTTGAATAACTCTAGGAAGGAAACATTTGCCTTTCTTCAAAGTGTGAATGTTTTCACAATGTAAAGAGTCTTGTTCTTATTCTTAAATAATCAGGAATTTTTTGAAATTAAATGTGATTGTCGAGCAAAATAATCTTTGTCTTGTAATGCCTTTAATAGCCTTCTATTTCCTAAAAGGATAATATAACCAAGATGTTTGAGGGAGGAAACATGGTGATTTTTGCTTTCTCAAAAGCTATTGAATATAGACTTATTTTAGTCCTCAATTTTAATCTTACAAAAATGTTGAGCCGGAGATCATAACTTCCCTAATATACTTACATTATTTTTAACCAAATCTTCTTTAAGAGAAAATGAAAAGCTAGTTCTTTATAAGTAGATATAGAGGTTGCTTTATATTTCTTGATTTCCCAAAACTAAAAGATGTTATAAATCCTTGCAAGTTGTCACAACACTAAGCCCCTTATTTTGTAGGAAAGACCACATTATTTGTCAAAAAGCCCATCTTGATTTATAAGACCATGAACCTCTTGAATATCATAAATTAACTTAAATTAATGGATAATTCCATAAAATGAATCCTATGGATTTGTCCAACTTTAGTTGAATGTAATGGATGTATTATTGATGTATCTCCAAGGTTAGACACATGAAGAGGCACTATTAGTAAATCTATGAGCTATCTAGATAAATATGACATACCAATAAGATCCAACACGACTTAAGACTGGCCAGATCTGATGCACCAATTTGAGTGGTTAGGTTGCTCGCCACAATCTTTACTAAAGGGATTAATAAGAGTAGGTAGAGGAGTATTTTCTAAGAAAAAAGTCTTAAGGGTTTTTTATTAAAATGTCAAGTCTAGCTAAAACCTTACACATAGGTTCTATTAATACATGATGGTAAACTTGTAAGTAAAATAACTAAAAAGATGCCTTAGTGGCATTCCTGTGAATAGAAAATAAACATGAGGGTAATTTAGAAAAAATACAATAAAAATGAAGTCTAAATAACATAAGTAAAAATAAATTATCAAATGATATGTTCAAGTGGGGAATGAATGAGCTAGGCTTCAGCATTTGGTTAGTTTAGTACCCCGAGTCTTATCATTATCCTCCTCTTGAAAACGTTTCACCCTGAAACTTGATAAGTGTTTACTCTAACTTCCACTTAGATAAAATTAAAAAAAAAAAAAAACAAATCTACAAGAGAGAAATAAAAAAAAAACTACAACAACTCAGCTGAATGATCAAAGCAAACACAGTTCAGTGCTCCTTCCACTCATCATGAGCTCCTTCCACTCATCATGAGCGCCATCAATCAAGCTCTTCATTAGGCACTCTTCCTTCCACTCATCATATACCCTATCAATTGCCCTTAAGTAACTCTAATAGCTATTAATCATGGGGAATAGCACAACTTCAGGCTCAATCATGACATGAGCTTGGGGAATCACTACTTGTAAAACTTCAAATTCCTGTTCAACATCAAGTACTACATTTCCAGTAGTTATTACCTCATTCACTTCCTCATAATCAGTTTCTTCTTCAGTCACCATAGATGGTGTAATAACTCCTTCATCAACCGCTTCCTCCTCCTTATTGGCCTCTTTGGGAACTTTCTTTTCGTCCTTCAATCTCTCTACTGAAGTCCTAAGAATCCTTAAATCATCTTCAAGACTAACTAAGGATATGGGATAGAGCACAACTGGTTCTTTGTCATGTAAGGAATAAGTATTGTTCAAGGGCGCATAGCTCATATTATGACTTGTCTTCCATAGAGAACCTAAACACATGTAACAATCTCCAATGTCAATAACGTCAAATAAAACTTCATCTTGAAATTTTCCAATAGAGAAGGTTATTCTTGCTTGCTTTGTCACTCAAATCACTTCATCATTATAATCAAAGTCATATAGATTTGAGTGGTCTATAATTTTTTAACCCAATCTTTCAATAATAATCTCAGAGATAAAGTCTACAAGATAGCAACTAACCCAAATTAATATAATACCCTATTTAAGTTTTCCCTTTATGTAAAATTTCTCCATTGCCATGAGATAAAATTTTAGCTTGAATTATGATAATGGCACTACAATCTATAATCTTTGATGGACATTAGAATTGCTGCACTTGCCCCCTTTAATTCTAGTTATTGGCTCGGTTCCTATAGTTTTCCTAGTTAAATGTTGCTATCGACACTTCAGCATGCATATGCCTATGGTACAACACTTACATGTACAGGTCACACTAGTCACTCCATCAACCAATCCACAATTCGGCACTAAGCCCTACATTTGGGTTGCACGTGACAACTCACTTGCACTTCAATCTCAACTTTAGCAATTTAAAAATGGCAACAATAGCACCTCACATTATAATAGCAGCTTGGTGATTTGAAGGTAGTATCACGTTTCTCTTTAAGGTTAAAACAGCTTAGACACGATGACAAACACTTCGATTTGAACTCTATAACAGCTCAAACAAGCTCTTCTCTTGCACAAGACCACACTAGAAGGCTTACAATCACACTTGTCCATAGCTCGGATATGGCACTCAATTCACACTCGGCAATGGGCTCGGGATTCCTTTGCTGTGATAACACGCACACCTACACTTTTTCTGCTTCGATGCACCATACACTCAATTCACAACTGCACTTCCACAATATTTTGGCCTCGGAATCTTAGTAGCTTAGTAAGACAAAATAATAGTTCAATACAATCTTGCTCCTTCTCATGCAGCTCGGCACATCAGAACACAGCAGCTTAGAGCTTAGACAACGACTACAAATCAGCTCAGCAAATAGTTTAGTTGCAACAGCTCAAACTTACGAGTACTCGGCACATATACATTGTAGCCTAGCACTTGCTCGGTAATGTGGGGAGTATGTCAGTTTAGCTCAATTCACACACACCACAACCTGGTTTCAAACCTGCGCAATAGGACAGTAATCTACTACTGCTAAGCAATTCTTGAAGAATGGCTAGTACAACTCAGCTCGGAAATTAAACAAAACGGCTTGGCATCAACTACTTTAACACAGCAGCTCACTAACTTTAGGACAGCTCGGTACTTTGCTACACTTAATAGATCAGGTCAGTAACCGACGATCTAAGGCGCACGTGGCCTCTGCACTTTGGCAACTAGACTTACAAGAAGTTCGAACTCGCTTCAGCTCAGCACTAATACGCAACAGTACAAAACTTGGTCAGCTCAATGTTGAATGGAGCTTGCAGTAGTTTAGGAAATATATAGCTCAGATTTCTCGTTTGTTCGGCTCGGCAAATGTGAACAGAACAGCTTGTAATGTTAGGAGTATCATAATTCGGCTCGGCACTTAGAAACACCTGCTACACGTAGCTATAGACTCTGCGATTTCAAAGAGGCTCGAACCCCTACTTATAGTTCAGCAACAACAGTTCGGTGATGACACAAAACAATTCGGTCCGATCACTGCCTCAATTCACTTTGGCACTTCTGATTGAAACAGTTCTGAGCTCGGATCACTGCTCCAGTTCAGATCAGCAAGGTGCACTCAGCTCGGATGCAGAGTTTAGTTCGGCATGTTGCAAAACCACTTCGTTAACTCGTCCTCGAATCAAAGTTGGCTATTAAGCTCAACTGCAGTACATCTTGATAATCATTACTGTCGCTCAAGTTAGACAATTTGGATGTACAGCAGCTTAGATCCTCTTCAATTCAATGAGATGACAGCACAGGCACACTTGACAATTTGGCACCGATCAACACATATTCAACTCAATAATACATAAGCTTGATAACCTTTAGAAGAACAGCTAGGTCCTGCTCTTAAATTAGCTTGGACTGGAAATCCCGAAGCTTGGTAAACCAGTAATAAATGCAAATCAGCTCGGTCCTTCGCAATATTGACCCAAATACGCGACAACAAGCTCGGACAACTCCTTCTCAATGATAATTCACTTTGGCTCTAACATGCAAGCTCGGTACGTCGGATCACAACAGCTTGGTGACAGTTCACTTTGGCTTGGACGAAGCTAATTGAGTTTGACAAGCTCAGAAACAAGCATAAACACCTCAATACAGTCACGGCTACAATCAAGATATAACCATACCACTAAGTTTGAACAACTTACACAACTGTGACTACGCAAGGAGCTACCACCAATAACACTAGATTCCAATGGCCACCACTATCACCGTCTGCTACTGCTGTAACAACAACGTCCACTGCACGGCTCAACTCCGACAACTACCAGAGCCAAACTTACAGAGCCACTCAATAACACAATCTCGCACTAAACTCTACTGTAGTAATAGACCCATACAAGCTCCGACGAGCGTTGCCTTGGATTTATACAGTCGCTACACCTACACAGCATAGATAGCATGAACAATATCGTAATGCCAGTCTCACCAACAATACTTATGACAGCCACCAACTAAATTTATACAACCCAATTGAAAACCAAAGTGCCTACTACGCAACTCAAGCGCACTACACTATACTTCACGATTATAGTGCCGCACAAATCAAGACCCAGATGCCAATACCCACTACACCAATTTACAATTTCTACAACCCACATACTACACAAACAACGATAGAATCCTCAAGCAATGGTAACCAAAATGCACTTCAGTCTGGTATGACTACAACATCACTCAATGATTTTCTTTTTTTCTTCTTTTTTTTTTTTAAATATATCTAATATCTAAAGTAGAGAGCAAGGAAAATTCCATCACTAATTTATTCTAATTCTTTATAGGTCCATCAAAACCTTAATTTCAAGTCATCACTCAGCCAACAACTATATAGAAAGGAACAGCAACTAAGTTACTCCGTTTTGGGTACTATTTTCTCAGTGTCTAGCATATTGAACAATAGGTTCACTCTCTAGTTAATAAATTCTCATTAACACCACATAAGCCAATGAACCAGCAACTTCTCAAATACAAAACAGTAACTCCATCACACCTACTGCAATAGCCACGAAAGGAACATAACAGTCACTAACAATACATAAACAAAAGCTTCACGAAACCTAACAAGCTCTCTCGTCAAAACTATACTTTGATTCCAGCGAAACTTATACGTCTCCAAGATCGAACACATGGAGTAGCACCATAACAAACAAAAACAAGAAAATAAAATGGGGGATTTAGTAAATCTATGAGCTATCTAGCTAAATATGACACACCAACAAAATTCAACACAGCCTAAAACTTGCCGGATGTAACGCACCAGTTTGATCAATAGGGTTGCTCACTACAATTTTTACTAAAGAAATTAATAAGAGTAGGTAGAGAAGTGTTTTCCAAGGGAAAAGTATCAAAGGTTTTTTATTAAAATGTCAAGTATAACTAAAACCCTACACATAGGTTCTATTTATACATGATGGCAAACTTATAAATAAAATGACAAAAAAGATATCTTAATGGCATTCTTGTAAATATAAAATAAACGTAAGGGTAATTTAGGAAAAATATAATAAAAAGAAAGTCCAAATAACATAGGTAAAAGTAAATGATCAAATGATATGTCCAAAAGAGGAATGGACGAGCTAAGCTTTCCCATTTGGTTGGATCGGTACCCCGAATCCTATCAATTACCTAAATACATCTAATAAGAGAAGCTAAACCTTCAATATATCCAAAATTCAACTTATTTTTATTTTAATAAAATGTTGTAAAAAATTTGCATTGTTTAGATTTTTACTAGATCCTCTTATTCAACTCTTGATTCGTCCTTTGATATACTTCAAAAAAACTTAATTAAGCTCATAACTATACCTGACTTTTTCTTTGAGGAAAATAAATAATCTTACAATCTTAATAAAAGTATAAATATACTTATTCTTTTTATTATCATAAAAGAAAAAAAAAAAAAAGAGAATTCAACAAAAGCAAAGTCCATCAATACATACAAACAAGATCGGCAACCTGATCTGAACAATTGAAATAAGAAATCTAAGTAGTAGGAAGATCTTTAGTATAATTCTTAAGCCTCCACTAGAATAAGGTCTATCATAGAGGTTGAGTCATCAACTATAGTAGGGTTCTCTAATGATTCTTTTTGATTTAAGTCTCCTTGCTCTTCTTTGTCATCCTCTACATCATCATCCTTGTCATCCATGTTAGTGAAGTTAAGGTAGGAAAGATCATAGTCAAGATGCACCTTTAACACTTCTTCTAAGTCAGTTAAACACCTAACAAAAGTTTCTTATAGATTAGTTGCTCATAATGTTTGCTCGGTGTTACAATTTTAAGGTCTTCCACAACAGAAATTTCTAACCTTATAGTCAGCTCCAACTTTGCAGCCCAAGCCTTTTGGTACTCCAAAGTTGCCTTCAACTCTTTAACTTCCTCCTTTAAGGTGAACTCTTTCTAGTTAAGGGAGGTGAAAGAGTCACTTAGAGATTAGCATTGTTCATTTCGCTCTTACAACTGGTACTTGAGGTCCTTTACTTCCCCCTCCAACTCTTCATTTCAACCTTTATCCTAACCTACTTAATAGCTATTGTTTAAGCCTTAGATCCATTCCAAGGCTTCTCAATCCTCTATAAATATTAATAGATGTAAGAACTAAGCTAAGCCTAATATGTTTATGGTAAAAAGAATGGCTATTACCTTCAACATCTCGACCCCAACCTAATCCAATGTTGTCATAATATGTCCATTCATCCATAACAATATCAATGAGTCAATAAATGAACATATAGCTTGGCATGTACAATCAAGTCAATGGAAGATTAGAAAACTTATATCATAAAGCTTGGCGGCAGTCATTTCTTTGATGTTGCCTCCTACCCTCTCACATCTCTCCATAATATCTTGTGACTTAAGGAAGAATAATTCCCCTCATTAGAGCTAAGGACTTCCTTCCATCCTTGAATGTGAAGCCATTGGAAAGTATTCTTTTGTCCCATAAATGGAAAAAGTCATACATCTCCTCTCACTAAGAGATAAAAGTAACAGATGGGATTCTAAAGTTTCTCACATCTTAGGTCGGACTTAGTATAAGAAGAGGGGTTGAGTTGTTGTCAACATTAGGTGCCGCGCTATTGGAACCATAGTCCCTAGACTTCTTTGAAGCAAGAGGTTTCTTGACAGTTTTTCCCTCCCTTCTCTTCTAGCCTCTTTGGGTGACATCTTAGTTGGCAAAATAAGAGCCTTCACTAGAAGAGTTGAATTAGGAGCCACAGTTTAAGGAACCTTAGTGGTTTCCTTGGAGCTATTCTTAGTTAGGGCCACTTAAGCTTGTTCAGCACCTTATTCTTCTCAAAATCTATAAAGGGAATCTCTTGCCCTCCAGCAACTTTAACGACTTGCATATAGAGCTAATTTTTTTTAGCCTTTGCCTAAACACCTTCTCAAGTTGACCTCTCCAACCCTCATCTCTGCAACATACAAAATTTAGTAACAAAAATTGATATTATGGGAAATTGTATGTACATGATCATATCAAGTAAAGCTAAACGAACAATTCACCCATAAAAATGATTGATTAGCATCAGTTCAACCAGCTCAGCTCGTCATGGTAAGGAGAACAGACCATGCATTCCCCTTCATCATTTGAGAAGATTAGCTTGCCCTTATAATATCATCGAATAATTACTTCAACATCCCATTAAAACTAGTTATGTCATTTTTTCTCGATCTTTTAGGCAACCATCTCATCATTGGGTAAAAGCTTAATCTCTTCAACATAAATAAGTTTGGTCCATTAATTCCAAAAATCCCCATGTTTTGACCTAATGGAAACATACTTATCCTTCTAATTATGGATTTTAGACTCCAATCTATCCAAAAACTTCCCTTTATATCTAACAGTCGCATAGTACCATCCATCACTCTAGCACTTAATCATATTAAAAAAGAAAATCTAAACAACTAAACAGTAGCCCTAACCCCTAATCCTTTACAAATTATTTCAGAGGCTACCCAAATTCTATACGTCTTTAGCAAAAACATGCTTGATGAGACATGAAAGTTAATGGAAAGGGCCTTAACAAAAAAAAAAAAAAAAAAAAGGGGAGATGTACTCTAAAATCAAAGTAATTTAAATGGATATGAAATTCCCAATCAATTGGGAAACTAACTTGTTCATCTTTCCTTAGTTTTCTAAGCTTTTAAGCGTCAAGAAACCTCTCACAATAATCTCCGTATTTCTATAAGTCATTCTTTTTAGCACGACTCTAAATCCCATTTGGAGCCTCTATGTCGTATTCAATATTATTAAACAAATAAATAAGGAGCTTCTTGTCCTTACCATCATTAGCATGCTCATCTCATGGAAGTGCTTCTATTCTATCAAATTTATCATATCAATTTATTATTCTATAGCAACTTGATGCTAAACCACCCTCACCACCATTAGTTGAAGCCAACATAAATGTCTCGCAGGGGTGTTTAGATAGGTGGGGTATTATCGAAGGAGAGCTTGAAAGAATGTCTAATCCTTGAATGAACCACACACATCTTAAGTTTGGAAATCTTGGTTCTAAAAACTTAGTTTTTTAGCATCGTACCAAAAGGAGTTTTAGAAAATGAAGAGAAGAAGAAGAAAGGAAGTAGTGGTTTTAGGTTCTCAGGAAGAGAGATTATATGGTAGTTTTTGTGAATATGAAATGGATTTAATTTCTACCTCCTTTGATGGTGGAAGCATATAAGAAAGATTAATCTGCTGGATAACATCTCTTTGATAGTTAATAAATGTGCAAGCGCCATGATCATGAAGGTGACAGCTGTCATGTACATTTCTAATTAGTGGAAAAATGAAAAGTCACAACCCTTTAATTCAAAGGTTGATTTTCTTAAGAGTCTAATTTGACATGGATAAATGGAACAAAATTGCTAAAATACCAGGGAACAACTTGACAATTGCATTAATCAGATAATAGCATAAGTTTGGTTACTTACATGTTTTAACCAATGCCATACATTAGCTAAGCACTACTCCCATACTTAAGCAATCGAATATGAGAGTCAATGGGAAAACATTGATAGTGAATTTTCATCCTAAAATTGTATGCTCAGTATAACATCGAACTGTTCTAGATCAAGAGTTACATCTAGTCCAATGACTACACTTCTGACCATATATTGTGATGGTCCTTGTTTGATTAATACCATTAGATAGACATTTTAATTGCCAACCTTTTCTTGAAGCTTAAACAGCTCGCTAGACCTTTCTCAACTAAGATTCTCTATGGCCAAATTATTAAGGCCCAACTCATTAAGATCAAACATTCAAATGTCAAGATAAGGGCATGAACAGATCGGCAATTATCTTGATGGTAACTGCTTCACTATCTACTTCCTCCTACAATTTGCACAGGACTAAATTCAGGAAAAGTCACATCTCAATGGCAATTCAACTGCCTCTGCATGCAATTATTGTATAAAGTTTTATAAATATAGACAATCTATTATTGTTAAAACTCTCTAAGCACTTCTATTTCTCACTTACTTTCTTCCCACCTTCCATAGACATAGTACACTTATTTGACTTATGCATTAAAGTGATTACACTAGACAGTAATATCCCCTAAAGCTTTACATTCGTTCTTATGAAAATTACAAATTCCAACCCGAATTTCAACTACAACAGTTTTCATACTAAACTCTTAACAATTGTCTTGAAATACTTATTAACATGATTCTTTATGTTATATACAATTTATCTTGTTGATATATAATTAATCCAATATTATTGTAAATTTTATATAGAGATCTATTGCATGGAGAGAGTCTATTCACAAACCTTTTCACTTATCCACCTTCAATTTCTATAATTTGATCAATTCAAATTCTATAATTTGATCGATTGCTTCCGCAAGTTGAGGCGTCCAAAGGACAATAAAATTTAATCCAACTTGAAATCCATTAGCCAACTATGTGATCTCATGGTCAATTTAATAATCCATCAGCCAACTGTGTGACCTCATAGTTGGACATCATGGTCAGGTCAATTTACTCTGTTGAGCATTGACCATTAAAGATAGTCTGTTTTGCATTAGGCTTGACAAGAAATCCTAGGTGGTCTAATTTCAAGGCTGATAGCTTTCCCCGGATTTTGGAACAATCGACCATTTTAAACCCCTGCTGGTGAATCATTCCAGCACTAGTTAAAAAAGACCTAGTATTTTTTTTTTTTTTTAATTCAATAGGAAAAGGAAACTACATATTCATGAGATTCTACGTTAGGAAATTAGTATTTATTATACTAAGGTTACAGTAGTTTTGACTAGAAAGAAAAAAATTCTTTGGTACTGATATAGTATATAATAATATTTACTACACGCCCGAATATATCCACGTATTAAAGCTTTTCTTCGTTTTTTTTTTTTTTTTTTTTTTTTACGTAACAAGTGTCTCTTCAGATTACTGGACCATTCTGGCCCTTGTAGAAAGACTAGAAAAGGTCGTTGAAGTGGAAGATTTTACACCATTAAAGCTCGATTTTCTTCTTCTTTAATTATTGAACGTAACTTCTACAGAACGGGAGATGGGCCAGAGACCTTCGGGAGAGATTCGAATATGAAAGACTATCTATATATATTATTACTGCGGTTTTATAGACCCTAATGCTCAGTCAAACCTTTTATCAATGAGAAGCTACTTGTCATCTATCAATCAATCTGGGACCATCCATGCACAAGGTTGGAAGATCATGCTTTCCAAAACACTCGAGTGTTGTATACGCAATTATCTCAGGGATGCTCGAGTGGATTTTCCACTATTACCACTTTGCAGTTTGGAGGAAAGGAAAAATAGTTATACTTGTAGGGTTGCGTCCCATGCTTGGGCTTGGATTTCTGTGATTTCCATCTGGACTTGATTAGTCCTATAGGTGTTGCATTCTGGGTCCATCTTGTGTGTCATGTTCACTATGAATAGTTGAATAATTAAAAAAAAAAAAGAAGACTTTATATATTGTACCTGTCAATTAATAAACATATTTAATAAATTAAACTCGCAGTAAGAAAATAAACCAGATCACTGCACATTTGCATCTCGGGAAAATGAATACAAAATAGAACTCATCTACAGGCGTGGCCCTAAGAATTTGAATTAAAGAAAAAAAAAAAAACGTCTATGATTAACACCAGGAAGAAAGCGGATTTTTGCATTCTCAGTTTTAATTACAGTACTGGCACCCCGAACTTTAAATTATAAAGAAAAAAAAAAAAATTCTTCCTCATCGTGTGCTTTTCATGTGCACCATTCCCTTCCTCATGGGAAGCTTGAAGCATGCCTATATCAACCTATTCATAAATATAAAAACAAATAATTACAAGAAGAAAGTCACAACCGATCCAGGATCTTGAATGTGCGGTGGCATCAAAGGTGGTGGCATTATGTCCGGCGGTAATGTCGGCGGTGGATCAACTTCTGGTGGCCTTGGAGGGACCACATCCGGACGTTGTGGTGGTGGCACTTCGGGTTTAGGCTTGGGAGTATCGGGCATAGTAGGTGGATGTAATGGTGGGTGTGGGAAGTCTGGTCCTGGATTAGGCCCGGGGCTTCCCGGGGTTGGATCAGTTGGCACGGGCACCTCTTGTGGAATTATCGGGTTGAAATTTGGGGGCGATCCTGACGGAACTTCCTGCGGGACCTCTGTGGGTTGATAATTAGGTGATGATGGAGGAAGTTCTGGTGGCGTTTTGCCAGGATCGATTTCAGAGTTAGCTGAGACCTCACGACTACTGTGATTCATCAACATGTGTGACTGTTTGTTGTTTTTCATCGGAAATGGAGGGTATAAAAGTGGCTTTGGCGAAGATTTTGATCTAACTGTTGTGAAACAAGGAAGAAAGATGGAATACTTCATCAGATTGAAGGAAATTGGTGGGAGAGTCCACATTTTCATCTCCAGTTGAAGCTTGGTAAGTCCTTGAACAGAGGGAGATAGTTGTAATGGATACATGTACCTAAACGAAAATTGTTAACGACGTGACACATGTGCAACATGCAGGAGGAGTTAGGAAATGTAGGATCTGTGGAACTAGGCACGTACAAACTAAACTTTTGCGTTTTTTTCTTTCTATTTTGGATTAATCAATACTAACACAGTTAGAAAACAGCTGATCTAATTCGCTTCAGTTATGGACGTTCCCGTTTAATACTATATTTGGGATGAGAGAAGGTCTCCGGTTAAAAATTAGGAGGAAAGGAATTGGAAGAATGAAAAAAATTGAGGTATTTAATTTTTATTGTACATATTTGTTTAGAAGAGAGAAAAAAACTTATGGAAAACTAATCATTATTTGACAAAATAATAATATAGTATCAAATTACTAAAATATCCATAATATTTAATAATTTAGCCCATTGTAGGGGCAAAGTAGAAATTTTAGTCAAATTTCTGAACTCCCCGATCACATTCCTTCCCAATTTTCACTTTACCAAACAATGAAAAAGTAATCAATTCTCATTTAATTACTTTTCCTCCCATTTTTTCCCTTTTCTTCCCTTCATGCCAAACATAGTGCAGGAGTTTGGAAAAAAGTAATTTGATGATTATACATAAGGTAAGCAAAAGGTCATACTATATAGGATATTTACTCAAACCCTACTTTACGAAATAAGTTTTAAATGAGTAATGAAGATCGTAGGGTAAGTGTCAGATAACAATTTTTCAAAATCTACTCTTATAGAGTAAGGTACGGGTATAAAGTTAAAATACTGTATACCCCACCTGAGAACTTGCGCTCTAAAATATGTATAAGTTCCTAGGTATTGTAATAATCCGGTTGGAACTCTTTCTATTGAGGTATTGTTTATTTTAGCATTGAATACCACACAGTTTTGTCCCTTGATATAGTAACCTTCTAAGAGGTCACTCATCTTAAGATTACTCTAACCTAAGTACGCTTAACTTTAGAGTTTCGACATATTTCAAGCCGTTACATCAAGAAATACCTCGATAATTAAAATTCCATCACTTAGCATATAAGACATGTTACAATCCATCCCTCTTACAAAACTGATGTCCTCATTAATTTTGTTATATAGGTTTAAAACCACTATTAGGTAGGGACTTGCCCTTCCGACTATTAGAGTGCTCTAATACTAGTTGTAAAAACCTAACCGAAACTCCTCTTATTGAGGTATTATTACTTTGGCATTGAACGTTGTATGGTTTTGTTCCTTAGTATAGTAGCTTCTCAATAGATCATGCATCCTAAGATTGCTTTAGCTTAAGTATGCATAACTTAAGAGTTTCGATATACTCTGAGCCGTTACACCAAAAGACACCTCAATTATTAGAATTCCATTACTTGGCATATAAAGGATATTACGGGTACCATGTTATAATAATGATTGAATGATATCAACAAATACAAAAATCTAATACTATTGCATTTTCTTCAATATTAAAGAAAATAACAATAAAAGTTTAGCTTATAATAAAATTCTAAGACTATACACTATTTTTCTCCGGTGCCTAATCCTTCTCTCTCTCTCTCTCTCTCTTTTAATTGGGAAAACCCTCTCTCTTCTTTAATTATCTTATTTTTCTACCTCCTTTTTCCTCTTTTTACTAACATTAGTATTGTAAGGTCTTAAAAACATCTCAAATTTTATCTTATTATCCAATATATTTAAGTAGAGTTAGTTAATACATCCACTACGTATTACGTATATAACATTTTTATGATTTAATAAAAATTGTATTATAGTGATTTGAAAATGAAAAGATAAGAGGCATTTAAGAATGACCTAATCAAGTGCTTGAACATTTTCAACTATAGAATTATTTTCTATTCTTCCTACCAAAGGTTCATACTGTCCCAAATTAAAATGTAATTTAGGAACCTTTCAAATTGTTACTAGCTAGTATAATGGTAGTGTAGTTACAAGTTTAATATTGATTATGCATTTGACATAATGTTTTGAAAGAAAATTTCAAAAAACTTAATAGTTTTCATTGTGTAGGTATGGAGTGATTCTAAGATGCTATAACATAGGCTAATGGTACAAAAGTTTAGGAACTTGTAGCTATAAGGTATGGTACAGTATGGTATGCCCTCTTACCTTACCAATCCTATACTTACTCACCCTTAATAATATATTATAATAATATAATTGTACTGAAAATGAGCATATTTATTTATCTTAATTTATAACAAATACCTTGCAATGCATTCATGAATATTTTTCTTCTATATTAATACTTTTTAGTAAATTAGAAGAACTATCTAGAAAAATTTTAAAGCAAACCATCAACTTTTTTGAAAAGTTAGCACTTATACGGAAAAAAAAAAAAACCCAAAGCAATCTAAGTGTAAATGTCAGCTAACATGATAGAGACATGGAAATTAATCATATATACTTACTTAATTATTTTATCAAAAGAAATTAACTATATTTACTAAAAACAAAAAAAAAAATGAAAATCACATAAAAAAGAAAAAAAGGGGAAAAATGGATACCAGGTTTGTTGGCTACCCCTACCCTTAGATGGCGAACAAAAAGTAGATATTGCAATACACTTAGTTACTCTTGTAAAGTGATAAGTGGCCATTCATCACAAACAAAATTTAAAGAGAAAGCAAAAAAAGGAAATAGTAAAAAACCCATGAGTCATATGACTCTATTGCAACCCAATAGGTTTTTACACTTTTTATTTAATTTTAGGATTCATGGGTGATGACTTACCACTATGACTAGCTTGTATGACCTACTTGTAATAATAGGGAACAAAAACCATTAAAGCATAGTAATTCTTAGCCATCTAAGGGCATGAGGTGCTTGATAATGCCTATTTCTTTCTTATTTTCCTCTATTTTTTTTTTTCCCCCAAAAGAAACGATTCTTCCAAATTTTCTTTATTTTTTAATTTTGTCCTTTCTTTAGAATTTTTTCAACATTATTTAATTAAATAAATGTGATTAATTGCTACATCAATATCTAGGAGGTAAGGATTAACTTTCACAAAAATTGAGGATTTATTTGATTTTCAAAATTAGCCTTCTATCATAATGTAATGAATATTCTTATACACAAGTCTTTAACCTTTATTATAATTTTAATCTCTTTGTTGCTTGTACAACTTTTAACTAAAAAAGATGTTTTGTTGGATTCTAATTGTCCTAAAAAGTCATTTAAGTGGAATTATGTTGAGCTTGGTTTTTCATACTCCTAGTTCTTTTTATAAAATTAGGTCTTCTTTAAATTGATCAATATTAAATCCTACCTGTTTAATACCGACCCTCGACTAGGGTTTAAAAAAAAACCATTTTTTTTAGTTGAAGTTATTTTGGAGTTGCTAATTGACCAGAGTTGGGAAAAATAGTGAAGTTATAACTAATTAGGTAGATTAATTATAACTTAGCCACTAATCTAACAATTAAAACCAATTTTTTGTAAAACGGTTTTTGAAAACCTAAGATTTAAGTCCAGGGGTTAAGAATCTTTAACCTTTACGAGTACTATTAACTTTCCAAAATTAGAATCAGATTTAAAAATCACCTTTTTTTTTAATTTTGAAAGACAAGATTCAATTTATTTACTTTAATTGGAAAAATGATCTAAACTAAAAGAAAAGGGAAATTAGGTTTTTTCGTATTTTTCCATCACCCTATAGGTACTTACGTACCTGCTATTCGAGATTAAACATACGTAGTTTTTTTAATGCAAACTTTAGTGGATCAAATTGATTTTAGTTTTTAAAAAAGTTACGTTTACATTTTTACTTAGTTTGATTTATTTAAGAAAATTTCTCAAAGGGCCCTAAATCGATACTCTTATTTGAAGAATTCTAAAGTGCCTTAATTAAAAAAAAAAACAATTTTTTTTATTTATTTTGGGAAATCCAATTTTTCTAAGTGTTAAGAACAATTTTTTGTTTATTAACTTATTTTCTTATTTTTTTGTTATTTTTTTATATTATCTTAATTATTTTTGTTTTCACTATTTTTTACTAAACTAAAATGAAATAAACTATTCTTTTTCTTTCTTCCTTTTTTTCTTTCTCATTTTTCTTTTACTTTTCTTTCCCTTTTTTTTTTTTACATTTACAATTTCATATTGCAATCAATAAGCAAATAAAATAAAATAAAAAATAAGAAAAAACTAAAAAAATCGGAACCAAATTGAACCAAGAGGGACACACAGGTCGGATTAGGGGCATTGGGTAGGATCTAAGGTTAGGTCGAGCCAGTTCTACTAGATTTGGGTTGGGCTTACACAATAGCAGTAACGGTAACGTGATTCTACTTGTTATGGCCCCCGAAACGAACGGGTGAGGAGTGTTTTGTATGTTTTTTATTGGGGATAAGGGTAGGAGGGGAGGGGTAAGCAAAGTACTTTGACTTAAGGTGGCCATTTAGTGGTTGTTCAAGGCGGCGGTCAGCGATGGTCGATGGTCCTTTAGCATGGTGGCAACTGGGTGTGATTGGTTGGTTAGGGTAGGGATTTTGGAGTATGGGGAGTTTAATTGTGTGGCTAATTTGGGTTGAAGATGGCTGAGGGTGGTGGTTCGAGAAGAGAGAGGGTTGGTGGTTAGGGTTTGATGTAGGGTAACTTAAAGAAGTTGCTAGGGGCTACGGTAGTGATTGAGAGACGTCGAGTTAGAAAGCTTAAGCTAAGAGTAGCTCGGGTGTAGTGGTGGTTAGGATTGGGTTTAAGTAGAGAGAGAGAGTCGAAGAGAGGGAGAGTTGGTTAAAGAGAGAAAGTGATCGTGGGGAAAGAGAGAGGTTGTGTTGGGTGATTCTATTCGTTGTTGTAGATACCTAATTTTTGCCCTTCCATAGTCTTAGTTTTTATTTTTACAAAAAGGGTCCTAATTCAAAAAAAAAATAATAAAAAAATACAAATTAACAAATAATGAAAATACCAAAAAAAATAAGAAAAGGAAAAATTATAAAATTTTGAAGTAATTTATATTAGGAATAATTAGTTTAATGTTAGTTTTAATTTTAGTTTAGCTAAATTTTTTTTTTTAGGGATTTAGATAGTTTAAATATAATTTAATTGTAATGAAAATTAAGAAACAGGTTAATGGTCTAACGGATAAGTAACGGAGCGCTTGGGTGGATTTAATTGGAGGTCACGGGTTCGAATCTTTGCAGGTACCAATGTTTTTATTTTTCTATCTTTGCAAATATCTTTGCAAAAGAATCATATCTAATTAAATCATATGGGTTTAGCTAAATCAGATTTAAATAAGATTTGAATCTAGTTTAATCGGATAAATTAAGATTTGATTTGGGCTTTATAAAAAGAAGAGAACCACAACGAAAGGGAGGATCAGCTTCATAAAAAATTGGAAAATCTGCTTCATCGAAAATAGAAGCGCCTGCTGCACATCTGAATTCCAATCCAACAGCAGCAGATTCTCGACGCCCCATGGCCAACAACAACAGCAGCAGATCCACGCTTGCTGCACGTCTGAGCTCCAGTCCATGCAGCAGCAGATCCTCGATGCCCCACGGCCAACAGCAACAGCAGCAGATTGGTCCACGCAGTAAGCCGTTCCACACAGCACATCATTCCACGCAGCAGGCTGTTCCACGCAGCAAATTGTTCCACGCAGCAGATTGTTCCACGCAGCAGATTGGTCTACGTAGTAGGCCGTTCCACGCAACAGATCTACGCAACCAGTCGAACGCCAGCCCCATGACACCAAACAGTAGCAGTGAAGCAAACTTCGTTGATCATTGCACACACACCGCACCAACATCGTATGCCGTGTGCCACACGACTCAGTACAGCGCGGTTAGCAGCTCTCGAGTAGCAACTATGAACGGCTTTCTTCCCTCGCGTGATCAACTCAACAGCGGACTCCGATCTCCAATCGCAACACCGACCAGCATTTTTGTTTGAGTTGCAATTCGTACGTACGCCCACTACGCGCGATCTCGATCGGTATTAGTTTGTACGAGTGCTTCCAATAATCCAACGCTACAGCCAAAACATCAACTCAAGTTCGGTTGCTTAATTTTTATTTTATTACTATTGATTTATTTATTTATTATTATTATTATTATTATTACCGTATGATTATTATTTTATTAGATCCTTATTTATTTATGTTAATATATAAGTAGTTATGTATATATTAGCCTAGTAGATTCTTTTAAGTATTAGTTTTAAAGGTTAAATGTATTATATTCCACTGTAGCTAGCTGTTTGCTAATAACAATATAGATATATATATTAACTTAGGTTTTTTTTTTAAGTTTTTATGATTTCCTCACTTAGAAAATTAATTTATTTTGAAAAGAAAATAATAATCATATTTTTTTAAAAATAGGATTTTTGGAGAGTTTTTTTTTTATAAAACAATAACATTCAAGAGTTAAGACCCCGTTAAATTTTTTAAAATAAACCAAAATAAATTAAAATGTAAACGACGATAAAATATGTAATTTTTCTAAATTAAAAAATCATTTTGATGTTGATAAAATAAAAAAAAATCTTTAATTGATGGTTAGATATCTTTTCTATGGTTAGATATCTTTTCTATGTTTAGATGTCTTTTCCATAGTTTAGACGTTTTTTTTATAGTTTAGACATCTTTTCCATAGTTTAGATGTCTTTTTCATAGTTTAGATGTTTTTTCCATAGTTTAGATATCTTTTCCATAGTTTATGTTTCTTTGTTATGATTCAGATATCTTTTTTATGATTAAGACATCTTTTCTATGATTAGGAAAATTTTTTTCTTTCTTTCTTTCTTTCTTTCTTAATGTTTTAAGCATCTTTTCTATATAAAAGTTTTATCATATAGAACATTGCATATTTCATAAAATCTTTAGGGTTTCTCTTGAAAATAAAAAATTATCACTTAGTTGTTTTTTAAAATAAAAATCTCAATTTGGCGCTTTTCAAAAAATTAGGTTTTTAGGTTTTTTTTTTTATAATTAGGAATAAAAATTAGGCTTCTAGGGATTTTTCTTAATAAAAATAAAATGGTTAATAAAAACCTAAATTCAACCAATCATTTTTCTAGAGACTTAGGTTTTTTTTTTTCTTTTGATTATTTATTTATTTATTTATTTTAAATATTATGATTAGAAAAATAATCTTAATTTCGGTAAATAAATAGTGGTACCCGTTAAGGTTTAATAGGTTAGCTCCCGAATTTAGAACCCTCTGATTCTTTATTGAAATTAAAATCAAAGACCGGTGGCTAAACCGTAACCAATCCACCTAATTGGTTACGGTTTCTTTTATTTTTCCGACTCCAGTCGGGTGGTGACTCCAAAAAAAATTATTTTCAATAAAAAACCGGAATTTCTCAATTTCTTTAGTCGAGGATTAATACTAAATGGGTTAGGGTTTAGTATTAATCGGAAAATGAGAAATTAATTTTAAATAAAAAAAATCAAAAAATTAGACTCGATAGTTGTGTATGCTTATTGATGGTTCATGAGCTCCAACTTATAGTCGAATTTAACCTAGAAACTAAGGAAAGCTTGAATCAAATTTAAAAGCAAATTCTAGAAAATCAGATTTTTTTTTTATTTTTGGAGCTCAAATTGAATGCTCTTTTGACTGCATTTAGACGTGTTAATGGGTTTGATTCATAGTAGGCTACGCAAAGGATGAATTTATACCATTAAATGGTATGTTTCAGTAAGGAAAAAGCATGAAATCAAAGGCCAAAGTAAGGGGGTCGATCTATTCTTGAGAAGGAAAATGTAGGAAAATCGAGGGGAAAACGAGGGAAAAGTGGGAAAGTATTGATGTGGCGCCATGTCAATTGTGCTGACCACTTTCAACCTGCCACTTATCATCACGTAATATGTGGTAGTGTACTAGTTAACAAAAAACAAAAAGGCCTCTCTGCTTTTGCCATGAGTCGAACCCAAGACCTCACACTTAAACCTCATGCCTAATCCATATACTTAACCGTTAGGCTGTTGACTTTTGCCTTATCCATATGTGCAATCAAATTACACATATGGACTCGGTCAACCTAGGTTCGATTTAAATCTAAGCTTAGGTTCAACAGCCCAACTTTTAAACCAAATTTAAAACAGAAAAACCTACCCTAATAAAAAGTCTTTTTCTAAAATCTTTTATTTTTTCATTTTTTCTATTTTTTTTTTCAAATTTTCCCATTTTCTAAATTTCTCATTTTTTATGTTTTTTATCCAAATTTCATATTTTTTATGCTTTTCTTATTTTTCTATTTTTTGTACTTTTCCTAATTTAAGGCCTATTGAGAAAAGAAAGAAAAATAATAAAAATAAAAATAAAGAGGGCAAAAATTATGTATTTATAGTTACCCCTCTTTATGGCGAAGTTTGAACAAAACTTTACAATAAAGACAAAGAGACACTATTTTTGCCCTCAGGATGACTCTAAAACAACTATAGCTATTCTAAAATAACTTTAGATGAGGAATGAAATATGGTCATCCCTTTCTAGGCTCACTAACCTAGGTAGGGGTATATCTAAGGGACAAACAATTTGGTGTTAGAGTTGATCTAAAACTAGGTTGTGCCTCACTAGGCTCACTAACCTAGGTGGAGGTATATATAAGGGACAAACAACCCTAAAATGGGATCAATCTAAAACTTAGCCATGTATCACAAGGCTTACTAACTTAGGCGGAAGCATCACTCAGGAACTAGCAACCCTAAAATGTGATCGATTTAAAACCTGGCAATGCCTCACAAAACTTACTAACCTAGGCGATAACATCTCTTGAGGACTAGCAACCCTAACATGGGATCAATCTAAAATCTAGTTGTGCCTTATTAAGCTCACTAACCTAGGCGGGAGTACGTCTCGAGGACTAGCATCCCTAAAACGAGATCAATTTAAAACTTGGTCGTACCTTACAAGGCTTACTAACTTAGGCAGGAGCATCTCTCGGAGACTAGCAACCCTAAAATGAGATTGATCTACAATCTAACCGTACTTTACAAGGCTCACTAACTATAGACTCTACAAATTCAACTTTTTGGACATAGTGTCAAACTCTAATATTGTCGATATTTCCTTAAGTTGAAAAGACCATATAAAATGAATACTGATTAAAATTTTAAACATGAAACTTAAAACGAACTTGAAAAACCTTATTATACGATTAGAAAACCTTAATTATGCATGAAAACCCCAATCCCTATATATACGTACTTTTAAAAATATAATCCTAAACTTAATAGAAATCGTAAATATCAAATTATAAAAAATTTTTAAAACTCTATAAAATTATTTTAATGCTTGAAAAGCCATAAATCAATAAAATTATAATTAATTTTTGTGAAATCGTATAAAACTTATAACGAATGAAATAAGGATGATTACAAGTAATAATAAACAAAAACACTAAGCTAGTTAAAAGAGAAAATTAATAAATTTACAAAATTAATTTTACTTGTATACATAAGTAGCCCTACAATATGTATATATATATATGTAGATATATATAAATATATTACTAAGCAATTTCCTTCTCTTTTCTTAATCTATCATATGATATATATATATATATATATATATAT